>CM019720.1:56990310-57695310 GCA_009760885.1 Achatina immaculata
TCAACTCCTGCTTCCATCATCCTTCAGTTTGCTTGCACAAGCTGTAGAATACTTGAAAACCGTTGGGTATATTTGCCGTGTTTACAATATTTTATCAACGAATCATACAAGAGAGTGCTCAGCACACAGGTCTTCTAAATCAGAGCCTTTGTTTCCAGTCTTCTGTTGTTCATGCTCTTTTCCTTAGTTTGCCAAAAAAGTTGTAGCTGCTTTCCCTTTTCGTGTAGTGAGAAGGTGGAAGTAACTGTAGATCCAAGAGAGCCGAACCTGTTTACTGATTCAAGCAGGCTCCAATTCATCAATCCGTGCCGGGGGGAGGGGGGGGGAGACAAAACGCGGAGGACCAGTTAAGTGCTAGATTAAAAGCGCGGGTCTAGATATGTAAGGGGTATATTTGTAAATGAAGTTAATGAAGCAAAATGTGAACAACAGAAATGTACTCAGAGGAGATAACAAGTTAGTGGAGGAGGTCAACGAATTTGTATACCTTGGCAGCAGAGTAGTAGAAAATGGAGACAGCACAGAGGACATCAACAGCAGACTTACTAGAGCAACCAGGCTTTTGCAATGCTGCAGAATATATGGAAATCAAATAAACTAAGCATAAATATAAAAATCAGGATATGAGTAATGTTCTAAGTGTACTACTCTATGGAAGTGAATGCTGGAAAATCACCAAAACCATAGAAAACAAGTTGAATTCTTTCCAGACTAAATGTTTACGAAGAATTAGACAAATATTTTGGCCAAACACCATAAGAAATAACATCTTATTAGCAGAAATGCAGATGAAACCACTGACAACAATTATTGAGGAAAGACACTGGCGATGGTTGGGACATGTGCTCAGAATGACTGACAACTCACTACCAAAAATAGCACTAAGATGGACACCACAGGGGAACAGAAGTAAAGGTAGACCAAAAGAGACATGGAGAAGAACAACAGAAAGGATGTTGAGCAATAGAGGGCTCACCTGGGCAAGAGCAGAAAAAAAGGCGAAGGACAGGCATTTGTGGAAAACCAAGCCCCGTGTGCCCTGGGCACTTGAGGTTCAGAGAGAGAGAGAGAGATATTTGTAAAAGTGAATGAAACACAGTATTTCCTTTTACTTCCGTGTACTTATTAAGTTTCTAAATATAAATAAATGTATGAAGATTTCATAAATGCAGAGTTTTTTAAAGAAAAAAGAAGTAATGTGATGTTTTTAGACAATAATTGTGTCCTAATTACCATTGGGTACATCCAGATCTAGAGTACTTACCACCTGAGATGCGTAGATCTACCTGTTGATGTCGTATTGTGATTCAATGTTGCACTATCGGTAGAATAATGTCTGAAATAACATTCTGACTACTCCTCCAGTCGTCTAATATGTCTAGATCTACTTGGGATATATTCAGGAACAGTAGTCTGGTCACAGACCATGTCCATACCCCTATTTACATCACCAAAAATTGAAATTTCTCGATGTTTCTCTTCGTTTTCCTCGCTCGAATCGGTCGTAACTAGGGACTCTTCCGCCATTTTGTAAAGGGACATAAGCAGTTAACGTGGAACCAAAATGAGAATTACAGTTATACGAAACAAAACATGTGGGAATATAGAAGCCAAAGGCGCGGAAGTCAAAATCGACTTTGTGTTTTATATGAGCCAAAGGCACGGATTTTCGCATAGCGTTTCTTGATACTGTTGAAAACATGTGCTGCCTTCTGGAATTCTGCTCGAAATCGCGAAATCTACACAGTCACAGCGGACGAGGTTCTTGTATATTCCAAAACACAAAATGACTGCTCACGTTTACTTTGCGTCATTTTTGCTACTCCTGCTTCCTAGCGGCAAAATATGAGCTCTGCGTGCGTGCTTTATTTTTAAAAAAACTTGAAGAATTTCTCCCTCTCTCTCTCTCTCCCTCTCTCTCGCTCCCTCTCTCTAGCTCCCTCTCTCTCTCTCTCTCTCTCTCTCTCTCTCGGCGTAAGAATAATCATGATCCGTTAAGTAGTTTATTTATTGTGAATTTTTAAAATGTTTTACAGACTTGCGAATAAACTGCGTAATAATAATAATAATAATAATTATTATTATTATTATATACCAATTCTTCACCCTTTTAAAATAGATCATTCATTCATTTAAAAGTACTTTTTCTGTAATGTTTCAAAGGCTAACCATGCACAACTGTGCTAAATCATTTTACTTTGTGAAAGCCCAATTGTTTCTTATTTGACAAATCTATTCCCATTTAAAAACTTTGATTCATTTGTAAGACATTTTCACTTAATTTAGTTCCTGGTCTCTGCTTTCCAATGCTGGGTTCTCCAAAAAAAAAAAAAAACACTGTTGAAATTCTTCTCCTGTTTTGTTATTTTTTTTTCTAGTTGTGCTTTTGTTTTTCTTCTGAGATGTTAGTAGAAGATCATTATTGATATGCAGAGTGTGTGCGCACCTGGTTATAAGGTTTGCCTGAATAATATTGATTTTCACTTCACTATGTAATAAAATGTTTGAAATGAACATTACAGTGAATGATGGCTGTGTTCTAATGAAATGACATTAGATTAATGCATATAATCTTAAGATTAAATCATAGTAAGTTTTTGTTTGTTCCACTGATGATCTGCAAATGGATGCATCGCATCAGGCCATCTTGCTCACAAGTGAGAGGCCTACAGGAGTGCTGTTAGGGAGGCAAAATTCTGCAAGGGACATGCAAATGAATAAATGAATGATATATATATATATATAGCTCTTGGGGTATAGTTGTCATCAGATCATAGACTCATCTCCTTTCATCCCGAATTCCCAAATGGAAAACAAAACACTTTTACATATGACACAGTGGCGAAGATTTATATAATACACTACTCCGTCTACTTCAGTTTCTTTACTTCTTGGTTCTATCATATCTGCTGCTTGCAGCAGTGTGACCCGCCTGAGTGCTGATCCCTTCCTTCTGCTCGCTTACGCTATTTTACCCTAGGGAACTTTTTCAGTGGATCTTGAGGTCATCTCAGTCTATTTTTAGACACTGCCTACATTCTTATGCCCCTGGGAATCGCCAAGACATGACGCTACTGGAACATAATGCCAAATCTTGACTGTCTCACTTCTCTGTTTTGTGCAGTTTTCGATATTTCAAATGAGATCTCTTGCTCTGTTTTATATCATGCCATTTGTTCAGGCCTTCTTTGGTTACCCTCACTTCTTCAGTTTTCCAGTGATTATCATGTTCTGTAAACTTTTCTTATAACGCGCAATAAAACTTTCATTATCTTTTCTTTTTGGTTTAAATTACTTTTTTTAAACCCAAAATGCACCATAAATAATTAGAAATGCATAAAATTACGTGATTACAAAAACAATTTTATCTTTAAAGCTTTGAATAAAATAAGAAAATCATTGTTGGAAGTTTTGCATTCTGCATGTGAGTGAAATTTAAAGGTATACAGAGGTGTCTGGCTCAAAGGCAGCTGAAGGGAAATGAACAAACAACAATGATAATTATAGCTTTTCCTTTCTGTTTCAAAACTGAAGAATACACCACAGTCTACCTGTACTCTACTAATACATTCAACCACTGCTATCCTCCAACTGAAATTTAAATAGCTGCATCATCACTGAAACAGTGTATTGTCAGAGTTGGCAAATGATCACACACAAGTTTGTTTTTTTTAAAAATAGCATCTAGAAATTATACAGTTTAAAATTTCATTTTGAAATAAGTATAAGAATTAAAGAATTTGCCTCTCGTGGCAAAAGTTGATGGTTCTTCTTCGTTCGCTTCTACCACCAAAACCGCACTGTGATCCTACTGAATTTATGCCTGTGGTCCTCGTTAGGTCCATGGTCTCCTGTGTGGTCCCCGAAAGGACCACAAGGGGTTCAGAGTATCACAGGGCTTTAGCCTGTATTCTTGGTGGGTCTCAGAAGCGGGATTGCGTGACACCGTGGTTTTCGTTGCACCAGTTCAGTCTAGGGTTGGACTTTCTCACCGGAAGACCTCGACATGTTTAGGATATCAGTGCATCCCCGCTGGGTGAGAGGCGGTAGCCCACCCAGGCCAGAGTTGGACCTTCTCACCGGAAAACCTCGACGTATTGATGGTTCAAATCCAGCCATAAGCACCCCAGTCACCCCATTGTAGAAATGGGTACCACTCTCCTTCTGGAGCTGTGGAAGGAAAGAAGGCATCCAGGTATGACACTAACCACATCATCATCTTGTGTGCTGACAAGTTAATGGAAAATATGGCTAATAGCACCCTCAGATGCCTCTATGGCATGACTGGCTTTACCTCTGTACAGATTCACAGCACTACATGACAGCATTTAGGATTCCATAATTTTTTTTTTCAGTAAATGTATATGGTATACTTGTAGTTTTTTTATTTATTGCAACTGAAAACAATTATTACAGTTGCTAGCCTGACATTAATCATGAAAGGCATATATATATATAACACTAGCTTATACTCATAAACTTGTTCTTGTTCCAAATTCAAATGGACTTAGCACTGTGCTTTGATGCCTTGTGACATTCTGAAGATGGCAAGAAGGCCGATGATAACAGCCAGCTTTCCTCATTTCCAAGAGCATGCGCACAAAGACAGGATATTTCTTTTCCAGTGAACTGCAATGCCAGACTTCTCTTCATGCCCATGAAAGAGACTACACTGATCCCCACCTCATTCATCAGGCTCTTGTGAGACCTGTTCCTTGGGAGCACCATATGGAGGCAGGGTTATGGCCTACTTCAGTTCACCTATCTCAAAGCATCACAGCAGATGCCTCTCTCTCTGCCCTCAGCTGACAAGCATCAAATTGCAAAAAGTTCTTACTTGGGTTCAGGAGAAGCCAAGTATCTTTTCTTGTATCAAGGTTGCCTGAAGTATCTAAGAATGGAACCGCAGCACCAACCAATGCCGCTACTCAAAGCCATATCAAATGAACGCACACGCTAAAAGTTTTTCTACAACTGCATACATAATTACTGAGTAAAACTAATTTTGATGCATGCAGCAACACAAATTTACAAATAATAATTTTTAATTGCAGAAAATTTTGCATATTAATGAATATTTTCAACCGTAATAACAATTTATATAAAAATGAATATTAATAAGCAAATGTGTCAGTATTGTTTGTGCATGCATGTGTATGTATACACATCGTGCACACATACAAATCATTTGCAAATATTTAACAAACATGATATCTGTCATTTATTATGCAAAAGTCACAACTTACAAGAGTCGCACTAGTTTCACTACCTCTTTCAGAATACAGAAAAGTCCAGGCAATGATTGAGAAAACATACAGCAGTCTAACCACATGAGTGTAATGACTGCCAGTGATAGTACTTAAGTATCGTCTAAGTTTCACATGTAACAAAATAGCTGTTAGCACAACACAATAAAACAGACTGTGATGATGTGACAAATAAAATGAACACTTAATCTGGTTACACTTAGTCTGGTTATGTAATTAGATTACTAATTAAAATACACTATTTCTGGGGAAGTCGGGGATACACAACCAAGACGGTTAACAGGGACCGGTCTTCTCATCCATATGTTATAGGTTTTGACCTATTGTAGGCACCCTCTGATTGACCTAGTTATAAAAAATGGTACCCAGTACACTTGTTTGGAGGAAGACAAGTCACCTGAACACAGAATATCTACCTGAAGAGAGAAACACTGAATAAAAGTAAAAGAAGAAATACATTTTCATCAAAGGTAATCATTTTAATACTTGCATTGTGAAACTTAAGTAAAACAGAACAGAAATAATGGTGATATCACAAGGATATCAAAGTGCAACATTCTTTCAAACAGGAAGACACTGACATAAGTAAATAAATTACCTCAGAACAACAATAACAGCTCATGGCAAGTGCAAAAATGAAATAAAACTGAAAATAAAACATGAAAAGGTACGGCAAAGGCAGCTTTTCATGACACGAAGAAGAAAGTAACAAATAAGAAAATGTCCCTAAAAGTGACGAAAAGAGTGTTACAGAGCATTATAGAGCGAATTCTGTTGTGCGGTTATGGACAATTAATAAAAAGATGACAAAGAAATTGAAAAAAACAGAGGTGTTATTTTGAGAAAAAAATGCAACAAAATCCTTGATAGACAGGAAACAAATGAATAGATCTTCAAAGATGTTTCAGAATAACAGAAATTAGTTCAAATTACAAGAAAAAGACAGTAAAAATTTCTTGGACTTGTCATGAGAAGACAGAAGTTAAGGAACTTAGTAATGATCAGAAAATTAAATGTACAAAGGAAGAGAGGAAAGCCAAGAGAAAAATATCTCAGAGGACTGACTGGAAAAAGAGAAGCATTTAAATCGACAACACCCAAGAATCACACAAGATGGTGAAGCATGATTACCAACAATATCTGGTATGGCACATAACAATAATTTAATAATAACATTGTAAGTTTTTTTTTTATGAACAGATCAATTGTAATCATTTAATACTTGCATTGTATAACCTAAGTACTTTCATCAACTGTAATCATCTAATACTTGCAATGCATGATCTAAATGATGTCATCAACTGTAATCATCTAATACTTGCATACTGCATAATCTAAGTACCTCATCGACTATAATCATCTAATAACTTTCAGTGTACTGTCCAAGTATTTTCATCAACTGTAATCAAATGTTCTCAGAATACTTATTTTTTGAATACTCAATGGTTTTAGGCACTTCAATGACCCACTGGCAAGTGGCTTCCACCATCCTACATATACCTAGAGGGGTACAACCAAACAAAAGACTCTCAGTGAATATATCAAAACACTTATGTCTTTCAAACATATATGTCAACTTACTGCACCATAATTCCATGATCACTCATCTGATCAAAAATAACCTTCATTTCATGAATCACGTGCCACAATACAATGCTGAATGTGAACACACATATGAAAAAAAAAAAATCCCTGAACAATAATGCTAGTGATGGTCATCGTATCTTGAAATTGGTCTGTGTACCAGCACAATGTGATATAGCCTTGTACACTAAGTCAGTACACTACAGTATGTCATGAATCTTGTATATTCCTAATATACAGCATGAATACCTCTTGTGCAATTATCTTCTATGGTTTTAAGTAATGCTGCAACTTTATTTTGGAAGCACAAGCTAAACTGGATGTATCAAAATTGAACATGTGTTAAAAAAAAAAAAGAACACAACATCAGAATATAACTGTAGAAAAAGAAAGAACACCCCTGTCAAATCTTTTGATTCATACCATAACCATTTTGCAAGAGAAAAAAAAAATCACATATAAAAATTGTTTTGATTTACAACTTTATCTGAGGCACTGAATGTTCCGAGTACCTCATGCTAGTATTTCGTTAGCTAAGTTTCATCAGCTATAAGAGTGCCCAAACCATGCAGACCTGAGGCGTGAGACATGACCAGAGGACACAAGCTTGGGGCAAAAGTTTTGGGGCTCCTATCAAGATCTGGAGAGGACTGCGGGCTTTGCCATGTTGCAGTGTATGGGAACCAAATGAGTAGTGGAAGGGACTTAATTCTGAACACATTTTTTAAAATATATATTTCTTGTCAGAATTTTCTTTCAACTATCTGTTCTTAGCTACTCATATGTAAAATAAAACCAAGCTACTGACATCTTTTGAAGTCATTCATTCATTCATCTGCATGTCTCTTGCGGAACTTTGCCTCCCAAACAGCACTCCTGTAGGCCTCTTGGTTGTGAGCAAGATGGCCTGCTGCTGTTGCATCCATTTCCAGATCGTCAACGATGTCTTGCAGCCATCTTCGTCTTGGTCTTCCTCTTTTTCTTTTTCCCATTATGTATCCTTCCAATACGGTCTTCTCTAAATTATCATGACGTTCCAGGTGTCCAAAATATTTAAGTTTTCTCTCTTTAATCCTCTTCACTAGCCAGCCTTCTTCAAAATTAAGCTCTTGTAGTATAGATATATTTGTTCTTTTTTGTGTCCACGATATTTGGAGAACTCTTCTGTAGCATTTACATTCAAAGGCATTTATGTGTTTCTCAGCTGTTTTGTTAAGTGTCCAGGTCTCACAGGCATATGTTGCTATGGGAAAGATGCATGCCCTTAAAAATCTTATTTTTGTGGTTCTGTCTGCTCCTCTCCACAGATTCTTTATTTGTTTTACTTTCTGAAGAGTGATAGATGTCCTCCTTTTAATTTCCCTCATTGTATCTCCATTATTAGTTAGTAGCGATCCAAGATATTCAAAACTCTCCACTTCTTCCAGTTTTTCCTCATTGATACATATTTCAGTTGCCTTGTTTGTTTTGTCAGTTGTCATCAATTTAGTTTTCTTTGCATTAAGATAGAGGTTCTGCTCTTCGCTGTTCTTGCGGACTGACATAATTAGTTTTTCCATTCCTTTTTGTGTTGTGGACAGCAATACCGTGTCATCAGCATATCTAATCTCTGGTATTTCATAACCTCCAACTGTTATGGCATCGTAATATTCTTTGTCTACATCTTCTCTAACATTCTTCATTATATTTTCAGTATACAAGTTAAATAAGTAGGGTGACAATATGCACCCCTGACGGACCCCTTGTTTTATGTCAAACCAACTTGTTGTTTCACCATTTATTCTTACTGCTGCTTGTTGGTCTAGATACAGCAGTGATGTTAATTGTATCAAATGTGTTGGAAATCCCATTTTTTCCATTATTTCCCAAAGTTTCTGGTGTTGTACACAATCAAATGCCTTTGAGTAGTTTATAAAGGATAAATATAGATTCACATTAAACTCTCTGCATTTCTCTATTATTAATCTTAGATTGAATATATGATCTCTTGATCCTCTTCCTTGCCTGAAACCAGCTTGGACCATATTGACTTCTTCTTCTATTTTCTTTCGAAGTCTACCCATTATGATTTTTAACAGAATTTTACTGGCATGACTAATCAGGGCAACAGTTCTGTAGTTGGTGCATAATTTCAGGTTACCCTTTTTTGGCAGTGGTATGAATACAGTTCTTTTCCATTCTTTTGGCCAAACACCTGAATGCCATATCTTTTTACATAGTGCATAATAGATTGTTGCACACTCCTTTCCTCCTGCTTTAATAAATTCAGCTGTTATCTCATCACATCCTGGTGATTTACCATTTTTCAGATTCTTTATTGCCCATAAAACTTCTTCCATTGTCGGTTCGGGTTCTTTCTCCTCCAATAATAATTCACACTACTGATTTCTGCTTCCACAGTCGGTTGTTTCATACATTCTTTTGCAATATTCCTTCCATCTTTCTAGAATTTCCTCTGTCTCTGTCAGGGTATTCCCCATCTCATCACAAATTACATTTAGCTTAGGTGTGACATTTCTCGTCAATGTCTTCATTTCTTTAAACATTTCACTACCTCTTCCACACTTCTGATGTTCTTCTATTCTTTCACAACAATCTTGTATGTATTGTTTTTTGTCTTTTCTTATGTTTCTTCGTACTTCTTTTGTTAAAGTTTTATATTTATCTTTGTTGTTGTTTGTCACTTTCCATTGTGTCTTCATTTCTCTACATTGTTTTATCAGTTCTAGTGTACCTGCTGTGATCCATCTATTCTTTTGTGTTTTCTTTACTGGAACCATGTCTTTAGCTGTTGTTACTAAGATATCTTTGGCCTGCATAGCCAATTCAATCTCCTCCTGTACAGCCATCAGGATTTCAAAACGGTTCTTCACTTCTATACCGTATTGCTCTGGTATATTTTAAGTCATACTGGTATCTAATAGGACTAGTGATGATGATTTCCAACATTTTGATGAAGGGGAAAGAGGGATATATTTGGCAATCCATTGTAATCATAAAAAAGTTTAATAACCCCTGCTCTAAATGATGCATAACCCCCCCCCCCCCCCACCATGGATTCTCTAAACCAGTGTTTCTCAATCTTTTTTTTTTTTTTTTGGATCATGCCCCATCTCAACACCTCAAAGATTTTAATGCCCCCCAAGCACAGAATAATAGACAATAAAGTTATAAAAAGTGTAATATAAATATATTTTAAATGCCTTTCCCCTGTCCCCACCTTCCCTAGTAAGGCATATGCCCTATGATGGGAAACACTGCTCTAAACTATCTTGTATTTGCTAAAGTCATCTGAACATTCCTTTTATTTTCCTTCTTAAGAGCTAGTAAATAGACCATACATGATAAAATCATACAATTCTAAATGGGTGCAGTAAAAGTGTTATCACAGAGCTGTCTATAAACTTGTCTTCAGATCTAAGAAATGTGGAGATAAAAGTGGCGATAGACAAGCCTTGAGTTTCAACTTCTGTTGTAAATTTGTTCTGTATGCATCATGCACAAACTGAGATTAGCAATAAATATATTTCTGTATAACTTAATACTTGAAATATGCTCTCTGATTACAAACAAACACATAATAGCCACTCATATGGAAAAAACTACCCACAATCACAATGTGGACATTTTATATAGAACTAATAAAACACAATTATTACAGCTAATGTAATGCAACACCACTATTAATGGTGAAATGTATATGTTAAAAAATAAAATGGACTATTATAACTGAGACTCTAGCAATCTACAAAAAAGATTGTACAATATCAAGAGATGGGATAGGTAATCAAACTGTCAAGTCATATCATGACAGCATAAGACACAGCACTGCTGGAGATCCACTACAGTCAGACAGGAAGATGGCAAAAAAATGATGATGATGATAAAAAGCTTTTTCTACCCTTTTCTCTTTTCAGCCGCATTACTTAAAATACACAACTGAGTTCTATAACCAGTCCTGACATTATTATCAACACTGAGCAGTAAAGCTAACACAATAAAACAACAGATTTGTAAAAATGCATACAATGGCACAAGCCTGTCAGTGTTTTGACAGCACACTTTTTTCAGCTCACTATCTTTTTTCAAAAGTTATAAAAGAAAACTTTGAGTAAATATTCAGTCTTATCATTAAAAGAACATATGTGTTAAAATCGCCAGGAAAAATTGTTAAAATATCTGCAGGAAGAGAAAGGTATATAAGTAAAATGTAAACAAGTATGTGGCTTTACAGTTTATAACTAAGCACCTTGTTAAATATTCAATCTTCTCATTAAAATAGCATATGCATTAAATCACCAGGTAAAAGTGTTAAAATACCTGAAGGAAGAGAAAGGCATATAAATAAAATTTTAAAAAAAGGTATATGGCTTTACAATTTATAACTATGCCCTGGGTTAAATATTCAGCAAATCTTCAAATAAAAAAACAAAAAAAAAAAAGCTCAAGCTTACTAAAAAAACAAGAATAAACATGTTTCGATTTTTCATTTTTCACAGCTAATATACACCTGTAAGGTCATACCAATATATAAGAATGAATTATACAAACAAAAAATGCACTGTACCATTTCTAACTTGTCAAATGTGATATACCTTATAAAAGAATGAATTATACAAAGAAAAATATACTGTACCATTCCTAACTGTAGTCAAATGTGATTTATAATACAGATCCGCTCTGCCTGAATAACTTTTGGTGAGAAATTCAGACAGAAAGAAACTGGAAGGAATATGGGTTTGGTTAGTAATGTGCCACTTTATCATTTTTTGCATATTTATGCCTAAATGTTGCTATGAGCGGTGATTTGCACAGGTGTGCAAAGATCACTGGACACTGCCAGTGTTGTTTTGGAGTAAAAAGAGTTAGGCAGTCATCAATTGTGCATTCCAGATTTAGTGTATAAAGTTTTCAAACAAATGTTTCACAACAAAGTTTGTATCACCAATGTCAGCATCACAACAAGTTATATGAAATTTTTTTTCCTTAATGCCCTTAATTTGTAATGTTCATCATTTCTCCTCACTTCTTTCTGTATATACATCTACAGTCTATACATCAGTTCTCTAACCAGCACTCTATCTGAGTTTGCACATAAATTCTTTAATCCACAATCTTTAGTACATCATCAGAATCTATATATCAATTCCTTAATCCACAATACATAGACAATATGGCAAAAGAGGTAAAGAAAGCAGCAAAAACAAGAGACAGTAAAACTTTATATAACATACAAAAGAGGCTAACAGGTACTATTACATCTAAAGAAAGACCAATCCTTAGCAAAACTGGAACCCTATTAATTCTTCCGCTACTGAGGCGCCCTTTAAGTCCAGTTCTGGTTTAGAGTTTGATCCCACGACACCCTATAAGTTTTCTGATTTTTTTCGTTGAAAACTCGATGCAACTTTTCATTTAGCCAACCAGAACTCTTCTGCTCCAAAGTTAAGCTATTTTAGCATCCGGTCAGGCCGGAGATGAAAGGAAACCAAGAAGTAGATCAATTTGAGTGTAAATTTTTCACGTTTTTTCGAGGTTGGTTGGTAGAATGGTCATACTGATCGACTAGACCTAGCTTACTAAATGTGTTTTTCACATCTGTAGACCTGTTAGATTTATTGGATATCAAAAGCATCCGCAATTATCGATATTTATGTACCGATATACACATTCTGCATTGGATTCTGGCACATTTCAGGTATGTAAAACTTTGATTTTAGTGCTCAGCACTAAAAAATATTTTTAGCACCAAAAAATCGTTCGATCTTTTCAGATCAGTTGTTTTTTTTCTTATTCTTTGTTTTTTTAAATGATAAATAACTTCATTTATGGAATCTTCTTTCATCTCCACTTATTTTAATATGAGATACACACATGTTGATGAAGGAGTTTGTTTGTTACAATGAATTTTATAAAGGGACCCCCTTATATGAAAACACCCGCTCGGCCATGTAACATCCACATCGGTACCAATGTAACGTCCGTGTTTTTTTACGTGGGATCGAAAGAGTTAATATCAGGTAAAGACCAACAGCAAAGATGGGCTGACACTTCCAAGAAATACTTAATCAACCACACCCAAAAAAATTGTTAAACCTTGAAACCGACTTACCAGTCCCATAACTAAATGTCAACCTAGATGAAATTAAATTGCAAGAAATTGAAACAGCAGTGAATCTAATGGCTAACAAAAAAGCTGCAGGTGAAGATGAAATAACACCCGAAATGCTAAAAGTTATCAATAGTGACAACATGAGACAACTACAGAGAATGTTTAACAAGATTTGGAAAGAAGAAAATGTCCCTTCTAAATGGAAAAATAGAATCATTGTTAAAATACCAAAAAAAAGGCACCCTTAGTGACTGTAACAACTGGAGAGGAATAACCTTAATATCAGTTGTGTCAAAAGTATTTTGCAAGGTCATTTTGAACAGACTTAAAGATATTGTGGATACCGCAATGAGAGAAGAACAAGCAGGATTTCAAAAAGGGAGAAGCTGTCTCGACCAGAACTTTACTCTAAGAATAATACTTGAAGAACATATTGAAAAGCAGAAAACACTAATACTGAACTTCACAGACTTTAAAAAGGCATTTGAGAGCATACACAGAGATTCATTATGGAGAATTTTAAGCCTATATGGAATACCATCTAAAATTATCAACATCACTAAGGACTTCTACAATGGATATGTTTATGCAGTCAAAACAGAAGAAGGAATTAGCGAATGGTTCCAGATTGAAACAGGCGTGTAAGAAGGATGTATACTGTCTCCTTTACTTTTTGGAATTACAATATATTTCATAATGAAAAAAATGCTGCACAGTTAACACAGGTATTGACTGGGTACATGGGACCCAACTAGAAGATTTTGCTGATGACATAACTCTTATCAGTAACAATGTGAATTCCATGCAAGAAAAAACATACAGCCTGTCTTCACTGGCTAGCAAAACAGGACTTGAAATTAACAAGGACAAAACAAAAATAATGAAAATTCCCATTAATCAAAATGGAAAAATACACATAGAAGGGACGGATATTGAAGATGTCAGTCAATTTGCATACCTTGGCAGCTACATAGACCAGGATGGTGACACCAGAAAGGAAGTTAGAATTAGAATTGCAAACGCAGCATCGATCTTCAAGAATCTTGAGAACATATGGAATTCAAAAGTTATAAGCACAAAAACCAAGTTAAGACTATTCAATTCAAATGTAATATCCACCCTCATTTATGCATGTGAAAGCTGGAAAACAACTAAAGAAATAGACAAGAAATTAGACTCTTTTGAAAACAAATGCCTAAGGAAAATACTTGGCATCAAGTGGAACGAATTCAAGAACAATGCAGAGATAAGACAGATGACTAAACAACAACCAGTTTCATGGGTAATCAGGAAAAGGAGATGGACATATGTTGTCACGTGATGAGAAGAAACGATCAGATAATCCCAAAACAAGCTATCAAGTGGAACACAACAGGCCAAAGAAAAAGAGGCAGACTGCGTGAAACTCTGAAGAGGACACTGTTAAGAGAGGCCAAATTAACAGGCATAAAATCCCCTGATGAGGTTGAAAGACTTGCCAAAGACAGGAAAAACTGGCGAACTACCTTACGAGCCCTATGTGACATTTAACAGCACGGGAAGGATATAAGAAGAATTCACAATCATATGCCTGCGAGACCTGGACACTTAACAAAACACCTGAGAAACACATAAATGCCTTTGAATGTAAATGCTACAGAAGAGTTCTTCAAATACGGATATAAAAAAAGAACAAATATATCCATACTACAAGAACTTAATACTGAAGAAGGCTGGCTAGTAAAGAGGATTAAACAGAGAAAACTTAAACATTTTGGACACATTAAACACCATGAGAATTAGAGAAGACACTCTTGGAAGAGTTCATAATGAGACAAAGAAAGAGGAAGACCAAGGCAAAAATGGCTGCAGGACATCATTGATAATTGGATGCATCAGCAGCAGGGCATCTTGCTTACAACCAAGAGGCCTACAGGAGAGCTGTAAGGGAGGCAAAGTTCCGCAAGGGACATGCAAATGATTGCACTGAATCTACAATCTTTGGGGGCATCTTCTGGGTCTATGTATCAGTTCTATAACCAGCAGTCTTTGAGATATCTTCTGACAGTTTTTTTTTAAGTTATCACTAATTATGTCAGGCCCTGTGCAAAATCCCCAATACTTTTTTAAAATGGTTTTCTTGTCCCTTCAGTTGAGATTCCAACTCCTTTTGTTCTCAGATAATGATGTGGAATAATTTTTACTGGGCCAGTTATCAGGAGCAACAACAGTAATCAATCACAGCAAACATTTTTGTCAGGATCTGTATAAAAACATTCTGTGTCAACATCAGCAAATATAAAAAAACATTTATGTTAAATTTTGTCTTTAAAAAATACATTTGAATCTCTTTTAACTGGCACATTCAAAGGTCTCAATTTAAACAGGAAATTTAGGCCTATGAGATAAGAAAAATATGCAATGCACTGTAATTTTTCAATGCTATTTAAATTTAATTTTGTGAAATATAAAATTATGTGCATGTGTTCTCAATTTTTATAAATCCACATGATTTTTTTAGGTTATTTATTTAATTATGCCCAACAATCGAAAAACAACAAACGAACTCCATACGCTGCAATTTCTACAGATGACAACACAGATAAAGTTCTTGAAATATATATTCAATTAACTAGTAATATCTCGTATCTGGAATCAGTGAAGTTGCCAGTAAAGAGAGATTCTACTGTACACACATACATAGGAGTATATATATCTATATATGATTGTGTGACAGTTCAAGGAAAACTACTTTTAAAAAATAATAAACACACATTTTTCTCAAAGAAAATGCTAGGGAAAATTTTTAAAAATAAGTTTACTACCTACTCAACAAAAATCATTGTTATTCACTGTTTCATAACATGCACTCTTCCTACCTAGAAATTAGTCTCCGAAAATAACACATATACAAGTATATACCAGAAGCTATATGTTACAGAATTTGAATTGGCCAGAGTCTGCCTGTCTGTACCATATAAGCATTAGGCAGCTCTTGCTTTTTCACATGATGGCTATAGTGAACCAGTTTTCTCAAGCTTTTACAAATGCACATTTAAACAAATCTTTTAAAAATAAGTATATAATGAGACATTATAAAATTATTCTTCCCCTCAAAAACAAAAAAAAACCCCACGTAAAAAAAATGGAGCACATCCCAAACTGATGTCCATGCATCTCATGGGTTGCCTAATACGTTATGTGCCAAGTTATCCTATGGATTTCTCTGTCAAAAGGTATAAGCATTTACACTTCCCCATTTTTACTAATCTATGGTGACTTTTGTCAGGTCTGTTGTATTTAACCAGCCATGCTGTTTAGTTTTTTCTATCAAGCCAAGATGTGTGGTTAGTTAATCAAACCACGCTTTTTTTTATTATTCTATTAAAAAACAATCATACTGCAATTTTTTTAAACCAGTACATCTTTACCTGTCTTATAACTTACATGAAGAGATTTCTTAAATACCAGTTTTGTCAATATAACATATGGTACCTTATACTATTTTTGGGTAAAATTAAATATACTCTACAAACATTACTGTGAATTAAATGTTCACTTGAATTTTTTTTCGTACCTTATTTGCAGCAAGATTTAATCTTTACAAAATGCCCACATGCTGAACAAAAGTCGAAACTAGCTGATTCTCCTCCATGGAAAATAAACATCCCCCAACCGATTTTGCTGGTCGTTTTTTACTAAGTTTTTTATAACACAGACTAGTTATGCCAGGCATTGACCTCCCTCAAACTCAAATACATCATCAAGTTCCTCTTTTACCAGACAATATTCCTCAGACTCATAACTCTGATATATGGTCAAGGTTCTCTATTTCCAGAAGTTTCAGTTTTTTTCTCCTTCTCCTTTTTTTTTTTTAAATCAGTGTTTGTCAGTTAATGCAGCCACTGCTACTAAGCCATGCCATTTGGTTAATTTACAAAGACATATGTCTCCTTATTCTTCAGAGTTCACATCAAAGTTTCTTATAAATGTTTTTCTCTCTGCAAAACAAAATGTCTTCTCCTAATGCTAATAATCTCTTTGAAAAATCTGATTGTTCAAACTGATCATGTGAAAGTATTATACAGAACACTATTTCTGCTGCTTATTGACAAGTAATCTGAAGCAGGACGCTTCAGGTGTTGTAAGCTGCATTCAAATCCCACTAAAAGTGGCAGGGTATTTTTTTCCCCTCATAAATCCTCCAGCAATAAATTTCTTTGGTTTCTAGGTAGTGAGACCAAATGTTTGTGTGCTCTGTTGCCAGGGTTAAAAATTTCTTGGCAGTTGGAAATCACAAAAGTGAGCCAAATGGCCACTGTTTGGGCTAAATTCTAGGAAATTACCATGAAGGTTGCCACAGGCACTTGGAGTGTCTTTGCCGACTGACACCCATTTAAAGTGTCACAACAGGCAGTCAAGCAGATATGGGAATGTTTTGACTGCACTGAGATGAAGCTGTTTCTGAATGAACAAACATAAAACAGGACTGTTACAAAAATAAACAAAGAGAAAAATACTGATGCTCTGTCCAGATTTGGAAGTAAAATGGCACAATGTAATCACAGAGCATTCATTCTGATAAACCAAAGCCACCACCCCTGACCTCAAAAATATTTCCTACAGAATCTACAGAAAACTCTGTTCTTTGTCCAAGCCACGTTCATTTACCAAAGAAATTAAATGCCAAAGAATGGGCCCACCACATCTGTCTCTCATGGTAATTTTGTTCATACTCTTCTAGCACAAATATCCACTACATAACACCCTGCAATGATAAAGTAATTATCCACATATTCCCATCTATATAAATTTCTGATAGAGTGAAGTTAACAAACAAATCTCCATCTACATAAAACCCTGCAATGATAAAGTAATCATCAACATATCCCATCTATAAAAATTTCTGATAAAGTGGAGTTAACAAACAAATCTCTATCTATATAAAACCCTGCAATGATAAACTAATCATCCACATATTTCCATCTATATAAATTTCTGATAGAGTGAAGTTAACAAACAAATCTCCATCTACATAAAATCATGCAATGATAAAGTAATCATCCATATATCCCATCTATATAAATTTCTGATAGGGTGAAGTTAACAAACAAATCTCCATCTACAAATTCATGTCTGGCTGTCTCACTAGCCACAGACAGCATGAAAGTAAGGAAAATATGCCACAGAGTGCGGTACAAATTGGCAAATATATTCTCATTCATTCATTTGCATGTCCCTTGCGAACATTATCAATCTTGTATGTATTGTTTTTGTCTTTTCTTATGTTTCTTCATACTTCTTTTGTTAAAGATTTATATTTCTCTTTGTTGTTGTTTGCCACTTTTCCTTTCATCTTCATTTCTCTACACTGTTTTATCAGTTCTAGTGTGCCTGCTGTAATCCATCCATTCTTCTGTGTTTTCTTTACTGGAACCATGTCTTTAGCTGTTGTTATTAAGATATCTCTAGCCTGTGTAGCCAAATCATCCGGTGTCATCTCCTCCTGTACAGCCATCAGGACTTCGGAATGGTTCTTCACTTCTATATACCATATTGTTCTGGTATTTTTGTAAGATCAAAGCAGAGTGGTCTTGATCCTGCAACTGTCTTTTTATATATTCTAAGTAAGAAAAATGTCGCCTATAAAATTATCTAATCATTCTGCCTTCTTTATTTCCAATATAGCAGACATTTTAAATTATGCTAAGTTTCTTTAAGAGCTGCTAATGATGACAATTTTCTTCAGATTCATCCATTCTTGGCATTTGATTCCTCAGACACATCATCAAGGTCCTCTATTTCCAGATAAATCTTACTCTTGCAAGTTTCTGTGTCAGATGCTAAGTGATACTGATTCAGTCTTTATGTAGGTGGAGACAATTGGCATCTCTTCAAGAAAAGAATAAGGCTTATAACCACCACTGTCTATAGAGGCATCTCTGTAATCACTGTCTGGGGAATTTAATGACAATCTTCTTCAGACCTGTTATCCATGTCATTTTCTTTGTTTGATACTACATGACTGTGACTCACTGTTCAGTAGGTGAAGTCAATGAACTGGTGCACCCCCTAAGAAAGGAAAGAGGCTTATAATCACCTGAGTGTAACAAGGCACCTCCCTGACTGTGGGCAACATCATATGCCTCACCTGTTTGGTGTATTCTGTGATAATCTTCTTCAGGATAATCTTCATCATTTGAGACCTCCATTTCTGGATTAAGGTTTGCCATGCAGTTTTCAGTGTCGTACACTGAATAAGAATGAACAGATGGAGACAATAAAGTGGCACCCCTGTCAAGAAAGGAATGAGCCTTATAATCACCAGACTGTAAAGAGACACTTGTCTGATCATGGAGAACATCATCTGAAGAATGAGCCTTATAATCACCAGACTGTAAAGAGACACTTGTCTGATCATGGAGAACATCATCTAAAGAATGAGCCTTATAATCACCAGACTGTAGAGAGACACTTGTCTGATCATGGAGAACATCATCTAAAGAATGAGGCTTATAATCACCAGACTGTAAAGAGACACTTGTCTGATCATGGAGAACATCATCTGAATCACCTATATGGGGTATTTGATAATAGTCTTCTTCAGACTCATTATCTGTGTCATTTTTCATGTCAGATGTTAAATAACTATGATCCAATCTTTCAGCAGGTGCAGACAATGAACTGATACCACTCTCAAGAAAGGACTGAGGCTTATATCCATCAGAATCTAATGAGGCATTTTTCTGATCATGCTCACCATCACTTGGCTCAACCTTCTGGGGTAACTGTTGTAAACTTTCAGGGGAAACATAATTAGAAAAGTTCGTCTGATGTTCTGCATTTCTGGACTCCATCTCAGATATGCTGGTTGTATCTGCATTGGTCTGGTTATTAGGATCATTCTCAAGCTTACTAAAATCAGAATCATCTACAGAATATTCAATCTGAGCTTCTCCTGTCTCCTCAGAATGTCCAGTATGAGATGAAACATGGGTATCTAGACAATCTCTCTGAACAGTCTTTCTCATTTCAATTTGGTCAACAGTTAAATCATGTGATTCAGAACTACCTCCTTCTGTTGCAACTCCGCTATTGCTGCTGTGATTGTGGTTCATGCAGTTATTCAGAATAATGCTGTTTTTCCAATCAATGAACTGGGACCATGGTGCCTCCAGATTCTGAGATCCATTTCCTTCTGTACTGGACAGCATTTTTTCTTGACGATAAGCCTCATCTGGGATAACCTGTTGTGAATGCACGGAAGTATTCTGCAATGCCTGAGTGCTCAACTCCGGTCCCACTATGACATACTCCTCAACATGGTCAGTCTGATTTCCTGAAGAGCTACATGTTCTAGGCTCATTTTCTGCTGGCTCTTCCTGTGAAGTGGATGCTGGTTTTTTTACTTGTGGTGCCATCTGCTGCTGATCACTGCAGGTCTGTGTTGTGTGCTCATAAAGCTGCACAGATGCTTGGGGGGTAGAACATGAAGGTTTCGGATTAATACGACTCGTGATAGGAAAATGTGCATTAGTTACCAACATCTGATGTGGAGGCCCATGCTGTGTGGGACAGAATGAAACGGTGATACCATTTCCACTGTTTGAAAAGTTCAATTCTTCTAAATCATCTATGTCCCTACGGTCATCAGCATTATCTGTGTGTGTATAGTCACCAACATCACGTACTCCAGCCTGTATATATGCAGCAACAGAGGAGTCATCCTCGTTAACTTCATTCTGTTCTGGATGGACCAGACTTTCTAGATTTCTGGAAGGTAATGGAGGCACTCCATGGTTTCCTTCATTGGATGAACTCTGGCCACTCCCAGTGCCAATTCCAGACTCCTTACTCACCTGATGGACTAGATTCTTGGCCTGTTGTTGAGAAGATTTAACAAAAAATATTCATTAACTAGGTTACAAAAACAAGAAAAATGATAAATAGGAAAAAAATTTTTTAAAAACATGACACTGGTGCGAATGAGAGAACATTAAAAAAATATGGGACAAATGTCACTGACAGAATATAAAAAAGAGACATGACTAATGTCAATGAGAGAATATAAAAAATATATGGGACAACTGTCAATGAGAGAATATACAAAATATATGGGACAAATGTAAGTGACAGAATATAAAAAATATACACAACAAATGTAAGTGACAGAATATAAAAAATATACACAACAAATGTCTATGAGAGAATATAAAAAATATAAAGGACATATGTCAGTGAAAGAACATAAAAAATATATGGGGCAAGAGTCAATAAGAGAATATAAAAAATATATGGGACAGATGTCAATGACAGAATATAAAAAATACACACAACAAATGTCAATGAAAATATAAAAAAAGATTATTGGACAAATGTCAATGAGAATATAAAAAAAGATTATTGGACAAATGTCAATGAGAGAATATAAAAAAGATATGGGACAAATATCAATGAAAGAATATAAAAAATATATGGGACAAATGTCAATGAGAAAATATAAAAAAATATATGAGAGAAATGTCAATGAGCAAATATAAAAAATATATGTGACAAGTGTCACTGTGAGAACATAATAAATATATGAAACAAATGTCAATGAGAGAAAATAAAAAAGATACAGGACAAATGTCAAATGAGAGAACATAAAAAAGATATGTGACAAATGTCAATGAGAGCATATGAAAAATATCTGAGGCAAATATCACTAATAGAATATAGAAAAGATATGAGATAAATGTCACTGACAATATAAAAAAACAGATGTGACAAATGTCTCTGAGAGAATATAAAAAAAAAAAAAAAACTGTGACAAGTGTCTCTGAGAGAATATAAAAAAACAAATGTGACAAGTGTCTCTGAGAGAAGAAAAAAAAAAAAGATAATATTTATGTGAAAAACAGAAAAAAATAGATGAGCCAAATGTCAACAAGAGATTAAAAAAATATGACACAAATGGCAATGGAAGAAAAAAAACATTAAAGACAAATGTCAATGAGAGAATTAAAAAAAATAGAGAAAAATATTAATAAGAGTATTTTAAAAAATAAATGAGACAAATGTTAATGAGAAAATAACAAAAAGATAAATAAGACAATGTCAATGAGAGAAGAACAAAAAAATAAATCAGAAAATAACAAAATGATAGATGAGACTTCTTCTTTTTCATTTGCTTCTACCACCATGATCGCCCCGTGATCCTACTGAATTTACTCCTGTGGTTCTCGCGATAGTGTCATTTAGGATGGAGGCTCAGAGCATCATGGGGCTTGGGCCTATATTCTTGGTGGGTCACAGAAGCGGTATTGCGTAACACTGTGTTTTTTGTTTCACCAGTTTAGAGTTGGACTTTGTCATTCGAAAACCTCGACGTGTTTTGGATATCAGTATATCCCCGCCGATGAGAGGTGGTTGCCCATCCAGTCCAGAGTTGGACTTTCTCATCAGAAAACCTCAACATGATTTGGATACATCACCATCGGGTGAGAGGTGGTTGCCTATCTAGATTGCACTGGTCCAGTGTCTCCGACTTCAGCATTTTGTGGTAGTGGCCGCTACCCTTCCTGGTGGTGACCAGGACGGAGCTTTTGTCCAGGAGGACGAATCCTCGCCAGTAGTGAGTTTCACCCTTGAGTTAAGCCAGTTTAGGCATATTATCCCAGTATGGGTGTATATAGGACATGACCGGCCTCTAGAGTGGAGGTACTGTGATATGCATAGCCATCAAGTTTCACCTTTGGATTTCGACGGTTTAGGCATACTGCCCAATATGGGTGTATAGAGGATGTGGCTGGCCTCTAGAGCGGAGGTGTCATGGTATGAGTAGCCCTCACCGCGAGTCTACTGGCCATACCAATTAAACTTCACTTAATCCTTTCCATCACTTTTTTCACAGCGGCGCCATGTGGCAACCCTAAAACGCATTTTTCTTCACTGGCTGGGGGGAATTTCACCCCATGCGCGGCAGCCAAAGAATCTCGCCAGCAGAGCCTTAGTTTAACCCCTGGGTTATGCCGGTTTAGGCATTTGAGCCAGTATAGGTGTATATAGGACATGGCTGGCCTCTAGAGCAGAGGTGGCGTGACATGAATAGCCCTGACCGCGAGATTACTAGCTACTTCACTTATCCTTTCCATCATCTTTTCCACGATGGGGCCACACGGCAACCCTAATCGCATTTTTCTTCATTGGCCGAGGGGAGTTTCACCCCACATATGGCAGCTGAAGAATCTTGCCAACAGTGAGCAGGAGCTTTCCTTCTCCTAGATGAGCTACCAACCACGACTAACAAGTCTCATCTACCCGAAAGCGTCTGGTTTTCAAGCACCAGATATTCGCCGTTCGCCTCTTCTCCTGTCAGTTTAAACAGTTTTCTGCCACGAGAAGGCCAGAAGCTGGACTTGGACTGTCAGAGGCTATTTGAGACGCACGGCTTGGAGATTTTTAATTGGAGTGGACAGCGTATCCCTCACCCCACCTCCGGCTACTACAGTCCTTAGAACCACAGATGAGACAAATGTCAATGAGAGAATTTTTTAAAAAATATATGACACAAATGTCAATGAGAGAAAAGGCAAAAAATAAATCAGAAAATAACAAAATGATAGGTGAGACAAATGTCAATGAGAGAAGAATAAAAAATTATATGACACAAATGTCCATGAGAGAATAAAAAAAAAAAATTTAAAAATAACAAACTTATAGATGAGACAAATGTCAATGAGAGAAGAACAAAAAAAAATAAATCAGAAAACAAAATGATAGATGAAACAAATGTCAATGAGAGAAGAACAAAAAAATAAATCAGAAAACAACAAAATAATCATTATTATTATTCATTTGCATGTCCCTTGCGGAACTTTGCCTCCCTAACTAGCACTCCTGTAGGCCTCTTGGTTGTCATCATCCATTTGCAGATTATCAATGATGTCTTGCAGGCATCTTTGCCTTGGTCTTCCTCTCTTTCTTTTTCACATTATGTACCCTTCCAAGATGGTCTTCTCTAGATTATCATGATGTTTAAAGTGTCCAAAATATTTAAGTTTTCTCTATTTAATACTCTTTACTAGCCAGCCTTCTTCAATATTAAGTTCTTGTAGTATGGATATATTTGTTCTTTTTTGTGTAACAAAATGATAGATGAGACAAATGTCAATGAGAGAATTAAAAAAAATATATGACACAAATGTCAATGAGAGAACAACACAAAATAGATGAGATAAATGTCAATGACAGGATAACAAAAAAAAATTAGATGAGACAAATGTCAATAAGAAAAAACTGATAGTGCAAATGTCAATGAGAGAAGAAAAAAGGCATAAGACATGTCAAGGAGAGAAGAAAAAAAAGAACTATATTAGTATGAATGAGAGAAGATGAAAAAAAGATGAGACAAATATCAAAGTGAGATGAAAAAACTTGACATTAATGTGAATGAGAGAAGAAAATAAAGAGATAAGATGATACTAGGGTGAATAAGAGAAGAAAACAAAGAGACTGGTATGAATAAAATCAAAATAAAAAAGGGATAAGACTCAAGAATGAGTGTAAGAAAATGGTATGAGACATAAATCAGAGAAGAATGGGATAAGACTCAAGAATGAGTGTAAGAAAATGGTATGAGACATAAATCAGAGAAGAATGGGATAAGACTCATGAATAAGTATAAGAAAATGGTATGAGACATAAATCAGAGAAGAATGGGATAAGACTCATGAATAAGTATAAGAAAATGATATGAGACATAAATCAGAGAAGAATGGGATAAGACTCATGAATGAGTATAAGAAAAATGGTATGAGACATAAATCAGAGAAGAATGGGATAAGATTCAAGAATGAATATAAGAAAATGGTATGACATAAATCAGAGAAGAATGGGATAAGACTCAAGAATGAGTATAAGAAAATGGTATGAGACATAAATCAGAGAAGAATGGGATAAAACTGAAGAATGAGTGCAAGAAAATGGTATGAGACATAAATCAGAGAAGAATGGGATAAAACTGAAGAATGAGTGCAAGAAAATGGTATGAGACATAAATCAGAGAAGAATGGGATGAGACTAATGAATAAGAAAAAAATCAATGAGACTTCTGATAATGAGATAAAAAGAAATATGCTTTCAAAACAGAAAAAAATACATATAGTGAAACTTACATCTTTCTGTTCTTCTAGAATAGGGGGACATTTAGAAGCAATATCTTTAGCATGTCTCCTAGACTGCTTACAGCGCCTAGAAAGAAAGAGAAAGAGAGGGGAGAGAGAGAGAACTAAAATGATTACCATAAAATAAAAACATCTCTAAAGTGTAAAATAAAATTTACAAGGCTGGATTCCCCTGGGAACAACCGTGTTAGGAACACACTTATCTTAACACAGTCTTTGTGAGACAGCGAACGTAGTTCTGATTGCTTTAAAAACTCTGACCTACTTCTGAGGCCAAGAAACCTGTAGCAATAAATACTAATTGTAACTGTTATTTTGTAAAATGTAAAGTCAGGTTGGTGGACAGATGGGGACATGGAGATTGCCAGCATGAATGAGGAAAGTCTGGTGTGAAACCAATGAATCCAGGACGTGACAAGCCTGTGGGTCTCTACAACAATGGCTATCAGAATGAGGTAAACAAAACAGAACCAGCAGACTATAGGTGGCGGGGAATGGATATCGCTGAAGCACTCATCGGATTCCTCATCCCAAAGTCAGAGTGTCTCTATGGAACTCTCTCAAAACCACTGGGCCTGAAATGGAGAAGGGACTTAAGTACAGCCACCAGAGGCTGGAAAACAAAAGCTTTGGCCAAGCCTGCCTAGACCAGTCTTCAATAAACCTGCCTGGACAACCACATGCTAGAATAATTTTAAAACCGTAATCTATTTACACATTACAGGTGTTATTATAATTTTAGGTAAAGGTAAAATCCTCATTTCTATGCCATTAGGGCATACTGGAGATAGTGTTAGGCTCATATTGCCTGGTTGCATTTACCTTCCCAGACTTCTCAGGACCCCACTGGACCCAAGGGCCTTTTTGGTGTGGTGGTACCAGAAAAAAAAATCCCCATTGCTGGGATATGAATCAGGTACCACTGGATTAGTAGACCGAGCGCCTAACCACTCAGGTGGTTTTTTTTTTAGTAACCAGGCCCTCTATTATAACTTTGCTCTGTCTAATTATTTATACTTTGCTGCACTTCTTACATTTCTTTCTGTCTGTCTAAAAATACAGCATGGAGAAATAATTAAATAAGTTTCACGTCTCAAGTCCATGTGTAGTTTTTTTTTTTAAAACAAAATACATATTTTGAATAAGAATACATGACAAATGCTTCATTAGGTATTTTATTTCTAAATTTATTTCATGCAAGTTTTAAATCACCTCATGCTATCACACTTCTAGAAACTCACTCAACTGTGTTAACTGATTTTCTTCTTCTACATTAACTGCCATCAAAAGTTTGGTGGGTTTTTGTTTTTTGTTTTTTTATTTTTTTGCTGTTTAAGAACAGAAGTGATTATGTATGAACTAAACACATCATACCTTATAATGTAGCAAAACAGACCTCCTAAAGCAATGAGGACTGTTATCACCGCAAGTGCAATCCCTGTGATTTCTCCAGTTTTATCACCTGAAACAGTCACAGATTCCATTCTCAGGTTTCATGCTCTTTCAACAAACAATTTCCTTGGCCAGTTAAGTCTAATCTTTGCCTATATAATTTTGAAATGTAAAGATCTGCTGTAGAATTCAAGTTTATTATGTTTCATTTGTCACTTAAGTTTCATTTATTTTCCTAATTTTTCTTTTTCTGAAAAATGAAAGTGTTCTGATTGCAGAGTGACAATTTTTTAAGACAATTTAGTACAGCTTATATTTATCTGAATGTGAGTGGGAAAGCAGGAATGTTTAAAGTTTGTTTCTGAGATTGCCTCTGTGACTAAGAAAACTGTTGCAGGCCTGGAACTTCCAAGCTGATTTGTCTAAGAAATCTTTTATTTAACACACACAAAAAAAAAAGATGATAATGAAATTGGAAGCAACATCAATGCTCATCTTCACAAGATAAAAAGTTGCGCCAGCAACCTGATGCATGTGTCTAAATGGCCCCCAGACTCTTGAACACACACTAAAGACCTGCACCATATGCAGAGATCTCATCCCAGGTATGGCCTCAAGAAAGAAACACGGAGGGGAAACTCTAGCAGGATTTATGAAGGAACCCAACTCCCTGTTTAGAAAGCTGAGCTTATAAAACTGAATGCAGAAGAATAAGGAGAAGGAAGCGAGAGAAATGTGGTTTGGGGGAAACAAGTACCCTGGTCAGACAGAAAAACAAGTTTCCTCCTCAAGGACGTTTCAGAACAATGAATACTAGTTAAAAAGTTAGATGACTTAGTAATAACTGGAAAATGTAAGGTAAAAAAAGGAGAGCAAGGTCAAGAGAAAAACATCTCCACAGACAAAGTGCCATGGACAAAAAAAAGCATTTGAATTGACTGGACACACCAAGGACCACACAAGATGTAGAAGCATAATCATCAATGTTATCTGGTGAGCACATAATATGAAATCTTTTGAATAAGGCTAGGAATGAGATAATGAAATTTTTTGAATAAGGCTAGAAATGAGATAATGAAATCTTTCGAATAAAGTTAAGAATGTGATAATGAAATCTTTTGAATAAGGCTAGGAATAAGATAATGAAATCTTCTGAACAAGGCTAGGAATGAGATAATGAAATCTTTTGAGTAAGGCTTGGAATGAGACAACGTCATTCCCTTAATGGCCATTAGAAATAGAAAAAAAATGTTCCTTCTTCTTCTTCTTCTTCTTCGTTCACTTCTACCACCAAAAACCGCACTGTGAACCTACTGAATTCACACATGTGGTCCTCGTTAGGTCCGGTGGTCCCCTGTGTGGTCCAAAATAGACCACACGAGTTCCACGAAAGGACCACAAGGGGTTCAGAGTATCACAGTGCTTTAGCCTGTATTCTTGGTGGGTCTCGGAAGCGGGATTGCGTGACACCGTGGTTTTCATTGCACCAGTTTGGTCTAGGGTTGGACTTTCTCACCGGAAGACCTCGACGTGTTTGGAATATCAGTGCATCCCCGCTGGGTGAGAGGCGTTAGCCCACCCAGGCCAGAGTTGGACTTTCTCACCGGAAAAAAATGTTCCAAGAAACATTGTATATATTCCTGAAACATTCTAAACGTCCTAGATTTTCAGTTATTTCAACAAGTCACTGAGAAAAAAAAATGGCCTAGTATGTGTAATGTCAACGGAAGAATGGTACATAAAATTAACATGAAGAAAGAAGGTCATGGATACAGCTTAGAAATTCTTCCACAAAGCTTTCCTAGCCTCTCCTTTAAAAACAGTATTAATCTGGCTCAGTAACAAATGTTTCACTCTCTTGAACTCCTCATTCAGGACTTAAATGACTAAATTCATATTAAAACACCTTCCAAGACTAAATCTTGTTAATTCTGCTCAAGCACACCACCACTTTAGGCTTCTTTCCAGTGATACAGTGTATATTCAGCATTCCCCTTCAAAGCATTTATGAACTTGTTTGAAATGCAATGATTACAACCCATGAACATCTTTTAACTTTCTCAGAGTCAACCCCCCCCCCCCCCAAAAGCTTGAGAAACTTCTAGTGCTTCTTTTATCAGCTCCTGTAGCCCAGTCATTCTCTTAGTTACTCATTCATTTATTAGGTTCCAATCAACAGGTACTGCCGCTCAATTCTGTATAGGACTTGATGTTTCCAATCAGCTCAGTATCTTGTCCTATCCTACACCACTTGGTCAACCTATTCAAATATTTTGCTTTCAGCCTCTGAGCTTTCCAGTGCTTGTTAAGTTCTATAACTTCTGTTTTCACATACAATGTCAAAAGAAATTTCTTTTCAAGTGAAATTTCCTCATGTGTTTTACATATTTTTTTATATCCTGCAACTTCCTAGAGAACATTATCATCTGGTTTTTCTGACCATACAATGTATATGCTGCATCTTTCTCCAAAAAGCCACATCCACATCCATTGTTGCTTCCAATTTCTGTTTCAACTATATGTATACTGTCCAAGTCTGACAAATGTAAATTAATATGGCCCTATATAGCACTACAACACTTTTTTTTCACACACTGTTCTTCTTCTTCGTTCGCTTCTACCACCAAGACCGCCCCGTGATCCTACTGAATTTACTCCTGTGGTCCTCGATAGATCCTGTGGTCCTCCTGTTCCCAAAAGGAACCACAGGACCACAAGAGGTTCAGAGTATCACAGGGCTTGGGCCTGTATTCTTGGTGTGTCATGGAAGAGGGACTGCGTGACATCGTGGTTTTCGTTGCACCAGTTTAATCTAGAATTGGACTTTCTCACCAGAAAACCTCGACGTGTTTTGGATATCAGTATATCCCCGCTGGGTGAGAGGTGGTTGCTCATTCAGACTAGAGTTGGACTTTCTCACCAGAAAACCTCAGCGTGATTAGAATACGCATACATCTCCGTCGGGTGAGAGGTGGATGCCTATCTAGACTGCACTGGTCCAGTGTCTCCAATTTCAGCAGTTTATGGTCGTGGCCACTACCCTTCCTAGTTGTGACAAGGACAGAGCTTTTGTCCAGGAGGATGAATCCTCACCACTAGTAAGTTTCACCCCTGGGTTAAGCCGGTTTAGGCGTATTATCCCAGTATGTGCATGTTTAGGACATGATCAACCTCTAGAGCAGAGATACTGTGTCATGAGTAGTCATCAAGTTTCACCCCTGGGTTAAGCCAGTTTAGGCATATTTCAGTATGGATGTATATCGGGCATGGTTGGCCTCTAGAGCAGAGGTGCCGTGGTATGAGTAGCTCTCACCGGGAGACTACTGGACATACTGATTAAGCTCCACTTTATCCTTTCCATCACCTTTTCACAGAGGCGCTGCCCAGCAACCTTAGTCACATTTTCTTCACTGGCTGGGAGGAGTTTTGCTCCACGCATGGCAGCTGAAGAATCTCACCAGCAATGTCTTAGTTTAAGCCCTGACTTAAGCCAGTTTAGGCAATCTGCCCCAGTATGGGTGTTTATAGGACGTGGCCAGCCTCTAGAGCAGAGATGCTGTGATTTGAGTAGTCCTGACCTCAAGACTACTGGTCACTTCACTTAATCCTTTCCTTCACATTTTCCACGACGGCGCTGCACAGCAACCCTAATCGCATTTTTCTTCATTGGCCAGAAGGAGTTTCACTCCACGCGCGGCAGCTGAAGAATCTCGCCAGCAGCAGTGGTTTTTAAAAGTGCTCTTTCCTCAAGGGTCGGAGCTTGGTAAGTATGTATTAGGTCTAGAATTGCCACAGTTATCCAAGTAGGATTGTGTCATCTAAGGAACCTTGACTGATTTAATGAGCCATTCGCGGTTTCACCGCGAGACAGTGTGAACTTAGACATGCATGGCTTAATCTTTGAGACAAGCATATGACTACTGGCAGGATCAACCAGATAGCTTTCTTCACCAAACCTCAGTCAGATATCTGCTGAAAGACCGACGCGGAGCAAGGGAGTCAGCGTTCTGCTCAGAGCGGATCCCTTTCGACCCTGGCGGCGTTTTATTTCCTTTAATCACCTGCGGCAGCGGCTGGCTCTCTCTGCTCTAACGAACGAGAAGAAAGCGTGACCAATAACCAACACACATTACATACTGCAGACCCGGTACTCTTTGCAAGAGACAAGCCAATTTCAAGACCATCGGTCGACAACACTGTAGTACACCACCGACACGTTAGCATGAACCTGGCTGGCTAGCCGTTTATAGGCTTCACTCGACGGACAAACCACTCGCTTCTGCATCAAAAACACCTTAACTCTCACTGTCCAGGAAGGGAGTGAAAACCTTTCTCCCCACACATGAAACTCGAGAGCACTTTTTCGCCAAAAGAACGGTCGGCCTGCACAACAGCAGCCCGCACTATGCAGCTCAGCGCGGGGCTGACGATCACGCACTGTTAACAATATTCCTTTTTTTTTAAGAATGCTACAGAAAGCTGCTTTGTCCTTTCTATTCTTCACCTCATTTCAGTTATGCATTAACATGGACTGCAAACTGAGTGTTAATTATCAATTGCACAGCCTCTTCTATTTCTGCACATTTCAAATAAGTCAACATAGCAAAGGTGGCCATACTGTGCCCTCACGACCACATGCAGATCTTTGATCTATAATGTGCAGTTCCCAGAAATATATTTACTGAGCTCCTTTTTATATTTCACAATAAACATAAAAAATACATTTTTAAACAAAATTTTCAAGTTTTTTTTTATTTATTTACTTGCTATAAACTGAAAGTCCACTGGATTAAAACACAAGTTTGACCTTCTTACTGTTTTTTAAATTACATCACTATTGCTACAGCAAAATATTTTCACAAAACATGTAGGCTGGAAATAAAAGAAAAAAACGCACAAAAAATTGTTATGACAAGAAGAAGATTTATTATACGATGACGATCAGAACAATCTAAATCTCTGGTATCCATATATTCACAATCACCACTGCTGTCATAATTCCCAATTTTCACTCAAAATAACAAGTTTGCCATTGCTGACAGACAACTGTGTGATGTCAGAACACTGGTGTATTTAGCTTGACTTGCTAGTGAAAATGCTTTTCAAACAGCCTCCCTCCATTATCTTGAACTGAGGTTTGCCACTGTTTACACCAGAGCAAGAAAACTTGGGGTCAGAAACATGTAGGTAATACTTTCATATTGTTGATGGACATCCACATGCAAGGTAACTCAAGGACCACAGTAAAGGGATAAACGTTCATGATAAATAAATATATATATGAAGTTAAATGCTAATTTTAACACTAGATTAGAATCAGGGATTAAAGACATTTCAGATCAGTGCAGATTACAGAGGAATTGTGCTGGAGAATCAGTAATCACAGAAACCTGTGCTGATAATGAATTAATATTAATATGTAAATGTATTTCTTAAAATTTGCATCACATTTTAAAAAACAAAATAAGCATGCAACAGGGGAAAAAAATAAGAGTGTAACAACTGCTCATGTTTTATGGCTCTTGAACATCTGAAGTTTACTGTATGTGGCTTTTTAAGTCAGGCAAGTCTAGTCACTCCTTGGATATATCATACTGCTCTGCCTTGAAAAATCATATAGAGACAGTGCTTGTCCATGTTTCACTAACATTCTCCTGATTATTTCTGTCAGCTCAATAAAAAGTAAAGTGCCCTGTCTATGTTTCACTGACATTTTCCTGATTTTTTCTGTCAGCTCACTATAAAGTGCCTTGTCTATGTTTCACTGACATTCTCCTAATTCCTTCTGTCAGCTCACTATAAAGTAAAGTGTTTTGTTCATGTTTCACTAACATTCTCCTGTTTCTTTCTGCCAGCTCACTATAAAGTAAAGTGCCTTGTCCATGTTTCACTAACATTCTCCTGATTCTTCCTGTCAGCTCACTATAAAGTAAAGTGCCTTGTCTATGTTTCACTAACATTCTCCTGTTTCTTTCTGTCAGCTCACTATAAAGTAAAGCGCCTTGTCCATGTTTCACTAACATTCTCCTGATTTTTTCTGTCAGCTCACTATAAAGTAAAGTGCCTTGTCCATGTTTCACTAACATTCTCCCGATTCTTTCTGTCAGCTCACTATAAACTAAAGTGCCCTGTCCATGTTTCACTAACATTCTCCTGTTTCTTTCTGTCAGCTCACTATAAAGTAAAGTGCCTTGTCCATGTTTCACTAACATTCTCCTGATTCTTTCTGTCAGCTCACTATAAAGTAAAATGCCTTGTCTATGTTTCACTAACATTCTCCTGATTTTTTCTGTCAGCTCACTATAAAGTAAAGTGCCTTGTCTGTTTCACTAACATTCTCCTGATTCTTTCTGTCAGCTCACTATAAAGTAAAGTGCCCTGTCTATGTTTCACTGACATTCTCCTAATTCCTTCTGTCAGTTCACTATAAAGTAAAGTGTCTTGTTCATGTTTCACTAACATTCTCCTGATTCTTTCTGTCAGCTCACTATAAAGTAAAGTGCCTTGTCTATGTTTCACTGACATTCTCCTAATTCCTTCTGTCAGCTCACTATAAAGTAAAGTGTCTTGTTCATGTTTCACTAACATTCTCCTGTTTCTTTCTGCCAGCTCACTATAAAGTAAAGCGCCTTGTCCATGTTTCACTAATATTCTCCTGATTTTTTCTGTCAGCTCACTATAATGTAAAGTGCCTTGTCCATGTTTCACTAACCTTCTCCCGATTCTTTCTGTCAGCTCACTATAAAGTAAAGTGCCTTGTCTATGTTTCACTAACATTCTCCCGATTCTTTCTGTCAGCTCACTATAAAGTAAAGTGCCTTGTCTATGTTTCACTAACATTCTCCCGATTCTTTCTGTCAGCTCACTATAAAGTAAAGTGCCTTGTCTATGTTTCACTGACATTCTCCTGATTATTTCTGTCAGCTCACTATAAAGTAAAGTGCCCTGTCTATGTTTCACTGACATTTTCCTGATTTTTTCTGTCAGCTCACTATAAAGTGCCTTGTCTATGTTTCACTGACATTCTCCTAATTCCTTCTGTCAGCTCACTATAAACTAAAGTGCCCTGTCCATGTTTCACTAACATTCTCCTGTTTCTTTCTGCCAGCTCACTATAAAGTAAAGTGCCTTGTCCATGTTTCACTAACATTCTCCTGTTTCTTTCTGTCAGCTCACTATAAAGTAAAGTGCCTTGTCTATGTTTCACTAACATTCTCCTGATTTTTTTCTGTCAGCTCACCATAAAGTAAAGTGCTTTGTCTGCTTCACTAACATTCTCCTAATTCTTTCTGTCAGCTCACTACAAAGTAAAGTGCCTTGTCTATGTTTCACTAACATTCTCCTGATTCTTTCTGTCAGCTCACTATAAAGTGAAGTGCCTTGTCTATGTTTCACTAACATTCTCCCGATTCTTTCTGTCAGCTCACTGTATAGTAAAGTGTCTTGTCCATGTTTCACTAACATTCTCCCGATTCTTTCTGTCAGCTCACTATATAGTAAACTGTCTTGTCCATGTTTCACTAACATTCTCCCGATTCTTTCTGTCAGCTCACTATATAGTAAAGTGTCTTGTCCATGTTTCACTAACATTCTCCCGATTCTTTCTGTCAGCTTCCTATAGGGTAGAGCAGTCAATACATCTGGATATCAGACAGTTGCAGGCATGCTACATGACAGATAAGAACAGAACTCTGCTGCACTAGAGACACTGTTACATGATTTTATAAGACTCTAAACTATCCAAGTTGCTCACAAACAAAGAGTCTGATAACCACAAGTAGTACTGCTGCTAGCACACAGGCTTAATCTGACCAAAACAATCAGTCACAATCACACATACTGGGTCCACAAGGAACTCCAATTTCTTATCTGAATCTAGAACCTTAATCCTGCTGTACAAATGATCAGTTAACATTATACATACTAGGACTCTGAGGAGCTCCCTTTTCAGGCAAGGACCAAGGCCCTAACCCCACTGGGGACTCTGCCTGAATATAAACATAATAAGTCTTGTCACCCTGGAGGTCTGTGACCAGGTAAGTACTGCTGGAACTGTTTACTTTGACATCTGTAAAAAAAAAAAAAAAGAAAAAAGACATACAGCTGAATGATTTAAGAGGTGCATTTTCAGGTGAAACAGAAGGAAGTATTAGTAAGGGTATAAATACCTAAGAAAAAAATAAAGTATGTGTATTTTTGTATTCTAAATAAAAGGCCCTGGTTTTCTGTCAGAATGTACTTCTCTGTTTTATAAATAAAAATATAAATAAATTCATCTTTCTCTTTCAGAACTTTCTTGATTTAAACAAAGCAGGACGATGCCCCTGCTTATAAAATAAAACATAAATAATGAGAGAATTTGCTTATTCTTCATCGCAACAGTCTATACTGACCACAATACACTCTTTGTGTGATCTTTCTACTGACTACAATACACTCTTTGCATGATCTTTTACTGACTACAATACACTCTTTGTGTGATCCTTTCACTAATTACAATACACACTTTGTGTGATCCTTTCACTGACTACAATACACTCTTTGTGTAATCCTTTCAAGGACTACAATACACTCTATGTAGTCCTTTCACTGACCACAATACACTCTTTGTGTAATCCTTTCACTGACCACAATACACTCTGTGTGATCCTTTCACTAACTACATTACACTGTGTTATCCTTTCACTAACATACTAGGACTCTGAGGAACTCTCTTTCCAGCCATGGACCAAGGCCTCAACCCAACTGGGGACTCTGCCTGAATATAAACATAAGTCTTGCCACCCGGGGGGGGGGGGGGGGGTCCCATACCAGGTAAGCACTCTCTGTGTGATCCTTTCACTTACTACAAGATCCCAAAACAACCAGAAACTTCTGGCAGTTGTAATTAATTTATGATGCATGATGTGACTACAGTTTTGCTGAGGACTACTCTAAGCTTCAACCCAGAAAGAGCAGAAAAGTGGTAATGAAACTGCCATGTACATTTTCACCTCTAAACCAGAAGTTTTCTTTCAGATCTTCCAGAAAGGAATCTTAAGAAAACAAAATCCACAGTGAGAGTGGGTCCACCTTCTTGAAATTTCACAAGTTGCAAACTTGATATGTATTTTCTCCCAGGTAATGCAGGGGTCATTGATTATAACAAAAGAAGCATCAAGAGCACTGCTGAAATGGACCCCAATAAATGAGAGATTATCATATGCACGGTTCAACTCAAGATTCATGAAGCTATCTATTATAGTTTGTTATGCACCAACAGAAGTAGCTGAAGAGGAATTAAAAGAAGATTTTTACAACAGCCTCCAAGCCACAGTAGAAACAATACCCAAGCATGATATGCTACTCATCTTGGGCGACTTCAATGCAAAAGTAGGCGAAGGAAATGAAGATAGAAGAAGAATCATGGGAAGAGAAGGAATCGGAGAAAGAAATGAAAATGGAGAAAGACTGTGCAGTTTCTGTGAAGAAAACATGATGACCATCGGAGGGACAATTTTCCAACATAAAAACATCCATAAGGTGACTTGGAGGTCCCCAGATAAAACCACAGAAAACCAAATCGATCACATGCTAATAAACAACAAGTGGAAACGGTCACTACAAGATGTGAGAGCAAGGAAAGGAGCAGATGTAGGAAGTGATCACAATCTTCTGGTAGCAAAAATAAAACTAAAATTAAGGAAAGCCAAAATCAGAGAACACAGAAAGATACATTTTGATACAAGAAAACTGAAAGACCAGCAAACAAGAAATGAATTCTCAATAGTACTTAAGAACCACTTCAGTGTTCTACAAGACGAAGCAGAAATGTCCATACTAGAGTTCAATAAAACACTACAGGAAACAGCAAAAGAGGTGCTGGGATATCGGAAATGGAGAAAAGAGGAATGGATAAGCAAGACCACATGGGAAAAGATAGAGCAAAGAAAAGAAATCAAGAAAAATTACTGAACACCAAATCACAAATGGCTTAAAGAACAAGTTTTAAGTAATTATGCACAAAAAGACAAAGAAGTGAAGGAATCATGCCGTCAAGATAAACATCAATACTATGACAACTTAGCAGAAGCAGCAGAGAAAGCAGCATATACAAATGACATGAAAACCATATATAAAATCACAAAGCAGATGACAGGTAACTTAAATTAAAGATGTGAAAGTGCAGTAAGGACACAAAATGGACAACTGGTCAGTGGAGAAAGAGAAAAAATTGAAAGATGGAGGGAACACTTTAACACCCTACTAAACAGAACACAAGCAGAACACACAAAAGACATACCCGAAGCAAAAACGGAACTAAACATCAATACAGGACCAATAACAATAAGTGAAGTAAAGGAGGCGATAAAGAAGCTAGAATCAGACAGGGCACCAGGTGAAGATGAAGTGACTGCTGAGATGTTGAAAGCAGAAGAAACAGAAACACCAAAACAACTTTGCCAGATATTACAACAAATCTGGGATCTAGAAAAAGCCCCAGAGGAGTGGAAAACTGGGCTTATAGTAAAACTACCAAAGAAGGGTGACCTCAGAGATTGTGGGAACTGGAGAGGCATTACCCTACTGCCACTCACCAGTAAAGTATTTTGCAGAATAATCATCAACAGAATTGTACCAACACTTGAGGAAAGAGCAGGCAGGATTTAGGAAAGGAAGATCATGCATAGACCACATATTTGTACTTAGACAAATATTAGAACAGGCAAATGAGTGGCATAGCACAACATATGCATTATTCATAGATTTTGAGAAAGCCTTTGACAGTGTCAACAGAGATGCACTGTGGAAAATCCTAAGATGGCATGGCCTCCCCCACAAGATAGTAAATGTAATCAAAGCCCTATATGAGGGTTTTCAGTGCAAAGTGATCTGTGGAGAACATATCTCCAGCAGCTTTAGGGTACAAACAGGAGTGAAATAGGGATGTGTACTATCACCAACATTATTTATCTTGGCAGTAGACTGGTTAATGAAGGAGGCAACATCAGACAAACGCAGAGGATTACAATGGACCCTTGACACAGTGCTAGAGGACCTTAACTTTGCGGACGACATTTGTCTATTATCAAGCGGTCACAAAGATATGCAAGATAAAATAAACAAGCTAACTCAGAATGCAAACAACACAGGACTACAGATCAACGTAGGAAAGACAAAGTTAATGAAGCAAAATGTGAACAACAGAAATGTACTCAGAGTAGATAGCAAGTTAGTGGAGGAGGTCAACGAATTTGTATACCTTGGCAGCAGAGTAGTAGAAAATGGAGACAGCAAAGAGGACATCAACAGCACACTTACTAGAGCAAACAAGGCTTTTGCAATGCTGCAGACTATATGGAAATCAAAAAAATTAAGCATAAATATGAAAATCAGGATATTTAAGAGTAATGTTCTAAGTGTACTACTCTATGGAAGTGAATGCTGGAAAATCACCAAAACCATAGAAAACAAGTTGAATTCTTTCCAGACTAAATGTTTACGAAGAATTAGACAAATATTTTGGCCAAACACCATAAGAAATAACATCTTATTAGCAGAAATGCAGATGAAACCACTGACAACAATTATTGAGGAAAGACACTGGCGATGGTTGGGACATGTGCTCCGAATGACTGACAACTCACTATCAAAAATAGCACTAAGATGGACACCACAGGGGAACAGAAGTAAAGGTAGACCAAAAGAGACATGGAGAAGAACAACAGAAAAGATGTTGAGCAATAGAGGGCTCACCTGGGCAAGAGCAGAAAAAAAGGCAAAGGACAGGCATTTGTGGAAAACCCTTGTGGAAGCCCCATGTGCCCTGGGCACTTAAGGTTCAGAGAGAGAATGCAGGGGTCATGGGCAAAGAAACAACTGACGGGAAAGGCAGTGCTCTAGAGTGTTCTGAGAATGGATAAGAAGGACACTGAGAGACCTGCTTTGTACAGTTTGCACATGAAATCAGTTTGGGGGTCAACACCTGCATTAACTGAATTTTACAGCTGGAAAATAAAAAAGAAATAGCAGACAGTCCAATCTATGTGGAAGGGTATGCACTGCCCACAACCAGTGTGTGACCAGAACAATCAGTAGCTTTGATGGATGTTGGTACAGGGGGTGGAGTGCTTATGGGAGTGTCATGAGTGTAATAACACCAGGTCTCTGATTACAGATTACCACTAATAACTGGTAGCCCAAATGTAATATGACTGATTACCCACTGGCCCTAAAAGCCACTGATAACTGGGAGTTGAAACAGTAGCATGATTCCCAAGTGGTTCTAATGTTACAATATAAGGGAAGTAACAGTGATGAATATTTTGGGGTAATTAATGCCCTTACAAAGGGAGTAAAAATCACTGTTGACTTCTGAAGTAACTTCTGGAGGTTTCGAGATATTATGCTTACGAGATGGAAAATTCGCATGAAAGGTGTGTGTTTTATGTGAACACATTTTGAACTGAGTAGATTCTGGACAGTTGAGAGCTAGTCTTGTCCGAGATAGGATGTCTTGTGTTTAGATGTGTTTAGTGGTTGTCTGTTGTTGCGGTAGGCTTGTAGTTATGGCATGGATGTAGCTTCAGATGTGATTGTGGTTTTTTTTTTTTTTTTGTAGCTCTTACAGCAGCAGATGTAGTTTTGTCTACTAGCCACCTGGAACTGGTTTCCTTTTGTGATTATGAATAGTTTCATATTTCATTCATGTTTATTGGAATCCATCATCATCATGTTGTGGTATTACACTTGTTATTTATTTTATTGAGTTGGCTTTTCAGATGTTGGAATTTTACATGTTTTTCTGTTCAGTTATGTGGTGTAGGTTTCTTGCATCACAATGTGGATTTGCTGCAATGTCAGTTCCGATTACTTGCAATTTCTTGGTCAGTTTCTAACACAATGCAAATGGTTAGTGCATTACTGTTGATGCTTTTTCTGTTACAATTTGGTGCTGTCTTAATCTGTTACAACAGCAACAGAGACAACAACCCTTTTTTCTGCTACACTAAGAGCCACTGATACTGGGAGTCAAACAGCAACATGACTGATTCCCAAATGGCTCTAAGAGCCAGTGATAACTGGGAGTCAAAAAGAGGCATGTCCAATACCCAGCTGACTATAACAGTATTTGATCATCAATAACTGGGAGCCAAACATGATGAAAAACACAGAACAGATCAAGCTCGTAAACAAACTCAACAAAAAGAGTGCTGAATGACACTGACATTGCGATGGAAACCATGCTACTGCAGAACTAGGGCAAAACCAAGTTCAGAGTAATCTCAACTGAATAGAGACGCATCTCACTTGATGAACTTCCACAAGGATGAGCGGCTGCATCACTTGCAGGAGGGAATGCCAGATGCACTCCTAAACAAACACATGAGCAAACCTAACCTAAATGATGAGGCCTTCAATCAATTTCAAAGGACAATACCAGATAATCACATTTAGGCTATGATCAACAAAAATCTGAAACACATCTTCCTCTTTCCTCATGTGTCAAGTAGCTGAGGCAGGTCAATCTGAAGCCTTCAAAACTAGTAAATATATATTCATGCTTAATTAACAAAAAAAAGTATCTCCAGCACATGGTCTAATGAATATGTCTTTCCTTGTTTTAAATGATAACTGACAGGGTGTTTTGCTTTTCTGCTCATTAATTATGAGATGATATGCTCTCCTGGCATAAAATGCAACACCGTCCATAAGCTCTGCCACCACAGGGATCATAATGACCCCTTACCTCATTTAGAAAAACTGTTTCAGAGAGAACCATGTGTGGAAAGTGGTCTAGGGCCTTGGCCAGCTATGACCTGACCACTTGTCAAAGTAAACACCCCTACCCATTTATTCTAACAAATATAACAGCATCCACTTACGTATGCAGGTATTTGTAATAAGTGGTTGAGAACAGATGGCCAGGTGGTACTTGAGAATCAAAAGTTTTCTTGTCCTGTCACACTGCACCGAGGTCCAAGATATCAAAAGAGAATTGGCTCGACTCCCTGAACTCACATGCAGACCAGTAGGTGCAGGTGGCTCTAAAAAAAAAAAAAAGAAAATCCAGACCATTATGATATCACTAACTCAGTTATTCAGAAGATTAAAATCACATGAAGAGGAAAGTTTTTTTATTTAACTGGTTCCACATGGAGAACCGTCTCTAGTATTTATGTCTTTGGTTACAATGAACCCTCAGTTCCACTGCCAAGTTTCTCCTAGTTTTCACAGCAGCTCATAGCTTCTGCCTCTGGTCCAATCCCACTGATCAGGCTCAATGGTACAAATCTGCATGGGCTGAAAATTGCTATAATAATGTGATGATTATTTTATTTTATATCTTATATCCTTCCCGTGCCGTTAAACGTCACATAGGGCTTGCAAAGTAGTTCGCCAATTTTTCCTGTCTTCGACGAGTCTTTCAACCTCATCAAGGGATTTTATACCTGTTAATTTGGCCTCTCTTAACAATGTCCTCTTCAGAGTTTCACGCAGTCTGCCCCTTTTTCTTTGGCCTGTTGTGTTCCACTTGATAGCTTGTTTTGGGATTCTCTGATCATTTCTTCCCATCAAGTGACCAATATATGCCCATCTAATTTTCCTGATCACCCATGAGACTGGTTGTTGTTCAGTATGTGATGATTATACAGCATATATATTCTGAAACATTAACCAAACAAAATTTTTTAAGTGATTCTTCAATAACTTTAAATTCACTAAATTCCTTCACCAGAAATTTGCCCAGAAGTATATTTCTGGGGTGATCAAAAGTTTGCAAAAATTTATGATTCCACTTTCATAGGAAATGAAAATAAAGAGTTTAACACTGACAGCAATTTTTTCTTTGTGTATCAAAGAAAGATCATAATAATCTCTAAATCTATTTAAGCACCTGAATCAGAGCAGAAAAAAAAAAAAGTTTAGATTTAGACAGTAGCATGGTTCCAAATGTACATGCGTACACTTGTACATAGCATAGTGAAGTCTTTAAACACTTTCCTTCTGTGATAAAAAGATGACCTGAGAAGTTCTGCCTCCTACGGAATCTTCTAGGCGACAATGGTTTTTTTGTTTTTGTTTTAGAAAAGTTTTGAGGCAGATAAAGCTTATCACTTCTGGAACATTTCCTGCTTCATCTCTCTCACTCATGTGATGAAGTGCTTCACCAAAGTACTAACTCTATCGCCTCTTGATTAATAAAATCAGCTCTGGAGGAAAGAAATGGTCTGTAAATCTGAAAATCAAGCACAGCTGTATGGGATGCCACAAGGTGGGTAGGGAAGATATCACCCTCAACTTAAAATGTGACTATTCAGTTTGGCCTGCTTTAAATATTTGTACAGCTCAATCAATTAGGTCACTTCAGGGTCCCTTGCTCTGAATTTCTATCAGGTTTACTCCCATAAGCCTTTGCCTTTCCTGAGCCACCCACAAGTCAGAGGGTTTGACAATGACTGGTGGTAATGTCTACATTCATATTGTAACAAGTGAACCTGACAATGAGCAGTGGTAATGTCTACATTCATAGTGTAACAGGTGAACCTGACAATGACTGGTGGTAATGTCCACACTCATAGTGTAACAGGTGAACCTGACAATGACCAGTGGTAATGTCCACATTCATAGTGTAACAGGTGAACCTGACAATGACCAGTGGTAATGTCCACATTCATACTGTAACAAGTGAACCTGGCAATGAATGATGGTAATGTCTACATTCATACTGTAACAGATGAACCTGACAATGACCGGTGGTAATGTCTACATTACTGTGATGAAAGTCATTATGAAATTTTAAAACTAAAAGGTAAACCTACATTTCTGTTTTTGTTTTATTCAATCATATCAACTCATCTTTTTAATGAAATCAAGGCAAAACTTCAGTCTATTCTTGTTTATTATAAAAAATTTCAAACAATCCTGCTTAACTCATCCCGTGCCAAAGTCACTATAGTGATAATTTCTGGTTACTGAGCTGGGTGCCATAGTCATTATAGCGACAATTCATTTGTTTCAATAAAACCAGTGTAACATTTAGATTATACATATTTCATCCGCGTTTCCGGTGACATTTTTCAAAATGGTGAAAGAGTCCTTAGTTAAGAGCAATGCTGAGTGAGAAAAAGGAAGAGAAATATCGAAAATTTTCAATTTCTGATGATGTAGATAGGGGTATGGACATGGCCTGTGACCACCCCACTGCTCTTGAATGTATCCCAATTAGATCTAGACATATTAGATGACTGGAGAAGTAGTTAGGAAGTTATTTCAGATATTAATTTAGCGAGAATGCAACATATAATCACAATACGAGATTGACAAGTAGATCTAGACATCTCAGATGGTAAGTAGTGCATATCTAGACCTAGCCGATGGTGAGCTGGGCACAATCTTTGTCTAAAAACACCACATTACTTCTTTTTTCCTAAAAAACTCTGGATTTATGAAATTTTCATACATTTAGTTATACTTTGAAACATAATAAGTACACAGAAGTACATGGAAATACTGTTTTCCACTCCATTTTACAACTATACCCCCTAACATATCAAGACCCGCGGTTTTTATATGGCACAGACGGGAACGTCCGCGTTTTTTTTATGGGCCCGGGAAGAGTTAATGACTGCTGACTAATATTATAGTATTTGTTATGCACAAAGGAAAACTATATCAAAAACACCAATTAAAAAAAATCTGTACAAAAGTACAAAACCATCTGAATCAGACACCACAACTTACTGCTATCTGCACGGTAGACACAGTTGGTCCACTGAATACCCTTTTTCTGGCCCTTATCATTTTCAAGGGCAAACCCAAAGAGATTCATAGTGAAAGGAAGATTAGACAACATCAAGCTATTGTTATCAGCATTAACCTCTGTGATTCTGAACTCATTCTGTTGAAGATAAATGTTTTAAATTTCTGGAATATACTAATCTGTGATGTATCATGCTGAATGCATAGGTTACTGGTTTTAAACTGATATTACTGAATCACGGATATCTATAAAATGCTGACATACAAAACATGCTTAATCACATTTCTTTGTATTATCTCTTCACAGAAAACTACCTGGATCTGCAGCATTCTCCCTATCCTGCTTAACTGAACTGCTACTTGTCCATTTCTTGACACAGCTACCCACTCATCTCTTAGATTACTTTCTGCCTAACTCTTGTTGCTTCCCATCCATTTCTTGACACAGCTACCCACTCATCTCTTAACTTATTTCCTGCCTAACTCTTGTTGCTTCCCATCCATCTCTTGACACAGCTACCCGCTCATCTCTTAACTTATTTCCTGCCTAATTCTTGTTGGTTCCCGTCCATTTCTTGACACAGCTACCCGCTCATCTTTTAGATTATTTCCTGCCTAACTCTTGTTGCTTCCCATCCATTTCTTGACACAGCTACCCACTCATCTCTTAGATTATTTCCTGCCTAACTCTTGTTGCTTCCCATCCATTTCTTGACACAGCTACCTGCTCATTTCTTAGATTATTTCCTGCCTAACTTTCATTGCTTCCTGTCCATTTCTTGACACAGCTACCCTTTCATCTTTTAGATTATCTCCTGCCTAACTCTTGTTGCTTCCTGCTCATCTCTTGACATTATTTCCAGTCTACCTCTTAATGTTGTCTACATAACCATAAAAACATCACCTTCTCTTTCAATATGGCTTTCAGTATATTATAATGCCTTCTAAAATAAAATAAGGTGATGCCAGTCGTGAACATCATACCATGGGCACAAGCAAAATTGTAAATCAACTCATAAATGGTGACATAATCTGCTTTACACTGATGGATACATTATGTAAGAGATCAGCATCTGTGGACTCGTCCAGAGTTCTCTGAGAAAGATCCTAATTATAACTCTTGTAAGAACTTGCTCTCATGGCATTTGCATGCCTTTAGGGTGTGAAGTGTTAGTGCCTTCACATGTCTGAGTGACAGCATTGTGACATGGCCAGCACTTGTCCTAGCTTTTTTTTACCTCCCTAGAGATAGATATCCCTGGGACCATTTCTTAAGACTGGATCAACCCAGGGAAAAAAAAAAATTTTAATCAAAAGGGGAAAAGAACCTGGGACCTGAGTGACGGGGGAGTTCATGAACCACTACAGTCAGTCAGTCAGACAGTCAGTCAGTCAATCAGTCAGATAGTCAGTCAGTCAGTCATTTGCATGTCCCTTGTGGAATTTTACTTCCCTAACAGCTCTCCTTAGAGAAGTTAGTGGAGGAAGTCAACGAATTTGTATATCTTGGCAACAGAGTAGTAGAAAATGGAGACAGCAGCACAAAGGACATAAACAGCAGACTTATTAGAGCAAACCAGGCTTTTGCAGTGCTGTAGACTATATGGAAATCTAAAAAACTAAGCATGAATTTGAAAATCAGGATATTTAAGAGTAATGTTCTAAGTGTACTACTCTATGGAAGTGAATGCTGGAAAATCACCAAAACCACAGAAAACAAGTTGAATTTTTTCCAGACTAAATGTTTACGAAGAATTAGAAAAATATTTTGGCCAAACACCATAAGAAATAACATCTTGTTGGCAGAAATGCAGATGAAGCCACTGACAGCAATTATTGAGGAAAGATGCTGGCGATGGTTGTGACATGTGCTCCGAATGACTGACAACTCACTATCAAAAATAGCACTAAGATGGACACCACAGGGGAAAAGAAGTAAGAGTAGACCAAAAGAGACATGGAGAAGAACAACAGAGAGGATGTTGAGCAACAGAGGGCTCACCTGCGCAAGAGCAGAAAAAAAGGCAAAAGACAGGCATTTGTGGAAAACCTGTGCAGAAGGGGCCATGTGCCCTGGGCACTTAAGGTTCAGAGAGAGAGAGAGAGAACAGTTATCCTGTAGGTCTCTCAGTTGTAAGCAAGATAGCCTGCTGCTGATGCATCCATTTGCAGATTATCAACGATGTCTCACAGTCATCTTTGTCTTGGTCTTCCTCTCTTTCTTCTTCCCATTATGCACCCTTCCAAGACAGTCTTCTCTAAATTATCATGACGTTTAATGTGTCCAAAATATTTAAATTTTCTCTCTTTAATCCTCTTTACTAATCAGCCTTCTTCAATAGTTCTTGTAGTATGGATATATTTGTTCTTTTTTGTGTCCATGATATCTGAAGAACTCTTCTGTAGCATTTACATTCAAAGGCATTTATGTGTTGCTCAGCTGTTTTGTTAAGTGTCCAGGTTAAGTGTCCAGGTCTCACAGGCATATGTTGTGATGGGAAAGATTCATGCCCTTAAAAATCTTTAGTTCTGTCTGTTCCTCTCCACAGCTTCTTTTAGTTGTTTTAATTTCTGAAGAGCGACAGATGTACTCCTTTTAATTTCCCTCATTGTATCTCCATTATTAGTTAGTAGTGATCCAAGATATTCAAAACTCTCCACTTCTTCCAGTTTTTCCTTATTGATACATATTTTAGCTGCCTTATTTGTTTTGTCAGTTGTCATCGATTTAGTTTTCTTCACATTAAGATAGAGGTTTTGCTCTTCGCTGTTCTTACGGGCTGACATAATTAGTTTTTCCTTTTTGTGTTGTGGACAGTAATACTGTGTCATCAGCATATCTAATCTCTGGTATTTCATAACCTCCAATTGTTATGGCATCGTAATATTCTTTGTCTACATCTTCTCTAACATTCCTCATTATATTTTATGTATACAAGTTAAATAAGTAAGGCGACAATATCCACTCCTGATGGACCCCTTGTTTTATGTCAAACTAAGTTGTTTCATCGTTTATTCTTACTGCTACCTGTTGGTCTAGATACAACAGTGATATTAATAATATCAAATGTGTTGAAAATCCCATTTTTTTCCATTATTTCCCACAGTTTCTGTTGTTGTACACAATCAAATGGCTTTGAATAGTCTAGAAAAGATAAATATAGATTCACATTAAATTATCTGCATTTCTCTATTATTAATCTTATATTGAATATATGATCCTCTTCCTTGTCTAAAACCAGCTTGGACCAGAGTTCTAACCACTACACAACAAAAACATTATCAACTTTTTCTGTTTATGTCGATTAGAAATAAAGTTAAAAAAGAGATGAAAAAAATAACATCACAATGACACTATAGATAGAGGTATTTTTAAAAACAAAAAAAAAGAAAAAAAAAAAGATGGAAACAGGTAACATGCCACATTACTACATCACAGTTTTACTAACTAGGTCTGATACTCACCAAGCAAATGTAAGGTATGTATATTTCCTGGCACATATACATTATGAGAGTGATGTCTCCTGCATGCTTTCCTATATGCCAAGTGACCGAGACATTTAATGGAGAGCCATCCTTGGTGCTGTCACTGGTCTCCTCCACTCTAAACATCAGATCATTTTCCAGTTCTAATTCTGGAAGATGAAGAAAGAGACCAATTACAAAAAAGTCACAGTTGATTTTTTCCTCTTAAAATTCCCATTTTGACCTTTGTTTATAAACAAAGACCTGTGAGAAGTACTTGTGTGTAATGGTAATGTGTGTAGTGTGTGTATGTGTACATAGCAAGCAAAAGGTTTCAAGTTCAATCTTAGATCCTAGACAATGGTAATTCTTTTTTTTTCTTTTTGTTACATAAACCTTGCAGTTTTAAATAAAAATATTCTATTTTTTTTCCTCTAGTAAACTTACATACGCACACACGCACACAAATACATACGAACTGGAACCTAATGACAAGATAGAATCAATGCTTCTGGACAACAAAATAAATAAATAAAAATTATGACAAGGCTCTTGTGCAAGAGTGCCCCAAAAAAAAGGAGGAACAAAACAAAAGCAGACACAGATGATGTCAGCATCAGTTCAGGACAATTTGTTACATACAGACCTCAGAATGAGCACTGCTTTTTTTTTCCAAACAAATTTGGGCAGAGATCTCAAAATATTTGAGGACAAGGGATTAGAATTTATGTAGCAGCTTTTTCTTTTTTAATGTGATGTAATAGAAACATGTAAAGAAATTTGCAGAAAATGGAATGAGGTTTGATACATTAGTTTTGTCTTTTATAATGCATCATAGTTATTCTGCCTTTGGTTCTCCAAGAAATTCTTCATTCGGCCAAGTTATAACTCTTTACCTTATTGTTTAGTTCTCTATTCTTAACTTTCCAAACTAATGGTTATTGACCTTTTTTGAACTGCTTACTATTAAATTAAAAACCTTTAGAATATCTGCATTCTGAGAACTTGGTTTCCTTGTGATGTACAAAAATAAAAATAATTTTAAAACATACAACTTCTCACATGACCCTTCATGGATCCCAAATTGCGATGCTCCTCCACTGATGCCAAGAGCAAAATACTCTCATATTAGGTTTCTCTGAAACTTATGATTTACTTTTATCATTTGCTGCTGATCACTTTGTAAGTGTGAACTTCTGTTCTTTGTAGCTGAAGCCAAAGCGCTGATCTTGAGGCCAGGCAAATGCAAGTCTGATGAGGACTAGATTACAGTGGTTTATCTGTTCCACAATTCTTTTTTCAAAGTTTTCCCCATTTTAAAATTTTGTTACAGCAATTTACATGTTAATTTACATAGAGTTCCATTACAAATGATGTGTAATGACAGTTACAGCAAAATTGGTGCCGTGAGGTGAAAGTATGTCACAGAGTACAACACATTTTACAAAAATGTAATAAGATTAGATAAGAAAGGAAAATATGGAAAACAAACAGCAATAACCAGAACAAATATTCTGTCAAAATGTCTTCTTCTGAGTCAGTACTAGGTAGGAAAAACTGGGAGAGGACTTGTGAATAAATGTGCCCCCAAATTCCTGACCAAGTTCAATCAATTATGTGGAAAAGCTGTGTACTCCACTGCATTTGAGAATATTATTGCCACGGCAAACATTTTATGGCAAGAGAAATGTCACAGAATAAGACAAGATTATGTGCCTGAAATGGAGCTTAAATGTAACCAAATACTAAAAATTATATACTTACCATCACTTTTCTTGGGTATAATCATCCTTGAAGGTGTAATTGAAAGTCCCACCTTGTTGACTGCGTAAATTTGTGCTTCATATGTTGAATCACAGTCCAGGTCATCTTTATAGTAATTGCTATATGGAGGTATCAACATGCGACTACTGTCTATGACAACATGAAATTCAGTTATCTGACCTCTCATGGAAAGTTCTTGAAGATTCTGTAATGCATTTTATGAAATACTATTGAACGCACAACTTATAAAAGTGAGACACACTTTAGTGAATAAGTTCTTCTATATTCACACTCAAGAGGGTACTGGTAGTGTTGTGTCATGGGTTGCAAGAAGGCTGTGAGATCAGCACCTTTTCATCTGACACATTAGTCTTTAGTCTTGAATAAGTTCTGATAGTTTTTACTATACTGACAGCCATGTATGCAGTGCACAGTGAAGATTTTTGGCTCGCAGGATGATATTCTTTATTTTCTGAGCCATGTTTTTCTCAAGCAAGTGCAAGGAACCTTTTTGTTTTTTTTCCTGTTGTGTTGACTGGGGCTTGATGAAACAGGGTTAGAACTCATTTCTTTTGTACTAGTAAGTCAGTTTGCTAACTACTAAGTTGCTCCAGGTTATTAATATCATTAACACATGTCCCACCAATGAAACTGTTTAGTAGCTTTATATAAAATAAAACAAATTAAATAACAAAATAAGTGCAGTCACATGGTTTTTGTTCCATTGTCAGGGTTTGCACATTTAAAATGCCATAAGCGCTAAAAACAGGCACTGATTCTTTTTTTTTTCCAATGAAAAATGATGGTTATGTTCTTTGATCATAAAACTATCTGTGTGGCTTGAGTATTGTTCAGTAAGATTTAGAGTTAATATAAAGGAGCAAAAGAGAGAGACATATAGAGAAATAAAGAGGATGGGGGGGAACACCTCAGATACTTCTTAAATGTTCAATTTATCCAATTCCTCAAAGAAAGATAAAACTTGTTCTATCTTTTGCCTCAGTTGTTGCTCTGGTCTAGTTGTTCTCTGTCACCTCTTATTATAACTAGTTAGGTAGAATGAACCATCATCCATACACTCGAGAACATCCAAAAGGCGCTCCAATCTCCTCTTCAATATCTCCAGCTGATTAAACTCATTCTTTGTTGCTTGACCATCCATCTGGAGCTCTTGATGAATTATTCATTTTTCACCATCCCAATTTTCACCCCCAACTCCTGCATTCTTCACAACAATTCATGGTTATCAGTGAAGTATTCTGTCTGACCAGCTTCTCTTACAGCATGGGTGATGTCTGCTTGATCCAGTGACTGGCCTTCCTCCATGACCCAACTGATCTGCTCTTTCATTTCCCCTCACACCTTCATTCATTCATTTGCATGTCCCTTGTGGAACTTTGCCTCCCTAACAGCACTCCTGTAAGCCTCTCAATTGTGAGCAAGATGGCCTGCTGCTGATGCATCCATTTGCAGATCATCAATGATGTCTTGCAGCCATCTTTGCTTTGGTCTTTCTCTCTTTCTTTTTCCCATTATGTGCCCTTCCAAGATGGTTTTCTCTAGATTATCATGATTATCACACCTGCATGACATAATTTAAAAAATGAAGGTCAGTCTGTAACATCTGCAGGGATTTAAACTGATGTTGCCTTAACCAGAATGAACTCTCTTTACCATGTTCATCAAGTCACTCAAGATGCAGTTTTATGTCTTGAGCAAGCTTTGAGCTTTTGTCACAGCCATGATTTTCATTGCAAGACTGCTTGTTGTTGCAGTAAAAGTACTGTTGTCTTCTTTCACTGTGCTGCTATCTGAGCTGACTGTAAAGGCCCAAGCACACCTCTTGCTCTGAACCACTGATCTACAGGGTGTGTTCGGAAAGTAAAGAAACTTATTTTATTCAGCCAACCAGCAGGGCCGGGAGGAGGTTCTCCGGGCCTGAAGGTTAATGGGGGATGTTAGGTAAAGGGTCGATATCTTGTCATTTGGATCTGAGCTTTTACAGAGTGCAGATCGCTTGCAAAGTGGACAGCTGTTTAAGCGCTGCATAACAGTCAAAATGCAGAGGAGTGTCCAGCAGTGATACGTGATAAAGTTTTGTGCTAAACTTGAAAAATCCACGACCAAGGCGCTTGCTATGATACAGAAAGCCTACGGGAAGGATGTTATATCGAAAGCACATGTGTTTTGGTGACACAAGACATTCAACGAAGGAAGATAGACCGTTGAGGATGAACAACGCACAGGGCGCCCATTAACATCTCACACTTCCAAACATGCTGATAAGGTGAAAGCGATTTTGGACTCTGACTGATATCTTAGATTGACAGCAGATCAAGTGGGACTTCTAAAATCCATTGTGCATGAAACTGTCACAAAAGAATTGCACATGCGGAAAATTTGTACCAAAATGGTTCCCAAGGTTTTGAGTGACAAACAGAAGAAAAAGATTTCTCGTGAGCTTTTGGACCAGGTCAGAAGTGAACCTGATTTTTTTGAAAAAGTGGTAACCGGTGATGAAATATGGGTCTTTAAGTATGAACCGGAGACCAAAAGACAGAGCTCTGAGTGGTACACTACCAAGTCTCCTCAACCAAAGAAGGCTCGAATGAGCAAACTGAAGATTAAATCAATGCTCATTGTCTTCTTTTACTCTAAAGATGTTGTCCATAAAGCGATCGTACCACCTGGACAAATGGTCAATGCAGCATTTTACGTGTAAGTGCTTAAACGACTGAAAAACAAAGTTGTGCATGTCCACTTCGAGATCACCAATGCCTGGGTTCTTCACCATGACAATGCGCTGAACCATGCGTCACTGCTAGTGAGAGAGTTTCTGGCAAAACAAACCATGCCAATGCTGTGCTTACCTCCCTACAGCCCAGACTTGGCCCCAGCTGACTTCTTTTTCTTTTTCCGGCTCAAATCAAGCTTGAAAGGCCACAATTTTATGACTGTTAATGACATGCAAGCTGCTGTGATGAGTACTCTAAGGATATCCCTGTTCAAGACTTCCAGGTGAGCTACAACGTGTGGCAGAACCCTCTGACAACATTGATACCCATGGATGTTATTTCAAGGAATTTTAAGATTTTAAATATATGTATCTTGAACAAATCGAATTTTATGAAATCTGTCTCATTACTTACCAGACACACTTTGTATCTGTATGGATAAAGGTGTGGCTATCTTTGATGTTTTCACTAATTAGTATTTTGACCACAGCATCTACTGCTGTAGAAATATGTTCTATGCATCTTTTGTCAGGTGTAGTATAAACACACTGAGCCACTTTGAAATTTGGTGGCGAATATACCTAATCCTGTCCAGGATTTATATACACAGGCTCAGGTATTACATCTTTCACATGGCCCATCCACAATTAGCCTATACTAAGCCTTCTGCTCTTACCAATTCACTGTGGAGTGAGCATGTCTTGTCTGTGTTTATTCTGAGATAGGACTGTGCCCTGGCTAATTTTATTCTGCTGTCTAAAAATCATAGACGCTATGGAACACATAAAAAAAAAACAAATGCAACTGGACCAGACAATAATGCAGTTGAAGAAATAAAAGCTCTTGGGGAATTTGGCAAGAAAATTATTACATAACTTTTTAATGACATTTGCAACAATGGACATATACTAAATGATATGCTGACATCTACCTTTATAGGTCTGCCAAAGAAAGCAGGCACACAAGAAGGTGAAGAATATAAAAAAATTAGTTCATCATGCCATAATAACAAATTGCTATTAAGAACAATAATGAGAAGAGTGAGACAAAAAGTTAAAACAGAGATAGCAAAGGAACAATGTGACTAGAAGTACAACAAGATATACGCCTATGTTTTATTGACTACACCAAAGCATTTGACAAGGTAAAACTTGAGGAAGTGATGAAGATGCTGGAAGACATACTCACTGACGGTAAAGATCTAAGAGTAATATATATACAGTCGAACCTATTTAATGTTACATCGTCGGGACCGTCAAAATGTGATGACAATAAGTGGAACTGACATAAACAGGAGTCCTTTAAAAAGGATTTAACTGGGCCAGTGTGTGTGCATGTGTGTGCCTGTCCGTCTCACATTTGCTACATTAAACACATAACTAACAGCCAAAACTATCATCACTGGACACAATATGTTCATTCATTCATTCATTTGCATGTCCCTTGTGGAACTTTGCCTCCCTAACAGCTCTCCTGTAGGCCTTTCAGTTGTGGGCAAGATGGCCTGCTGCTGATGCATCCATTTGCAGATCATCAACGATGTCTTGCAGCCATCTTCGTCTTGGTTTTCCTTTCTTTCTTTTTCCCATTATGTACCCTTCCAGGACGGTCTTCTCTAGATTATCATGATGTTTAATGTGTCCAAAATATTTAAGTTTTCTCTCTTTAATCCTCTTTACCAGCCAGCCTTCTTCAATATTAAGTTCTTGTAGTATGGATATATTTATTTTTTTTGTGTCCATAATATTTGAAGAACTCTTCTGTAGCTAATACATTCAAAGGCATTTATGTGTTTCTCAGCTGTTTTATTAAGTGTCCACGTCTCACAGGCATATGTTGCGATGGGAAAGATTCATGCCATTAAAAATCTTATTTTTGTAGTTCTGTCTGTTCCTCTCCACAGATTCTTTAGTTGTTTTACTTTCTGAAGAGCAACAGATGTCATCCTTTTAATTTCCCTCATTGTATCTCCATTATTAGTTAGTAGTGATCCAAGATATTCAAAACTCTCCACTTCTTCCAGTTTTTCCTCACTGATACATATATCAGCTGCCTTGTTTGTTTTGTCAGTTGTCATCAATTTAGTTTTCTTCGCATTAAGATAGAGGTTTTGCACTTCACTATTCTTAGGTCTGGCATAATTAGTTTTTCTATTCCTTTTGTGTAATGAACAGTAATACTGTGTCATCAGCATATCTAATCTCTGGTATTTCATAACCTCCAATTGTTATGGCATCATAATATTCTTTGTCTACATCTTATCTAAAGTCCTCATAATATTTTCAGTATACAAGTTAAATAAGTAAGGCAACAATATGCAGCCCTGACGGACCCCTTGTTTTATGTCAAACCAAGTTATTGTTTCACCATTTATTCTCATTGATGCTTGTTAATCTAGATACAGCAGTGACGTTAATTGTATCAAATGTGTTGGAAATCCCATTTGTTCCATTATTTCCCAAAGTTTCTGGTGTTGTATACAATCAAATGCCTTTGAGTAGTCTATAAAGGCTAAATTTAGAGTCACATTAAACTCTCTGCATTTCTCTATCATTAATCTTATACTGAATATATGATCTCTTGATCCTCTTCCTTGCCTGAAACCAGTTTGGACCATACTGACTTCTATTTTCTTACAAAATATATTAATCACAAAATACAGTAAATCTCAGTCTTATAATATAGAAAACACTATAATTAAGCAGCATCTGACTTGTCAGCAGTAGTACTAAAAAAAATGCATGATTTTGCGTTGTGCAGTGATAAATGGTCTATTAATAAAAAAAGTCATTTAAGCATGATAGAGCACTAAAACCTCCTGCATCACGTCAGGCAAACTGTAAATGAACGACTGCAAAGTCTCAAACATGCTTACAGACTGAGCGTAAGAAACAGTTTTGGTGGGTGTCTGGTCTGTGGACTTACTGACATCATCAGCACTATCTTCAGTGTCGCTGTCTACCTTGCTTTTACTGCAACTAGCGACGATCTCTTCGACTGAATACATTTCCATTGATAGCAAGCTGTCATCGAAACGAACTGATCAAATGTGACACTTCCATCAGAAATTGTTGCCCACTCTTCATCTCTGATCAAGTCTAGGGGAACGTCACAAATATCGCCAGCATTTGTATTAATCACCGGCTCTGGCAAAAAAGTAAACAGCGATTTACAAAAGCAGTTCACAATCGTTGACTGACTGAGCTATTCTATGCCGTATAAAATTAATCACTATCTTGATGTCGATCTTGGCAACACGCTTTTGTTCCACAGCATACAGCACATGATGCACTATTAACTTTCTGTAATGTTGCTTAAAGGCGTAAATGATACCTTGGTCGCAAGGCTGCAGCACGCTGGTTGTGTTAGGTGGCAGAAAAACAAGCTTTGTAGCCATCAGATTGGTGACATCAGCGTGTGCCGGACAGTTGTCGATGAACAACAAACTTTTCTGTTCATTTTGTTGTCGAAAGAAATGACCCAGTCCTCAAACAGTTCATTTGTCATCCAAGCATGCTGGTTGGCCTTGTAAGTGACAGGCAGGCTCTTTATGTTCTTGAAGCACCACGGATTTCGTGACTTTCCGATAACAAGGAGTGGAGTCTTCTCAGTGCCAGACATGTTACAGCACATGACAGCTGTTAAGCTATCTTTAGAAAGTTTGCCATCTTGGCACTTTTCATCACGAAAGCACAAAGTCCTGTTCGGTAACAGTTTATAAAACATGCCTGTTTCATCCAAAATGTCATCTGGGCTGTACACATCCAGAAATTTTGGCAAGTGAGAAATCCAACCATTAATGACATCAGTGTTAACTTTGGCCGTTTCACCTGAAGCGACCTTAAATGTTATGTTGTGGTGTTTCTTAAAGCACTCAAGAAAGCCATTCAAACACTTCCAGTCAGACATGTCCATTTCTTTCGCAAAACGTTCTGCGATTTCTGCCAGCATAGGATCACACATAGGCAACTGTGCAGAACATGTCTGTTTGAACAATTTTAGCAGAGCACACTCAATATCCATGTAGGAACTCACACACCTTCGCTTACAGTTTGACCTAACTAAAGACAAGTGAAAATCTTGTTCAATTTTGTCTCTGTTTTTAATAAGTTTTGAAAAAAGCTGAAATGTCAATTTCAAACTTATCAGCTATGTCCTTTCTTGTAACTTTTTCATCAACTTGTTTCAGAATATCCATTTCACTGTTCAAATCCAGATCAACACGTTTGCGTTTAGTAGCCATTATCTATCACAACGAGAACCAGAGAGAAGTTCCCAGCTATACAGTTCACAGTACACTATTCAAGTCTGACTAACCATGACCTCGTGTTGCCAATTTAACACGGCCCATGTCTTGATAAAGAAGCCGATGACCGAAAAATGTCAGATTTTAATAATGAAAGGGCGGCCATAGTAAGCCTTTCAATCACACCACATGAGCTTTCATGCCCACATGTTCAAAAGGTTGATGGAGCAATTGCTCGGTGATCAAACAGCCGGCCCCTTCTTTGATGAATCACGAAGCTGATAACATTTTGTGAGATGTTTGTAGCTTGCACTCCCCCAGTCTATGATACAAAGTGGCGTCTTTAGCTCCTCCAGGTGCAAAAATACCATGACATTAACTGATTTGTGGCAATAAGCGGGTTGATATTAACAGGAGTAAAGCCCATTGATTACTTAAGGGAGTTGGTCAAGGATACAAATGTATGTGACAATATCCAGGTGGTGACATAAAGTGATGTGATATTAAGTGGGTTTGACTGTATATATGTATATATACACAGCAACCAAAAATCAGCCATCAAGATAAACAACAAAATAAACAAACTTCAGAGCATAAAGGGAGTAAGACAAGGATGTGTGCTGTCCCAAGATGTTTTCTCTCTACAGTGAAAATATTATGGGAGGCATTATCAACAAGTCTGAGATAAAAGCTGAAGTATATAACATCAATAACCTGGGATATGCTAATGACACAGTCCTGATAGCAGACAATGAAAAAGATCCATAAGAGCTGCTAGATATAGTAGTGGCAGAAAGCGAATATAAAGGACTATCTCTGAACAGTAAGAAAACAGAAATGATGGTCGTGTCAAGAAAGAAATGTGTACCAGAATGCAAGTGGACAAATTAAAGTACCTTGGTGCAATGATAACATCAGATGTTAGATGTACCACAGGTAAAAAACTGAATATGCCAGGCAAAGGTAGCATTTCAGAAAATGAAATCTATTTTATGCAGTCGACATCTGTCAACAGATACCGGGAAAAGAGTCATGAAGTGTTAAATATAGCAGCCTGCTACTATAAGGAAGCAAATCATGTTACAAACAAAAATAACGAGAGCATTAGAGGCAACTAAAATGTGGTTCTAACAAAGAATGTTAAGAATACCATGGACTACCAAAACAACAAATGAAGAAAGCCTAAAGGATATACGAACCACTACAGGGGAGACAGTAAAGGTTTACTGGCCAAATAATGAGGAGGAATAGAAAAATATTTTGATAACAGGAAAAATTGAAGGCAGGAAAGGGAGAGGTAGACCACATGAGAAAATCTTAAATTTAAATGGCTTGACAAAGTGGCATGGGAGAGACATAACAACAGAACTGATGAATAACATGAAAGATTGGGAACTGGAGAGACATGGTTACCAACATGTCCAGGCATGGCACATGATGATGATGTCTATGACTGGGAAGTCTAACAGATACCTCATGGCCTTGCAGGAATTACACCAGCAGCACTGAGGCACTATTTCTGACACATCATGTAATGTTAGTATAGTATTTAAACTAAACTGAATGCTATATCAGAGAGGAAGACCAAGGTGAAGATGGCTGCAAGACATTGTTGATGATCTGCAAATGGATGCATCAGCAGCAGGCCATCTTGCTCACAACCGAGTGGCCTACAGGAGTGCTGTTAGAGAGGCAAAGCTCCGCAAGGAACATGCAAATGAATGAATGAATGCTATATCAACACTATGCACTCACTTGCCAGTAGATTATGATATCTCTCTTCTGATTCACACAATCCCCAGAATAGTAACTTGTATTTGTTACTGGAGGTCCTATCAAGGGCCCTGCCAATGAATGAAAAATAAAATGTTCTCGATTTGAAATAAAAAAACCTCCAGTTTTGTAAAAACAAGGTAACTTCAGTTGCATAAATGCTATATATTTATAACATATATGCTACAGTATTATATAAATCTGGGTAAAATTTTTTACTGCATCTCTCAAATCGTCATTGTTGTCATCATCAATCTTCATCATCATCATCAGTCCTTACCAAGCCACAAGATCAGATCCTATCTTGATCACACCTTGTTTCCCATGTGGTCTTTCTGGATGCTTTCAAGCTCTATGAGACAGGTTCATCTTCTTATTCAATAGTGTAACATTCATCCCACCTTAAAAACAAGTATGTGCTCTTTATTCTGGCACTCTCTTGGACTTCTGCATGCCCTTATTCTCATTCTCAAGTTATTTCCCAACATTTATCTGAAATTTATTTCCATAAAAACCTCTGACTGAACCTGCCAAAAGGACTGTCTGAGACAGAAACTGTATAGCTTTATCCTGGTGTTAGGACTCAATATTTAGCACTTCTTAGGTGCTTTAGAAAGGAAGAATGAACTTCATTTGTAATTTACTTTGACAATGATTTTTTTTACTGCCAGTGTAATTCTTACTGAAACAGTCAACTGTCAAGACAACTCCAACTGTAATGGCTAATCGTCAAGATAATTCTAACTGTAACAGTTAACCATCAAGACAACTCTAACTGTAATGGTTAATCATCAAGACAATTCTATCTGTAACAGTTAGCCATCAAGACAAGTCTAACTGTAATGGTTAACTATCACAAACTAACTATAGCAAGAAAACTCCCATCCCAGATGTTAGTCATTCTATTTCCACATGGACTGCAAAAATTGTACTTGTACTTCACACACATCACACTTCACTTGATAGAAGATTAACATCTCCTCCTGAAATTGTTTCCCTTTAATAACTGTGAAATAAATTTTTGTTTACATAAACATAAATTCATTGGAAGCAGCAGAAATGTGGTTTATTAGAAGAATGTTGCGAATCCCCTGGACAGCAAAAATAACTAATGAAGAATGTATGAGAAGACCTGGAGAGACAAAAAACCTTGTCAAAAAGATAAGAGAGAGACAATGTACTTTCATAGGACATGCAATGAGAAGAGGGGGCATAGAAAATATTATAACAACAGGAAAAATAGAAGGAAGAAGATCAAGAGGAAGACCAAGAGAAATGATACTGGACAGTCTGACGGGATGGTGTGAGAGGAGATCACCAACTGAACTGATGGCCTGCATGAAGGATCGGGTACTCTGGAGAAGCATAATAGCCAACGCCAGTCGGCACGGCACATGATGATGATGATAAACATAAATAATCCAGATGGGGATGAAGATGCTGTCTGAGTTGGCAGTTACTGACCTCAATCTGACATGCAAGCATCAGGGCTGTCAAACCAGAGCCAATCTAGACCATGTCCCACCTCTTCATTGGTACTTTCTGTAGCAGGCCTAACATGGCTAACATAGCAGGGACTGGCACAGAGCCCATGACAGCAGTCTGCTGAAGAATTTTTTTTTAAGCTTTATTGCTTTTTAGCTTCACTCAGAGACTGCAAATAAAGTCAAGGTAACCTGCTCCCAATCCAGTGTGATGCTGTGCTTCAACACCTTCACTGCATCAGCTGCAGAGAACATCAAGCTTGCAGTTCCAGGGAAGAGGGGGAAGTTGAAGATGAAGAACCAAACGGCACTGAATCTCATTTTTTTTTTTAATGTTTTTTCAGTGAATAAGACATAAATCAAAACATTAAACCATTATACTCTTTTTTGTGTGGTTTATTTGCTTAAAAAAAAACCTGCTTCTAAATTTTAAATCAGTAAGTTTATGTAATCAAAGGACTGAACATCTGATAATATCACAATGCAAGAAAAAGAAATGAAGCAGAGAAGCAATGTCATAATAAGATAATTGAGACTGACAACAAATGTTAATTAATGAAAAATGAGACATCTGCATTTATTCCTTTCTTTACCTATATGAACCACTGTATTTTAGCTCATGCACAAGATAAAGATAATCCCTCTTTCATATCACTGAAAAGCACATAGCAGATATGGTGCTGCTGAAAACATTTCCCATGAGTACCAGAAGGTGATGTCACCAGCATCACACTTGGCCACTTTTCTTTCTCCACCCCAGTGAGCCAGATACCCGTTTCTACAGCTGCAGTGACTGGAACACTTTCTACAGCTGCGGTGACTGGAACACCATCTACAGCTGTGGTGACTGAAGCACTTTCTACAGCTGTGGTGACTGGAACACTTCCACCCAATCTAACTACCAATATTTATTTAAGTCTTATTTATATTTTTTTTCCTATTAAAACTAATAAAGCTGAAAGCATCTTGTTTTAAGTATAAATGATCAGCTGCTTTTTTCCCCCTCAATAATAATCATGTCCATATTATGCTCCAATTATGTTAAACATGCAGGCAGGAACAAATTTTATCTTTAATAGTCTTTCTTAAGGTTCTTGATCTTCTTCTTCTCCCTGGAACTATGAGATGGTGTTCTTCCAAGTCAATGCAGTAATGATGCTACGGCACAGGGATTGAGAGCAGATTCCAGCAGCTATTTTTTTTTTCAGCCCCAGAGTGGAGCTAAGGAGCAGGAGATACTTCTTTAGAAGACTCCACCCCCATGAAGACTATGACAATATCTGCCCTGTTAGCCAGGCTAAGTCTGTTTTTGTGGGGATCAATGAAGAGGTGGAACATGATCATGCTTGGCTATGGTTCTTGATCAAATAAAAATGGGCATTTTATTGTTGAACAAAACTGGCAGAATACTTACGATCCTCTTCTGTTGTGACGTTTATAGACGATGGGTCACTCCAAGGATTTGTCAAAAGTGCCCTGATTTGCACACGTAGAGTGTACATCGTGTTAGGTTTAACATGACAAATCTGCACAACCTCCTGTAAGTTACGTCTTCTTCCATCATTTACAACCTGAACATGTAAACATCAGATACAACTCTACACAACTCAGACACCTCCTTCTTTCAGTTTAATCATTAAGAAAAAACACCAAATGAAATACATTTTTTTTAATGAAAACTTCCTTAGTTAAACACAACACAGATCAAAACAACTTGTGAAAAGTCAAAGGAAATGCTTTCACATTATATGAGTTTTTTTTTTTAATTCAAAAATATTCAGCCTTTTTTTTTTCCTCTCACCAAAATCAGTTAAAACTACTTAACCTCTCTAGTGTTATGTTTCTAGAAAAACCCAGCCAAAGACTGTTAGCCACTGTATCAAGCTGAAACCAAGACAAGCTCACTAAAGCTGAAACCAAGACAAGCTCACTAAAGCTGAAACCAAGACAAGCTCACTAAAGCTGAAACCAAGACAAGCTCACTAAAGCTGACACCAAGACAAGCTCACTAAAGCTGACACCAAGACAAGCTCACTAAAGCTGAAACCAAGACAAGCTCACTAAAGCTGACATCAAGATGAGCTCACTAAAGCTGACACCAAGACGAGCTCACTAAAGCTGACACCAAGACGAGCTCACTAAAACTGACACCAAGACGAGCTCACTTAAAGCTGACACCAAGACAAGCTCACTAAAGCTGAAACCAAGACAAGCTCACTAAAGCTGAAACCAAGACAAGCTCACTAAAGCTGATATCAAGACAAGCTCACTAAAGCTGAAACCAAGACAAGCTCACTAAAGCTGACACCAAGACAAGCTCACTAAAGCTGAAACCAAGATGAGCTCACTAAAGCTGACACCAAGACGAGCTCACTAAAGCTGACACCAAGACAAGCTCACTAAAGCTGACACCAAGACAAGCTCACTAAAGCTGAAACCAAGAAAAGCTCAATAAAGCTGAAACCAAGACAAGCTCACTAAAGCTGACACCAAGACGAGCTCACTAAAGCTGACACCAAGACGAGCTCACTAAAGCTGACACCAAGACAAGCTCACTAAAGCTGACACCAAGACAAGCTCACTAAAGCTGACACCAAGACAAGCTCACTAAAGCTGACACCAAGACACGCTCACTAAAGCTGAAACCAAGACAAGCTCACTAAAGCTGAAACCAAGACAAGCTCACTAAAGCTGATATCAAGACAAGCTCACTAAAGCTGACACCAAGACAAGCTCACTTAAAGCTGAAACCAAGACAAGCTCACTAAAGCTGACACCAAGACAAGCTCACTAAAGCTGAAACCAAGACAAGCTCACTAAAGCTGACACCAAGACAAGCTCACTAAAGCTGACACCAAGACAAGCTCACTAAAGCTGACACCAAGACAAGCTCACTAAAGCTGACACCAAGACATGCTCACTAAAGCTGAAACCAAGACAAGCTCACTAAAGCTGACACCAAGACAAGCTCACTAAAGCTGAAACCAAGACAAGCTCACTAAAACTGATATCAAGACAAGCTCACTAAAGCTGAAACCAAGACAAGCTCACTAAAGCTGACACCAAGACAAGCTCACTAAAGCTGACACCAAGACAAGCTCACTTAAAGCTGAAACCAAGACAAGCTCACTAAAGCTGACACCAAGACAAGCTCACTTAAAGCTGAAACCAAGACAAGCTCACTAAAGCTGACACAAAGACAAGCTCACTAAAGCTGAAACCAAGACAAGCTCACTAAAGCTGACACCAAGACGAGCTCACTAAAGCTGACACCAAGACAAGCTCACTAAAGCTGACACCAAGACGATCTGACTAAAGCTCACACCAAGACGAGCTCACTAAAGCTGAAACCATGACAAGCTCACTAAAGCTGAATCACTTTCACTGTCCTTTTCATCACCCAATGACCAATTCACTCTGCCATCACTACTGCTAAACTGAATTAGTTATTTGGTTTCAATCTGTTCTCAAACAAGCTTAGCAACTTTCCATTTACATGCAATAAAGCATTTTGACTGTAGCCTCTGACAACTCATGACTATTAATGAGTTCCCATCATTTTTGTTGGCAAATTCACCTCATATCATTCACCAGATATTTAGGCAGCAGCACAATAGGGCCCAAGCAATATTCATGCATAACACTGTGTATGTGGTCAATCCAGATTTCAGTTAAACAGTCTCAGGTGTATAACCATTTTTACATACAATATTTAACCCAAGTGTCACACTTGGACAACCACTAAGGAGGTTACTGCTATTCACTGCATTACAGGGACAAAGGGCATATAAGTGCTGACTGGCTTTATTTCCCTGCAGATGTTAACTAGTGCTTTCAGAAGCTGATGGAATTATTTTTTATTTCTGGCAACTTATTCTTGCCTCTCTTTAAATTATGTTGACCTAAGATGCCATGCTGCTCAGCAAAATCTACCACAAGCCTCACATTTGATGACAACATCACGCTCACCTCTTGAGTTCAAAAGTTCAAGCATCTTATACCATTAGTTACTTTGCCAATATTCTACTTTCATTACCATTTGTTTCTGTACTCTTTGACTATTCCTCATTAAGTACATTCTTTAACTCATCTCATTTTCATGTACCTTTCAGTTATGAGGGGCAGCAAATAGATTTCTTCATAAGGTGGAATGGTTTTCCTTGAATAAAAAGATATTTCAGATTTCTGTTATTTCTTCTATCCACCTCCTGCATGGGCAACTTCTCTTCCTACCATTCTTAGCATGAGCACTTTCTGTGGTATGTTGTTTGATGGTAATCTTGTAATTCTACAATGGATATGTTTGTGCAGTCAACACAGAAGAAGGAATGAGTGAATGGTTCCAGACTGAAACAGGCTTGAAAGAAGGATGTAATTATCTCCCTTGCCTTTGGGGATTGCCAGACTTCATAATGAAAAATGCTGCACAGGTAAAATGGACACTGACTGGTACATGAGACACATCTAGAAGATCTTGATTTTGCAGATGACATAATTCTTATCAGTGACAATGTGAAATCAATGCAAGTAAAAACATACCCTGTCTTCAATAGCTAGTAAAATAGGACTTGAAATTAACAAAGATAAAACAAAAATAATGAAACTTCTCATTAACCACGAAGGACAAATATACGTAGAAGGAACAGCTGTTGAAGAAGTAAACCATTTTGCATATCTCACCAGCTACATAGACCAGGATGGTGACACCAGAAAGGAAGTTAGAATTTGAATTGCAAAAGCAGCACTCACCTTCAAGAATCTTGAGAACATATGGCATTCAAAATTATAAGCACAAAAACCAAGTTAAGATTATTCAATTCAAATGTAATATCCACCCTCATTTATGTATGTGAAAGCTGGAAAACAACTAAAGAAACAGACAATAAATTAGACTTTCGAAAACAAATGCCTAAGGAAAATACTCAGTATAAAGTGGAATGAATTCAAGAACAATGCAGAGATAAGACAAATGAGCAAACAACAACCTGTCTCATGGGGATCAGAAAAAGAAGATGGACATATGTCAGTCATCTGACAGAGTTAAGTTAGTACTGCCTTTCCACCCACATAGTCAGATGGTTAAGAAAATTCTTTATCGTCATCTGCCACTAATTCAACTTGACCCCAACACTTGCAACATTTTCTCTGATCCACCCCTATTAGCATACAAGCGTGAGCCAAATCTTAAGGACATCCTCGTCCACAGCCACTTGAAGCGGAGCCTTATATATGTTGGCATCAGAAAATGTAACTGCCCCCACTGCATTACCTGCCCGGTAGTCTGGGAAATAAAAATGATCACCTTTCCCAAAAACTATCCTCGCTCTGCATGAGGGATTCACATGTGAGTTCTGTAATGTGATATATGTCATCGTATTCAAAAGATGCAGGATAATGTACATTGGTGAGATTGGCCTCAGATTAGGGTACCACATAAAGAAACATCTGTACGATATCACCCAGCATGCTCCGAAACCAGTCCTGAATCATTTCAGTGGCCCAAACCACAGAGGCAAATCTGATTTTCTGGTAAAAGCCATCAAACACTGTCACACAGATGATACAAGCCACCTAGCACTTGAGAACCGCTACAATCAGGATTATGGGACGCTGGAACCACACGGGTTAAACTTGCTATTCAGCTACATCTAACATTCTCTTCTTCAACAATCATAACCCCTCTCCACTAAGCTCCACTCTTTTCTCGCTTGTTACACATAGTTCAGAACCTTCACACAGCATCACATTACAACCCTTCTATCCCAACTATGATCATCTATTTCACCTTCTCCTGGCTAGGTTAACACTTTATCACTCTCTCTTTCCCCTCCACGGTTTCCCCACCTACCACCCTCAGTTATAATCTACCCATCACAAGCCTCCATTTAAACATTCTCTATGCTCCACCACGCCCATTTCAGAACAAGTGTCGGATAAGCCACATCTACTTACAAGTTACAACCAAGCACCATAATCATTTTATTTCCTTTTTTTTTAACATAGCATTCATGTGAGTCTTCTCTCTCTCTCTATTTCTTCGTCCTGTATGATTTTGTATGATTATGGCTCACACTGAAACGTCACAATTTTATTAAATAATAAAGCTGCTCCTACTTTTTTCCTAATTTATACATATCTCGGTCATGTGATGAGAAGAAACAATCAGAGAATTCCCAAACAAGATATCAAGTGGAACACAACAGGCAGAAGAAAAAGAGGTCGACCACGTGAAACTCTAAAGAGGACATTGTTAAGAGAGGCCAGTTCAGTGGGCATAACATCCCTTGATGAGACTGAAAAACTCACCAGACAGGAAATCTTGGCGAACTACCAGGCGGGCCCTTGTGTGTCATGAGGCACAAGAAGGCTGTAAGATGTAAAAATCATGTAACATAGCCACATCATTTGATTTGTTTATGGATACATTTTAATATCATGTTACTCCAACTTTGGTCTTGGTGGTGGTCATTTCCAACTTGATTACTTCTTTGTTTTATTTATAACAACAACAAAAAATGTAAAAACAACATGACTACTTACCTCTCTGAACTCTCCTTCATCTTCCGTTTTAATTTCAAGTCTGTAGATTGTGTCACATTTGTAACATTCAACAAAATAACCAGTCACCTTCCAGATTATGTTCATGCAGGTACTGTTTTTACTCTGGACTGCCAAGCCTTCTGGTGGACCAGTTTTCACTGTGAAATGTGGGGGGAAGGAGAGAAGGAGAGATTGTGTTTTCTTCATGGTTACACATTCTTTCCTTAGTTCTGTAGACTAATATTTTTTATTCCTCTATTTTCTTTTTTAAATAAATGAGATTTTGTGTTTCATATTTCAGAAAAAAAAAAATTTTTTTTTTCTGTCAATCTTCAAATTTATCACTTCATCTTCATTTCTTTCTGGTTCATTTTGTTTCAATTTGTTACTCATATATCTCTCTATGGTTCACTTTTCATTAATCTGTCACTTCATTCTGTTTGAATTTATCACTGTATGAATCATTTCTGATTCACTTTTCTTGAATGTATCCTCTAAACACATCTCTCTAGTTTAATTTTTGCTTGAATTTATCACTATCAGGTGCCTAGCTCACTCTAGCTGATTTATCTGCTGCCATAAATATCCTATCATCCTTTAGTGGATGAAGAAATATCAAGAACTCAGTGCCATGAATTAGGGGAAAAACGGCGAAAGGTCCTAATTGCTGCTGGCATAGCCAAGAAGTAGGGTTGAGGATAAGCTCTCAGCCCGAACAAATGCCCCTCAAGGCATGCATCTCACAAAGTCTGTCTGTCTGTAGAGGTCCAACTCTTGACCTTCATGTGGCGGGACTGTTTCGAACAAAGGATGAAGGCAAGCATCTGGAGATTTAAAACCAAACTGCATCGGGCAGATGGGGTTCATAAGCTTTGGATGGCTGCTAACCTAGAAGGGAAACTCTCATTTCAAACCACTTGCTGTCTCATGGGTTAGACTCTTGACAGAGCCAGAGGCTAATGAAGTAAATCCATTGGATGGCAAGGGGAAACCACCAATGTAGCTTCCCAAGAATCAATCATTCCGATTTACAACCACTCAATTGAGAACAACATAAACGGGGACACTGGTGGTGTCACCTTATTGGATAAGGATAATAACACACGACAGGTGATACCACACCATCAAAAGAAATAACAAAGAATAAATGACTGTGGAAATTAATGATGACCAAAACCTGACTGGGATGGACCACAGAGGGAGGGAGGGAGAGAGAGAGGTGAAGAAAAAAAAAAGTGGACAGGTCTCATATGTGTTAAAATCTCATGTTTTCTCATTTCTCCATTTCCAAAGCACATTGTTTTGGTCTTATTTATTATTCTTAAAAAAAGCCCCTGAAACACAAGGAATTAGAAACACCACAGTCCATGTTGTTGTTGCAACATCCCCTTGCAACTATGAACCTGAGTTCCCAAATGCTGATGTTGTGGTAAAGGTAACACAAGCATCAAGTCAGACTGAGAGTGGACTGTGCTGGCCTTCATAACTCAAACCTAATAAAGCAGGCATCTTAGCAAACGCAGTCACCATAGAGAACAAATCATTCTTTGCACTACGGCCCAGGATGAAACAACACAAACAGACTGTTTTCAGGAATGCTATGCTGGCTGTGAGAGTTGGAAATCAATCAGTCTACTCAATCAAAGACTTGATGCATTTGAGAACAAATGTCTCCGTAGACTACTGAACATCAGATGGTCCGACTTTAAATCGAATGAGTCAATAAGACAGGAACTGAACCAAGTCTATGTATCAAGATACATCAAAAGACATCGATGGGCCTATCTCGGTCACGTTCTCAAATGGACGAATCCAGACTCCCTTACCAGGCCCTCACATGGTCATCGAAGGGCAAAAGAAAGCAAGGCAGGCCAAGGGAGACTCTATGTAGAACTATCACTAGAGAAAGTACAACTTTGGAATTAAGTCCATCCAAGACCTACAGCGGACAGCGGCAAGTCGTCAGACGTGGAAAGATATGATTTCTGCCCCATGAGCCAATGTTGGCCCTAAAGGAATGTCAATCAATCAATCAATGCCTACACTTATAACTGTGCCATCTTTACCATGATCATCTCTAGTACTAGAAATTACTAAAAAAAAAAAAAAAGACTCCACTCCTAAAAATTACTATAAAAACTCCATTTCTACAAAAACTCCTCCCTTAGAAATTACTATAAAAACTACTCTGAGAAATTACTACAAAAACTCCATTCCTTCAAATTATTACAAAAACTATCTTCTTCTTTTGTGTTTAAGAACCAGGGTCATGCTAAATCTGGAGGACATGATGTAAATAAAAAATTTACCTTCTGGCCTTTTTGACAGCCCCACCACTTCCGCCTCAAATCTGGACCATTTCCAGGTCTAAATTATAGTTCTGGGTTTCTCACTTTCTTTTTTCATTATTATTATCATGGTAGCCCTTCCCCCATAAATTAAATTCTTTTTTGTTTGCGCATCTCTTCCCATAAAAAAAAAAATGATCCCCACATTCTCATAGTCCTCTTAAATTGGCACTGTATCTTGAAAAAGGATATGCAGCTGTCGGTGAGAAGCCCTGATTTATACAGAAAACTAACATTCACATTTTCCTGTACAAAGTCCGTCATTAAAATCTGTACAAATATATTCCATCAAATTGACCTTTCATGACCAAAAAAAATATATACTTCTTTTACAGTAATAACTTCAAAAGCCCACCAAATTTTGATGAAATAAAATCACTAAAAAAAAAAAAATACTTACTATTCTCTAACGGAACAAATCTAAAAACAGATGTGACACTCCTTTCATATAGGGGCTTCAAGTAGGTAATGTTTGGACGGTCATAAAAGGGTACATAGATGATGATTCTGAAGTAAATGCTTTCCTGGCCAGAGAGTCTGTTAATCATGCAATACTGTAGCGAAGACTGATCACATTCATTTCCACTGTATGAAAAAAGAAAAAAAAAAGAGAGTATCAATACTATAATCCTGAAATAAAACACTAGTCTCATCTAGCTCCTTGCTAAACCACAAAGTTAATCACAAGATAGGCTTGTGTTGTATATATCCATGTGTAAATCACCATGCAATACTAGCAACTTAAATGAAGTCATGGAAGGTGGAGAGAGGTATGAACAAATTTAAGGTAGACACATTTTTATGTATAAGAATTCATAAACAAAAATTTGCCTTCTTTCCAACTCATGTGATAAGTCATATAAAACTTGCAGCCCTGTGGTCAGGACAAAATCCAGCTTTCTCCAAGTTCTGGTGGCAGCCCCACAGCTTTTGACTTGAAATTCCAATCACCACCCCCCACCCCAGTTATGAATATGTGAATGTGTAGGTCTGAATACTGAAGACAATTTTGGAGTCTGTACTCCACTCCTTTGTGGGTATTTCTATGTTCCTAAAATGTGGGATATCCCAGATGATATCAGCTCACAATCTGCCTTCTTCATGACCATTATTCACATTTTTAAATATAGTTACTGCAATCCTTTTTCTCCTCTGCCATAATGACTTGTGTAATAATGACAAGAAAAACATAATTTAACTCTTCCCGTACCACGCCGCCCTTTAAGTCCAGTTCCGGTTTTACCGTCGGATCCCACGCCACCCTTTAAGTCCGTGATATTTTGTTTCGTTTACACGTGAAAGAGACTTTTCATTAAACGGTATCTGCGCATGGCACAATTTGCCTTAACTTCCGCCCACGCTGTGTGAAGGTAGACATTGTTGTTCCAAGTCTTTTTTGTGTGTTTTCCAGGCTGTTTTTTGAGACCGGTAAGAAAAATGGACACGCCCACCGACTCAACCAGTGTGACTGCATGTTTTTCAGGTAGTGGCAGACCTGTTAGGGACAGTGCACAGGCTGCTTTAAATTTATTTAAGATCATAGGTGACGGCAAGGACATAACTTTTGACACTAAGGGACCTATAAAGGAACCTGTAAAGACTGTAGTTTATTCCAGTGACAGCGAAAGCAGTTCGGATTTAGAAACTGATAGTGAAAGTGACAACCGCCCCTCCACTAGCTCTAGCACTGTAGCTGGACAGACTGACAGGACATCTACTTCACATTTGAAACGACCAAGAAGTAGTGTAACTGGGACTCAGACAGCAGCTGACGCTGACAATAGCGATAGTGATTATGATTTTGAAAATGACAGTGAAAGTGAAAATGACTCTGACAACCGCCCCTCTACTAGCTCTAGTACTGTAGCTGGACAGACTAACAGGACATGTACTCCACAGGTCAAACGACCAAGAACTAGTGTAACAGTGGCTCAGACAGCAACTGACATTGAAGATTCTAACTGGAGAGAAGCACAGGTGAATGAAGAGGTAGGAACTCCTAGCAGCAATGATCCTGCTAGTGGTATTCTGTTAGATGCTGGCCGTGACCGGACCCAGCTGGGGTTTTTCCTTGCACTATTCACAGTTGATATTATTGACAGTCTCATATCCAGCATAAATGCTTATGCTGATATGAAACTTAGCAAAACAGTTGATGGTAGTAAAGCTTCTGCATGGACACCTATTGGCCGCTATGAAATGTACAAGTTCATGGCAACTGTGATATCTATGAGCATGCAACCTAAACCGAAAATCAGTGACTATTGGACCACCACAGGGCATCTGTATACACCATTTTTTAGCCAGATGTTTTCTAGGAATCAATTTCAGATGATATACGGCACTATGCTGCATGCCAGTGAAGTTGATTGCGAAGGTAAAGCCAAAATTGAACCTTTTGTCCAACAGCTGCTGGCATCTTTTCAGGCAGCCTTTTACCCTTTCAAAGACCTAAGTGTAGATGAAATGGTAATTGGCTACAAGGGACGCTGGTGTCACAAGCAATACAATGCTAGCAAGCCAGCCAAATATAACATCAAGACATTTGGTCTTTGTGACTCCATCACAGGTTATGTGTTCAACCTGCTGATATATTTTGGGAAGCACACCTCCTATGACCCTACCACTGCTGACAGTCCAAGTCAAGCTGTAAAAATTTTTCACACACTTCTGCAGCCAGTGAAGGCTTTTCATCATATTTTTGCAGACAGGTATTATACCAGTCTTGCTCTGGTTGAATATCTGCTATCGAAAGATCACAACTACACTGGGACCTTGAACATCAGGCGCACTGGTTTTCCTGCACAGCTGAAGACTCAGAAAGTTCTGGAGAATCAGCCTATTTACCATGTCAGAGATGATGGTAAGATACTCTGTGTTTCCTGGACAAACAAAAAGGCAAAGAAGCCTGTCCATGTGGTTACAACACATGGAAAAGCTGTAACCATTACTCGTACAGAAGGATTTCGAGAGGTCCAGAAACCAGAGATCATTCACACATATAACATGTGCATGAATGGATGTGACAGAGCTGACCAAAAGGTTTAATACTATGGCATGCAATCTAGAAATACAATAAAGTGGTGGAAGAAAATATTCAACTGGATTTTCGAAATTGCACAGGTGAATGCTCATACTTTATATGTGCTTTCAGAGAACCCTGCCAAGAATAACAAATCGCTGTTCTTTTTCAAGAACCAGGTTACTGAAGGTTTGAGATCCTTGGCTGGCAGCAGCTTCATTCATGAAGTTAGTATGCCTGCTCCTATGCTAACGGGACCAGTAGCTCATCCTCCAGTCTCAGAACGCCACACTGGCAGTCACCTGATTGACATGAAGGAGACCTGTAAACAGTGTGTATACTGTACGAGCCAAGGCAAGGTGGTCCGCACCTATTACTACTGCACTAAGTGCTCGGACGGACCTCATCTGTGTCCTAAGCAATGTTTTAGGAAGTATCATGAGTCACGTTGAGCATGATACCACAGCAGTGTAGCACAAATACTTTATTTGCTTGTGCTTTCTACATTTACTGTCTGAGCCACCCTTTACATCTCTGTCTAACCTGACAATTTTTATTCTGTAAGTCACTGATTCCTTGACGGGGGACAGCAGGCGACTAGTTTTTTTTTCCCTGTATTGTATATATTGATAAATGAATTTTTTTAAAAATGTTTTATCATGTAAATATGACATTGTGTGTACAGACCACATAGTTACAGTTTTATATTTTTTATTGCTTTTTTTTCATGCATGTTGTGTACATAATGACAGTTGTATACTGTGTCTTGTTGTTGTTGTTTTGTTTATGCGTGGGCAAGAAGTAATGCCATGTAAATAAAAATTGATATTTGCAATGCCAAATATTTCTAACTTGAATGTGATGTTGTGATGTATATTCAGTGGGACTGTATTCAGACTGATGGTAAGTAGAACATATGTTTTTTCTAAGTGATTTTTTTTTCCTAGGTGCTCACCAACTTTTCTATTTTTCTCACTTGTTCCTTTTTTTTTATAAATATCTACATTTCTGAAATCCTCATTCATTTCCACTTATTTTGATATGTGTTACACTTATGTTGATCACAGATTTAGTTCTTTACAATGACTTTTAGAAATGTAAACCAGTTTATCTCCCCCCAATTTCTTTGAGTGCTCACCAACTTTTCTATTTTTCTCACTTGTTCCTTTTTTTTTTTTATAAATATCTACTTTTCTGAAATCCTCATTCATTTCCACTTATTTTTATATGTGTTACACTTATGTTGATCGCAGATTTAGTTCCTTACAATGACTTTTAGAAATGTAAACCAGTTTATCTCCCCCCAATTTCTTTGAGTGCTCACCAACTTTTCTATTTTTCTCACTTGTTCCTTTTTTTTTTTTTTTATAAATATCTACATTTCTGAAATCCTCATTCATTTCCACTTATTTTGATATGTGTTACACTTATGTTGATCACAGATTTAGTTCTTTACAATGACTTTTAGAAATGTAAACCAATTTATTTCCCCCCAATTTTTTCTGGTGCTCACAAACTTTTCTATTTTTCTCACTTGTTCCTATTTTTTTTATTATAAATATCTACATTTCTGAAATCCTCATTCATTTCCACTTATTTTGATATATGATACACTTATGTTGAGTGTACAATTATTTTGTTAGAATGACTTTTATAAAGGTACCCCCTAAATATCGCAACACCCGCTCGTTATTTCAACGTCCGCGTCGGGACGAACGTAACGTCCGCGTTTTTTTACGTGGTACGGAAAGAGTTAAAAAAAAAAATTGATATGAGGTTGGTCAATGAGACTAGATCAATATCTTACCTGCAATGGAAATGCCAAGGCAGAATTCAAAACAGTAAATAGCAACCTCTTAACATCATTCTGATGACAATTATTCACTTAGTTTGAAAAAAACTCATACTCTATCACATTCTGAAATGTCTTCAGGTTATAAAATTTAGTATGCTGTCACAATGGAAGCTTCAACATTTATGAAATAAATCAACTTTCACTGCTTCTGAAAATGGAGAATATCTGTGTACATGGTGAGGCATATGGGATTACATATGGCTGTCAATGGATAAAGGACATATGGCTGTCAATGGATAAAGGAAAAACAGTATATTATGTGAACTTCAGGTGCTTCAAACAAAGTAAAGTGAAAAAAAAAGACAAACAAAATTATAAGTCTCCGTGGCCAAAACTGAATCTTACTTATTTGGTGCCTGAAAAGGATTCCAGTCAATCGAAGCATTAACACTACTCAACATATATTTTTCACCCAGATTCCAAGTTGTTATGACCGTTTTATTATCATAAAAGTATATGCCTGCGAAACTGTTGACATTCACAATAGGGCCTGTCAAGGAAAAAAAAAAAGCAAAGATCATTGCGAAGTACAAATAATATTTATATCAGTGGAACTATACAAATTGTGATAAAAGAGCATTACAATGCTATACTGAGTAAATAATGCTGTATTGAGAAACACGGACAACTAACAAACTGATGATAAATAAACTGGAAGCAAAAGAGACACAGTTTTGGAGAGATACGAAATAAATATCCTGGACAATCAGAAGAAAAAAAAAACAAACAGGTTCTCCGAGTAAGCTCTGGACAAAGCAAGCAAGCTAAAACTATTAAGAAAAAGATATCAAACTTTCTTGGACAGGTCAAGACAGAAGTTAGAGAATTTGATCAGTCAGTCAGTCATTTGCATGTCCCTTTGCCTGCCTAACAGCTATTCTGTAGACCTCTTGGTTGTAAGCAAGATGCCCTGCTGTTGATGAGTCCATCTGCAGACCATCAATGATATCTTGCAGCCATCTTCATCTTGGTTTTCCTCTCTTTCTTTTTCCCATTATGTACCTTTCCAAGATGGTCTTCTCTAGATTATCATGACGTTTAATATGTCCAAAATATTTAAGTTTTCTCTCTTTAATCCTCTTTACTAGCCAGCCTTATTCAATATTAAGTTCTTGTAGTATTTGTTCTTTTTTGTGTCCATGATATTTGAAGAACTCTTCTGTAGCATTTATATTCAAAGGCATTTATGTGTTTCTCAGCTGTTTTGTTAAGTGTCCAGGTCTCACAGGCATATGTTGCGGTGGGAAAATCTTATTTTTGTAGTTCTGTTTGTTCCTCTTCACAGATTCTTTAGTTGTTTTACTTTTTGAACAGCAATAGATGTCCTCCTTTTAATATCCCTCACTGTATCTCCATTATTAGTTAGTAATGATCCAAGATATTCAAAACTCTCCACTTCTTCCAATTTTTCCTCACTGATACATATTTCAGCTGCCTTATTTGTTTTGTCAGTTGTCATCAATTTAGTTTTCTTCACATTAAGATAGAGGTTTTGCTCTTCACTGTCCTTACAGACTGACAAAATTAGTTTTTCCATTCCTTTTTGTGTTGTGGACAGTAATACTGTGTCATCAGCATATCTAATCTCTGGTATTTCATAACCTCCAATTGTTATGACATCGTAATATTCTTTGTCTACATCTTCTCTAATATTTCTCATTATATTTTCAGTATACAAGTTAAACAAGTAATGGGACAGTATGCAGCCCTGACGGACCCCTTGTTTTATGTCAAACCAAGTTGTTGTTTCACCATTTATTCTTACTGCTCCCTGTTGGTCTAGATACAGCAGTGACATTAATTGTGTCACATGTGTTGGAAATTCCATTTTTTTCCATTATTTCCCACAGTTTCTGTTGTTGTACACAATCAAATGGCTTTGAATAGTCTAGAAAAGATAAATATAAATTCACATTAAACTCTCTGCATTTCTCTATTATTAATCTTATAATGAAAACTTGATCTCTTGTTCCTCTTCCTTGTCTAAAACCAACTTGGACCATATTGATTTCTTCTTCTGTTTTCTTTCAAAGTCTACCTATTATGATTTTTTAAAAGAATGTTACTGGCATGACTAATCAGGGCAAAAGTTGTGTAGTTTGAGCACAATTTCAAGTTACCCTTTTTTGGCAATGGTATGAATACAGTTTTTTTCCATTCTTTTGGCCAAATACCTGAATGCCATATCTTTTTAAATAGTGCATTCCTTTTCTCCTGCCTTAATGAATTCAGCTGTTATCTCATCACATCCCAGTGCTTTATCATTTTTCAGACTCTTTATTGTCCATAAAACTTCATCAATTGTCAGTTTGGATTCTTTCTCCTCCAATAATTCACACTGTTGATTTTCACCTTCACATTCAGTTGTATCATACATTTCTCTGCAATATTCTTTCCATCTTTTTAGAATTTCCTCTGTCTCTGTCAAGGTCTTTCCCATCTCGTCACAAATTACATTTAGTTTAGGTGTGACACTTCTTGACAATGTCTTCATTTGTTTAAACATTTCACTATCTCTTCCAACACTTCTGATGAATTTGATCACAACTGAAAAATTCAAGGAAAATAAAAGAAGAGAAAGGCTAATATCTCAGTAGACTGACCAAGTGGCAAGGAAAAAAAGAAAATCACTTGAAATGATTGGAAATACAAAGATTGTACAAGATGGAGAAGCATGATTGCCAGTGCTAACTAGCATGGCATGTAATAAATAAATGAATTATACATCTGACAGGACACAAACAAAAAAATCACCATAAACAATCAGTAAAGTACTAGGGGAAGATCTGTAATAGTTTCGGGATGAAAAGAAAGGCTTTTTTGAAATATCATTTTTGATAAAGTTTTTCTATCTTTTTTCCTTAAATTTTTCTGAAATTTATTCACATCATTCTTCCTAGTTTTGGAAGAAGCCTTTTTCTATGTGGTGATGTTTTGTTCCCACCTTGTAATCCAAATATGTAAGCTTCATCCATGACTGATGATGCTGATTACATGACATCATGAATTTTCCCCTGACATTTCTTCCACCTATTCATTCTAACTGCTGACAAAAACTTCCTCTAGAGTTCATCCAACAGAATCTGCTGTAGTGCTTTGGATCTACATAAATGCCTGCTAAAAGAACCTTATTTTTCAAACAATATTTGACAAATATGAAACAACAAAGCTTTACAGTATGCAAGTAAAGTGATAAGAGTACAGGTGCATCTTAGAGCTATAGTGTGCTGTCCACTCAGGATGAATATATGACATGGCTAAGTGGACAGTGCACTGTCCTCTAACAGCTAAGAGGCTGCTTGTCCTACCAGAGTCCATGATTTGAGCCATGGTCATTGTCTTACTATTTCTTCTTTCTCTCACATCTTATGTTGTTTGTAATTTTCAAATGCTAACTATACACACTGTACTGTCTTCTAATAATAATGCTTCCCTTTATTTCAGTGAAACACCAGTGTTATCTGCAATTAACCTTCCTCTTCTTTTAGACAGGTAAAACACATGAAGCTCCTCCACTCCTTCAAGCAAATGCCTGGAAGTTAAGCATTCAATCTGACAATTTTTAGTCACTGTGAATGGGTGATAAAGCAACATTTCCAAAGTTTTCATTTTGAAGTTATAACTCAAGACCCTCAGACAAAATTGTCTTTCTGACTCTAAGACTCCAACTCCAGCTCCACAGTTTTGCACTGGAAAGTGATAATCAATCCTTCTCTTTATTCTGGGGACCATTTCACTGTAGCTGATACTCTTTTCATAGGCCGGTGCTGATTCCATTTCATATGGACAGACACAGTGATGTAGATCTCTCAAAGGGTGCTGCTTTTTCAGCTGGATTTTGTTAAAGACTACTGAGATGTCTTATCCCTGGGACTGTCTGTCATGCTTACAGAAGTTTCCTGAACTGGACAAACATTTTCTCATCTAGCCCATGTTCATGAGAACAAATCCTGGGGTATTTTTCTAGTGGGTTTCATTTCTCTTTTGATCAGTCTGAGAGCTGACTTATGCACCTTAAGTTAGCTTCACTGTCTTGGACGCCTGTGACCTAATGAAAACATACAACATTCTACTGCAAGTCTTATGTTGCCGACACAGACTTTCTTCAGGATGCTGCTTGGCCACCCAGCTTGTGCCAGAAAGCTCATTCATCAGTTACAGTTTCTTGTTTGCTTTAGTTTCTATGATCAGTAAACGTGGTTTACATGTTAAGGCTCTGTCACATTTTATTCTAAAGTAAGTAGGAAGGTCCCCTAACACCAGCTTGAAGCTTTCTGGGTAATCTGACAAATAAACAGGCATCAACTTTTTTTTTTTTTAAAAGACTAAATATTACTAGTGACTTAAATCAAAGCATCACTAACTGAAATAATTACATTACCACTGAATTAAACCATGACATCACCAATGATTTATATCATGAAACCACTCCATCACCAACTCAAATCACAACAGCACTAATAACTTAAACCATGACAGGAGGAGAAAGGCACACATAAATACTAAACACAAGAAAATTTTACTTATTAGACTATAGGAAAAATTAAATTTAATATAAATAATTCTTACGTTCAACATGAATATTCATAGTCCGTAATTTTGTGTTTTCCTGCATACAGATAGCCTGTGTTTCATTTGTGAACTGGTCTGTTATTTCAAATTCTGCATATATTGTTCTATTATCAACATTCGTGATATTTTCTTTTGGGACCGCCCATGTCACAGCTCCACGCTGAACAGAAATATTAAAGTACATCTCCAGTGACTCAGTTTTTCTTGACTGACATCGCATTTTCAGTGTTTCACCAATGAACACTAAGGGATCTATTGGATCTACATCTGTGCGAGGAAAAAAAGGAAAAAAAACAAACAAACAATGAAAAATAACATTAAAGAATATTTAGTTTTATGTTGTCTGTAATCATATTAAACTGAGATGCAGGACTGCCAACACTTCCTGGCAGTATATATATGGTGACTAGTGTGTTTTAATTTTTCCAGAAGATCTGTAATCTGTAATCAGAGACTGGCATTGCCACACTCCAGGCATTCCCATATGTCCTTCACCTTCAATTCCAACACCCACTGAAGTGTGGGCCTGCTGATGGAGCCATTCACACACTGGTTGTGGTAATGTGCACTAAACCACTTTGTTCAGAAAAATGTCCACTTCCCCTCTCTTCCCCAACTCAATCATCCTCCTGATGTGATTGCTGTCATTCAATCATTCGATGTCATCCTCCATATGCAGCTTATCAAAGATGGCTCTTGCAATCTCCTCTTTGTCCATTCTTACACTAACTACTGAAATAAGCAGCTGAGCACATATGAGAATGACCTGATTGTAGTGAAGCCAACGCCTGAGATCAATCAATCAATGCACATAGTGAATGAATGCATAAATGAACAGTCTGTAATTGTACTGTAAATTATTTTCTTATTATTTTCATTCTGAAAAGTGAGAAAAAAAAAAAAAACTCAGTTCAGGCAGAGGTGGTATATTCCACACTTTACTCTCATCCCTGTTACTACTGTCATATCTCCTCATAACTACAAAGCTCCTGGTAAATGATGCTAACAGAAGATCTTGTAACTCTGGCTTCATAATGAATGGAAAGTGAGCTGGGCTGACTTTCTTCAATAATTACCACAAAAGACCTATGAAGATGTATTCTCTGCATTTACAGTCACCACAGGTAGCATGCCAAGCCCAACCTCACTGGTCAAAGACAACAACATATTTCTAGGAGCACTTTGTGGAAGATGAGCAGGGTCTTCACCAGCTACACAACTCTTTATAACCAAGTCATCTATACTTCCTGCAAGTGGGTACTAACTGTGATGCAACTCTGCCATTGCAGACAAACATGAGTAACAACATGAGCCACATACAAATCTATGAATTGAAAAGGGGAAAAAAAAAATATGGCGCAATAAAGATAAACATATAAATGAGAGCATAGTATGATTTCACTTTGTTCACAAAACACAGCAAGAAAAGAAAGCTCTAAAAATATGAACAGGAGAAATGACAGTAAAAATTCTATAGCAGGTTAACCTTAAAGGATGCTCTTTTTCTATTGTTCACTTTCTGTCAACACGCCCAGTTTCCCCCAAATATACTGCATTGATTTTTTTTATGATTATATAAGCTTAATCTCTTGATGCACTGATAGAGTGCAGCATACTCTTGTGCAATTTGCCAGGAAGGCAGATATTCTCAGATTTCAGACATCTTCATTACACACAAAGCTGTTAGGGACTATTTTTACAGCAGAATTAGGGAGCAAAATATGACTGTGCTAAAGTGACAGCACAGTCACTAGGGCAAGGTAACCACACTGGCAAAGACCCTGACCCACCACATAGCACCATGGTGCACCCAGGAACACTCAGCGTGGCTAATGGTGTAGGTCTCTCTACTGTCCCCCTTGGTAGGAGTCTGTCAAAAAGTTCTCTAGTGGCAAAATGGTTGTTCATCCTACTAGACCCCATGGTTCAAGTCCCAGTTAATTATGAGGGTCATACCATAAGTCATGAGCAAAATTTTTTTTTTAAATCAGAATTTATAGATAGAGAAAATATAAATGTATCACCTTAAACTGCATCCTTTTCTTCACTTTTCAACATAATCTCCATTTCTCTGCACACATTTATCCCATCGCTCTGCAAGTTTGAAAATGCCCTCCCGGTAGAATTCCATTCAAGAAGGTCTTGAGTGATGGTTTTTCTCATAGCTTTGTGATCTTCAGTCAACAAACATGGGACCCAGTGGGAACAAACTTTTCTACAGCCTAGGATTTCAATCATTTCCTATAATGTATTGTGTCCTATTCCAAGATTTACAGCGATTTCAGATACTGTGACATGTATGTCTTCTTTAATGATGTCGTCAACCCTTTCTATGTTGCATTCAGTGGAGGCAGTTCAAGGGCGACTGCTGTGAGGCATGTCTTAGATGCTCATGTTTCCATTTTTGAAATGTTTCACTCACCTCCTAACACCGTTACCACCCATACACACATTTCCATAAGCAAGTTGAAGACTTTGGTGAATTTCAGCAGCGGGGATTTCCTCTTTAACAAGGAACTTCTTCTTCTTCTGCATTCGAGGTTGTTGATCACATCAGATCTTGATCCCTGTTGACATGCAAAGCCCGGAGTCCTCTCCAAATCCTGACAGGAGCCTCAAAGCTTTTGCCCCAAGCTTGTGTCTTCTGGCCATGTCTCATGCCTCAGGTCTGCATGGTTTGGGCAATCTTGAAGGATATGTTCTAGAATCTGGACTCCACTGCCACATGAACACTTGTCTGTGTGAGACATTTTAAGTCAATGTAGGTGGCTTAGTAGTCTGCAGTGGCCTGTCCTTAGGTGGAAGAGTATGGTTTGCTGATGTCTTTGTAGTTGGTGTCTTGGATAACAAGGAACTCAATAACAGCACGGTGACATCATGTGACCCCTACATGAAGTGCAAAGGATGCAGTTTAAGGTGATACATTTATATTTTCTCAATATATAAATTCTGATTTTTTTTAAATTTTGCTCACGACTTTCGGTATGACCCTTGTATCTTGTGATTTTTCTTTCTCATATCTAAAACTGCTTTATCTACTATTTTGTTTTCCCTGAGGTCTAAATGTTCAACACTGTGTTCTTTTACTTTACTGTATGAAAAACTTTGTTATTTCCTATTTGTAAAATCCTCACAAGACTGGCTGCTAAGAACATCACTGTTCCAGAGGGATTCAACAACAAAAGCTGAGCTAACTGCATTTCAACAATTGCAGGTCTCTCCTACCCATTCCCTTCACATAACAAACCAGTTCACTTTAAAATTCACTAGTCCTCACTGCCTAAAGAGACAAACATGCTGATGAAAAAATGTATTTTACACAACACTGCTAGGGGGCACTCTGAGACAACATATGAGAGATGCTAAGATAAGAATAGATTAGACTCAGGGAAATAAAAGATCCAGCATAAACCACGTTGGTTTTTTGTTTTTTTTTTATCTGCAGACATTTTTAAAAGCAAGCAACAGAATGAATTTCAACAGAATGAACCAACATCATTGATTTTATAATGCTGTTGAAATCGAACACATGAAAGCCACAATCATCACATTTTTCAGTTCTCAAAGGACTGCTGCTCATGAACGGGTAATAACAGGTCAAACGGTAGAGAAACATTTTTATCAAAGGTTCTGATCCGGTTACGTTTGTGAGAAAGAACAGTCTGAATACTAGCAAAATGGATCACGGAAAGTGCATCTGACAACACACAAGCTCTTCTCTGTTGATAGTTTTTTGGAGAAAGGGCAAAGCTATCCTCATTCTCTTCTGACTTAACCCAATGCAACTTTTTTTTTTCCCCAAGACTGAAGCGCTTGTTAAATGGACACTATTTTACAATGAGGATGGACTTTTAGCACTCTGCTATTTTCTCGACAAAGACCCTCACCCCACCACTAGCACTGACACCATAATCAGACTTACACGGCCAGTACTAAACCTAAATTCTTTTGAATTCAACGGCGAATACTTCGAGCAAATCAGTGGTGTTGCCATGGGAACGAAAATGGGTCCCAGTTATGCATGTCTATTTATGGGCTTTCTGGAAGTCAAATTATAGGAAACCTACACTGGCAGACTTCCAGAATTCTATAAAAGGTACATCGATGATGGCATTGGAATCACAAATATGCCAAAAGAAGACCTAAAAAAATTTATTAAATTCGCCAACTCACTCAATAACAACATAAAATTCACTTACGAAATTTCTGACAAGTCTGTTAACTTTTTAGACATTAAAATTTCTACTGGAACAAACAAGCTTGTCACCTCTGTATTTTACAAGCCCACCAAAAGCCACACCTATTTGCTTTACACCTCCTCCCATCCTGAAGCCTGTAAGAACTCCATCCCATACTCCCAACTCCTCCGTCTTCACCGCATATGTCAGGATAATTTGGACTTTATAGATCAATCTAACAAGTTATTAGAATTTTTCCGTCATTGCAACTACCCAGAAAAGGTCCTTCGTGAAGCCTTCAACCGTATCCAACTAGTGAGCCGTGAAGAAGTATTCAGGAAGAAGCCTGTTACTCCATCTGACAGAGTTAAGTTAGTACTGCCTTTCCACCCGCATGGTCAGATGGTTAAGAAAATTCTTTATCGTCATCTGCCGATAATCCAACTTGACCCCAACACTTGCGACATTTTTTCTGATCCACCCCTACTGGCATACAAATGTGAGCCAAACCTTAAGGACTCTTCGTCCACAGCCACTTGAAGCAGAGCCTTACATATGTTGGCACCAGAAAATGTAACCGCCCCTGCTGCGTTACCTGCTCGGTAGTCTGGGAAACGAAAACAATCACCTTTCCCAAAACTATCCTCACTCTTCATGAGGGATTCACATGTGAGTCCTGTAATGTGATATATGTCATCATTTGCAAAAGATGCAGGATAACATATACTGGTGAGACTGGCCTCAGATTAGGGGACCGCATGCAAAAACATCTGTACGACATCGCCCAACATGCTTCGAAACCAGTCCCAAATCATTTCAATGGCCCCAACCACAGAGGCAAATCTGATTTTCTGGTAACAGCCATCAAACAATGTCACGCAGATAACACAAGCCGCCTGGCGCTTGAGAACCGCTGCATTCAAAATTATGGGACGCTGAAGCCACATAGGTTAAACTCACTGTTTAGCTACACTTAACACTCTCTTCAATCATTATAGTACCTCTCCACTAAGCTCCACCCCTTCTTACTTTTGAAACCTCCTCACAGCATCACTCTGCAACCCCTCTTCCCTAATCATCTATTTCAACTTCTCCTGGCTAGGTCAACATTATATCACTCTCTCTCCCCTCCCCGGTTCCCCATCCACCACCCCCAGTTACAACCCACCAACCACATATCACAGGTCTCTATTTAAACAGTCTCCACGTTCTACTAAATCCATTCCTGACACACACCACCAGACAAGTCACACCTTACAATTTACAGCTAAGTACTCTTTAAAATTTTTTTTTAATAGTATTCATGTGAATCTATACTTTACCTCCTCTCTCTATTTCTTCGTCCTGTATGTTTTTGTATGATTAAGGCTCACGCTGAAATGTCACAACTTTGTAATCATTAAGTAATAAAGCTGCTCCTACTTTTTCCTAGTTTATATTATTTTACAATGACTGATGAGATAACAGAAAATTCTGAGTCCAAATCTTAGATCGGCAGTTCCTAAAACTGCTTATAAATGAGTTCTTCCAAAAATAGAAACGGCATTGCCAGTGCTGTGTAAGTGACAGGTCACTACTTTAAAGGAGCCAATTTTAATTTTAAATAATATTTTATTTAGAAAGTTTTATAACAATAGTCCAAGTAGTTTATTATCGAACCTCATTAGTGGTGCCAAACAACAGAACAAATAAGCTGACTGTTTCTTTAAATCAACATTTCAAATTCAAGACTTTCAAGCCATTTCAAGACTTTCTGCAATTCCTCAAGCATGGAGATATGGATACATGGTACTTTTGCAAAAGTTCACGGTATGCTATTTCTTTAGTTGTTTTCCAGCTTTCGCATGCATGAAGTATATCTTTAGAGACATGAAACTATCAACAACAACAAAAAAACTAATATTCAAATATGTAACACACGAACCTGCTTTTATGCCTAAGCCTGGTATTGCGCATGATGTAAGTCCATACAAACAGCACAAAACTATCGTTGTCAGAGCAAAACTTGTTCCAGCCATCATATGCTGGTCATAAGTGTCTTATTTCTAATTTCTGAAAAAGACAGAACATTCTTGAGCTGAAAGTTCAGTAACTTCAGCCAAAAAAAAATAACATAGTAAATGAGTGGAATGATTCCCACACTGCTATGAAATAAAGATACACGAAGGTGATGTTGTAATTTTACATGATAGGATAATGATAAAAGAAAAAGGAAGAAAATTCTTTTAAAAGAAACAAAAAAGAAGCAAAATCAAACAATATTTTAACAAGACTCTTCTTCTGAAGCAACAAACAGAAAACAGAAAACCGAAGCAGACATAAAACTCACATACCTGTCAGAAAAGACTTCTGCCCAGACTGAGAATGTGAATTTGACCTTCTGATAGAATAAATTTTTGGGAGGCTTACTCAGAAGCATCATCATCATCATCAGGTGCAGTGTCAACTGGCGTTGGCTATTATTATGCTTCTCCAGAGTACCTGATCCTTCATGCAGGCCATTAGCTCAGTGATCTCCTTTCACACCATCTCGTCAGACTGTCCAGTATCATTTCTCTCAATCTTCCTCTGGCTCTTCTTCCCTCTATTTTTCCTTTTGTTACAATATTTTCAATGCTCCCTCTCTCACTGCATGTCCTATGAAAGTACACTGTCTCTCTTATTTTTTTCATAAGATTTTTTTTTCTCTCCAGCTCTTCTCAAACATTCTCCATTAGTTATTTTTGCTGTCCATGGAATTCCCAACATTCTTATAATAAACCACATTTCTGCTGCTTCCAATGATTTTTGTGCAGACCTGCCTATTGTCCAAGATTCACTTCCATATAACAAGATAGGTTCAATAAAGCATTTTAGGACATTCAGAGGCACTTATGCTTAATTACATGTGGTGTTAGTAACATAATCTGAAGCACAGTCCATTCAAACATCAGCCTGTCCTACACAGGCATCAACCATGTGATTCATCAATAACTCATTTTACCAAAGACAAGTGATAAACAGATCCTAAACAAGATCAAGACATTATCCCATGAGATCTCCCCATCGTGTGGTTATGGATCTTGATTCATGGATATGTGGGCTTCAAAATGTCAGGTGATGCTAGAGAACTGCTTCCAAAGAACTTATTATCTTATTATTTCTTGTTTCATCAACAAGGGGAACAAAAAACTGTCCCAGCTACCTAAACATGTACAACTCTCTTATGGGCTCAGTCACATGAAACAAGCACAGCTGTTTATAAACACACACAAAAACAAATAAATAAATAAAATAAAATGATGTGTTTGTCAATAATTTGTTCAAGTCCTGCTACAACTCTGGACAGAAATCCATCCTAACAAATATGTGAACTTTCATGCCTGTTTATGATTACTGCTCATAAAGTAGATTTTACTAAAATGCTATTTATTTTGTTTCTTTTAAAAGCTTGCTTTCTTTCTTTCTTTCTTCTAATTTTTGTTCACTGTATCTTTCATAAAAATGCAACATGCACTTTCCTTGTACCTTTACTTAATGGTACTGATATATATAAATTTTTTTAAAGCAGTAGATTCATGTGCACCAATCTATTTGAAACAATAGTAGACGAATAACAACTAAATTGCAAGACTTTCAATGGAAGATAGTTCTTCTGCAGAATTAGTCCAGATGTCCAGTTTTCTCTTGGCTACTGCACCAGCCTTACAGCTTCTGCTTTAGCTCCAATCCCAGGTCCGATGACAAATGTATATCTGAATAAAAACTGCCAACTTTATTATGCCATAATACATCAGCACGCTATAAAGTGATGTGGGTGGTCAGCATCACGCTTGGCTGCCTTTTCTTCTCCAACTTCAGAAGGAGTCAGGTACCCCATTCTTATAGCTGTGTGACTGAGGCACCACTGATGGGATTCAAACAACTGATCTTGCCATAGGATACTAGTAAACTAATCACTCTGCCACTCAGATGATCTTAGATCTGCATGAACAGATATATGTAATGCCACTCCCTGCTTAGCATAACATGGGACCTTTTACCCCTCTCACTCCCCCTCCCCCCCCCCCCCCACACTTGTACATGCATTTAAAAACAGCCAAAGAAGATGCCTGTCAACATCAGAAATATAAAGAAAAAAATGCTTAAGATTCACTGAAGTCAGAATAAGATCTGATGATACTGTTTCACCTGAGCTAAAGATCCCAATTTCTATATGTGGGCCATGTGATGAGAAGAAACAATCAGCGAATCACAAAGCAAGCCGTCAAATGGGAGACGTCTGAAAAAAAAAAGGAAAAGAGGCTGACCTCAAGAGACCCTAAAGAGAACACTGACCAGCAGGCATCAAATCCCCTGATGAGGCTTAGGAGTTTACTGAGAACAGAGACTCAACTGAGACAATGCGTGCCCTATGTGACATATGACGCCATGGGAAAGATGTAAGATTTCTGTAAGCTGGAAACTCTAACAAAACTGTATTTAATTTTAAGTATTTTTAAATATTTAAATATTTTTAAATATTTTTAAACATTTATTTAATCATTTCATCAGAGAAGGAAAGACAATGTGATATGTACTTAAAACTATTCATGTTTTATTTAAATAACACCGCCGCCCCCTGCCCTTTAAAAATTTAATAAAAAATTATCCCTATCTGAGACTGAACTTTCAACCTTTTGCACTCTACCCACACTTTACAACAGCAACATAAGGTTCATATCGCTCTTAGCACAAAAGCAGAAGTTAATAAAATAAACCAAATCACTTAAAAAGTGTCAAATGAAAGCAAGAAATGCGTGAATCTAACCACATAAAAAAAAAAAATCATTGTACCTTCTGTTTGATAAAAGGCTCTAATTATAGTTTTAAAAATTGTAAGCAGATGTTTTATGACTATTTCCCCATAACATCAATTTTTGAGGCAACTCCAGTTATACAAATACGCCATTAACAAAGTCAGACGTGGCAAATAAAAAGGTACATATCTCAGTCTAGCTGCAGACTGTAACATATAATGTAAACGAACCTCTGAGAGGGTTAACACAGGAAAGAAATTCCCTTGAGCCATATCACAGTTTGCACTCATACAGTGTGATCATTTAAATTACACAAACAGAATACATTTCATTTATAAGAACAGTTCAAAGCTATGATACCTACTGACAGCCTTTTAAATTTTTTTTTAAATCGATAATTTTTTTTTATTTCTTTGCTCTATGCCAGGCCGATAAAAGGGGGCAGGGGTTATCTGCTTTTGTGCCCCAGGACTCGAGCTATGGAGGGAGTCCAGTTTCCCTATTTTTCCCCTCTTTTCTTATTACAAATTTCTGGAAGACACTATAAATGATCCACTTACACAGCTTTCTGTGTCTGGATGGGGGGAAGAAAGGGGGTGGGGCGACAGTAACTGAACACGGGAACCGATCGGTTCTTCACAGCCCCTAGAGTTAAGTTCATGTCTGCTTCTATCCAAATTCTACAACTACCCAAAAGGTAAAAAGTAAAGGTAAAGGTAATCCTCTCATGCCTTAGAGGCACATAGGGATATGGTGTTAGTGCCCATATTTTCATTGACCTGTCAGCACACTAGAGGGTGATATGGTCAGTATCACGCCTGGCCGCCTTTCCTTTCCCAACTCCAGAAGAAGTCGGGTACCCCATTAAACATGGTCATCCAATCAAATTATGTTATCTGCCGTATGTTACCGCATAGACCTTTCTCCTCTATCTATTCACTGGCAGTTATGTTCTGCCTATTTTAAAAAACAAACAAAACGCAATATACTGTGCTGTTTCTAACAAATGAAAATACCCTAGTATTACTGCACAATCCGAACAGAGTTGACATGGAAACGCGAAGGAAACAATGATTACAGTCGCAAGAATTTTTTTTTTAATTTTTAAATGAGAACTGGTGTTCTGGTTAGTGGACCGGAGGGGGGGGGGGTATAACCAGATATACCTCCTGTTAAGAGATCAAACAGGATCTTTATATCCTGCTTCCTTCTACCTCTGGGATCGCCATTTTGTTCTGGAAACGCCACTCTTAGCCGATTCTACAACATGAAAATTAAATCCTGCCTCAACTTTTGCTTTCAAATACATTACAACTCATATTTTATATACTTACATTATTTTCCAGTGAATACTGAGAATATTTTGTCGATGTCGATAATATCCAACTCAGCGATAAATTCATTGTGTCTGGTCTTCTGTTTTGTTCTTTGACACGATCACCGAATGATACTCCTTCAGAAAAAGAACACGAAAAAAAGTTTCTAATTTAGTCAATACCCACGTGTGGGCAAATGATAAATCCATTATTATTTGATCAACACTTTACAACATGTTGTCGGCCCTTCGACCTCTACATTTCCAAAGGTCTGGAGTTAAGGTAAAGTCGATAGCACCTACCCCGTCTTGCCGTCCCAGATTCATTCACCCTAATACAGCGGAGTTTTACTGTTAAGGGTTGCCAATAATAGAGAGGAGGGTCCCTTTCCGAATCCAGCGGATCGTCTAAATTCAGTGGTTCTCAAAATGTTGCAGACTTTGGCATACTCGAAAATGCAGGTTTTATAACGGCATACCTGTGTTCATATTTTGCGTAAATGTATGGTATTTCACTATTTACATTACACTGAGCGAGATGTACACCAATTTTGAGCTGCCAGTCAGGATCTAATCTCAATGTGCTCGCGTCTCTCGCCATCTTCTTCTTCTTCGTACGAACACTGGCGATGATCCGTGGTAGCCTGATTTTTTGCGATGCGCCTTTTGGCTGGGTACCTACGATTTCAGCACCTTTCCTTGCTAGGGCAGACTGTGGTCTTGCTCGGACAGTGGTGGAGGCTGGCCTGGCCAAAACTTTGTTTTCCAGCTCCTTTTCCATGTCAGATCCAGCATGCAATGCTGGCTGGCCAGACGACTTTGAAACAGTTCCACAGAAACACTCCGACTTTTGTTTGAGAAATCTGACGAGTGCCCCAACGATATCCATTCCCCGCCACCTATAGTCTGCTGGCTCTGTTTTATTTACATCATTCTGATAGCCATTGTTGTAGAGATCCATCCTGGATTCATTTGTTTCACTCCAGATTTTCCTCATCTCTGCCGGTGATCTCCATGTCCCCATCTGTCCACCAACCTGACATTACATTTTACAAAAATAACAATTACAATTAGTGTTGACTGCTACAGGTTTCTGGGCTACAAAAGTAGGTCAAATCTATGTTCCCTGTCTCACAAAGACTATGTTAAGATAAGTGTGTTCTTAACACAGTTGTTCCCATGGGTCTCGCCATCTAATACTGCCCTCTTTACCGTTTGCTTACCATATCAAATATGCATTCGAAAAAGATTTTTAACATCCCCGATTCTATGCCTTTAAGGCGTTTTGAGGATACGGTGTTTTTAATTAAAACCTTCGGCACACGAAAGTGCGATGTCAGTATCACGCATGTGTGTGTGTGTGTGTGTGTGTGTGTGTGTGTGTGTGTGTGTGTGTGTGTGTTTTCAAAGCTGGAGAGACAAAAAACCTTGTCAAAAAGATAAGAGAGAGACAATGTACTTTCATAGGACATGCAATGAGAAGAGGGGGCATTGAAAATATTATAACAACAGGAAAAATAGAAGGAAGAAGATCAAGAGGAAGACCAAGAGAAATGATACTGGACAGTCTGACGGGATGGTGTGAGAGGAGATCACCAACTGAGCTGATGGCCTGCATGAAGGATCGGGTACTCTGGAGAAGCATAATAGCCAACGCCAGTCGGCACGGCACATGATTATATATATATATATATATATCGGTCTCTCAGTGTCTCACTGGGAGTGTTATGAGGACACTATTAGATTTCTTATTTTTTACATTTTAAAAAAAAGCCAAATGTGCCGTGTTTGACTAGATGAGGATAATCGTGTCTTTCGACTGGGAAAACTGTTGCCAGTGACGCGTATATGTTTTGGTTCGAATATACTTATTCGTTTTTTTTTTTAATTCACAGGGCGGATCAGACTGAAAAAAAAGTTATACTCGAGTTGATCAAAGTGGCAAATCAGACAGTCCCCGGGTTGCGAACGAGTTCCACTGCTACGTATGTTTCTAAGTCGAATTTGTACGTAAATCAGAGCAATTAGGGGCGATTTGTATTTAACGTCAGTTAGTTAGATGTTTGTCTTTGTATATACAGAATATATGTAGAATATAGTATACATTTCTATGCATAACAAAACATTAAAGGAGCCGATGTATCATTGTGACACGGATTATTACTAACGTCCGACTTACATACAACCCGTAGTTGCGAACGAGTCATATAAAGCCTATTATTTTAAGAATTCCAAGTTATATACATTGGTTCGAAATATCATTTAATGCGCTACATTTTCTACATATTTTAATCTATTATAAATCTGAACATCTGCAGACGTCTATGACTTCATAGACATCTATGACTGACTAGAGAGTGACGAAAAGTCTTTTTTTTTAAATAGATAACTCTACTTAAATATTTCAAAATGTTTGAATATCTAGGTCTTATTGCCATTAAGTTAGTAATTTAGTTATAAAACCACAGTACTTTAAAAACTTACATTAAACTCAACGATTACGTTTAAACAGATCTAAATGTAGGTATTAATTATGGTATTTATTTAATACATTTTTGTCTGTTATCTACTATTCGTATTCGAATTTGTATTCGGATGAGTTTAAATCAAATATTCCTACTGAATTGAAAACTTAAACCTCGATATAAATCATGTATATCCCTGTACTTTGCTAACGATGAGATAAATGTAAGTTATCTTTAACCGGACAGAACGCTATTGCGTAAGTAATTATCTTTTTATCTTTATATGTAAAGATATACCTGTTAAGAAATTTCTTTTACGTCATTTTTTATAGGCCACATTTAGTGAGTTGCAGATTAAAACAGGCGTGAAACAAGGATGTATACTGTCTCCTTTGCTTTTTGGAATTGCAATAGTCATAATGCAAAAAATGCTGCACAGGTAACACAGGTATTGATTGGGGACATGGGACCCAATTAGAAGATCTTGATTTTCCTGATGACATAACTCTTATCAATAACAATGTGAATTCCTTGCAAGCAAAAACAGATAACCTGTCTTCACTGGCTAGCAAAATAAGATTTGAAATTAACAAGGACAAAACAAAAATAATGAAAATTCTTATTAATCAAAATGGAAAAATACACGTAGAAGGGACAATTATTGAAGAACTCAATCAATTTGCATACCTTGGCAGCTACATAGACCAGGACGGTGACACCAGAAAGGAAGTTAGATTTCGAATTGCAAAAGCAGTATCGATCTTCAAGATTCTTGAGAATATATGGAATTCAAAAGTTATAAGCACAAAAACCAAGTTAAGACTACTCAATTCAAATGTATTATCCACCCTTATTTATGCACGTGAAAGCTGGAAAACAACTAAAGAAACAGACAAGAAATTAGACTCTTTTGAAAACAAATGCCTAAGGAAAATACTCGGCATCAAGTGGAACGAATTCAAGAACAATGTAGAGATAAGATAGATGACTGAACAACAACCTGTCTCATGGGTGATCAGGAAAAGGAGATGGACATATGTTGGTCACGTGATAAGAAGAAATGATCAGAGAATCCCAAAACAAGCTATCAAGTGGAACACAACAAGCTGAAAAAAAAGAGATAGACCGCGTGAAACCCTAAAGAGGATGATGAGGTTGAAAATCTCGCCGAAAACAGGAAAAATTGGCGAACTACATTGCAAGCTACGTGTGACGTTTAACGGCACGGGAAGGGTATCTTATATAAGATTTAAGATTTAGTGAGTACAATAATAGGCCTCGCGGATAATGTTCATGGAATAAAATCAAGTTTCTCGTTATTTGTTCGGTAAACTATTGCTGCTCGCAATTATGTTCTTCTTTTTCCACTGCTTTAATTATTTTGTGTACATTTCTCTTCTCTGTCCAAAGAGAACATTCAGCCATGAGTGGATGATTAACGGTTACTTTACATAATTTAGAAATGTGTATTCGAAATCGTTTGCATGTAAGAGTACCATCCGTTCGAAGCTATGAGCGGATGATGGGATCACAATCATTCTATGTCCGAATAATTAAAATGTTTGTAAAGTTTTTTTTCTTTAGCTATTCTTCCTTTTAGGTCGCAGCGCATAATTGGAAACAAAAAAATGTCCACAATAACAGTGCAGGTCCCAGCAGTACACAATTTTTAAAAACCGGTAATTTGCAGTTTCAGCCGGTAACACTTTTTTTTTTAATTGGCGCAATTTATAAGTATAGGCAATGTACGTGACCATATATAATATAATATGTACTTAATATTATATATTAAAAGTGTGGTTTTATTTTCTACGATTGTAGGCAACGTGAAGTTCATCAAGGATTGTATGCAGTGTGATCTTATTCTAGGATTATAGGCGATATGATGTTGTTCAAGGATTGTAGACGTCGCGAAGTTAGTTTGGGTCTAAACTAGGGGTTCCTAATTCGGGGTTCACATGGTCTTTATCGGTTCTAAGCCAGACAAATCGTTAACTTATGATATATAAGACTTGTGTCTATGAATACTTTATACCAGTGGTTCCAAACCTTTTAACATCCAAATACCACTTTCCCAACTACACATAATTTGTGGACCATCATCATCATCATCATCATCGCCTTTCACTCCCTTGAGAGCATAGGCCACGGATAAAGGCTATCCACTCATCCCTCTTCTTGGAATTATTCTCTACTTCTTTCCATGTGTATCCCTTGTCTCTGAGCACTCTCATAATTTCTCATCTCCAAGTAAGTCTAGGCCTTCCTCGTTTTCTATTTCTTTGAGGATTCCATACCAGTACCTGTTTTGCTACACTTGTGTCGGGTTTTCTCAGAGTGTGGCCAATCCACTTCCATTTCCTAGACATGATTTGTAGGTTCATAGGTTCTTGTCCTACCTTTTCTCAGACCTCCTCGTTCCTGATCTTGTGCTGCCATTTAATATGTAAAATCCTCCTCAAGCAGTAGTTCATGAATGTTTGTATCCTCTGTTATATTGTCTTGGTCATAACCCATGTCTCCGAACCATATAGTAGGACAGTCTTTACGTTTGTATTGAAAAGCCTAAGTCTGGTTCTTGTTTTGATGTTCTTAGATGACCATATTTTGTTAAGTTGGATAAATACTGTCCTGGCCTTGGTTATTCTAGCTTTAACATCATTTTCCGTTCTCTCATATTTATCTACTATGCTGCCTAAATATGTGGAACACTCTACTTCCACAATTAGCACTCCCTCAATTACCATGAGGCTATTGCTTGCACTATTACTTTTCATTATTTTTTTTTGTGTGTCTGTTAATGTATAGCCCCAGTTTAGCTGAATTCTTGCCTAAGATCTGAAGTTTCTATTGCATTTGTGTGTGGCTGTGTGGTTATGCTCGTGTGGTTATCGGGGCCCAAATCTAGGGAGAAAAGAATAGGACCACTGCCACCTTCCACGCATGTTGTAAGAGGCGACTAAGCAGGTTGGGGGATAGGCCAACGACCTGTTCCCTGTTAAAAAAACAACAACAACAACAAAAACTGGAGCGTTACAGAGACACGTAGAGGAAAACCAGGAAACTTTGTCTTGGAAAGGGAAGGGACTCTCTTATGTATAATATAGCGATATCATAAACTCTTACGCTTATATATAATATCGCGAACCCACAAACTCGTACGCTTATATATAATATCGCGATACCATAAACTCTTACTTGCTGTTTTTCAGTGGATATCACTAACATCATTTCGATAATGCATCCGCGGACCACTTGATAATGCTCTGGGGACCACTTGTGATTCTCGGACCACAGGTTGGTTCTACAAGTATGGCCGTTGTGTTCTTACTTATACTTCGGGTTGTATTGTCCGGAATTCCGTCAATGAAAATGTGCTTGAAATCCGTCAGCGAATGGATAGTAAAGTTCCCCCCCCCCCCCCCCCGGTTTGCTTGATGTATTAAGAAAGTGTCCTTGCTCTTTTCTGAAATGTCTTTCACTGAATTTGTCCCGGGGCATTTAAATTTTGTAAAGGGCATACATACATGTATAAACACATGCTTTATTCAGATGTGTTCATGTGTCGAACATGGTACCCAACGAGATTCTAACATTTGTAAACTTTCTGGAAACCAAAAATAATGCAGGAAAATTAATTTAATTCCCGTAATAACCGATTTTTCATGTTTTTTTTTTCAATCTCAATTTTAATCGCTCGTTTCCAAACCACATTTACCAAAAAAGCACTTTATTAGTTTTCATAAGTGGAACATTTTAGCATACCTCGATAATTCTGGGCAACACCATGGCTAAAATCTTTAAATAGTATATATATATATATATATATATATATATATATATATATATATTTATTTATTATCTGCTAGTGAGAGAGTTTCTGGGGAAACAAACCATGCCAATGCTCTGCCAACCTCCCTACAGCCCTGACTTGGCCTCGGCTGACTTTTTTTTCTTTCCCGGGCTCAAATCAAGCTTGAAAAGCTACCATTTTTTGACTGTTAACGACGTGCAAGCTGCAGTGATGAAAGCTTTGAATGAGATCCCTGTTAAAGACTTCCAGGCGAACTATGATGCATCACCACTGCCAACGGTGTATTGATGCTCAAGTATGTTATTTCGAGGAATTTTAGGTATATGTAAGTATATCTTGAAAAATTCGAATTTTATGGAATCAGTCAAATGTAATTTGTCTCATTACTTACCGGACACACACTGTATTTCTGGAGTTAATAAAAGAGCGTGCAATACTGCACACAATATCTTATCTTATATCCTTCCCGTGCCGTTAAACGTCACATAGGGCTCGCAAAGTAGTTCGCCAATTTTTCCTGTCTTCGGCGAGTCTTTCAACTTCATCAAAGGATTTTATGCCTGTTAATTTGGCCTCTCTTAATAATGTCCTCTTCAGAGTTTCACGCGGTCTGTCTCTTTTTCTTCGGCATGTTATGTTCCACATGATAGCTTGTTTTGGGATTCTCTGATCATTTCTTCTCATCAAGTGACCAACATATGCACACAATATACTTCAACCCATAATTTGACACGTTCGGAAATAACTAACTTTGGAGTGCGATGATGTTTATGGTATCGCGATATCATATGTAAGCGTAAGATGTGTAGAAGAAAAAAAAGTAGTTTTTACTACCTTACACAATTAAACATGCCTTTCGTGTTAATCACCTAAATAATGCGGCAGGTTTTTTTTTTCAGAGTTGGCATCTCCACGGAGGATTTCCCCGCAGGTCAGCGTGATTTCTGCTATATTTATTCTAATGCGTAGGCGATAGATTTCCTGTTCTCTCAGTCGTTTCTTTTTTTTTTTATATTATTCTAGCAGTAAAAGCAGCAAACAATATACCCATCTTTCAAGTTTTGGTTTTCTCATTCATTGGACTGGAGAATTGCAGAATTTAGCCAAAACTTGAAAACACCATAACAGGATCGATTATAAAATTGCCGGATAAAACATAAAATAAAACAGACAGCCTGACCGGATAAAAGTAAAAGTAAAGATAGTCCCATAGCATTTCAAATGCCGTAGGGGGTGAAGCGTTAGAGACCTCATTATGCTGGGTCATCAGCGTGTGAGGTAGGGTGACCAGTTCCTTTCCTCACTGCCTTTACTTCCCAGATTTTCTCTGGTACCCATTTTACGAGGCTGGGTCGACCTCAGGGCCGTATTGGTCGGAAAAAAAAATCCCGCTCAGCTGGGGATTCGAACCCTCGACCATTTGGTTGCTAGACGAGTGCTGACCGGATACCGTGATTAAAAATCACGGAGGTGATAGCAAAAAGACAGACATGTGAAGAAGCAAGATAGCCTCGGTCCGCAGCCACGGCATGCGATGATGTGAACTGAATCTACATGTCGAAATCTTTAGTCTCCAGCTTCGCAATGAAGGGAGCGGGAGATGGCAGTAAAATGACTTAATGCACCTGTTACTTATCTTATATCCCTCCCGTGCCGTTAAATGTCACATAGGGCTCGCAAAGTAGTTCGCCAATTTTTCCTGCCTTCGGCGAGTCTTTCAACCTCATCAAGGGATTTTATGCCTGTTAATTTGCCCTCTCCTAACATTGTCCTCTTCAGAGTTTCACGCGGTATGCCTCTTTTTCTTTGGACTGTTGTGTTCCACTTGATAGCTTGTTTTGGGATTCTCTGATCGTTTCTTCTCATCACGTGACCAACATATGTCCATCCCCTTTTCCTGATCACCCATGAGACAGGTTGTTGTTCAGTCATCTGTCTTATCTCTACATTGTTCTTGAATTCGTTCCACTTGATGCCGAGTATTTTCCTTAGGCATTTGTTTTCAAAAGAGTCTAATTTCTTGTCTATTTCTTTAGTTGTTTCCCAGCTTTCACGTGCATAAATAAGGGTGGATGATACATTTGATTTGAGTAGTCTTAACTTGGTTTTTGTGCTTATAACTTTTGAATTCCATATGTTCTCAAGATTCTTGAAGATCGATACTGCTTTTGCAATTCGAAATCTAACTTCCTTTCTGGTGTCCAATCCTGGTCTATGTAGCTGCCAAGGTATGCAAATTGATTGAGTTCTTCAATATCTGTCCCTTCTACGTGTATTTTTCCATTTTGATTAATGGAAATTTTCATTATTTTTGTTTTGTCCTTGTTAATTTCAAGTCCTATTTTGCTAGCCAGTGAAAACAGGCTATCTGTTTTTTCTTGCTTGGAATTCACATTGTCACTGATACGAGTTATGTCATGAGCAAAATCAAGATCTTCTAGCTGGGTCCCTTGTACACCTGTGTTACCTGTGCAGCATTTTTTTCATTGTGAAGTCTATTGTAATTCCAAAAAGCAAAGAAAACAGTATACATTCATGTTTCACACCTGTTTCAATCTGGAACCATTCACTCATCCCTTCTTCTGTTTTGACTGCACAAACATATCCATTGTAGAAGTCCTTAATAATGTTGACAATTTTAGATGGTATTCCATATAGACTTAAAATTCTCCACAATGAATCTCTGTGTGTTTGCTATTAAATGCCCTTTTAAAGTCTATGAAGTTCAGTATTAATTGTTTCTGGTTTTCAATATGTTCTTCAAGTATTATTCTTAGAGTAAAGATCTGGTCGAGACAGCTTCTCCCTTTTCGAAATCCTGCTTGTTCTTCTCTCATTGTGGTATCCACAATATCATTAAGTATATTCAAAATGACCATGCAAAATACTTTTGACACAACTGATATTAAGGTTACTCCTCTCCAATTGTTACAGTCACTAAAGTTGCCTTTTTTTGGTATTTTATTAATGATTCCTTTTTTCCCTTTAGAAGGGACCTTTTCTTCTTTCCAAATCTTGTTAAACATTCTCTGTAGTTGTCTCATGTTGTCACTGTTGATAGCTTTTAGCATTTCGGGTGTCATTTCATCTTCACCTGCAGCTTTGTTGTTAGTCACTGCTGTTTCAGTTTCATGCAATTTAATTTCATCTAGTTTGACATTTAGTTGTGGGGCTGGTAAGTTTACCTGATACTACAGTATTAATAATGTTACTATAATTAGCTTGCATGATGCGGATCATACTGAAAGGTAGAGAAGCATAAATGTGTTCTTAGGGCCAGCACTATCAATTCTGCAAGACAAGCATTTGTATGGGGCTGAAAGTTTGTCTGTGTGGTTTTTTTTTTTTGTGCGACATTTCATTACCCCACCCCCCCACCTCCAAAAAAAGTGTGATGAACTGGAAAAAAATAATATGAAAATAAATTCCTTTTTTTTTTTTTTTAAAATTTTCCTTTATTTTTGACCACGCTTTCGCTTAAAAGAAGCAGCTTCATTCACCAGGCCAAGCGTATGCGTAAGCTGATACCTGACCTTCCAACTGTAGTCGCTCCATTATCATCTGTACCACAGCATACACCATGGAAAGATGCAGATTATACACAAATAACTATTCAGACTGAAGTGAAAGGTGTGCAGAATGGTGAGATGCAAAGCAGCCTTGTAAGATCAACAGCCACACTTAGTGTGCTAGATGACAAATATCCATGTGACACCTGGATACATGTGTATACAGACGGATCTGCACACAATGCCATAAAGAATGGAGGGGCAGGAGCACATATTGAATATCCAAACAACACCACTGACAAGATTTCCATACCCACTGGAAAATACTGCAACAACTTTGATGCAGAAGTTAGGGCAATTATTGCTGCAGTTGAAAAACTATCAGACTCCAGAATTGATACATGTCCTGTAGTAATTCTCACAGATGCAAGATCAGTACTGGAAGCTCTTCAGTGCAACAAACTACCAGACCTTAAAGATGCCTTGTCAAAAATTGGCTTACAACATGAAGTTACTTTGTAATGGATTCCCTCTCACTGTGGGATACCAGGCAATGAGAAAGCTGGCCAAAGAGGGCACTGAAATGGAGCAACCAGACATACCAATCACCTATAATCAGAAGAAAAGCATAATAAAAACCTACAGGAAACCACAAACACCACCACATGATGACTATCACATGCTAAACAGAAAGGAACAAGTCACCATCTTCCGTCTCCGAACAGGACACAGCCGACTCCGAAGTCATATGTATACAAAGTTTAAGGTTGGTACTACTAATCTATGTACATGTGCACAGGTGCCCCAAACTGTGGAACATATCCTCCAGAACTGCACCAACTATGAAACACTGAGAAATAATTACTGGCCCAGTGAAACCACTAAAGAAGATAAGCTCTACGGTTCCATACATGAGTTACAAAAAACAGTGAAATTTATCAAAGAGACAGGACTGCAGGAACAATGCGAACAAAGAAGAAGAAGAAGACCACGCTTTCTTCTTGATCGACCCCACATTAACTTAAGAAAAGGATTAAAAATGAATTGATTAGTCTTCACTCCATTTAAAAGAAGATTTAGGAACTCACTAATATCTGTGAAAACAAGATCAAGCACAGACTGCAACAGTGACCATTTCCCAGATGTAGGAAAAGTGAGAATCAGGCTAAAGAGGTTATAGGTAGCAGCTAAAAAGAAAGAACTAGATAGAGAGCTGTTACGAAAAGATAAGACAATACAAGAACAATATAGGACCATAGTACATAATAAGTATAATGCTATAGAGAAGATTGAAATGATTGATGAACAATGTAATATGCTTAAAGACTCTGTTCAGCAAACATCTATCGAAATCCTACCTCCAGATAAACAACATGCTAAAAAGGGTGAATGACAGAAGAAATGTTGCAACTAATGGATCGGAGAAGAAGTCTTAAGGAAGATAAAGATGAATATGACAAAATAAATAAAGAAAAAAGACACATATCCAATAAAGCTAAAGAAGAGTGACTAAATAAGAAATGTAATGAATAGAGGCATACCATCATGGAAACACAAGAGATGTGTGAAACAAATAAAGGAGTTAACAGACAAAAGGGCATACCACAAGACTGGTTGCCTGAAGTCAAAGGAGGGGCATACAATAATGGACAGAGTTGAAATAATGGCACGATGGCGCGAATACATTAGAGAACTCTATGAGGCCAATAGAAGCGAAATAGATATATGAAATAATAATGAAGTGTCTCCCATATTAAAAGCAGAATTGGAAGAAACCATCAAGCACATGAAGAATAACAAAGCACCAGGACCAAATAAAATCACCAAGGAAGAATTGGAAGCATTAGGAAAGTTTGGCATAGAAATAATTACCAGATTGCTGAATGACATTTGTAACAGTAACTATGTCCCATCAGACCTTTTGCAATCAGTTTTCATTGCCCTACCAAAGAAACAGGGTGGACTTGAATGTGAAGACCATCAAACCATTAGTCTTATGAGCCATGTTGCCAAAATCCTGCTTCGTACTGTCATGAGAAGAGTCAGGGGCAAAATAAAACCAGAAATCACTGAAGAACAGTGTGGTTTCGTTGAAAGAAAAGGCACAAGTAATGCCATATATATATATATTGCGAATATTGATGGAGAGATGAACAGAAGTAAAGACGGACCTATACTTATGCTTCATAGACTACTGTAAAGCAAATGATAAAGTGAGATGTACAGAAATTATAAGAATGCTGGAAGACATCAACATAGATGGTAAATATCTGAAACTCGTCAAAAACATATACTGGCATCAATCAACAGCAATGAAAGTTGAGAACCAAATTGTAGTATTCCAAGATATAAAATTGGGAGTGAGACAAGGATGTGTTCTATCTCCTGACCTCTTTTCCTTGTACAGCGAAAACATATTGAGAAATTTAGAGAGCTTGCCAGGAATATCAATTGGTGGGTACAACCTTAACAACTTAAGATATGCAGATGACACAGTTCTGGTGGCTAAAAGTGAAGGGGAGCTACAGGCTCTTCTGGACATAGTGGTTTGTAAAAGTAAAGGTGAATAAAAAGAAGACTGAAGTGATGGTCATCTCAAAGAAAAAACCCCACCAAAATGTAGCATTACCATCGATGGCACAGAACTGAAACAAGTTGATAGATTCAAGTACTTAGGAACAATTATAACAGCTGATGGGAAATGTCACAACAAAATAAAAAAAACAAACGTGCTCAGGCCAAGTCAGCATTCCAGAAAATGAGAGACATCTTGTGCAACAGATCCATATCAATGGAAACAAGATTCCGAGTACTTAAATGTTACATCGAGCCAATTTTGTTTTATGGATGTGAAGCATGGTCCATGAATAAGAGAGTACAGTGAGAAGTAGAGGCAACGGAAATGTGGTTCATAAGAAGGATATTGAAGGTGCCATGGACAGCTAAGAAAACCAATGAAGAAGTCTTAAGAGAGGCTGGAGTTAAAAGGCAAATTACAGCAAAGACGAGAGGTAGACAAGCGAGATTTGTAGGACATTTTCTGAGGAGAGGAAAATTGGAACACATTGTGGCAACTGGAAAAATTGAGGGAAGAAGAGACAGAGGAAGACAGAGGAAGAAGTTACTGGATGGGCTGTCAGTGTGGCTAGGAAGAAAGTCACCGGTGGATCTCATAATCAAGTCTAAAGACAGGGAAATGTGGAGAGAAATGATCGTATACGCCACGCGGCAGAGCACTTGGTTGATTGAGTTACCAGTATATACTTCATATGTAAGTCATATTAACAATGAACACTGCAAGATTTTTTAAAATACAGAATGAAGTGATTTCAGTATTCATGAGCAATTTTTTTGTTTCATTCATGCAGACATCACTACAGCCTCAGTGTTAACTAAATGTGTTCTTAGAAAATTGTCACACATGAATATTCCAATTGCAAGCATGGGCAGCTTTCATACAACAGTAGATCAGTTATGAAAGGAAAACATTCAGGAGTTCAACGATACATTAGAGACTTGAACCCGAAATCCATTGTTGTTTTCATTCTCTCATCTTAGTTGTTAATAATGCCACAATGGAATTTAGAGAAGAAATTTTATTTTTTTAAAGCGTTTGAAATTCTGTGTGTTTTTCTCAGCATCACTATTGCATCGGGGAACCCTCATAAAAGCATATTACTACAATTCAAACTCTAAAGCCATTCATTACCACCCACTGGGAATCTAGAATGGAAGCCATTCATCTTTTATGATATCCCATTGACGAATTTTATGATGTTTTGATAGAAACTGCTGATGATGAGTCAATGGATAAAATGGCAAAATACAAGTATAAAACATTTGCAGTCAGAGATTTAACATTTTTATGGTGTCTTTTTTTTCCACCAATATGTTTTAAATGAAATTAATTGTTGCTAGTAAACTTATTTACGCTCAACAATGGCCGAAACTACATTTTTATGGTGTCTTTTTTTTCCACCAATATGTTTTAAATGAAATTAATTGTTGCTAGTAAACTTATTTACGCTCAACAATGGCCGAAACTAGACTGTCATGATTCTATTTGTGCATGAGATGGGCCAAAAATGAGATTTTACTGACCTCTGATTCTGCGAATATGAAAGCAAGGAAAATTTCGTTTTAAACACTAGATATTTACATGAAACAACAGAAGTGCAAATAAAGCAAAGGCGCATGTATGCAGGAAATTCTCTACTGTAGAGAGCGGAACAACAACACAGCTCCTTAGATCATCAGAGGAAGTAACCCCCCCCCCACCAAACCCAAACTCTGTTTCGCTGTGGTATACACTACAATCTCCGTTCGCATTCCTGTGTTCTTGATGACAGTTGTGTATTCTCTTCTTCCTGGTAGGTCCCCTATCACATCCCAGTCGCCTGCACCATCTAGCAGTGATGGTAAGGGAACATCCACGTGTGCTAAAAACTAAAACATATAAACATATACAAACCATTGTTTGTGGGTTAAAAGCTTTTCATTCTGCATGCGATAAACATTGTGATGATGTAAGTAATTTATATACATTTATTTCATTTGTTTCTCATTTTGTAACAGATAAACCATTGTGAGTCATATCACTCAAAAATAAAATTTAAAAATCACTGAATTACCAGAAGCCTTATAATGATGCTTTAAGTTTCTGCTGAAATATGATGAGTGGACTCACAGTACACATGTTATCAACAGCTTGATTCAGGCAGCATACAAGTGTTATCAACAGCTTAATTCTGGCCTCATACAAGCATTATCGACAGCTTGATTCAGGCAGCATACAAGTGTTATCAACAGCTTGATTCAGGCAAACAGCAGACATTATAACATGGAATTAAATAATCCAGTTGCTGACAAAATCAAATCTGACATGACAAGTTCTGCAGCACAGAATGTTATAAAACAACAACTGGGCATCGATAAATTTGCTTTTTCTGTTATACCAGTGGGTGATTGCTCTAAAGTGTCCTGTCATAATAAATCTTATACGTGTACCAGATTTTCCTCAACCTGTGCATTTTTAGACATCTTAATTTACCCCACAGGCATATTTTTAGTGCATGTAGATTTTGTAATGAATGCATCTATGTTCTTCTTGACATAGATTTAAAAACTGCAGTCCTGTTAATTCAAATGTGCGAGTTCCTCGGTCTTCCTGCACTTCTGTTCATTTAGTAGAGGAGACACAGCCAAGCTCTGCCGAAGCAAAATTTACTGCTGCTTGTTTACTGAGTAGAAAAATATAGTCATATTTGCCTCATTTAGGAGATGAAGACTTCAAGGAAACGTTTGATCAACTATCTGCTTTGTATTTGTCTTCGCAGGGGAAATACATTGATGATATTTCAAGTGGATCTGTTACACTTGTTGGTGACAAAGGGACTAGTGATTCTCTGGCACTTTCATTGCCTGTTTCTGAACAGCATATTCTTTCACCTGGCCTTAACTCTATACCTCCCTTGAGGCTAATTTGTCTTCAGATGTACTTCATGCAACCTGAATGTGTCTTTTTCTGACAGTATCTCCACTGTTCTCAAACTGTTTCTTGTACTAATCCTGCTGTCCCTTCATCCTCTGGACTGTCTGATTGTCATAGCAACTCCCCTTTTGTGGTGATGCTGCAACAGCAGATGGTCAGTCAGACCCAAATGAAGTCTCATTTTCTTCTGTGAAGCTGTTGACAGTGAAAGTGAAGGGAAGGCCCAGAAATAAGCAAACATTTACTTTGAAAAGAAAGAAAACTCTTTTTCCTGTCACATACTGGCCACAAGATAAACAGATTAATTTTTTTTAAAATTAAAGTCTACGTGTTAGAGGGATTAGAGCCACCCTTTAAAAAAAGATTTAAAATATTCCTCTTCTTTAGGTGCTTGTTTGGTGGGGAGTGATTTGCATTTTATAAAGTTCTTCTTCTTCTTCTTCATACACACACTGGCGATGATGCGTGGTACCCTGATTTTTGTGATATGCCCTTTGGCTGGGTACCTTCGACTTCAGCACCTTTCCTTGCTAGGGCAGACTGTGGTCTTGCTCGGACAGCCATGAAGACAGTGGTGGAGGCTGGCCTGGCCAAAGCTTTGTTTTCCAGCCTCTAGTGGCTGTACTTAAACCCCTTCTCCACGTCAGATCCAGCATGCAACGCTGGCTGGCCAGACGGCTTTGAGACAGTTCCACAGAAACACTCCGACTTTTGGATGAGGAATCCGATGAGTGCCTCATCAATACCCATTCCCCGCCACCTATAGCCTGCTGGCTCTGTTTTGTATACATCATTCTGATAGCCATTGTTGTAAAGACCCATAGGCTTGTCATGTCATGGATTCATTGGTTTCACACCAGATTTTCCTCATCCCCGCCGGCGATCTCCATGTTCCCATCCGTCCACCATCCTGACATTACATTTTACAAAAATAACAATTACAATTAGTGTTGATTGCTACAGGTTTCTGGGCTACAGAAGTAGATCAGAGCTTTTAAGCAAACAGATCTATGTTCCCTGTCTCACAAAGACTATGTTAAGATAAGTGTATTCTTAACACAGTTGCTCCCAGGGGATATAAAGTCCTATTTTAGCATAGAATGTTGGGATAAGTTGCAACATAGGGTGCAGCAAGAGCTGTCTGAGCATTTGTTTGCCCTATGTAACTGTGATAAGGAGTTTAGATTGATTAGATATGACTGTTGCTTAGAGTAGTTTAATTAATTGTGAGTGTTTGAATTACAGATCTAGCATTAAGTGTGTTATGTGGTTTTGTTCGTCTTTGTAAAAATTACGTGCTAAATCTATTATTTTTGTCTTGGATATATTATAATAATTATAATAATTTTGACTTGGATCATGTGTGATTTTGTAACCTGATGTTTCATGCCATAAAATGATGTATGCATTTTAAAAAACTACTGCATTCACTGTTCAGTTTTAGAGTAATCTCACATGATGTGTCAAAATTTGATTTTTTTTTTGGGGGGGGGGGCAGTTACGTGTTTAGTTCATTCTTATACTTTGTCATATATGCTCAAGTCATAGTTAATTTATGAAATGTTTCTTAATTAAGCCTGTTATTTTTAAAAATGACACTAAGGTTGGTATTTGTGTTATATTTTTTTCTCTTTTTACATATATTTTTATACATATGTACACACATATACATATTTTTAAAAAATTTTACAATATTTTAATTATCTTGCATTGCCATTTCACTTTATCTTTCACATTTTGCCACAAAGTATTACAATTTTGTAATGCTTTGTAGCATAGACTTTATCATTATTACTCATATTTGTTTTTTATATCATCAATTTTGTATTTATGTGCTTATAACTTTATAAATAAAATTTCAGCATACAATTTTATTTTTCTATGTGTGTGTGTGTGTGTATGGTTAGCTGAGTGGTTAGGAGCTCGGTTTACTAATCTGGTGGTACCAGGTTCAGTCCCACAGTGGGATTTTTTTCTGGTACACACCGAAAAAGGCCCTGGGGTTCACCCAGCCTCTAAAAATGGGTTCCAGAGAAATCTGGAAAGGTAAAGCAGCCAGGCGTGATACTGACCACATCACACTTTCATGTGCCAAAGGTCATGGAAAATACGGGCCTAACACTGTATTCCCCAATATGCCTTAATGACATGGAAACGGGAATTTACCTTTTTTTTTTTTTTAATGTGTGTGTGCGTGGGTAAAATTTGTGTAGTATGACTGGATTGTTGAATTTGTTCTGTGTATATCTGTGTGTAAATGTTATATATACACTTGTGGGAATATTACATACTTAATTTACCTCCAAGGTTGGATCTCAAGCAAATGCTTACTTTCAACTCATTTGAAACTAACTTATTGTAGTTAGTAAAACTTATGACTCAAGATCTCTCACACGCACACATGTCCCTGTGGGGATGGAGCACATACCCCAGAGTATGTGCTCCAAGAGTGTACAGTGTTCACTGGCCTATGAAGCCAGAAAAAAGGCCACAGAAGATGGATGTGAGGCAAAAGCTGTGGGTCTGCTGCGAGGATCTTGAGAGAACTATGGGCTTCATTTTGGCAACCTGGTTTCCGATTTAAAATGACCCAGCACTTAAACACGGAAGAAGTAAAACTTAAATCAAGAATGATGCTCACTACATCACTCTCTAGTGATGTCTCCATAGCATAATAGGATTGCTTGTAAAACTTAATAAAGGCTGGTCTGATTAGTATAAACAATAAATTGGGTATGACAGATCTATGAGGGTTATAAGTCTACCATTCTTGTAGTATGGATATATATGGTAACATATGGCCAGGAAAGAGAGGCTTGACTTACATATATAGATGGGGGGGTAAAAAGAAAATTGACTGGCGTATCACAGAAAACTAGCACAGAATTGAGAAAAATAACAATCACAGCTGTTATTAGTGACAAGAGCTATTAAACATGATCAATCATAATGTTGTTCTGAGTGAGTTGAGGGTCACAAGGCATGTGCAGTCACAATGTTATTGGTATGCTTACAACTGAGAGGCCTACAGGAGAGCTGCTAGGGAGGCAAATTTCCCCAAGGGACATGCAAATGACTGACTGATTGAATTAGTGTATAACTATACACGAAGCCACTGCAGTAAAGCTGTGATACCAAAATGTATAAATTAGGAAAAAAAGTAGGAACTGTGTACTCGTTGTTCCTACTTTTTCCTTAGTTTATAGAAGTTGAATATATAGGTCAGTATACCCATTTATATGAGGTGTTTTTTATGTTTTCCTTCTCTACTGTTGCAAAGTCTGTGTTCAGAACTACTGGATTATGTTGCTGGAGCTTAATGAATGTTTGTTATCATTATCTTTACTCATTAACTGTCAGATTGTGTTGCTGGAGCTTAATGAATATTTGTTATTCATTATCTTTACTTGTTAACTGTCAGATTGTGTTGCTGGAGCTTAATGAATGTTTGTTATTCATTGTCTTTACTCATTAACTGTTGGATTATGTTGCTGGAGGTTGATGAATGTTTGTTATTTATTGTCTTTAACGTGCATTTTTCCTCCTTCCACTTTACCCCTACTAAAAGTAGCTGGTTTTCGTGCCGCATTGATTTGTTAATACATTTTTGAATCAGCACTTTTGTGATAATACCAAATACTTGTCTTGTCTTGTCTTGTCCTTCCTCATTTACTGTTAGGTGTAGAGGTGAAGTGCAATTGTCTCCCAATTGCCTGTTGACTTCATACACTGAGATGTTCAGGGATTCTGCTATACCATCGATCCATCGTTTGCAGGGGCGGCCCCTTTCTCTGACTTTGTGTGGTCTGTAAAACATTGCTCTCTGTGGTACACTTTCTGTTGGTAGTCGTGATACATGACAGAATCATTTTATTTGCTGTTTTTGAATATAGTTCAGAATGGGTTCAACTCCTACTTTATTTCTAATGATATCATATCTGATTCTGTCCATTCTTGATATTCCAAGAATTCTCAAGAATCTTATTTCAGTTGTTGTAATATTCCTCTTGACTTTTGCTGTCATCGTCCATGCCTGGCTTTGGTAGCACGAAGTTGGTATGAAGATTGTCTTATAGATAGTTCTTTTGGTTTCCAGTGAGACATGCTTGTTGTTTAGTATGGGAGCCATTTGCCCGATAAGTTGGTTCGCTTTGTTGCATCTGTTTTCAATCTCTATGCCTATTTTTCCTTTTGTTGAGAAAATGCTTCTGAGGCATTTGAAATGCGTTACTTGCTTCATAGTATGGTTTTCCAGTGTAGTGTTTATTGGTGTGTCTACTCTTGCGATGGTCATGATTTCTGTTTTGCTTAGGCTAATTTTCATATTGTTTTCATTGCATGCATCACTCAATCTATTAATGTGATCTTGCAAGCCTTCTTCTGAGTCGGCAACTAGAGCCTCGTCATCTGCAAATAATAGTTCGTTTATGGTTATGTCATCTTCTGTTTGTTCTATTTCATTTTGTTGATTTTTTGTTGTCCTTATCAGTCCAGCTTCTCTACAGATGTTATCGATATATGTTATAAATAGCAGCAGTGATAAGATGCAACCTTGCCGAACGCCAGATTTAATAATAAAGGGTTCAGAATGTCCCCCTATTACTCTCAATGATGCCACTTCCATTGTTGTACAGACTCTTACATGGATTTATTAGATGATTGGTAACCCCATATTATTTTAGGACTTCCCATAGTTTGTTCCTGTCCACTCTGTCAAATGCTTTTTCTTGGTCAACAAAAGCCAAGTAAAGGGTGTTATTAACTTTGATCGTTTTCTTGGGATACCAGGCAATGAGAAAGCTGACTATCTGGCTAGAGAGGGCACTGAAATGGAGCAACCAGACATACCAATCACCTATAATCAGAAGAAAAGCATGATAAGAACCTACAGGAAGCCACAAACACCACCACATGATGACTATCACATGCTAAACAGAAAGGAACAAGTCACCATCTTCCGTCTCCGAACAGGACACAGCCGACTCCGAAGTCATATGTATACAAAGTTTAAGGTTGGTACTACTAATCTATGTAAATGTGCACAGGTGCCCCAAACTGTGGAACATATCCTCCAGAACTGCATCAACTACGAGACACTGAGAAATAATTACTGGCCCAGTGAAACCACTAAAGAAGATAAGCTCTACGGTTCCATACATGAGTTACAAAAAACAGTGAAATTTATCCAAGAGACAGGACTGCAGATATAGACAGACAATGCGAACAAAGAAGAAGAAGAAGATCGTTTTCTCTGACAACTGTCTTGAGGGCAAATACTGTGTCTGTGCATCATCTGTTTTTCCTACAGCCTTATTGGCGTTCACTCAGCTGGGGCTCTATCATTGGTCTTAATCCCTTCTCTAAAATTTTACAAAATATCTTTCCTGTATGGGTTAATAAGGAAATGCCTCTGTATTGTGTGCAGTCTCTTTTGCTGCCTTTATTTTTCCACACTGGGGTGATTATGGCATTTTTCCCAGTCTTGTGGGGTTTCTTGTTTGGTCCAAACTAGGCTGAATAGTCTGTGTAGCCATGTTACGCCTACTTTATTCGCTGCTTTAAGTAGTTCGTTGGTTAGTTCATACTGCCCTGCAGCTTTACCCCTTAGCGCCAGCCGTATAGCTTCTCTGATTTCTGATCTGAGTATATCAGGTTCTTACTCTGTGGAAATTTCTATGTTGGGGTTACTTTGGTCTGTGGTCTCAGTTGGGATGTTGAGTAATTGATCGAAGTATTGTCGTCATCTTTCTAGTACCTGTTTTGGGTCACATATTGGTTCTCCTTTCTCGCTGTTTATTATTTCTGTTGGGTCAAATTGCTCTGTTCTGGTTCTCCTGGTGTTTAACCTTTTGTAGAAGAGTTTTGTTGCTTCTTTGTGGTTGTCATTAAGTGTATTACCATATACCTCCCAGTCTTTCTCTTCTTCCCCTTTTTATTATTCTGTTTACTTGTCTTCTTGCTATTCTATATATTCCTTGTCTTGTTTACTCTTTACCCAATCTTTGTATCTCTCTTTCTTAATTTGTACAGCTTCTTTGACTTCATCATTCCACCAGCTTAGTTCTTTCACACAGCTTTTCTTCTGATCTTGGTACCGCATGTCACTTTTGCAGTTTCTAAAATGCTGGTCTTAAATGTGTACCACTCTTCTTCGACTGAATTACTTTCAATGAGCAGTCCTGTCAAAATTGATTCTAGTTTCTTTTCAAATACTGTATTCTACAAATAGCAGGTACCCAGAAGACATTATAAAGCTAAACACAGCACAACACATCATAGCTTTCTAGGTCCAAACAGGACGCCGAAGACTACAAACCCATCTATATAAAGTAAAAGATGTCCAAATCCCAATCTGCATATGTCAAAATAGTCTCCTGCCTCCAGAACAAGACATTGCAAACTTGTGCTCTGAACAGGAACCTAACAATGCAAACATGGCCTCAGGAAAAAGCATGGATATGAAACTTCTGGTGGGGGGGGGGGGAGTGTTGTCCAGAAGGCAATCTGAAAACAACAACAGTTTCAGCACAGTAAAAGAGAACAGTGTCACAAAACCAAACAGATAAATATAAAAATAAAGGCAAAAGTAATGAAATTTTTTTTACAATAAGAGAAAGCAAATTTGTTAAAGTTTATTATGGTTTAAAGGAAACAATTAGAAAATTCCCCCCCCCCCCCCCAACCCTTTTAATTCTGCGGACAAAAAGGCAAACCAGTTTGCTGCAGAAATTGCAAGTTTTGTTTTCTTTTTGTTGTCAGAAATTGTAAGTCAAGTGATGAAAAGACAGAAAAAATACATAGTATACACCAAAGAAATTTATTTGAAAACGAAAAACAAAATATAGATTTTAAAACAAATTTAATGAAAAGGCAGGAGTATACAATTCAACAAGATTGTGATATATCTGAGACAATTTACCGACAACTTATAAAGTTATACTTATGAAAACCAGTGACCAAAAATTTGTTAAAAGTCATGCTCCATGTGAAAATAATTTTATGGAGAAAGAGATGCAGCGGGTACACTGTGCTCAGAAAGTGATTATAAACAGTGGTGTCTTCATTATGCAGACATATATATCACTGCATAATTTACATTTTTTTTATAGAGACAATATAGCCATCATTTCTGCAATGATTTAATATCATATTAAATGATTAACGAAACACTATATTTACTACAAAATAAGCCAAGACATAAATGTAACAAACTGAAAAGTGTTTTTGTATACTTGAATAAGGAGTCAGTCTTTATGCATGTAATTACAGATGCCACCAAAGCTTCATCATGTAATTAAAATAATGCCAGCTTTTTCGTCCTTTCTCTTCTATAAGCCACCATAAACACACAAGTGGGGTCTTAACATAAATGAAAACTGAAACTTACATTAAGCATTAAGGTAAGCTAAAAATCACAAAACTAACTTGCAACAGGACTGATTTACCATTTTACAGTATTGTTCTGTTGAGAACTGCTGCCCACACTGTCTATGATGCCACACATAAATTAAGTTTTACTGTGTTTTCTTCTTGTACTCTTACATTTTTAAACCCTCCATTCTTATCATCTGCGGCATCTAATATTCTCTTCTTTCTCTTTATATTTGCTTTATCAAGAAGGTGCAAAACTAAAATACTCCATTTTTGTCTTCCTGCTGTAAGTTCTTACCACACATTTTTAAAAATTATAGTTAATTACTTTCCATTGCTTTACAGCAGTTACTGTTTACATTAATTTTAACAACTGTGGACACATATATAAAATACGGGGGGGGGGGGGGGTAGTTCTCATACATTAACTCACATAAATATAGGATGTTAATATTTAGTTAAACTCATTCAAGTGTTTTTTTAATGTAACAAATATAGCACCTGATGTACACAATAAACAGCCCTAAAATTATTACACACAACCAAGGATAGGATGCCACATAATGTAAGGTAGATAGAGGTGTATGTGCAGTTTTACAAAGTGAGGGAGGGAGTGAGTAAGGTGAAAAAAAAACAAATAGAAAGTATGAGAATGTATAAATGAAAAACATACAACATCTGATATTTCTTCCTCCAAGGAAGACACATTCAGATAAGTTCTTCGTGTTTTTGTCTCATTGTGCATGTATCCTCAAATAAGGCTCACGCCGAAATATCGGATGCTGTATGTTTTTCATTTATATATTCTCATACTTTCTATTTATTTTTTTCTCACCTTACTCACTCCGTCCCTCACTTTGTAAAACTGCACCATACACCTCTATCTACTTTATTTATTATAACCAGTTTTACTGCAGTCGCCATCCCTTTTATCTGCCACATAATGTACACAATAAACAACCATAAAATTATTACACAAAACCAATGGGATACCACATAATGTTACAATAAACAAAGAGAGATGACATAGAATCAAGCAGAATGTACACAATAAACAATCATAAAAAAATGACACAGAACAAAGCATTAATACACACAACAGATAACCACAGAAACATGACACTAAGCCAAGCATGTGATATCATAGAATGTACATGATAAACAATCATAAATCTGGTACTACAAAATGTATGCAATAAACAGTCATAAAAAATAACAGAACCAGACATGAATATACACAATAAACAATCACAGACAGATGACACAGAACCAAGCATGGGATACTACATAATGTACACACATAAAAAAAAAATAACCATAGGGATATGACATAGAATCAAGAATGGGATACCATGGCATATACATAATAAACAATCATTGAGCAACAAATAAGCAACAGAAGAAATAAGACACTGAACTAAGCATGAGATACCACACAAGTCCACACTGAAACATCTCCACATTGGTGCTCTTTGATGAAAAAAAAGTAATATCACAGAAGCTCAGTCAATGTTTAGAGACTGCTTTAGTCATACAGCAGTGGTCCGGTATCAGCTTCCACTGTATAAAAATAAAACGAGAACATCCTGAAATGATTTATTTTGAGAAAAAAATAGCCACGGGAAAGACGATGATACAGATGAATGGACACCATCAAGACATGGACAAGATGCAGTATGAGCAATCAGATAGGAGACAGAGCAAACTGAAGTCCTACTGCAGCTAAAGTTCACTGTGAAGTTCGCACAGGATGATGAAATGATGACTAAAGAGGAACATGTTGACATCCTGCTGATGCATTCATTCAACTAACCTCAAGACCTAAACTAAAGTCATGATTGGATGGATATTCTCCATCTTTAGAGGTTATCTTCCTCAACACTAACTTGTAAGGTACCCATTTTGGAGAGGACAGATAACTACTGACTTGTCTACACGCACCTCCAGAAATATTAAAGAATATCATACTCACTTCCTACAGTGACTGCTTCACCACTGTTTAATCAAATCTAAATATATGTCCTGTGGCATTTGCACGCTGTATGGGTGTGAAATGTTGGTGCCTTCACATTTCTAGACCACTGCAGCATTTGATGTAGGGATGCCAGCACTTGTCCTTGCTGCCTTTGTTTTTCTAGGATCGAGGCTGGGTTGACCCCAGTGTCAAATGGTCTAAAGAAACTCTGCTTGAGTGCAAAGTTGACCCTGGGATATTCTGATTGCAGGCAAGTGTACTAATGACTACACCAAATTTCATCAACCTACTTGCAGTTTTTATATTTTCCTGAAATTCAGATAAAGTTCTTATTGCACAAGATGCAGAAAAAACTTTTTCCTAAAGAATTTTGTGAATGAAACACATAGGAACAATAGGCAAAACAAAAAGTGCAGTAGCACCCAACTTAAACAGACCTGCAGAGTAAAACCATACCAGATGGTCTAAATCTGAGGCCAAAGATAACCTGAACTTGGAAAAAAAAATATGTGTCTTGATGACAGAGCTGAAGATTTAGCATTATCAAGAATTTGAAACTGAAGATAATGAAAGAGAATGTTAAAAAATATATCAAAATATTGCATCAGAATATCAAAGTTCTGTCAGAATTTGATCACTGCCTCCAAATTTTGGTTCCTCATAGTACTTCTGAGGCAACTCCAGGAGGTCACCACTCAGTGGTCGAGTCAAAGAACATGGTGAATGGAGAAAAGTAGAATCTCTGCTTGAATGTCTTTGAAAGGATGGTGCTGATCCAGCAGGGCTGTACTCAAAGCTCTCAGACTTCACAATTCCCTCCTGGCCACTGACATTGTCCACATAGATTATAGGGCTACCATCAGCAGAAACATCTGACGGCTGAGCAAATCTTTCTTCAAGTGCAGTAGTGGAAAGGCTATTAGAAAGACCTGACTGATGATTTAATGGTGCAGTTCTGGAGAAAGCTTCCAGTGGAGTATAATGACTAATACTAACAGAGGTGGGCTTCAACACTGGTATACACTTATCATGTAAGAAAGGCTGAGATTCACTTACATTTTGTGATGAATTGTTATAAATTGAAGATGAAGGATTTGAAGCAAAGGATGCATTTTCAGGACATGGTAATGGAGGAAATAAGGGAGACAGAGGTAGAAACTGAAGATGTGATTCCGAAGGAACACTGGCATCCAGGCTATGGGAGTTCCTTGTCAGTAATGAGTACCCATCTTGTTTGTTATTCTGTGAAAGATTACCCTTTGGTCCGAGTACTATTTGTAAGTGAGGCACATATGGTAACGAACCATCTTCCGATGCACTGTCTGAGGAATCCAAATTCTCTGGTACTAAGCTCAATGCACTTGATGAAGCATTGTCAAAAGATGGAGATGATGACTGATTTCTCTGAATATATTCAGATTTATCTGAGATATATTTAGATTCTGGCTGTCCTGAACTCAGGTCTTCAAACATTTTATGTTTTTCCATTACATATGGAGGAAATGAATTGGTTGTCTGAAGGTCAGTCTCTGCAGTTGGATAGACTGATGTTTGTTCATTACAGCTCCGTAAGGGAAGGGTATTTGCATTGCCAAAGTTTATTATACTGGTAGTGATTTTATCAGGATGACTGGACCCATCAAGTGCAAACTGATGATAGTCAACCAGGTTTCCTGATGTTGAATGAGCAATATCTGACAGAATGGACTTCCATGAAACATCTTTCAATTTAGATGGATTCGCATGACCGCATGTGCTGTATTCAGCATCACCCAAACCAAAAGTAGAGTAATCCACTGCTGTTGAATCAGTACTAGGATCTAACATATTGTTGATGTTAAATCCATCAGGTGAGCTTTCTAGATTCACAGAAGGCTGTTCATCCAGAAGTGCTTCTGTTTCTCTGGACAAAGATCTCTTTTGTCTTTTCACTTTTTTCTGTACACTTTTCTTTTTGTCAAGCTTGTCACTAGCTGGTCCTGGACTGACTGGAATGTCACTGGAAATGAGGGTGGTTTGTGAGGTGACACTTTCTTCAGAGGAGGTCTCACAATTCTGATTATTCTTTGCTTCGTCAGATTTCTGGTTAATATGTAAAATAAAAAGTAACATTTTATTACAGCTGTTACAACAGAATGCTGTTTAATATTAGAATGAAGATGAATTATGTAATGGATCTGTCATAGACGCTGCATACTAATTTTTGCAATTAATGTCTTGAAATTTTTTACTATTTATGAACAATTTCAAACAGAAACATCATAGGGGAGTGAAGATGACATTTGAGGTAGCAGTAAGCGATTCACAGCTGGCAGTGCTTATGTCAGGGTTGGCAAACCATAGTTGACCTTTTGGTGCTCCCAGTAAGAGGGTCAGCCATTGGGAATTGATTGCTACAGTCCCCATGGCAGTGGAGTCTGTTGAAAAAAAAAGCAATGAACCCTTCCATACTTTTTAGTTTTATTCTAGATCTGCAAAAATAGTTGCCTACTCCCCAATGGACATGATACTTGTTTTTTCAATTCCACCACGAATCAGTTGTAATAAACATCAACTCACAGTTGCAGAGAGACAGAACAAGGACAAGAAATAGTGTGATGAAGTATAATTTCTTTTAATGCATGGTTCCATTCATTTAACAAAGTAGTTCAAACTTTCTGTGAAAAGAAAAATGTTGACGAAGTACTGAAGCATTAATTTTTGTTTGTTTGTTTGTTGCCTGATAGGAGAGAAAAGGTCTAATGATCATATAATAAGTTTTGGTATGCCAAATCATTTACATTAACTTCTGAAATTATTACTGGTCATCTGAAAAGACTACTTTACTTTGAAAAAAAAAAAGAAATCAATATAAAACATACAAGGTATGTCCAGTAAATAATGAGACTGATTCCATAAAATTCGATTTGCTCACGATATACTTACATATACTCAAAAATTCCTCGAAATAACATCCATGAGCATCAATACACAGCAGTTCTGCCACGCGTTGTAGCTCGAATGAAGTCTTGAACAGGGATCTCATTCGAAGCAAGCATCATGGCAGCTTGCACATCATTAACAGTTCCAAAATGGTGGCTTTTCAAGCTTGATTTGAGACAGGGAAACAAAAAATAAGTCTGCTGGGGCCAAGTCCAGGCTGCAGGGAGGTTGGCACAGCACTGGCATGGTTTGTTTCACCAGAAACTCTCACTAGCAGTGACACATGGCTCAGCACATTGTCATGGTGAAGAACCCAGGTGTTGGTGATCTCCGTGAAGACACACATGACTCTGTTCTTCAGCCGTTTAAGCACTTCCACATATAATGCTGCACTGACCATTTGTCCTGGTGGTACAAACTCCATATGGACAACACCTTTAGAGTCAAAAAAGACAATGAGCATCGATTTCATCTGCAATTTGCACATTTAATGGGCGCCCTGTGTGTTGTTCATCCTTGATGCTCTCTCTTCCTTCGCTGAATGTCTTGTGCTACCAAATCACTTGTGCTTTTGATAATGGATCTTTCGATAATGGATCCTTCCCATAGGCTTTCTGTATCATAGCAAGTGTCTCGGTTGTGGATTTTTCAAGTTTAACACAAAACTATATCACTGCTCACCACTCCTCTGCATTTTGACCACTACGTGATGCTTAAACAGCTGTCAACTTCGCAAGCAATCTGCACTCTGTAAAAGCTCAGAGCCAAATGACAAGATATCAGTTCTTTACCTAACATCCCCCACTAACCTTCAGGCCTGGAGAATCCACCCCCCCCCCCCGCTGATTGGCTGAATATAATAAGTCTCATTACTTACCGGACACACTTTGTATACAAAAAAAAGATAGCCATAACATAAGATCTTTATATAAGGGGAAACTGCTAAAAAAATCAAATGTAATAACACATAGTTGCACTGTAAACATTTTTTTAAATGGGAAATCCCACCAGCAGTGGAGATTTTTTTTTTTTTCTGGTACCATCAAGCCAAAAAAGGCCCCAGAGATAACAGCTCTAGCATAAAAAAGTATTAAAACAGTGAAGTGGTCAAAACATAAAATGTATAGAAAATGGAAAACTAGTGCAGTATTACAACTTTATATAACAAAATTTTTGTGCAAACTACAGAATGTTCATAAGATGAAGAAAAGAATGGTTGAGTTTTAAAAAATGCAACATCAGTCCTGTTGCAGATGAAAAAAAATGTTACAGAATAAAAGACTGAAAGGGATTTTATTCAGAATACAAATTTACTAGTTTTCTGAACTTTATTAAATGCAGCAACCTTCAGGAGTGTGCTAGATTTTCATATCTTTAAAGACTGCATCTGATAATGAACTTCTGTGATACTTACTTACTCTTCTTCTTCATTGGCTTCTACCACAAGATCACCCCGTGATCCTGCTGAATTTACTCCTGTGGTCCTTGATGTGTCCCATGGTCCCCCTGTGGTCCTTGAGAGGATCACAAGAGGTTCAAAGTATTGCAGGGCTTCGGCCTGAATTCTTAGTGAGTTGCAGAAGCGAGATTGCGTGACACCGTGGTTTTCATTGCGCCAGTTTGATCTAGAGTTGGACTTTCTCACTGGAAAACCTCGGCATGGTTTGGATATCAGCATATCTCTGTCGGGTGAGAGGTGGTGCCGTGGTATGAGTAGCTCTTGCCGCAAGACTACTGGACATACTGATTAACCTTCACTTTATCCTTTTCATCACCTTTTCACATTGGCACCACATGGCAACTCTAATTGTTTTTTCGCATTTTCTTCATCGGCCGGGAGGAGTTTCACTCCATGCATGGTATCCGAAGAATCTCGCCAGCAGTGTCTTAACCCCTGGTTTAAGCCGGTTCAGGCAATTCGCACAGTATGAGTGCACACAGGATGTGGCCTACCTCCAGAGCAGAGGTGCCGTGATTTGAGCAGTCCTGACCTCAAGACTACTGATTACTTCACTTAATCTTTTCTTTCACCTTTTCCACAGTGGTGCTGTGTGGCAACCCCATTCACACTTTTCTTCACTGGCCGGAAGGAGCCCCACTCCACGCATGGCAGCTGAAGAATCTCGCCAGCAGTGAGTTTTAAATCAGAGTTTTCCTTCTCTCAGATGAGCTACCAAACAAGTCTCTCATCTACCCGAAAATGTCTGGCTTTCAGGCGTCAGATATTTGCCTTCGCCCCTTCTTCTGTCAGTTTGAATAGTTCCACCACAAGAAGGCCAGGAGCTGGACTTGACTGTCAGAGGCTATTAGAAACGCACGCCTTGGAGACATTTACTTGGAGTGGAGAGCATATCCTCTACCCCACCTCCGGCTATGTCAGTTCTTAGAACCATACTTACTTACATCTTACATCCTTCCTGTCACATAGGGCTCACATAGTTTTTTGCCAAGTTTTCCTGTTCTCGGCGAGTCTTTCGACTTCATCAAAGAATGTTATGCCCACTAAATTGGCTTCTCTTAACAATGTCCTCTTTAGAGTTTCATGTGGTCAACCTCTTTTTCTTTGGTTTGTTGTGCTCCACTTGATAGCTTGTTTTGGTATTCTCCACTTGTTTCTTCTCATCACATGGCCAACATGTGTCCATCTTCTTTTTCTAATCACCCATGAGACAGGTTGTTGTTTGCTCATCTGTCTTATCTCTGCATTGTTCTTGAATTCATTCCACTTTATACCAAGTATTTTCCATAGGCCTTTGTTTTCAAAAGAGTCTAATTTCTTGTCTATTTTTTAAAGTTGATTTCCAGCTTTTGCATGCATAAATGAGGGTGGATATTACATTTGAATCGAATAATCTTAACTTGGTTTTTGTGTTTATAACTTTTGACTTTCATATGTTCTCAAGATTTTTGAAGGACAATGCTGCTTTTGCAATTCTAATTTCATTCCTGGTGTCACCATCTTGGTCTATGTAGCTGCCAAGGTATGCAAATTAGTTTACTTCATCAACAGCTGTTCCTTCTACATATATTTTTCCTTCTTGATTAATGAAAAGTTTCATTATTTTTGTTTTGTCTTTGTTAATTTCAAGACCTATTTTGCTAGTCAGAGAAGACAAGGAATCTGTTTTTTTCCTGCATCGATTTCACATTGTTACTGATAAGAATTATGTCTTCTATTTGTGTCCCATGCACCCAATCAATCTGTACAACATCTTTTCATTATAAAATCTATGGCAATTCCAAAAAGCAATGGAGATAATATATATCCTTGTTTCATGATTGTTTCAATCTGAAACCATTCGCTCATTCCTTCTTCTGTCTTGACTGCACAAACATATTGTTGTAGAGATCTCTAATGATGTTGATAATTTTAGATGGTATTCCATATAGTCTTAAAATTATCCACAATGAATCTCTGTGTATGCTATCAAACGGTTTTTTAAAGTCTATGAAGTTCAGTATTAATGGTTTCTGCTTTTTAATATGTTCTTCAAGTATTATTCTTAGAGAAAATATCTGGTTGAGACAGCATCTCACTTTTTGAAATCCTGCCCGTTCTTCTCCCATTGCGGTATCCACTACATCCTTAACTCCATTCAGAATCACTTTACAAAACACCTTTGACACAACTGACAGTAAGGTTACATCCCTCCAGTTATTTCAGTCACTGAGGTTGCCTTTTTTGGGTATTTTAACAATGATTCCCTTTTTTCCATTAAGAAGGGACCTTTTCTTCTTTCCAAATTTTATTAAACATTCTTTGTAGTTGGCTCACGTTGTCACTGTTATTAGCTTTTAACATTTTGGATGTTATTTCATCTTCACCTGCAGCTTTTTTGTTAGCCATTAGACTGACTGCTGTTTCAGTTTCATTCAGTGTAACTTTATCTAAGTTGACATTTTGTTGTGGGACTGGTAAATCCTTTTCAAGGTTTATTAATTCATTTGAATGTGGTTGATTAGATATTTCTTGGAAGTGTTTGGCCCATCTTTGCTTTTGGTCTTTACCTGATGTTAATAGGTTGCCTGTTTTGCTAAAGACTAGTCTTTCTCTGGAGGTAACAGCACCTGTTAGCTTCTTCTGTATGTTATAGAGTTTTGCTGTCTGCTGTTTTTGCTGTCTTTTCTGCTTCTTTTACCACATTTTCCATATATTCTCTTTTGTCTCTTCTAGCTGAACTTTTTAGCTTATTGTCTAGTTCTTTGTTTGTTGCTTTTGCCAAAACTTTTCCAAGATCTGTCTTTACATTCTGTGATACTACAGGCTGGTTAATGGGGAAGGGAATCAATGTGTTCTCCCATGTGGCTGAGCTTTTAGAGAAAATGGTTTCTTAGGGCCATTCTGGGACTGATACAAAGATGGCCTATCTGGCTTATTATCTAATCTGAACAATGGCTTTGTTACAAGACACCATCTACAAAGAACATCAAATTTGCAGATGCAAGGAAATAAGCAACAACAAAAACAAACTGCTTTAATGAAAACAATGTATTGGACACTTTAGAAATCTACATCATTTTTCAGACCGAATATATGCAACTGTAAATTCTCCATAATGTTAAATACTCCATCATTATAGCAATGATGTCATCAGAGTTCACAGTACTTTATAATACTTGTATTCTGTATCTGTGGTTAAGTTAGTGATATGCTTTTTCAAAAATGTGGAAACCAAGACTATTGTCAGCCTGTTGTACTTTATATACTTAGATGTTAGAAAAGTCCAGTATCATGCTAGTCACCTTCCTTTTCTAAATCCAGGTGGAGTTCTTCTTATCTTATCTTATATCCTTCCCGTGCCGTTAAACGTCACATAGGGCTCGCAAAGTAGTTCGCCAATTTTTCCTGTCTTCGGCGAGTCTTTCAACTTCATCAAGGGATTTTATGCCTGTTAATTTGGCCTCTCTTAACAATGACCTCTTCAGAGTTTCACGTGGTCTGCCTCTTTTTCTTTGGCCTGTTGTGTTTCACTTGATAGCTTGTTTTGGGATTCTCTGATCATTTCTTCTCATCATGTGACCAAAATATGTCCATCTCCTTTTCCTGATCACCCATGAGACTAGTTGTTCAGTCATCTGTCTTATCTCTGCATTATTTTTAAATTCATTCCACTTGATGCAGAGTATTTTCCTTAGGCATTTATTTTCAAAAGAGTCTAATTTCTTGTCTATTTCTTTTGCTGTTTTCCACCTTTCGCATGCATAAATGAGGGTGGATATTACATTTGAATTGAATAGTCTAACTTGGTTTTTGTGCTTATAACTTTTGAATTTCATATGTTCTAAAGGTTCTTGAAGATCGATGATGCTTTTGCAGATGGGAAAAAAAGATATCATTATGAATACTCTTTTCTAGATGGGAAAAAAAGATATCGCTACGGAAACTCGCAGAGAAACTCGCAGGTGGAGTTAGGCACCCATTTTTAGAACTTAATGGAACTCTCAATCACTACCTTGAGAGATAGCTTTGCTACTTAGGTGCAGAGAACATATAAGGTAAAAATCTAAAGTACAAAAAATGACTGTGATGAAGAAGCTAACTGCACAAGAAACATATCTTTAAAACAATCTGCTACAACAACAGCAATTTAACATTATTCCTAGCAAAATAAGAAAATGACATTTTAGAAGAAAAATTATTTTTCTTTAAAAAAAATACACCCTCCCCCTCAATATTTCCCAAAATTCTAAATGTATTATTGAATTAAAAATATCTGTTATAAATCTGTAATACAGTATAAAATTTAAAAATAACTCACACCAACAACACAAAATGGGAAAAGTCTAAATATAGTGTAACAATATGCAAAGCTTACCATGCAAGCAGACGAACCACAATAATGCTGCTCTTTTGGGGCTTCAGGTAGTGGTCGATTTTTCATATCCTGATGAATTTTTAAAATAGGACTTGAAATTAACAAGGATAAAACAAAAATAATGAAACTTTTAATTAACCACAAAGGACAAATATACGTAGAAGGAACAGCTGTTGAAGAAGTAAACCATTTTGCATATCTCGCCAGCTACACAGATCAGGATGGTGATACCAGAAAAGAAGTTAGAACTACAAAAACAGAACTGACCTTCAAGAATCTTGAGAACATATGGCATTCAAAAGGTATGAGTACAAGCACAAAAACCAAGTTAAGATGATGCAATTCAAATGTAATATCCACCCTCATTTATGCATGTGAAAGCTGGAAAACAACTAAAGAAACAGACAAAAAATTAGACTCTTTTGAGAACAAATGCCTAAGGAAACTCGATATAAAGTGAAACAAATTCAAGAACAACACAGAGATAAGACAGATGAGCAAACAACAACCTGTCTCATGGGTGATCAGTCATGTGATGAGAAGAAACAATCAGAGGATCCCTAAACAAGCTATCAAGTGGAACACAAAAGGCCGAAGAAAAAGAGGTTGACCACGTGAAACGCTAAAGAGGACATTGTTAAAAGAGACCTGTTCAGTGGGCATAACATCCCTTGATGAGACTGAAAAACTCACTGAAGATAGGAAATCTTGGCGAACTACCATGTGGGCCCAATGTGGGCCTCTCCCCTGGAGAGAAAAGAACAGAACCACTGCCACCTTCCATACGGGTTGTAAGAGGTGACTAAGGAGGCTGGGGGAATAGGCCAACGACCTGTTCTCTGTAAAAAAAAAAAACTGGAGCGTTACATAAACACAGAGAGGAAAACCAGGGAACTTTGTCTTGGAAAAGGAAGGGACTCTGGTAACAGAGCACATGATATTGTGCAGTCAAAGCCAAAAGGAAGCTGCAGAACTGACATCCCAACTGAGTACCAGGACACCTTTTACCACTGCATGTTGGAATGTTAGAAAAATGAATGAAAGTGGAAAGGCTGCCATGATAGCGAGAGAAATGAACAGATACTGGGGTTGAGCAAAACACACTGGACAGGAACAGGTAAGCTTAGACTAGCAACAGGGGAGACAATCCTATTTTCAGGTCACCAAAACCCAGATGCAACACACTCAGAGGGTGTGGTACTAATGCTATCCAGAGAGTCCCAGAGAACATTGATGAGCTGGGAGGCAGTTAGCTCAAGGATAATTACAGCCTGCTTCTCAACAAAGAAGAATGATATTAAGTTGAATATCATCTAGGTATACACGCCAACAAATGATGCAGAAGAGGTAGTAAAGGATGAATTCTACAACACACTGCAGGAAATCCTACACCAACAAGGCAACAAACACATAACAGTTCTAACGGGGGACATCAATGCAAAAGGAAGGTAAGATCAACACAGGTTATGAGAAAGTAATGGGTCAAAATGGCTTAGGAATAATGAACAAAAATGGAGTAAGGCTAGCAGATCTATGCATGCTCAACAACCTTGTCATTTGGTATATTTCCACATAAAACTATACACAAAGCCACATGGGTATCACCAGATCATGTCACTGAAAACTAGATGGACCATATTTGTATTAGTAGAAGCTTTCGCGGAATATTGCAAAGATATCAGAGTGAAACGAGGTGCGGATGTAGCTTCTGACCACCACCTACTGATAGCTAAACTGAGAATGAAACTGAAGAAGCACCACAAAATAGACATGACAAGGAAAAGATAAAATATGGTACTGTTGGAAGACCCAGAAATCGCAAAGAACTTTAAAATGAAACTGAGCAACAGATTTCAGGTCCTGCATGAGTTATGTGAAGAAGATACACTAGATGTGAACATTGTGTGGAATAGTGCTAAAGAAATGTGGAACAAATCATGTGAAGAGACTGTGAGATCTAAGAAACCTGAGCAGAAGGAGTGGAATACATTGGAAACACTGAAGAAGATAGACAGAAGGACAAAAATGAAAGCAAAAATAAATGACAGTAAAACAAGAGCAGCAAAGGCCTCAGCTCAGACAGAATAGAATCTGGCCCATAAAAAGGTTAGGAAACGTGTAAAGAAAGACAGACAGGCCTATTCTGATAATATGGCAGGACAGACAGAAGAGGCAGCTGGTAGAAACAATATAGAGATCTATAAAAATTCACCAAGATGTTAGCAAATAGACCATGTAGGATAGAAAGGCCCATAAAAAACAAGGAAGGTAAGGTAGTAACATCAGAAGAAGAGCAGATGCGAAGATCTGTGGAATCCTAAATAGGCCAGTACAAACAGAAACAGAGGAGATACCAGCAGCAGAGAGCAGAGAATACAATACTCTAGACATCAATGTAGAACCACCTAGCAAGGTCGAAACTGAACACGCTATCTCAGAGTTGAAGAGAAATAAGGCACCGGATCCAGATGGAATTATAACAGAAGTGCTCTTAGCAAACAAAGAAATAACAATAGGATTTAACAGGATCTGGGAAGAAGAGAAGGTCCCAGAGGACTGGAAGGAGACCCATCTTATAAAACTCCCTAAGAAAGGAGATCTATTAGAATGTAAGAACTATAGAGGCATCTCTCTGCTCTCAATACCCAGCAAGGTCTTCAGCAGGATTTTGCTAAATAGAATTAAAACATCAGTAGATAGTAAACTAAGACATGAGCAAGCAGGTTTCAGGCAAGGATCCACAAAGTCAAGGTCCTCCACCACTGTGTCAAGGGTCCTTTGTAATCCTCTACGTTTGTCTGATGTGTTCTCCTTCATTAACCATTCTACAGCCAAGATAAATAATGTTGGTGATAGTACACATCCCTGCTTCACTCCTGTTTGTACCCTAAAGCTGCTGGAGGTATGTTCTCCACAGATCACTTTGCATTGAAAACCCTTATATAGGGCTTTGATGACATTCACTATCTTATGGGGAAGGCCATGCCATCTTAGAATTTTCCACAATGCATCTCTATTGACACTGTCAAAGGCTTTCTCAAAATCTATAAACAGTACATATATTGTTCTACGCCGCTCATTTGCTTGCTCTAATATTTGTCTAAGTACAAATATGTGATCTATGCATGATCTTTTTTTCCTAAATCCTGCCTGCTCTTTCCAAAGTTTCTCCTCAAGTGCTGGCACAATTTTGTTGATGATTAATCTGCAAAATACTTTACTGGTGAGTGGCAGTAGGGTAATGCCTCTCCAGTTCCCGCAATCTCTGAGGTTACCCTTCTTTGGTAGTTTTACTATAAGGGCAGTTTTCCACTCATCAGGAGCTTTTTCTAGATCTCAAATTTGTTGTAGTATCTGGCAGAGTTGTTGTGGTGCTTCTGTTTCTTCTGCTTTCAACATCTCAGCAGTTACTTCATCTTCACCTGCTGCCTGGTCTAATTTTAGCTTCTTTATTGCCTCTTTTACTTCACTTATTGTTATTGGTCCTGTGTTGATGTTTAGTTCTGTTTTTGCTTCAGGTATGTCTATTGTTTGTGCTGCTTGTGTTCTGTTTAGTAGGGTGTTAAAGTGTTCCCTCCATCTTTCAATTTTTTCTCTTTCTCCACTGACCAGTTGTCCCTTATGTGTCCTTATTGCACTTTCACATCTTGTGCTGAAGTTACCTGTCATCTGCTTTGTGATTTTGTATATGGTTTTCATTTCACTTGCATATGCTGCTTTCTCAGCTGCTTCTGCTAAGTTGTCATAGTACTGATGTTTATCTTGATGGCATGATTCCTTTACTTCTTTGTCTTTTTGTGCAGAATTACTTAAAACTTGTTCTTTTAGCCTTTGTGATTTGGTGCTCAGTAATTTTGTCCTGATCTCCTTTTTTTGCTCTATCTTTTCCCATGTGGTCTTGCTTATCCATTCCTCTTTCTCCTTTTCTGATATCCCAGCACCTCTTTTGCTATTTCCTGTAGTGTTTCACTGAGCTCTAGTGTAGACATTTCTGCTTCGTCTTGCAGGACACTGAAGCAGTTCTTAAGTACTACTGAGAATTCATTCCTTGTTTTCTGGTCTTTCAGTTTTGCTGTATCAAAGCATGCCTTTCTGTGTTCTTAATTTTGGCTTTCCTTAATTTTAGTCTTATTATTGCTACCAGAAGGTTGTGATCATTTCCTATATCTGCTCCTTTCCTTGCTCTCACATCTTGTATTGACCGTTTCCACTTGTTGTTTATTAGTATGTGATCGATTTGGTTTTCTGTGGTTTTATCTGGGGACCACCAAGTCACTTTATGGATGTTTTTATGTTGGAAAACTGTTCCTCCAATGGTCATCCTGTTTTCTTCACAGAAACTGCACAGTCTCTCTATTTTCATTTATTTCTCTGATTCCTTTTCTTCCCATGATTCTTCTTCTATCTTCATATCCTTCACCTACTTTTGCATTGAAGTCGCCAAAGATGAGTAGCATATCATGCCTGGGTACTGTTTCTACTGTGGTTTGGAGGCTGTTGTAAAAATCTTCTTTTAATTCCTCTTCAGCTGCTTTTGTTGGTGCATAACAAACTATAATAGATAGCTTTGTGAATCTTGAGTTGAAGCATGCATCATATAATCCCTCATTTATAGGGGCCCATTTCAACTGTGCTCTTGATGCTTCTTTTGTTATAATCAATGCTGCTACTCCTTCATGATTATATCCTTTACCTGACCATATTATTGTAACTTCTGTGTGCTGTGTTGTTAATTTCCTTCTGCCTTGTCCTGTCTATCTTGCTTCTTGTATTCCTAGTATGTCTAGTTTGTATCTGAGCATTTCCTTGATAGTTTGTGCTAGTTTTCCAGTCTGGTTAAGTGTTCTTACATTCCAGCTGCCTATTTGCATCTTGTGTTTAGGTTCCACGAAGTCTGCAGTTGGGCTGGGGACTTCCAGTAGCTGGCTTCATCCACAACCTTCATAGGCTCAGTTTCCCGATAAGCATTTCTCCTTCCACCTACATTTGTTTTTTCCCTTGCTTCTGTTTCTGTAGCAGTCTGATGGTTTTTTTTTACCAGACAGGGTTGCTGGCCCTATGCAGATGAAAGAAAAGATAAAAAACCTGTGGGATTTTTAACACAGACTTTCTGTAAGTTCTTCTGAGACCTCACTGCTCAAAGGAAAGTCTTCTATCAATCCCTTACAAATATCCTCATATGCCGATTTTAGTATGCCTTGTGGCGTCCTTTCCTCTTGAAGTATATGGGGATACATTTGCCCTCCACTCTTTAAACAAGCCACAGATGCTGTTTATCTTCTCTGCTGCTATTCTTTATGGAAACTTAGCACATTACTCGCTGTTCAGCATTAAAAAAACAAACTTTGTCTTCTCATTTCCCCCCTGGGAACAACTGTGTTAAGAACACACTTATCTTAACATAGTCTTTGTGAGACAGGGAACATAGATCTGTTTGCTTAAAAACTCTGACTTACTTCTGTAGCCAAGAAACCTGTAGCAATCAACATTAATTGTAATTGTTATTTTTGTAAAATGTAATGTCATATTGGTGGATGGATGGGGATATGAGGATTGCCGACGGGGATGAGGAAAATCTGGTGTGAAACCAATGAATCCAGGACGTGACAAGCCTATGGGTCGTTACAACAATGGATATTAGAATAATGTAAACAAAACAGAGCCAGCAGACTATAGGTGGTGGGGAATGGATATCACTGAGGCACTCATCAGGTTTCTCATCCCAAAGTCGGAGTGTCTCTGTGGAACTGTCTCAAAGCCATCTGGCCAGCCAGCACTGCATGCTGGATCTGACTTGGAGAAGAGGCTTAACTCTTTCCATGCCGGGCGTCAAATTTTTGACGCTTCCTGTACCCCCGTTGCTTACCAGGCGTCAATTTTTTTATGCTTGGTTTGTTTTGATAAAACAACTGGTGTAACATTTAGATTGTACATATTTCGTCCGTGATTCCGGTGACACTTTTCAAAATGATGAAAGAGTGCCTAGTTACGAGTGATTTTGAATGAGAAAAAGGAAGAGAAAGACCGAAATTTTTCAATTTTTGATGATGTAGATAGGGGTATGGACATGGCCTGTGACCACCCCACTGCTCTTGAATGTATCCCAAGTAGATCTAGACATATTATACGACGGGAGAAGTAGTTAGAAGGTTATTTCAGACATTAATTTAGCGAGAATGCAACATAGAATCAGAATATGAGATCGACAAGTAGATCTACACATCTCAGATGGTAAGTAGTGCATATCTAGACCTAGCCGATGGTGAGCTAGGCACAATCAGTGTCTAAAAACATCACATTACTTCTTTTTTCCTAAAAAACTCTGCATTTATGCAATTTTCATTCATTTATTATACTTTGAAACATAATAAGTATATAGAAGTACATGGAAATACTGTTTTTTACAACTATACCCCCTAACCCTATCAAGACCCGTGCTTTTAGTCTGGCACGTAACTGAACGTCCATGTTTCTTCCTGTGGCACGGAAAGAGTTAAATACAGCCACCAGAGGCTGGAAAACAAAGTTTGGGCCAAGCCAGCCTACACAACTGTCTTCATGGCAGTCTGAGCAAGACCACAGTCTGGCCTAGCAAAGAAAGGTGCTGAAGTTGGAGGTACCCAATCAAAGGCACATTGCAAAAATCAGGATACCACACATTATCATTAATGAAATATCTCTATCTGCAATTTTAAAACATGATGCTCGCCCCATGAAGACTAACCAGGCAGGTGCAATGCTGGGTCCCCTGTCTTGAAAGGGTCCACCCAAAATGCTACTGGAGGTCTTCTCAGTTCATCTTGTGGAGCCAGGAGACATGAGAGTAGAGCTACTGGCCAAAAAATACAATGGAAGAAAACTGCCAAAAAGCAAAAACTTAAAAAATGCAGTGGAATGCTGAGAGTGTCAGTAGTGTTAGAGATGGCTATAGAAAAAGGTAGAACTAGAGAACATACTCTTTGCAGAGCAGGTAAGTATATGCTGCATACAGGAGACACACCTAACCAAAAATGCCACCTTTAAAATCAGAAGCTACCAGTGTTTTAGATCAGACCGACAGGACAGAAGAAAAGGAGGAGTCTCACACTTGTTAGAATAACATCAGTGCATGTCAGGTAGGAATGTACATGGAAGGAGCCAAATACCAGATGATCCATCTAAAAAGTAGTAATACAGATTTCCACCTCCTTAACTATTACTGTCCTAATGACCGCCCACTTGCTCTAGAAACAATCCCACATAAAGAGAGACTGATGGTCTGTGGAGATTTTAACAGTCATTCCCAGAGCTGGGGGTATGACCACATAGACAAGAGTGGAGAGGAAGTTGAGAACTGGCAGGATGATAATGGACTTCTCCTGATCAACCAGCCAATGGATCCCCCAAAATTTTACTCAAGGGTTTGGCATACAACCTCAACACCATTATCTGGCACTCCACTCCCCAGACCTGAAGTGGAATATTACACGCAAAGTTGGAAAACAACTTGGAGGCAGCGACCATCGACCGGTTTTCCTGACAATAGAAAATGAACTCCTTAACACCAGTAGCCTTTTCCCCAGATGGAACTATAAAAAAAGGAAACTGGACAATGTACAGACATTGTACAGGTATCCTGGTGGGACAGATGCCCATAGAAGGTAAGGATATTAACAGCATAGTGAAGTAATTCAATGCTTGTATCCTTCAGGGCGCCCGTGAAACCATTCCCAGAGGAGCTTGCAGGGACTATAAACCATACTGGTCTAGGGAGCTGGGAAAACTCCATGATGATGTGGAAACAGCTTGAAAGCAAGCAGAAAATAGACCGTGCAAAGAACACCACAATAATTACCAACATGCTAAGGACAAATTTCAGACAGCCAAGCTGCAAGAGAGAAGGGAAAGTTGGAGAGAGAAAATAGAGTCCCTAAACTTTGAAAAGGATTGAAGGAAAGTGTGGAAACTAAACAAACAGTTAAACAACGAGAGCACTGGAAGAAGTACAAAGATTACACTAATAGAGGATGGGAAAACCCTTACAGGTAAGCAGGTAGAAGATCACTCTACTTGTGTGTTTGCACAAGACTGTAACATTGATATCCATCCAGAGAAAGAGCGTATAGTGTGCATGACCTACAGAAAGAAGAGGAACAAGTCAGAAAAGTGGAGGTCATGGATGCACCAATCACACACAGCGAGTTAGACCTAGCAGTTAGTAAACTGAAACCAAGGAAATAAATCACCAGGACCAGATGGAGTGTCCAATGAAATGATCAAGAACCTGGGAATGGCAGCAATGGAAAAGCTGTTGGATATTTTCAATATGTGCTGGAGCACAGGTAAGTTACCTCAAATATGAAAGGAAGCAAGCAGGGTACCACTGCTAAAGCCAGGGAAAAACAGTGATACAGCAGCCTCCAGCTACAGGCCAATCAGTCTCACTAGCTGCCTATGCAAAACGATGGAACACATCATTGACCTGAGGCTAAAATGTTATCTAGAAAGTGAAAATCTTCTTGTTCCATAACAAGCAGGATTTAGGCAGTACTACAGTACAGAAGATCAAGTGACCTATCTCTCTCAAGAAATTGAGGATGCATTCCAAGACAAAAACCTTGTATTAGCAGCATGGATAGACCTGAAGAAAGCCTTTGATAAAGTATGGAAAAAAAGGTCTGTTGTGGAAACTAAGAAAATGCAATGTGAATGGAAGTCTGTACAACTGGATAAAGTCCTATCTATCAAAAGCCAGAAAGTACTGCTGCAACATGGTATACCACAAGGAGGAGTCCTTTCACCTGCACTATTCCTGGTATTCATTAATGACCTGGTCAAGGAACTTCCCTATGGAATCAAAGCGGCACTGTATGCAGATGATCTGGTCATGTGGTGTACAGATGAATACGTGACAGTTGCTACACAGAGGCTCCAAAAGCAGCAGATATCTTGACATCAAGGACAAACAAATGGTGTTTAAGTATCAACACAGAGAAATCAAGTACCACTCTGTTCACTCTCTCATCTAAACAGAAAGTAGGTAAGATCTTTGTAATTGAAATATCCTTAAGCATGGACAACCAACCCACTTACTTAGGAGTGACTCTTGACTCAAAACTGACCTGGAAGCAAATCAGCAATGAAGAAGCAAAAGCCAGAAGAAAACTAGCTATATTAAGAAAACTGAGTGGAAGCACATGGGGAGCTAGTGAAAGAATCCTCAAGAATGTATATCAACAAAGTATTCTACCACATTTAGAATATGGCTCAACAGCTTGGTGCAGAGCATCAAACACTATGCTGCATAATCTAGACAAGGTACAAAATCAGTCACTACGGATTATCACAGGTGTCATGAGGTTCACACCAGTAATATAAATGCAGAAAATGGTGTTCAAGTGCTAAAAGAACGTAGAGACACAAAGGTCATGACCTTGGGAGAGAAATTCCTCAGCTCTGTAAGCCATCTCCTGATGGAGAGATTCAATAACTTGGCACTAAGACAGCTTAAAAGAAGCAGGTTCACTCATCAGGCCAAGCATATGCGTAAACTGATACCAGACCTTCCAACTGTAGTCGCTCTATTATCATCTGTACCAGAGCATACGCCATGGAAAGAAGCACATTGTACACAAATAACTATTCAAACTGAAGTGAAAGGTGTGCAGAATGGTGAGATACAAAGCAGTCTTGTAAGATCAACAGCAACACTTAGTGTGCTAGATGACAAATATCCATGCGACAACTGGATACATGTGTATACAGATGGATCTGCACATAATGCTTTAAAGAATGGAGGGGCAGGAGCACATATTGAATATCCAAACAAAACCACTGACAAGATTTCCATACCCACTGGAAAATATTGCAACAACTATGATGTAGAAGTTAGGGCAATTACTGCTGTGGTTGAAAAACCATCAGACTCCAGAATTGATACATGCCCCATAGTAATTATCACAGATGCAAGATCAGTACTGGAAGCTCTTCAGTGCAACAAACTACCAGACCTTAAGGATGCCTTGTCAAAAATTGGCTTACAACACAGTCACCTTGCAGTGGATTCCCTCCTACTGTGGGATACTAGGCAACGAGAAAGCTGACCTTCCGGCCAAAGGGGGCACTGAAATGGAGCAACCAGACAAACCAAACTCCTATAATCAGAAGAAAAGCATGATAAAAACCCACAAGAGGCCACAAACACCACCACATGATGACTACCACATGCTAAATAGAAAGGAACAAGTCACCATTTTCCGTCTCTGAACAGGACACAGCCAACTCCGAAGTTACATGTATACAAAGTTTAAGGTTGGTACTACTACTCTTTGTACATGTGCCCAAGTGCCCCAAACTGTGGAACATATCCTCCAAAACTGCACCAACTACAATACACTGAGAAGTAATTACTGGCCCAGTGAAACCACCAAAGAAGATAAGCTCTACAGTTCCATACATGAATTACAAAAAAAAAAAAAACAGTGAAATTTATCCAAGAGACAACTGTAGATATAGACAGACAATGCATATGAAGAAGTCCTTTCATTGATGTTCATTATTTTGTGAAAGCAGTGAAGATCAAGAAATTGTTCTTTTCTTCCCCTTGTATCTTAAATGCGTTGTTTCAGATTCATATAAATGTGTTGGCCTTGCAGATCTGATAAATGAGAACCTCCTCTTTAGTATTAAGTCTTTTATTACTTCTCTTTGAAAGTTTGTTTGTTCTGTATACAGAATGTCTTTCCTATTTATTTATTAATTTATTTATCTAGAGCGAAGCTAGCTATAAGTGTAGATCCAAGACACTGAACTTTCCACTGATTTAAATGGACTGTGGTTCAGTAGTACTGGTTGTTATCACTGAGATTTGCATAAGATCTAGTCTCTCTCTTTTTTTTTTTTTGTGACAATTATTGTCAGTGACAATAAACCGCATGCCCTAACAACACTGTTAATTAGCAACAGAAAATAATCTCATAAATCTGAAAACATGTACCTTGATTCTAAGCATTAAAAAATGTTTGAAAGTGTTACTGGCATGGTTCAAAATGCTTGTTATATAATTTATATTTTTTTACTTTGAAAACAATCAGTTCAAACCATAAAATACAAATATTAATACTCACTGTACAAAATCCTTCACTTAATGGAGGGAAAATTACCAAAAAAAATCTACAGTAAAGTTTAGAAATATAAGTGAAATTTACCACTGAAGTCCATGCATATGGCTGTATCAAGCCATCCGTGTTTGGAATTTTCTTTTTCCTGCCATGGCAATATCTTAAGATTAAAAAAAATTTAAATAAGCATTCCATCAAATCAGTTTTAACATAAATAACAAGTTCATGAAATTAATTATTAAAATCCTTTCCTTTCTGCTATTGCAAGAGTTACAGTAGGCTTTATTATGGAAAAAAGGGTTAAAGGAAGCTGAAGATTTAGAATGAAGTAAAAAAGACATAAGGCATAACCAACAGCATTATCTCAGAAATTCAGCAAGTCTCAAAGGCAGATTTCTGACAATACTGCATTACAAGGAACAGATAGGACTTCATCACATACAATATTCCTTGACTGAATATAGAGCATATTTTAAAACATGTTTTCTACTTGTTTCTTCACATTTACTGTTCTTCTATGCTATGAAAAATATCTTAGATCAAATCAGGTGATTGTACTTTTGTTTGTCTTTCTATTAAAAAAAAATTATTTTCACTAGAAACAGCTAGTGAGCAAAATTTAATCATTCTAGAAAAACCTTTTTTTTTAACACAGTGAGTTATGCATGTAAGACTGTTAAAATTAATCTTAACTAAGTCTGGCACTGTTAATGAGTGTTACTTTCTCAAACTGTTAAATAGTTAGGTAAAGCAAATTAGACATTTTCCTTATATTAAAAAAAAATGTTGCTTCTATGAATGACAGAAGATTTTTTTAAAAAATAGATAAGCTGAAATAAGAATATAACTTTTGTGGTTCAAATGATGAAATAATTTATCAAAAAAAGCAGGTGTTCCAGAATGTTTTGTTGTTTAAATATAAAACACATATTAATATTTGCTCAAAACCTAGTTACTGAAAATACAAATTATGAGTTAATTTTAATGGGTCATTCCAGATAGGATCAATAAAGACCATAATGAGTTCTCATGTTCAGTTTCCTAAAAGTTTCATCAGAACAATAATCATTTATAGCATAAGATCCCTTATTAACTATTTGTATGCTTTGTGATGCGTCACGCATGGATTATGAATCCCTCAGAACCCTATGTTCAGTGTAGCACGATGATAGTTTGTAGCTCACTAATTCTGAAGATAATCAAAGTATACTTAAAACCAGCAGTTGCATTTACTTCCGGAATCCATTTCTCTACACGAAGCACCTGCTTCAGCTGAATACAGAGCCGTTGTGTGTTAATAAATGTTTTTTTTTTCAAAGTTTATTGTCGCTAGGTTTTTGTTTACTAACAAATATGGCTTCCAGTGGTAGTTTATTTCACCCAGAGCAGTGTCTTTCTGCATTACAAACTCAAAATTTAATTCAAAAGTGTCTAGACTGCAGTGAAGAGGATGCAGTAGTAGAGATTTTGAATTTTCAGACCCACGTGCACTGATTCAAAGGATGAGGATGATAGTTTTTTTTTTTTGGTCCAGCAGCAAAACGTGCCAGAAGGGTAGCTGGTGATACTACTTCTCAGCTTTTTGCTAGTACTAGCTGTAATATTACAGCAAGTAATGCTGGAGATCGTGTAATTTAAAAAAATAAATGTTGTAGAATGCTTCAAATTTTTAAAAAAAAAACACAATGGCCTGTTTTCTGGTAAATATTAGTCACCGTCCACCCACTTGTTTCCATGTAAATATTACCTACCCACTTGGTGTTTTTAGTTTACTGTAAATGCATAATTAGTGTATGTTTTCATGTAAATTTTGGAGGATGTGTGAAAAAAAGCGCTTGTGTACATTTTTATTCATTATGGAATTACATGACCAATTACAGTGGATTAGCTTGACGGATAAATGAAAAAACATTGTTTTAGTTTCTTCATTTTCCATTCCTTCTTCTCAGTTCTTAGCTATTTTTTTCTGTTGTATACTAATAACATACTAACAATTTTATCAGAAAAACAAAATACATTTTTCTTGTTTAAATTAATGTATAATATATCATACTACAAATCAGATTAAGCCTTTGTCATTCTTTTAAATGTGACAACCATCCCATTCCACATTGTGAAATTTACCCCACCCCACCCACCCCTTGGTATTTTGGTGGGGAAAACCCCCAGTATACAAAGAGTTAATTAACATAACAAAGAACATGAGTAAATATTTATTTACCGCCAGAGAGCAACAGCTATTACTGCTATAATGATCAGAACTAAGGATACTACCAATCCCACAGTGATTTTCACCGTTCTGCTGGCTTCAGTTTCTACAAATATAAAACAAATATGTATTTAAATAATAACTCAGCAACTCATCATCATTCATTTGCATGTCCCTTGTGGAACTTTGCCTCCCTAACACCTCTCCTGTAGGCCTCTCGGTTGTGAGCAAGATGGCCTGTTGCTGATGCATCCATCAACAATGTCTTGCAGCCATCTTTGCCTTGGTCTTCCTCTTTCTTTTTTCCCATTATGTACCCTTCCAAGATGGTCTTCTCTAGATTATCATGACGTTTAATGTGTCCAAAATATTTAAGTTTTCTCTCTTTAATCCTCTTTACTAGCCAGCCTTCTTCAATACTCAACAACTATAAATTTAAAAAAAAAAGAAATTTCACCAAGCATTTTCTCTGAACTGCCATTATCATTAATAAACACTGATGTATATTGTACATAACTGCAGTAAAATATAACATCTTAATTTCACATGTGTGTTCTTTGTCTGGATTCTCAAAATTTGTACCTTCCTATTATACTGACATAATTATGCACAAAAAGACAAAGAAGTGAAGGAATCATGCCGTCAAGATAAACGTCAATATTATGACAACTTAGCAGAAACAGCAGAGAAAGCAGCATATACAAATGACATGAAAACCATATATAAAATCACAAAGCAGATGACAGGTAACTTCAATACAAGATGTGAAAGTGCAGTAAGAACACAAAATGGACAACTGGTCAGTGGAGAAAGAGAAAAAATTGAAAGATGGAGGGAACACTTTAACACCCTACTAAACAGAACACAAGCAGCACAAGCAATAGATATACCTGAAGCAAAAGCAGAACTAAACATCAATGCAGGACCAATAACAATAAATGAAGTAAAAGAGGCGATAAAGATGCTAAAATCAGACATGGCACCAGGTGAAGATGAAGTGACTGCTGAGATGTTGAAAGCAGAAGAAACAGAAACACCAAAACAACTTTGCCGGATATTACAACAAATTTGGGATTTAGAAAAAGCCCCAGAGGAGTGGAAAACTGGTCTTATAGTAAAACTACCAAAGAAGGGTGACCTCAGAGATTGCGGGAACTGGAGAGGCATTACCCTACTGCCACTCACTAGTAAAGTATTTTGCAGAATAATCATCAACAGAATTGTACCAACACTTGAGGAAAAACTTCAGAAAGAGCAGGCAGGATTTAGGAAAGGAAGATCATGCAAAAACCATATATTTGTACTTAGACAAATATTAGAACAGGCAAATGAGTGGCATAGCACAACATATGCATTATTCATAGATTTTGAGAAAGCCTTTGACAATGTCAACAGAGATGCACTGTGGAAAATCCTAAGATGGCATGGCCTCCCCCATAAAATAGTTAATGTAATCAAAGCCCTATACGAGGGTTTTCAGTGCAAAGTTATCTGTGGAGAACATACCTCCAGCAGCTTTAGGGTACAAACAGGAGTGAAACAGGGATGTGTACTATCACCAACATTATTTATCTTGGCAGTAGACTGGTTAATGAAGGAGGCAACATCAGACAAACGCAGAGGATTACAATGGACCCTTGACACAGTGCTGGAGGACCTTGACTTTGCGGACGACATTTGTCTATTATCAAGCAGTCACAAAGATATGCAAGATAAAATAAACAAGTTAACCCAGAATGCAAACAACATAGGACTAAAGATCAACATAGGAAAGACAAAGTTAATGAAGCAAAATGTGAACAACAGAAATGTACTCAGAGTAGATAACAAGTTAGTGGAGGAGGTCAACGAATCTGTATACCTTGGCAGCAGAGTAGTAGAAAATGGAGACAGCACAGAGGACATCAACAGCAGACTTACTAGAGCAAACCAGGCTTTTGCAATGCTACAGAATATATGGAAATCAAATAAACTAAGCATAAATATGAAAATCAGGATATTTAAGAGTAATGTTCTAAGTGTACTACTCTATGGAAGTGAATGCTGGAAAATCACCAAAACCATAGAAAACAAGTTGAATTCTTTCCAGACTAAATGTTTACGTAGAATTAAAAAAATATTTTGGCCAAACACCATAAGAAATAACATCTTATTGGCAGAAATGCAGATGAAACCACTGACAACAATTATTGAGGAAAGACGCTGGCGATGGTTGGGACATGTGCTCCGAATGACTGACAACTCACTACCAAAAATAGCACTAAGATGGACACCACAGGGGAGCAGAAGTAAGGGTAGACCAAAAGAGACATGGAGAAGAACAACAGAAAGGATGTTGAGCAATAGAGGGCTCACCTGGGCAAGAGCAGAAAAAAAGGCGAAAGACAGGCATTTGTGGAAAACCCTTGCGGAAGCCCCATGTGCCCTGGGCACTTAAGGTTCAGAGAGAGAGAGAGAGAGAGATTATACTGACAAACAGCATCCTCAGATATTTCATTGTTACTACAGTACGAAATGAATATATTGTTAAGAGACTCCAAGTGTTGTGATTTCACATTTCGCTGATGAAAGAAATCCGTTACAAATAAGATCTGATAAGGCAACAGCTTCCTGAAAATTGAGTGTTTTGAGTTAGTTAGTGAGCTTTTGTCTTTCAGGTGGAGGTAGGTGGTTCAAGTCCATCTAGAGGCACTCCAGCTGCCCAGCAGAAAAACTGGGTACCTTTGTCCTTCTGAAGCTGGGGAAGTAACAATTCAGGAGTGCTATCACCCTTCTCTGTCAAGGTAAAATGAACATTAAAGTTCTCAGTGCAAGGAAAATTTGGCATTAAAGCTATCAGGTCAAGAAAATATAGGCAATAAAGCTCTCAGTTCAAGAAAATATGGGCAATAAAGCTTTCAGGTCAAGAAAATATGGGCAATAAAGCTTTCAGGTCAAGAAAATATGGGCAATAAAGCCCTCAGGTCAAGAAAATATGGGCAATAAAGCTCTCAAGTCAAGAAAATGTGGGCAATAAAGCCCTCAGGTCAAGAAAATATGGGGCAATAAAGCTCTCAAGTCAAGAAAATGTGGGCAATAAAGCCCTCAGGTCAAGAAAATATGGGCAATAAAGCTCTCAGGTCAAGAAAATATGGGCAATAATGCTCTCAGGTCAAGGAAAATGTTGGCTCTAAAGCTCTCAGGTCAAAGAAGATAAGGGTACTAAAACTCTCGGGTCAAGGTAAAATCCCTGTTTCCATGCCATTATGGCATACTGGGAATATGGTGTTAGGCCTGTATTTCCAAGACATAGCACATAAAAGTGTGATGTGGTCAGTATCACGCCTGGCCACATTTACCTACATTTCTCTAGTACTCATATTTAGACCCTGGGTGGACCCCCGGGGCCTTTTTTGATGTGTACTAGAAAAAAAAATCCCACTACTGGGACTTGAACCCAGTACCATCAGATTAGTAAACTGAGCATCTAACCACTCAGTCAACCAGGCCGCTGGTCAAGAGAAGGAAAATATGGGCACTAATGCCACATTCCTAAGTGACTAAGATTACTGAAAATATGCATTGCTGTTACAACGATCTGCACACAAATTTTACCTGGGAAAGAGGCTTTCACTTCATCTGACTGAAGAAAATCAGAGGGACCAGATCCTGCTGATGAGACAGCCATGACAGTGACTTTGTATTTCATACCTTCTTTCAAGTTTTCCAAGGTCACCTCCCGAACTGTGTTGCTAATTTTCTTCACTTTTTCAACCTCTGTAAAACAAACATTATTTTGCTTTTGTGTTTGTTAAAAAAAAATATTTTTCAAATAATTTTTAAACATTCATATGCTCAGGAACAAAAAAAAAAAGTATGAAGTTTAACTCTTTCCGTGCCTGAGGTAGAAACACGGACGTGTAGTTGCTTACCAGAGTAAAAACGCGGGTCTTGATAGGGTTGGGGGTATAGTTGTAAAATGGAATGGAAAACAGTATTTCCATATACTTCCATATACTTATTATGTTTCAAAGTATAGCTAAATGAATGAAAATTTCATAAATGCAGAGTTTTTTAGGAAAAAAGAAGTAATGTGATGTTTTTAGACACTGATTGTGGCCAGCTCACCATCAGCGATGTCTAGATCTGTACTACTTACCACTGCTTACCATCTGAGATGTGTAGATCTACTTGTTGATCTCATATTGTGATTCTGTGTTGCATTCCTGCTGAATGAATGTCTGAAATAACCTCCTAACTACTCCTAACTACTTCTCCAGTCATCTAAATATGTTTAGATCTACTTAGAAAACATTCAAGAGCAGCGGGGTGGCCATAGACTATGTCCATACCCCTATCTACATCGTCAAAAATTGAAAAATTTCCATGCTTCTCGTCCTTTTTCTCGCTCGGCATCGCTCGTAACTAGGCACTCTTTCGCCATTTTGAAAGTGTCACCGGAATCGCAGACGAAATATGTACGATCTAAATGTTACACTGCTTGTTTTATTGAAACAAACAATGATCACTATAATGACCATTGGTAAGCAACGGGAAACCGGAAGCGTCATTATAACGACCAAAGGGACGGAAAGAGTTAATTTTTAAAAAATGAAATGATAATGCACATAATGATTCTGGACAAAATAATGTATAAAAACAGATAATTAAAAAAAGCTAGTATTGGGTACTGTAAAATAGGTGCTAAATATTATAAGAGAAATAAATTATTAACGTAGTCCCTGATTAAGAATATGGAAATGAAACTAGGCAGGTCCTGAAATAAGAAGAGTGAAAGAAATAGTGAAATTACACTGATCATGTATGAAGAAAATTTTTGCTTTCAATCTGAGAGACTTCCTTTTTTGGGACTGTCAGTGAAAACAACCCTGGGGCTCTTAAAATTTATTATACTCTATTTAACGCTTGCTGCTTTCAGAAAAGTTTAAAAATGTGAACATGATTAAAAATATAATCAATATTTAAAGATGTGAAAGATATCAAAGTCTCCTCTGACCTGTACATATATTTCTGTCATGCAAAATTGTACAATACTTGACTAGGTATTCTATGATGAAACTCTTTTCCTCTGAGCATTCAGATTTGTCCCACAAAATAGTCAGCCCATTAGATGGATGTTTTGGTGATTGGCGTAGATTTTTAGGTGGCATCTGGGGTCCTGCAACAGATAATAAAGTTTGATATAGAGATTCAGCATGATTGTGGGTTATATTAATGGTAAGTTTTGTGGATGTATTTGTTTTAATTCAACCACCACGTGCTTTTAGTCCTTTCTTTGAAATGTTGGCAAAATCAGAAAGGGGATTAGTGCAACATAGACATGGCAAAGCAGGAAACACTCACAGAAAGGAAAAAAGTAACAATAAATGATATGTGCACATCGAGACTGCAGATCTTGCAACACAAACATGGTTAGTTATTACCTATGATCATGTTAACCATCAATTACCAGTAAATTACTGATTAAAAAAAAAGAGAAAAGCCAAAATGTTTGGAGGTGTTGGTTGCTATAACTGGTTTATATTATTATGATAAAAAGCAACCAGTGAAATCAGTTGGAGGATAATCATGGCAGTATGCTGATGATGTACAGTTTACATGGAGGAGAGTCTGCCAGTTCTGACTTTGGTTCAGCACGTGAGCATTTTGTAAAGATTAAATCTCACTGCAGATAAGTTTTTAAAAAAATCACACAAACATTACTTTCTGCTCATATTTGTAAAATATGTTTACTTCTACATTAAAAAAAAAGTACAGACTACAAAAATGTTGTGTTGAGAAAACTGGTATTTCTCAAAGTACTTTACGCAAAATGAAAGACTGGTATAATTGTTCATTCATTCATTTGCATGTTCCTTGTGGAACTTTGCCTCCCAAACAGCACTCCTGTAGGCCTCTCAGTTGTGAGCAAGATGGCCTGCTGCTGATGCATCCATTTGCGGATCGTCAATGATGTCTTGCAGCCATCTTCGTTTTGGTTTTCCTCTCTTTCTTTTTCCCATTATGTATCCTTCCAATACGGTCTTCTCTAAATTATCATGATGTTTAATGTGTCCAAAATGTTTAAGTTTTCTCTCTTTAATCCTCTTTACTAGCCAGCCTTCTTCAATATTAAGCTCTTGTAGTATAGATATATTTGTTCTTTTTTTGTGTCCACGATATCCAGAGAACTCTTCTGTAGCATTTACATTCAAATGGTACAACTGTACTGGTTCTAAAAAATCCTAGCCCAATCACTGATCTATGATGCCAATGCAGTATTGGTAGAATCATCTATTAGAGAAACTGCTCTGCAAGTTCTACAAACAGCTAACATCTTCTTACATCTTACATCCTTCCCCAGCCATTAAATGTCACATAGGGCTCGCATGGTAGTTTGCCAAAATTTCCTGTTTTCTGTGAGCTTTTCAACCTCATCAAGGGATGTTATTCCCACTAAACTGGCTTCTCCTAACAATATTCTCTTTAGAGTTTCAAGTGGTCAACCTCTTTTTCTTTGGCCTTTTGTGTTTCACTTGATAGCTTGTTTTGGGAATCTCTAGTTGTTTCTTCTCAGAACATGACCAACATATGTCCATCTTCTTTTCTGATCACCTATGAGACAGGTTGGTGTTTGCTCATCTGTCTTATCTCTGCATTGTTCATGAATTCATTCCACTTTATACTGAGTATTTTCCTTAGGCATTTGTTTTCAAAAGAGTCTAATTTCTTGTCTATTTTTTTGTTGTTTTCCAGTTTTCTAACATCTAACTAACATCTACCTGCATCAAAACCTTATCCTAAGACACAAAAAAAAGAGTCATTATTATAATGGAAATAAATTGAAGAGTTGCCTACTCTAACATCAGACTTGATGGAATACATATTCATGTGTAGAGTACAGTCTAGTACAGTCTGGTCTGATGAAAAATAATTAACATCATCATCTTTGGGCAAAAAAGCAAAGAGCTCTGTCACACACCATTCAAAATAAGAAGTATTATAGTCTCCACAACAAGTTGAAAAAGAGAACTGCTAAAATCATAATAAAATGATGAAAGAAGATGATATAAAATTTTATATTAATATGCAGCTAAGAGCATGGAACCTACGTCGATTGCGAAAGTAAACACATGTATTCCAATATATCCCACTGCTCAATACTTGATCCTTGTGGGAAACCTCAGCTGTGATGCCAATTAGGAAGTCACTGCAGCGGAGGCCTATGGATCTTGGCCTCAGTTCATAAGTCACATACTTGGCTGAAAGATCAGTCCACTGAATATCATCCTTAAAAAAAAATAATAGATACTTCCTTTTCATATATTTATACAGATTTGATCTATAAGCAGATAAATACTTTAAACAAAACAAAAACTCTCAAAAGAATGCCGCAGCTGCCGCCACCACCACCACCACCAATCCTTATCAAATGTAGAAGAGCACAAAGCAAAGAAAAAACTCCATCCAAGTATCCTTTGATCTCTCTTTATATTTTCCATAATGAAAATAGATGGGCGTACGATTCACTTTTTACAAAAAGATAAAAAAAGTGAGGAAAGTGGGCAGAAACAAGAATGGCAGAAAGCAAGATGAGTACATACAAACGAAGAACATACAACAGTCCAATATTTCAGCAAAAGCATTTTTCAATGATCACATACAAAAAAAAGACAACAGATAAAGACATGAAAAATGGATGAAAAATATAGACTTAGCTTTTGGGCCTCCTCCTACTATGAAAGTCAGGCACAAAATGTGTCCTGAAAAACACAGCAGAGCATGAAGTGAAAGCCAGCAATTGGCTGAGAAATGCTGTAAAGGAGTGATCACAAAGGGTACCATGTGGTAAACAAATAGCCATTGCTTGCCACCATCAGATGCCTAAGGCCCAAACAAATCTGCCTAGATGGCGCAGATATAATGCCTGCTCTATCTTGTTGTAAAACATCCATCTATTTTCATTACTAGGACCAGTTTTACCACAGTTGTCATCTCTTATATTTTCCATACTGCCTTTCCCACAATTTGGAACTCTGCCTGAAAAGTTTGTCTCTGTTTGTAATCTTTGACTTCTTTGTATGTGATCCTTATCTTCTTATGTAAACCTTGACTTCTCCCTGTATAATCCTTAGCATTTTGCATATTCCTGTATCTACCATTCTCAATCATTTTATTGTATCTCATGTGCAACATTTAACCAACCATTAACCATGTCCACTTCCTTGACATATTTCATAGTATCATTTTTTTTTTCCTGATATATTTTTGCTTGTTTCTGCAGATGGATAAGTTTTTATGTGTAAAGCCTCACAAAAATCTTTATTTAAAAGACAAAGAAGAAGCAGAATTGATACTTTATTCTTTTTTTTTCAACACACATGTGTCTGGTTCGAAAGTGATTCTACCTGAACTTGTGTATGTATTCATTTTTTCTGTAATAAAATTTTGTGCTGTGAACTCTTGCCTTATAGCCTGTCTCTAATGATCTGAGAAAAAGAAAATGTTCTCTCATGCCATAGAGATGCTTAAAGATAAAGTGTTAGTGCCTATGTTTTCCTTGATCTGACACCACATAGAGGTCAGTATCACACCAAGCTGGCTTTCCTTCTCTAGCTCTAGAACAAGCCAGGAACCCATTTCTACAGTTGAGTGACCTTTGGCTGGACTTGAACAACCAATCTACATGTGACAGACATAAACTGACCACTAAGCCACTCAGGCATCAAATTATCTGAGAAGCCATCGGGTTATTTTGTTCTGCTGTATCTGAGAGTTTTGTTTCAATCAAATCAGCCCTACTCCTATAGACAGAAGTTAGCAGGCAGTAAATTACATGAAACTGACTTTAAGATCTGCATCAAGAAATTCTAAAAATTGGGCAGTCAGTTGTTTGCATGTCCCTTGCAGAACTTTGCCTCCCTAACAGCTCTCCTGTAGGCCTGTTGGTTGTAAGCAAGATGCCCTGCTCCTGATGCATCCATTTGCAGATTATCAATGATGTTTTGCACCCAATCTTTGTCTTGGTCTTCTTCTCTTTCTTTTTCCTATTATGTACCTTCCAAGATGGTCTTTTCTAAATTATCATGACATTTAATGTGTCCATAATATTTAAATTTTCTCTGTTTAATCCTCTTTACTAGCCAACCTTCTTCAATATTAAGTTCTTGTAGTATGGATATATTTGTTTTTTTTTTGTGTCCATGATATTTTCTTTTTTGTGTCCATGATATCTGAACTCTTTTGTAGCATTTACATTCTAAGGCATTTATGTGTTTCTCAGCTATTAAGTGTCCAGGCATATGTTGTGATGGGAAAGATGTATGCCCTTAAAAATCTTATTTTTGTAGCTCTTTCTGTTCCTCTCCACAGATTCTTTAGTTGTTTTACTTTCTGAAAAGTGAAAGATGTCCTTCTTTTAATTTATCTCATTGTATCTCTATTATTAGTTAGTAATGATCCAAGATATTCAAAACTCTCCACCTCTTCCAATTTTTCCTCACTAATATATATTTCAGCTGCCTTATTTGTTTTGTCAGTTGTCATCACTTTAGTTTTCTTCACATTAAGATAGAGGTTTTGCTCTTCACTATTCTTATGGACTGACATAATTAGTTTTTCCATTCCTTTTTGTGTTGTGGACAATAATACTGTGTCATCAGCATATCTAATCTCTGGTATTCCATAACCTCCAATTTTTATGGCATTGTAATATTCTTTTAAGGAGCAATTTTTTATAAATAGGAAACTACGAGGTTTTGGTACGGTAAAGTAAGAGAACAAATATTGTAGGATTAAACCTCGAAAAAATCGTAGACAAAGCACTTTAGTGAGACGTGAGAGAAAGAAAAATCACAAGAGAATTACCTGGGATTCAAACACGGACTCCGGTAGGACGAGCAGCCGTCTAGCCACGAGAGAACAGCGTACTATCGACTTAGCCAACGTCTAGCCACGAGAGAACAGCGTACTATCGACTTAGCCAACGTTGGCTAAGTCGATAGTACGCTGCTCTCTCGTGGCTAGACGGCTGCTCGTCCTACCGGAGTCCGTGTTTGAATCCCAGGTAATTCTCTTGTGATTTTTCTTTCTCTCACGTCTCACTAAAGTGCTTTGTCTACGATTTTTTCGAGGTTTAATCCTGTAATATTCTTTGTCTACTTCTTCTCTAACATTCTTCATATTTTCAGTTTACAATTTAAATAAGTAAGGTGACAATATGCAACCCTGACGGACCCCTTGTTTTATGTCAAACCAAATTGTTGTTTCACCATTTATTCTTACTGTTGCCTGTTAGTCTAGATACATCGGTGATAATAATTGTATCAAATGTGTTGGAAATCCCATTTTTTCCCATTATTTCCCAAAGTTTCTGGTGTTGTACACAATCAAATGCTTTAATTGGGCACATACTCAAAATATAAAACACCCTATCAAGACAACATTCATAGAACAGTTAGTTACTATTACACAAGCAAATGACAGAGATAAATGTAATTGTTTGTCTTTTATTGCTAGGTTGAGGATAACATGTAATTAATATGACTTATAATGAGAAAAACCTTCTCCAAATAAAAAGAGTTCTCCAAATATCGTGGACACAAAAAAGAACAAATATATCTATACTACAAGAGCTTAATATTGAAGAAGGCTGGCTAGTAAAGAGGATTAAAGAGAGAAAACTTAAATATTTTGGCCACATTAAACGTCATGATACTTTAGAGAAGACCGTATTGGAAGGATACATAATGGGAAAAAGAAAAAGAGGAAGACCGAAACGAAGATGGCTGCAAGACATTGTTGATGATCTGGAAATGGATGCAGCAGCAGCAGGCCATCTTGCTCACAACCGAGAGGCCTACAGGAGTGCTGTTTGGGAGGCAAAGTTCCGCAAGGGACAAGCAAAGGAATGAAAAGGAATGAATGAATGAGAAAAACACATTATATATTTTCATAGTTCCTCATTTATTTCAGTTTTCTACAGGTCTTGTTAAAGCATGATCAACATTCAGTTTCCTTAACTCTACTTACCATGCATTCTAGTTCATTTCTACTCCTTCTGCACCAGATAAGTGAAATACCTGTGTATTTCAGCCCTGTTTTGGCATCAACATCCAATGCTGCCCAGCTCAGAAAAAATGTGGCATTACTGTCACATTTTCCTTCATCGATTTCCAATAGAAAATTTGAAGGGGGATTTGGTTCTGGAATTATTATTATTATTACTGTTTTTTTTTTTAAACTGGGTAGAACCATATAATAAATAACAGAAAGGAGGGAGCTAATTCTAATTTTTTTTTTTTTTTACAGACAAGAAGTTAGTTATACTGGAAATATCAAAACATCAAATGTTATAATTTTGTTTTTATTATTTAAAAAAAAACAATTATAATGTTTGAGAAGAGATCGAACACAATGACCATACCAAATAAAATTTTCTTATCAAATTTAATTGCTGATGTATTATTTATGACTTGATCTGATCTAATTATGTATACTTTACAGTGCATGCTTTATAGCATTTTTAATTACAATGTACTCTCCTTTAGCTTAGCTAAACTTCTTTTGATATGGATTTCTGAATCAGCTGAATAGAAAAGTACATACCTGCCTAAATTAATTCGCACACTGAAATAAATAACTGTCTTCAGTATTATTATCAAGTTTACCAGATTTTAACTTGGCAAAATTGGAACAGGTAACCTGATGAGAGTGGTGAGAGGGGAGAAGAGAAGGAGAGGCAGAGTCAAGTCCAGTGATATATACAAAATTTAACCAGTAAATTTGGTCCATGAAGGGAAAAATCTGATGGGATTTTATTTATGTGCATGATTACCAGTTTGAGTAAAAAATGGGACAAAATCACCAACTGCCTGGGACAGAACTGTCAAACTGGGACAGTCCCAGTCAAACCAAGATATATGGTAGCATTACTCATTGTAGGCTTATCAGTTTTTCTCTTGGACGAATCAAAACAACTGACCCAATGAGTTGGGACTGACAAATAAACAAGCAGAAAAATGTCCAGTGATATGGTCAAAATTTAATCCAGTAGATTAGTTCATAATTGTTTTGTTGCCTGTTTGAGCCAAAACTGGGACAAAACTGCAGCTGGCCAGAATAGGACTTTCAAAACCAGACAGTCCCAGTCAAATCAGGACATCTGGTAACCTTAATTATTATTACTTTATCACACATTATCAAAGTTATTCCTTACCAATAAGAGGCTAAATTATCACTCAAACATTAAAAGCAATATACACACAATACATTAAATGCTGCACCTTGAAATAAAGCAAAACTTTATTTCAGTCCTTCATTCCATAAACTTTCAGTTAAACAGAATTGTTAAATAATAATAAAAAAAAAAGCTTGAATGCAACAGTGAGAGAAAAAAAGCAAACTTTTATCTGAAAAGTTTAAAGAATTGACATACAGGTCTGTCTGACAATCTGTCCATTATCATACAGATTTCACTCTATTCCAGAAAGTCTACATCTTTTAGCATGTATGTTTCTAATTTATTTGAAAAAGAGAAAGACAAAGCAGGAGATTAAGTAAAAGCATATGAAATGGTTGATGAAGTGGTTTGGGAAAGGCAAGGCAAGAGATATGTTAGAAATATAAAAGGCCATGTAAAACTGCTCACCAGCATAAAACATAACTACCTTATCAACAGTTATCAGCATAGCATATAAAATGAATGAATGGACAAGATCATTAAACTTACTTTCTTGAATTGATGGAAGAAACAAAGAAGATGAACTCCTGGAGAAACCTTTGCTTGTACCTGGGGTTAATGTGATTTCAAAACTATTTCTGGAAGCCAGAGTAAGTTTGGCTGATAACTGAGTTTTTGTCTCTATGAATGACTCCATTCTTCCTGTGTCAGTATTTAAACAGGTGATCTTGTAATTCTTAATTATTCCATTTTTCTCACTCTCTTCCAGATCCTGATTGAAAATAAATACCAAGAAAGGAATAAATCTTGAAAAAAAAGTCAACAAAATGATGTTTTAGTAGTTTTGCAGTATCTGTCTTTCAAACTGAAGCAAAACGGCAGCATTAAAAAATCTTATATTAATCTAACAACTGTATAAAGCCATAAACTCCAATGTCCTAGGGTTGAACAGAAGATGTGCTATGGCACTTTCAGATCAAACAGTGAACATATAACCCTAGACCAATGATCAAAGCTTGCTTTTTTGCACAAAAAAAAGTGTGGATCAGTTTATTTAATCATTTTTTTTACTTTATATAGTTGTGTAGTTTGGGCGGCTCATGCTGCAAATACAGTAGAACTCAGACCTCATTTTAACATGATTTCAGAGAATTGATTACATGTGTTTTACTCTTCGAAATATTTGGGATGAAAAGGTTAACTGCAAACATCTTTGTCTAAATGTTTATAATAAACAAGATAAAAATGCTGGGTTTCTCTTGTATTGGTCAGTTGCTCTGAAAGAATCTTTGAAAACCTGCTAAAAAAACCACATGATGGACATCTGAGAAACAGAGGCTAACCACAGACAATAACAGAGGCTAACCACAGACAATCTGGTAAAGAATTGTTAAGGCAGAGATGAACAGCTGCAACATAGGTAGGGTACCATACAAAGCCTGGCTGCAGACAGTCAAAAGTAGAGAGATTTTGTAGCTACCCTACAGAGGGGGTAAAGAAAGTCCTGAATCAAGACATGAAAAAAATGACATGATGAAAAGAAAGGTAGGATATATGAGAGATACCTATGGGACACGTGGCTCTATATTTAATGGCAGCAGGTAGGACTACTACTGCTACTAGTCCTACTACTACTGCTAATTTTACTGCTACTACTACTACTACTACTACTACTACTACTTTTATAACTAACACTGTTGTTGCTGAACCACTGCTATTACTGCTACTGCTGTTATTACCACATTTAATAGTACTTCTAAAACAACTACTACTACTACTACTACTACTTTTATAACTAACACTGTTGTTGCTGAACCACTGCTATTACTGCTACTGCTGTTATTACCACATTTAATAGTACTTCTAAAACAACAACTACTACTACTACTACTACTGTTTTGTTTGTCTGGCTGTTATGACACAGTCTATATCTAGTGAGAATTTTGCGGAAATCAAATATGATCTTGATATAAAGATTTGTTGGCTCTACTGACAATACCGATGTTTCTGTTCACATTTATACTTTTTTTAAAATGATAAATCACAAATTGAAAAAAAAATTGTCCGCATACCTGCCAGTAGATCTGAATAAAGCGATTTGATGCATTACTGAAATACATCAATTCATGAAAACAACCTTTGCAGATTCGAGGAGAAGCTGCAGGAACTGAGGAATAAAGTTACAAATGAAATCACTGTTTTTCTCCTCTTCAAATTGTTTCCATTCTCTCATTCATTCATTCATTTGCATGTCCCTTGTGGAACTTTGCCTTCCTAACAGCTCTCCTGCAGGCCTCTCAGTTGTAAGCAAGATGGCCTGCTGGTGCTGCATCCATTTGCAGATTATCAACGATGTCTTGCAGCCATCTTTGTTTTGGTCTTCCTCAATTTCTTTTTCCCATTGTATATCCTTCCAATACGGTTTTCTCTAAATTATCATGACGTTTAATGTGTCCAAAATATTTAAGTTTTCTCTCTTTAATCCTCTTTACTAGCCAGCCTTCTTCAATATTAAGCTCTTGTAGTATAGATATATTTGTTCTTTTCTGTGTCCACGATATTTGGAGAACTCTTCTATAGCATTTAAAGGCATGTATGTGTTTCTCAGCTGTTTTGTTAAGTGTCCAGGTCTCACAGGCATATGTTGCGATGGGAAAGATGCATGCCCTTAAAAATCTTATTTTTGTGGTTCTGTCTGCTCTTCTCCACAGATTCTTTACATTCTCTACACATTAATTTTCACTAGCAAGATTGGATCTATAAAGCATTTTAAACTCCAGACAAAGGAAAAAAAGGAAAATGATTACTTGTTTGTACGTTTGTGTGTCTGTATATTTGCCTATTTCTTTTTTTTTAAATTCTTCTCATGATCCTCTTATTTTTTTTTTTTCAATATGTAACCCATGCTTAATCTTGAGTGAATTACCAGGCTTATTTTGAAAAATATATGAATTAAAATGTTGGCTAAAATGTTGAAGACTGTATTGAGCTGCCCTCAATATGTCTTATTTTACTCATGTATTCTGATAGCTGTTTTTTTTTCCCTTAAGATTTAGCTGTCTTTTCTTGGAATGTTCAGAATTAGAATGAGAAGAGTATTTTCAGGAGAACATTTTTGTAAAAAAAAAAGCTTTTTCATAAAGGCATATGATATCATTTTAATTAACTGAATATAGGAAACATTGTGGCTTGGGTAAGACCTTTTCTTCAGCGTTCAAGTTTCAGATCGTACTAAAATATGTAACTCCATTTGCCTGTTCCTGAGTTTTTTCTCCAGGTTTTCATGGCAGTTCCATACCTCCTGCTTCAGACTGATCTATTACGTCTAGGTCCTACAACATAAATCTGCATATTTTGGACATTCTTGTGCTATGTTCTTGAGTGTCTGGTGAGGACACTCATTTTGAGTTGACACAGATGATTCAGTTGCCTGACTAAGTCCTTAGTCAAAACAAGATGTTTTGGTTCACAAAAGTAAATCTGGGTATCAAAATTGAAGAGAAAATGAATCTAATTCTAACTTCAGCATTTATTTCATTTTTATAATAGATAAAAATATATACAAAATACAAAATCTGGAAAAATATACTGGAATCATAACTATTAAAACATCATATTTGCACTTACCATCTTCATATGTTTTTGCTGAGACAATCCTCCACTCACTTCTGTGTCCCTGGGGCTTTGAATCTTCTGTCCAAACAGGACTTGGAAGGATAGATATACGGAACTCATAATTTGTGAAAGGTGCTAGGGAACATACTTCATCATGGTTGTAATTTGTCTTATCTTCCTGGTTCAGAAGAATCTGCAGGAAAAAGTTATATATATATATATAAATTAAGCAGACTTCAGACTCAACATTTCTTTGCTCAATATAGATCTTGCATTGCAGAATTTAACTATAGTCTATATCACTTCCATTTAGTTGATTTTTTTTTTTTTGCTGTATATTATAGTCATAATCATGGCAGCAAAAGCCAAGTGCTGGACTGCAGTCAACAAGTAGAAAATCATGGATATCAGATAAGACATGGAAATACATACATGAAAGAAGAGCAGCCAAATTAGCCATGTTGAATGTAAAGACAGATCTTGGAAAAGTTTTGGCAAAAAGCAACATACAAAGAACTAGACAACAAAGTATAAAAGTTCAGCTAGAAGAAACAAATGAGAATATATGGACAATATGGCAAAAGAAGCAGAAAATCCAGCAAAAAACAGCAGACAGCAAAACTCTGTATAACATACAGAAGAAGCTAACAGGTGCTATTACCTCCAGAGAAAGACTAGTCTTTAGCAAAACAGGTAACCTATTAACATCAAGTAAAGACCAAAAGCTAAAAGATGGGCCAAACACTTCCAAGAAATACTTAATCAACCACACCCAAATGAATTAATAAATCTTGAAAAGGATTTACCAGTCCCACAACTAAATGTCAACTTAGATGAAGTTACACTGAATGAAACTGAACAGCAGTGAATCTAATGGCTAACAACAAAGCTGCAGGTGAAGATGAAATAGCAGTCGAGATGTTAAAAGCTATTAACAATGACAACATGAGCCAACTACAAAGAATGTTTAATAAAATTTGGAAAGAAGAAAAAGTCCCTTCCACATGGAAAAGGGGAATCATTGTTAAAATACCCAAAAAAGGCAACCTCAGTGACTGAAATAACTGGAGGGGTGTAACCTTACTGTCAGCTGTGTCAAAGGTATTTTGTAAAGTGATTCTGAATAGAATTAAGGACGTAGTGGATACTGCAATGACAGAAGAACAGGCAGGATTTTGAAAAGGGAGAAGCTGTCTCAGCCAGATCTTTACTCTAAGAATAATACTCGAAGAATAAATTGAAAAACAGAAACCATTAATTAATCCTGAACTTCATAGACTTTAAAAAAAGCATTTGATAGCATACACAGAGAATCATTGTGGAGAATTTTAAGAATATATGGAATACCATCTAAAATTGTCATCATAATTAGAGATCTCTACAATGGATATGTTTGTGTGGTCAAGACAAAAGAAGGGATGAGCGAATGGTTTCAGATTGAAACAGGTGTGAAACAAGGATGTATATTATCTCCATTGGTTTTTTGGAACTGCCATAGACTTTATAATGAAAAGATGCTGTATAGGTAAAACTGGCACTGATTGGGTACATGGGACCCAAATAGAAGATATTGATTTTGCTGATGACAATATCAGTGACAATGTGAAAATGATACAGGTAAAAATAGATTCCCTATCTTCCTTGGCTAGAAAATAGGTCTTGAAATTAACAAAAGCAAAACAAAAATAATGAAACTTCTCATTAATCAAGAAAGAAAAATATATGTAGAAGGAACAGTTGTTGATGAAGTAAACTAATTTGCATACCTTGGCCGCTACACAGACCAGGATGGTAACACCAGGAAGGAAGTTAGAATTAGAATTGCAAAAGTAGCATTGTCCTTCAAAAATCTTGAGAACATATGGAATTCAAAAGTTATAAGCACAAAAACCAAGTTAAGATTATTCAACTCAAATGTGATATCCACCCTCATTTATGCATGTGAAAGCTGGAAATCAACTAAAGAAATAGACAAGAAAAGACTCTTTTAAAAACAAAGGCCTAAGGAAAATATATGGTATAAAGTGGAACAAATTAAAGAACAAAGCAGAGATAAGACAGATGAGCAAACAATAACCTGTCTCATAGGTGATCAGAAAAAAGAAGATGGACATATGTAGGGCATGTGATGAGAATAAACAATCAGAGAATACCAAAACAAGCTATCAAGTGGAGCACAACAGGCTGAAGAAAAAAGAGGTCGACTGCGTGAAAGTCTAAAGAGGACATTAGTAAGAGAAGCCAGATTATTGGGAATAACACCCCTTGATGAAGTTGAAAGACTCGCTGAGAACAGGAAACCTTGGCAAACAACTATGCGAGCCCTATATTACGTTTAATGGCACAAGGAAGGATGTAAGAATGTGAGAATATTATAGAATATTACATGTAGAATAATTACTTTACTACAAATTAAATCAGAACTGGAACAAGTAATTCTTAAAATACTAAATCTTTCACACAGATAACGCTGGTTGCATCACAAAAGAGTCATGGAGCATTTAACCTCTTTCAAATCCATTTTAAATAATGAATTTTTATTTAGACTTCATCTGACTGCTTTGTTCATAATAAATAGAGACATATACTCCTTACTGGATTCCATTTTGTCCCATTTGCTGCTCTATACTCAGCCACAAAATGTTTTGGCCTAAATAATTCTGAGTTCTTCCAGCTGAGTTGAACACATGAGCTGTTCTGAACAGTTGCTTTGAGATCATTTACTGGTGCTGGCTCAACTGAACAGAAAAAAAATAAAACGAAAATACATTTCTCTTCAAATAAGTATATAATTATAACATACTTTGTTACATTTTCTTCTTAATTACAGCAGATAAAAAAAAAGTTACATTAAACATTATATTAAGAAGTCATTTCAATGTCACTACAGTTCACTGTGATGAACTAAAAACAGAAATAAGACCATCAAATCATAAAAGAACAAAAGCAAGTAAAATAAAAAAAAAGAGAACATGACAAAAGAACAATAACAGCAAAAGTAGCAGTTATTTTAATCACATGCCATATTTTCACACCATCATTTACTATTTTTTTTTCTTTTTGTTCTAATTTATTTAACATAGCAAAACTTTATATCTGGTGCTTTCATGTCTCAGTTCTGCCCAATATAATTACACTTACATTAAATATTTATACTCTTTCTTTCTGCTGACTGCATTAGCATGATTGTTTCTCAAATTTCTTAATAAAATCTCACATCTGACTCTGTAACTTATTTCCAACGGGAATGTGAAGGCACAATATTTTATGTAAAAATAAGTGCTACTATCCTAATCACATAAACTTTTTTTTTGTGGTCAAGATACATAAACAAATTACACAAGAACACTCAATTTTTTTGTAGAAAATTACAACACTAGCTTTTCATATTAGAAGTTACAGATGTGAAAAAAATTCTTTAATGGCTTTTATTATTGTGATAATTCATCTTTTTTTCTATGCTTCAAGTAAAACAACAAAACAAAACAAAAATAGGTAGGAAGGAAGACAGAAAAGTAAATGGTTAAGTCACTATTTAGTTTGTTAACTGCTTTGTGTTAAAAAAGAAAATGAAATTGTAAAACAGCTCAAGCCATTTTGTTTTTCTGCACAATAACTAACTCAAGAGTTGGAGTAACAACACCAATATTAAGCTACATTCAGAACAACACATTAAATTGTTTGGTCATCACCAAACAGTGTATCACATAAAACACTCCTGCTGAGAATGGCAGGAAACAGAGGAAGATCCCAGCCATGGTGGAGATGAATGCAGGAAATAAAAGAAATCTTAAACATTCCATTAACCAAAGAAAACCATAAAGTCCTATCAATAAATCTATTTGTCCTGTAAATATTGAAAGATACACGAGGAAAGAGACAAGTTACGTAAGTTTCTCTGTATTTTTATCATGTTATGCTACATCTTAAAAGAGAAAAATAATTGGAGTCTTATTCATTTAAATGTATGTGTTATGGGAGAGAATGAATATTAAATAAAGCTATTATCAACTGTATGGTTCTAAGGACTGTTATAGCCAGAGGTGGGGTGGGAGATACACTTTCCACTCCAATGAAATGTCTCCAAGGCGTGCATCTCAAATAGCCTCTGACAGTCAAGTCCAGCTCCTGGCCTTCTCGTGGCAGAACTGTTCAAACTGACAGGAGAAGGGGCGAAGGCAAATATCTGGCAGCTGAAAATCAGATGCTTCGGGTAGATGAGAGTCATGTTTGGTAGCTCATCTACCACTGCTGGCGAGATTCCTCAGCTGCCGTGCGTGGAGTGGGGCTCCTCCCGGCCAGTGAAGAAAGATGCAAATGTATGCATATCCTAATCACACTAAGGTTTTCCAGTGAGAAAGTCCAATGCTTAACTGGATGGGCAACCACCTCTCACCCAGCGGGGATACACATGTATCCCAAAACACGTCGAGGTTTTCCAGTGAGAAAGTCCAACTCTAGGCTGGATGGGCAACCACCTCTCACCAAGTGGGGATATACTCATATCCAAAACACGTCGAAGTTTTCCAGTGAGAAAGTCCAACCCTAGATTAAACTGACGCAATGAAAACCACAGTGTCACGCATTCCCGCTTCTGAGATCCATCAAGAATACAGGCTCAAGCCCTGTGATAAGCTATACCTCTTGTGGTCCTCTCATGGATTTTGTGCGGTCCTTTCGGGGACCACAGAGGGACCTATCGAGGACCACATGAGTAAATTCTGGAGGATCACGAGGCGGTCTTGGTGGTAGAAGCAAACGAAGAAGAAGAAGAAGAAGATCAACTGTAAGGCTGCTAGTCATGTGCCAGTTACCTAGATTATATAAGAAAAGAATTAACAGTGTTTACCATTTTAAAAGATTTTAAAAAGAAGCAAATAATATTTAAAAACATTAGACCATAGTATAGCACTTGTTAAGAATTAGAAAGTAGAACATCATATCTTCCTCTTAAAAAAAAACAAAAACAAATGTCTACTTTAAAAAAAAAAGACATTCTTTCTCTATAAGCAAAATTATGGTTTAGTATTCTTTTCTGCTTGTTTTGTGTAAGAAATGTGAAAAAGCTTTGGTTATAATCAAATGCTGGAACAGTAGATGAAAGAAAAGAAATGAAATTTACTTCATTAGACTGACTGCTTGAAATCACCTGATGATAACAAGATTGAAATAAGCATAAGAAAAAAAAAATTCTACACTATATTTGCACAACAAAATCTAAGCCAACCACATAAAAGTTAAAATACACACAATAAACACTTATTGTCACTGAATTTACTTATTTCACTGAATATTGATAAGAGGGTGAGTCTCTAAAAATGATGAAGTTAACAGTAGACAGCTGTAGTACAGATGTTATGCTCTCCCTCTTTAGATACAGGTACACAGTGCCATGTCAGTCATTTCAGAAATATGATTTCAGCAACCAGATCAAAGATGAAGCATGCACAAAAAAAAAAGGAACAGCACAGTTATTTGTTTTTTGGGTAGAGTGTGCGAGAAACCTGCAGCTATTCATCTTAGAGCGATGAGGAAGTATGGGGACATGTGTATATTGCTTTGGCAAATGTATGAGTGGCACAGAAAGTTTAAAAGTGAATAAACCTGATCTAATATTGTAGTGGAACAAATGATATGGGGAGAACCAGTGATTACAATTGATGAGGTGCCTGAAAAACTGAAGATTAGCGTGACTTGGCACACCACAACATTCATGACACAACACAGTACTGAAAAAAGTCTTCACCAAGTGTGTAAACAACTCACCTATGATTTGAAAGATCATCATGAAAATGTTTGTGAAACAACATTACTAAGTTGAAGGAGATGAGTTTCTCCAATGTGTAGTAACTGCAGACAAATGCTGGGAATATTACTTCCAGGCTGTGCAAAAGCAAGCCAGCAAGAAATGGTGACATTCTTCCTCACTGAAACTAAAGAAGCTCTGTACAATTCCATCAGCCAGAAAACTAATGCTACCAGTCTTCTGGGATTGTAACAGCCAAATCTCTGAACATTAATTGCCCAGAACAACCACTACCAACAGCGAAGCATACTGCAACCTGCATGAGAACCACTTGAAACCTTCACTCAGGTCAAAATGTCACACTTTGGTCATTTCTGGTGTGTTGTTAAAGCATGATAATTCATGGCCTCACACAGTTTGTGCAACAGTTCAACACATTATGAATCTAGATTTGGAGTGTCTTCTACAACTTGTTTTTCACTTTACCTCTCACCATGTGATTATCATGTGTCTGGACCCTTTAAGGAGGTGTTAGGAATTAAGAAGTTCAGTATAGATGATGCGGCGCAGGCGAGATTCTTTGGCTGCCATGCGTGGGGTGAAGCTCCTCCCTGCCAACAAAAAAAGATACGATTAGGGCTGTCCGCGCAAGCAGTCTCCGCATGGAAAGTGTTGGAAGGGCTTAAGCAATGAAGTTTAATCGGTGGGGCCAGAAGGCTACTCACATTACGACACTTCTGCTCTGGAGGTTGGCCGTGTCCTATGTGCACCCGAACTGGGAAAATATGCCTAAACCGGCTTAATCCAGAGGTCAAATCTGTGACATGTGGTGAGGTTTGTCCTCCTCGACCAAAACTCTGTCCTGGTCACCACCAGGAAGGGTAGCGACCACAAACACAAAACGCTGAAGTCAGAGACACTGGACCAGTGTAGACTAGTTTTGGCAACCTCCTCTCAGCTGGTGGATTTCATATCCAAACCACGTCGAGGTTCCATTGAGGGAAGCCCAACTCAAAGCTCTCTGGTGCAATGAAAACCACAGTGCCACACAATTCCGCTTCTGTGACCCACCACAGAATGTAGACCCAAGCCCCCTGATGCTCTGAGACTCCATCCTAAATGAGATTTATCTCAAGGACCACATGAGTAAGTTCAGTAGTACCATGGTGCACTCTTGGTGGTAGAAGCATATGATGAAGAAGTATAGATGATGAAATAAAGAGGCAGTGCATAGGTGGCTTCATACTTAATCAGACATTTTTTTTCTCAAGGAATTCAGGCATTAGTGAAGTGATGGCAGACCTGCATTAAATATGGTTGAAAAGTGATAAGGAGTTTTCAGTCATATGTGTACAGTTTATGTTAATAAAAGAAATATTGTCACTTTCTGACTCCTCCAATTGCTTACAGAAAAGAGATTGTTCATTACACAGTTTAAAATAAACGAATAAATTGTTAGCAGTAAACAAAATTAAAACTGAGAATAAATTTTCAGCAAGTTGAAAACAAGGCCTGTACATAGTAAACTGATGGAAGTATGATTAATTGCAAAAAACTGTAGATGAAGCACTTTGGTCATGAACACATTCCAGTTATGTCAAAGAGGCACTTAGAGAAGATGATGCTAGTACCCATTTTTCTTTGACCTGTTAGCAGGTTACACGGTAATGTGATAAGTGTCACGCCTGGTGAATTTTCTTTCCCCAATTCCATCTAGAAGTAGCTGAGAACTCATTTCTACAGCTGGGTGATTAAGGCACTAAATTGGAACTTAAAAACTTTAGAGATGAGAGAAATGAAAATAAGAAGAGAATGACTGTCTGGTCTTCATATATACTCCTAGTCTCCATATACAGTCCTACTATTTCAACTGAAATAACAGTGAGTGAGTGTGTGTGTTACACATCATCATCATCAGGTGCTGTGCTGACTGGTGTTGGCTATTATGCTTCTCCAGAGTACACGATCCTTCATGCAGGCCATCAGCTCAGTTGATGATCTCTCACACCATCTCGTCAGACTTTCCAGTATCATTTCTCCTGGTCTTCCCCTGGCTATTTTTCAATGCCCCCTCTTCTCATTGCATGTCCTATGAAAGTACATTGTGTCTCTCTTATTTTTACAAGATTTTTTGTCTCTCCAGCTCTTCTCATATATTCTTCATTAGTTATTTTTGCTGTCCAGAGAATTCGCAACGTTCTTCTAACAAACCACATTTCTACTGCTTCCAATGACTTTTGTGCAGACCTGTGTCCATGATTCATTTCCCTAGTGTGTACGTACACACTGAGTTAATAATGCATTATTCTTTCATGGCTAGATCACTGCTTATCTCACTTGAGTCTGAAGCCATTTATACATATTTCAGCCTGTTAATCAGCACAGAATAAATAACATTGCAAACACTGACAATGTGTATGAAAAGCATAGAACTTACAACAAATATTTAGTTCAAAGGCCACTAAACTTCATGTTTGGCAATTTTAAAGTCTTTTAAACATAGTAATACATTAAGATTAATTAAAAGCCCAGGCTTAATAATTACAATTTGCCATCCCAAATGCTGGGGGCAAAGATGCTGTCCAATTTGGGAGTCTGTGATTCATAGCTGACATGCTAGCATCAGGGCTTGTGAAGCATAGCTGATCAAAACCCTGCCCCATCTCTCCTTTGATACTCCCAGCAACCGGTCTAGCCTGGTTAAAGGGGGCATGGATTGCCATAGTCCCATAGCAGAGAAGTCTGCTAAAAAAGTATTCCACACCTGCTTTTTTAGTTGTACTCAGGTATTGAAAAAATAGCTACTGTAACCTGCTCCCAATCCGATGTGATGCTGTGCCTAAACACCTTAACTGCATTGGCTGCAGTTCTAGGGAGACAAGAGACAAAAGAAGAAGAAGAAAAAGAAGAAGATAAAGAAGAAGAAGAAGAGGAGGAGGAAGAAGAAACACTCAATTTTACACAGATTAAAAAAAAATTCATCATATTCCAATCCATGCAGATATGTTTCTTACTCTCAAGGAATATGTTAACACAGTATCAAAACAAAATCATCATTTAAAGCAGACACACTATCATTTATGGTTTCCTAAATTTTTTAACACCATCATTATATGGCTCAGAAAATGTTTTCACTTTTATGTATGGAGCTGAAGTGTTGAATTTTAGCAATGTGGACATTTTTCAGTATATGGATCATACTAGGTCTGTTACTGGACATAAAAATTAGAAATCCATGTTTTAACAGCAAAACTCAGTATAAAAGAAAAATAATAAAGTATATAGCTTGTATTGTGTTATATTTCAAAGATTTAGGTAGTATGGTATACACAGTGTGGAAGAGATAGTGAAATGTTTAAAGAAATGAAGATATAGATGAGAAATGTCACACCTAAGCTAAATGTAATTTGTGATGAGATGGGGAATACCTTGACAGAGACAGAGGAAATTCTAGAAAGATGGAAGGAATATTGCAAAGGAATGTATGAAACAACTGACTGTGGAAACAGAAATCAACAATGTGAATTATTATTGGAGGAGAAAGAACCTGAACCGACAATAGAAGAAGTTTTATGGGCAATAAAGAATCTGAAAAATGGTAAATCACCAGGATGTGATGAGACAACAGCTGAATTTATTAAAGCAGGAGGAAAGGAGTGTGCAACAATCTATCATGCACTGTGCAAAAAGATATGGCATTCAGGTATTTGGCCAAAAGAATGGAAAAGAACTGTATTCATACCACTGCCAAAAAAGGGTAATCTGAAATTATGCACAAACTACAGAACTGTTGCCCTGATTAGTCATGCCAGTAAAATTCTGTTTAAAATCATAATGGGTAGACTTTGTAAGAAAACAGAAGAAGTCAATATGGTCCAAACTGGTTTCAGGCAAGGAAGAGGATCAAGAGATCATATATTCAATCTAAAATTAATAATAGAGAAATGCAGAGTTTAATGTGAATCTATATTTATCCTTTATAGACTACTCAAAGGCATTTGATTGTGTACAACACCAGAAACTTTGGGAAATAATGGAAAAAATGGGATTTCCAACACATTTGATACAATTAACATCACTGCTGTATCTAGACCAACAAGCAGCAGTAAGAATAAATGGTGAAACAACAACTTGGTTTGACATAAAACAAGAGGTCCGTCAGGGGTGTATATTGTCACCCTACTTATTTAACTTGTATACTGAAAATATAATGAGGAATGTTAGAGAAGATGTAGACAAAGAATATTACGATGCCATAACAATTGGAGGTTATGAAATACCAGAGATTAGATATGCTGATGACACAGTGTTACTATCCGCAACACAAAAAGGAATGGAAAAACTAATTATGTCAGTCCGTAAGAACAGCGAAGAGCAGAACCTATATCTTAATGCAAAGAAAACTAAATTGATGACAACTGACAAAACAAACAAGGCAGCTGAAATATATATCTCTCTCTCTGAACCTTAAGTGCCCAGGGCACATGGGGCTTCCGCAAGGGTTTTCCACAAATGCCTGTCCTTCGCCTTTTTTTCTGCTCTTGCCCAGGTGAGCCCTCTATTGCTCAACATCCTTTCTGTTGTTCTTCTCCATGTCTCTTTTGGTCTACCCTTACTTCTGCTCCCCTGTGGTGTCCATCTTAGTGCTATTTTTGGTAATGAGTTGTCAGTCATTCGGAGCACATGCCCCAACCATCGCCAGCGTCTTTCCTCAATAATTGTTGTCAGTGGTTTCATCTGCATTTCTGCTAATAAAATGTTATTTCTTATGGTGTTTGGCCAAAATATATATCAATGAGGAAAAATTGGAAGAAGTGGAGAGTTTTGAATATCTGGGATCACTGCTAACTAATAATGGAGATACAACGAGGGAAATTAAAAGGAGGACATCTATTGCTCTTCACAAAGTAAAACAAATAAAGAATCTGTGGAGAGGAGCAGACAGAACTACAAAAATAAGATTTTTAAGGTCATGCATCTTTCCCATCGCAATATATGCCTGTGAGACCTGGACACTTAACAAAACAGCTGAGAAACACATAAATGCTTTTGAATGTAAATGCTACAGAAGAATTCTCCAAATATCGTGGACATAAAAAAGAACAAATATATCTATACTACAAGAACTTAATATTGAAGAAGGCTGGCTAGTAAAGAGGATTAAAGAGAGAAAACTTAAATATTTTGGACACATTAAACGTCATGATAATTTAGAGAAGACCATATTGGAAGGATACATAATGAGAAAAAAGATAAAGAGGAAGACCAAAATGAAGATGGCTGCAAGAAATCGTTGACGATCTGCAAATGGACACAGCAGCAGCAGGCCATCTTGCTCACAACTGAGAGGCCTACAGGAGTGCTGTTTGGGAGGCAAAGTTCCGCAAGGGACATGCAAATGAATGATGATGAGGTAGTATTATTCAGTATTAATCTTTATTGCTACATGAGGTTTTCATATCTATAATAGAAAAATAGGCATAAAATCCCATGATGAGGTTGAAAGACTCGCTGAAGACAGGAAAAATTGGCGAACTACCTTGTGAGCCCTATGTGACATTTAACGGCACGGGAAGGATATAATATAAGAACAGAAAAAGAGGGATGAAAATGCAAAAGCATCATTTAATATTGATATACATAATAATCTTTCAATCTTTTCATTCACAACTCCTAGACATGATATTTTATTGAAAAAAAAAAAAAAAGCACTTTATCTAAGGGAAATAACTCTAATAAAACATGACAAATGGCATGCTTTTTAAAAATAAAGTGGGGGGGAAAGAAGCTGAAGAAAAGAGTACTTTTAAGATTTTTGGCTTTAATATCTTGCTACATACTGATCTGAAACAGCTCAAAACATAAATTATCCTATTACAAAGTAAGAACTGGTTACTGCACAATGAATGCTGAATAAGCTACATCAATATCATTATTAATATATCAAAGAATGAGTAAAAATCACTTTAGCGCACAAAGCTACATCAATGCACTGTCTACTTCACTCTATTGTCCACATTAATTAACTGTGAAAACACTTACCAATGTCTTCTTCGCGGATCATAAATGAAGGATTAAGAACTAAGTTAAGACTTAGTAAGAATTAATGTAGAATTTCACGTCTATAGAAAACATAGTTACTTCCTTTTGGTACTTACCTAAGGCAAATATTCTTACATATTCAAGCCTTACTTCGTCTACTATTATTCCAGAATTAACTGTAATAAAGCAGCATTGTTTGCATGGATGATAGAAATCTCATCTTCACTCCACTTTTTCTTTTTTTTTTGTAAGGGAGGGATGCATTATGAATTATGCATCAGTACTTGATTATATATTGATTATATATTGATTATATATTGATGCCATAACAATTGGAGGTTATGAAATACCAGAGATTAGATATGCTGATGACACAGTATTACTGTCCACAACACAAAAAGGAATGGAAAAACTACTTATGTCAGTCTGTAAGAACAGCTAAGAGCAAAACTTCTATCTTAATGCAAAGAAAACTAAATTGATGACAACTGACAAAACAAACAAGGCAGCTGAAATATGTATCAATGAGGAAAAACTGGAAGAAGTGGAGAGTTTTGAATATCTTGGATCACTACTCACTAATAATGGAGATACAATGAGGGAAATTAAAATGAGGACATCTATCGCGCTTCAGAAAGTAAAACAAATAAAGAATCTGTGGAGAGGAGCAGACAGAACCACAAAAATAAGATTTTTAAGGGCATGCATCTTTCCCATCACAACATATGCCTGTGAGACCTGGACACTTAACAAAACAGCTGAGAAACACATAAATGCCTTTGAATGTAAATGCTACAGAAGAGTTCTTCAAATATCATGGACACAAAAAAGAACAAATACTACAAGAGCTTAATATTGAAGAAGGCTGGCTAGTAAAGAGGATTAAAGAGAGAAAACTTAAATATTTTGGACACATTAAACATCATGATAATCTAAAGAAGACTGTCTTGGAAGGATACCTAATGGGAAAAAGAAAGAGAGGAAGACCAAGGTGAAGATGGCTGCAAGACATCGTTGACGATCTGCAAATGAATGCATTAGCGACAGGCCATCTTGCTCACAACCGAGAGGCCTACAGGAGTGCTGTTAGGGAGGCAAAGTTCCGCAAGGGACATGCAAATGAATGAATGCATGAATGAACTTGATTATATTTGATAAATTTTATTACTCAGAACAAGAATATTTCATTTCCTATAAGCAATACCATACACTACATAACAAAACATTTCTGGAAATGAACTCTTAACCTTTGATGAGCCATTTAACCAGATTTTCAAAAATTTTAAAAATAAAATAACCATACAGTAAAATCTCATTACAAATTGGCTTCAAGGGGATTGGCACACTAGTCAATTATATCTAAAGTTCATTACATCCAGAATTAAAAAAAAAATATTTAGGAGTATGACCGGGACCTGCAGACATAGTCTGTTTACTTGTGAGGTTCTGTTATAAACAGAATCCATTGTAACAAGATTTTACTGCAACTATATGGTTTTGATCTGTAGTAAAGAGTTCATAATTTTTAAGCGTCACAAATGCTAAAAATAGGCAGCACATCATTTCTAGTAAAACAGAATTGCAGTGGTTTTTTAATTTAAAAAATATTCACAAGTGATGAATGTTGTTTGACAGGACAAGAGTTAAGAAAAAAGCTGTAATCACTTTGGCTAAAAGGATAAAATTAAATAACAATATTCTAAAAATGAGGTCCAGATCTGAGGGTCCCATTTTTCCAGAGAAGATTGTAATTCACTTTAATAAACAATGTCATCTGCCACATAGTATATATAATCAGTCTGTTTTATTCATTCTACTGACAGCTAAGTACTCTTTCATTCCATCCATTTGACAAATATCATTTAACACCAGACTGCATTTAACTCTGTTTTTTTATTACATTTTTTATGTTTTGTAATTGTGTCTGATGAAAATGACTATGTCTATATATGTATTTTTTTTTCATCCCATAAAACTTCTTTCATGCTTCAGAAGGTTCAATTCTACACAGCATTTTTTAAAAATCTATTGTGAATGATGCACTTTGCTTCAGTCTAGGTTAGTCAACAAATTCAGAGAATGTGCCAGGTGTGATGGCTTGGCACGGTAACTCAATAGTGACATAGATGATGAGGTAAATTTGTGATTTTAAAAACCATTTTTCTTCTTCGTGTATGCATGCAATTTTATCACATCCCAGACACAATGTATTTTTGTCAAGGAAAGGCTGAATGCAATATTTTTTTTTTTTAAAACAAATGAAACTGAAAAAAAACAGTAACAAAGTTGCATTTTCTTTACAACTGAAAGATATAAAAGAAAGCCAAAGATAAAATTGCTTTACCATATAATTGTGTTTCTATCATAAATATGGGCGATTTTTCATTCGCAAGTTCTACTCTTTCATAAATGGTCTTCACTTCTATCAACATCCAGTACAGGGCAGCATGTTTGTAAATATCAGTATTCCAAACACAGGAAGTCCTTGTGAGGTTTGGGCAGTCAAACTGAATTCCACTGATTTTCAGGAAAATAATGAAAGGTAAAATGGTCATAGTTAAAAACATTTGCCATTTAAGATCCATTTACAATACATGTAACAATTTACTACATTTCCCGGTATTTTAGTTTTTCTGTACAAATTAATTTGCGTATGAAAAATAAATTAAAACAATTCATACATGAGAAAGAAACTAATAGCTATGTTTTTTCCCCCATTAGCGATGTTTTTTCCCCCCATTATTGAATATGAAACCTAAATGCTTCATAGACTGAGAAACCATGTAACTCATGTGATTAACAAATGATATTAATGTCACTGTATATCACTAATTAGGATTAAACAAGACAATATTTAATGAAATGATATAATGTAAACCTATGTGCAATTGATAATTTAGCTCAGAATATGTTGCTAAATAGTTTTTTTTGTTAAACTAGGAGTGTCAAACTCACAAGGATACTATGAAAATATGTTATTGTATTAAAATTAATACTGTTAGCCTAGAAACAATGATTTTTAGTTTAACCTGCAAAAGAAAGAAATTATCACAGCTCTAATTGAATGTGCATTTAATAGTAAAATTCCTTGAAGCATGTTGTGTAATCTGACAAAAAAACTAGTTGATTTAGATGTTGCTCATAACTCAATTCAAAGACACAACTGTGGTATTTGGGCACCCCTGGTTTAAACTGTTACTTTACACGAGGTTCTTCTTCTTCTTCATTCACTACTACCACTAAGATCGCCCCGTGATCCTGCTGAATTTAATCCTGTGGTCCTCGATGTGTCTCATGGTCGCCCTGTGGTCCTTGAGAGGCCCACAAGAGATCCCCGAGAGGATCACAAGAGATTCAGAGTATCATGGGGCTTGGGCCTGAATTCTTGGTGGGTCGCAGAAGTGGGATGACACCATGGTTTTCGTTGCACCAGTTTAATCTAGAGTTGGACTTTCTCACTGGAAGACCTCAGCATGGTTTGGATTATCAGCATATCCCCGCCAGGTGAGAGGTGGTTGCCCATCCAGCCTAGAGTTGGACTTTCTCACCGGAAGACCTCGACATGTTTTGGATATCAGTATATCCCTGCCGGGTAAGAGGTGGTTGCCCATCCAGTCCAGTGTTGGACTTTCTCACCAGAAAACCTCAGCGTGATTCGGATACGCATACATCCCCACCGGGTGAGAGATGGTTGCCTATCTAGACTGCACTGGTCCAATGTCTCAGACTTCAGCATTTTGTGGTCGTGGCCGCTACCTTTCCTAGTTGTGACCAGGACAGAGCTTTTTGTCCAGGAGGACAAATCCTCGCCACTATTATGTTTCACCCCTGGGTTGAACCAGTGTAGGCATATTATCCCAGTATGGGCATGTTTAGGACGTTACTGACCTCTAGAGCAGAGGTACCGTGACATAGTAACCATCAAGTTTCACCCCTGGTTTAAGCCGGTTTAGGCATATTTCACCATTACACAAGGTTGATATATTACATTTTTAAAAAAATTAATAATAATACTAGTCTTCAATCAAATATCGATTACCAATGCATCTGCCATCATCATCATGTGCCAACTCTGCAGCACAATTTAGCAGCACTGAATCTCCAGCCTGGTCTGGAGCTTGTCAGTGGTAACCCTTGGCAAACTGTTTCATGCCCACTTGTTGTTGTTGTTGACCTTTCTGTACCAAAGTCTTCTTCTTATTGTTTTATTCTTTGTGTTTTTTCTCCCAAATAATGTTTCAGTATATTGTTTTCTGTTATTATCCTCTCCAAAATACTTCAGCTCCATTTTTTTTTCATGGTTTTCATTTATTTTTCCTAATTGTTGTTCAGTTACTTCTTTAGTTGTTTTATTTTGTTTAACTAAATATGTCACAATTTTTGTTAAAGTTAACTGTTTTGTCTTGCAGATTTTAATTCTTTTTTAAAGTCAAAAGTAACATTCATATTCAGTAACAGAATGATTTCTATAAACTTCAAATCCTCATAAACCACAAGAAGTGACAATCTTCTGACTGAAATTTCTAATATATAAAGTTTGAAACGGTAATGATGAGATCAACTGTCAACATTAAATCTACTGAAACTGAACAATTTTAGCACACTTTTCCAATACATATTTTAAAATCTCATTTTTAAAAAATGTATAGATTTTCTTTAAATCTAACTCTTTTCTGTGAGAGTATGGCTGTATAACATTATAGAGATTAGCCTGGCAAAAAATAAATGACCATGCCAAAACAAAAAACAAAACAGAAAGAAAACAAACCCATATTAAAGTACATATAGGCATATTGGGTAATTTCCACACACAAAAAAATTGATCTACAAAAAGATCCCCAGTTGGTCAAATAAGCAATGAACAGCTCATAAAGCTAAGGAGCAAAATTACAAGCAAATTTAATTTATACATACTTTAAAACAAAATTACAATAATTTGTAATTCTTTTACCAGATTCCCAGAACAGATTTTCTGGACAAGGTGAAAGAAAATTAATGTTTATTTTCATTTTGTTTTTACTATGACACCTGTAGTGTGCAATCATAAGTCACTAAGGCCCCATCCACCCTTCTCATAAGAAACTCACGTTTTGCATGTTTGTTCATGACATACTTCTAGTTATATAATTGGAGAAAAGAACTTTCAACATTTCAATTAAAGAATCTTTTCTTTTTTTTTAAAAAAACCCAACATTTTTTTCACATATAAATTTAACAGCTTAACAGAAAAAAAAATGTAGATACTACAAAATCTCATATAATTTGTTTTCCCATTAGATTAAATATGTAAAGTAGTTCACATTTTAAGGATAAGCTGTGGCATATATAGGAAGAAGCAAATGTTTTCTATCATAATGTACGAAGAAAATCTCCCAATGATACCTTAATAAGCTATATGTTAATTCTCTTCTAGGTATGTCTATAATTTTTTAGAAATAACAAGGCTCTCAAAAGCATAAATTTATAATATGTTTAAAATCATAATTACAATATACATGTTTTTTTTTTAAAGTCTCACTACACTTTCTATGAAAAAAAAAATTGAAAAATGAAGTAAATGATGTCATCACAAAATGTGGTAAAAAAAGTCATTTAATTAGTTACAATAGTGACTGCAGTGATACAACGCTGTTTTGGGTTAGCTGGAATGTACCACTGAAATATTCATTATAACAGGTGTTGGAAATGTCCTCCACGGACTTCAAGACATGACTCTACACGTCTCTTCATATTGTCAAATACCTTGTGCAATGTGTCTGTTGTTATTTCCTGAAAGGTAATTCTGATTGCTTCTTTCAAGTCCTCAATTGTTTGTACATTATTTTTGTAAACATTTCCTTTGAAGAAACCCCATAGATAATAATCTAATGGATTTAGATCTGGAGAATGAGCAGGCCAAATTCCATGAGATATTATGCGATTTGAGAAATTTTCTTCCAAAAGACCGTGTGTTGCTCTAGTTGTGTGTGCAGTTGCACCATCTTGCTGGAACTACACTTCTTCAATTTCTCGTTCATTCAGTGGTTCTAAAAAAAAGGTTCCAGAATGTCAGTATGGTACCAATTGGCATTTATAGTGTTGTTGAAGAATATTGGTCCAATTAACTCTTTCCGTGCTGGAGGAAGAAACACGGACGTTTTCTGGAGTGCGGGAGTAAAAACGCGGGTCCTTGTCAGTAAGGGGTCTAGGTGTAAAATGGAATGAAAAACAGTGTTTCCATGTACTTCCGTATACGTAATATGTATCAAAGTGTAGCTAAATGAATGAAAATTTCATAAATGCAGAGTTTTTTAGGAAAAAAGAAGTAATGTGATGTTTTTAGACACTGATTGTGGTCAGCTCACCATCGGCTAGATCTAGATTCGCGCTTCTTACCCCTATTTACCATCTAAGATGTGTAGATCTACTTGTCGATCTCGTATTGTGACTCCGTATGGCATTTTCGCTTACTGAATGTCTGAAATAACCTCCTAACTACTCCTAACTACTTCTCCAGTCGTCTAAATATGTCTAAATCTACTTAGAAAACATCCAAGAGCAGCGGGGTGGCCATAGGCTATGTCCATACCCCTATCTACATCGTAAAAAATTGAAAAATTTCCATGCTTCTCGTCCGTATTCTCGCTCGGCATCGCTCGTAACTAGGCACGCATTCGCCATTTTGAAAGTGTCACCGGAATCGCGGACGAAATATGTACAATCTAAATGTTACACCGCTTGTTTTAATGAAACAAACAATTGTCACTATCCTGACAATACGCTCTCAGCATTGAAACCGGAAGCGGCAGGATAGTGCCAATACGCTCGGGAAGAGTTAAATGTTTTCTACTGCTGCACACCATACCCCAATTTTCACATCATGTTGCGGCTCTTCATGAAATGCATTGGGATTAACACTGCTCCAAATATGATTATTTTGGCTATTAACATATCCAGATAGATGAAACCATGCCTCATCAGAGATGAATGTTAAATCGAGAACTGAATCATCTTCTTCATTCTAATCATAGTTCAATGAGGAGGTTGTTTATCGGGAAATTTTGCTATAAATCTTCAACCGCCATTTTGATACACTAGTTCACCCAAAAAAATTCTTTCTTCCATTGATAACACCATTCTGTTTCGAGTTCAAAAAATTACTCCAGCAGATGCCAACCATTTACTGCATTTTTCTTCATGATTGACTGTGCAGCACATTTTTTTATGATGTCATTTCTTCATTTTACATAGAAAGTGTAGTGAGACTTAAAATTCAGGAAGAAAGATAGAGGAGACAGAAAAAAATATCTGAAAATTCTGGTAAAGAGTCACATAAAAAAAGGACAATAGTTATAGTCAGAAATACCAATGTCCACAGAAACTAGAGAAGCATAATCACCAGTGACTACACACCTTATGAATACCTGATATATGATTATGAATGCCCACTGAAATACTTCAGACTGACATTAAGAAAACAAATACATCAAGAAAACATATACATCATGAAAACATATACTATAAGAAAACTGAATGTAGATATGATTTTAAGATGGCAATGACAGTAGTAAATAAATTAAAATACAACTTAAAATGTGAGATTTGCCAGTGTAGGAGTCTACTTTACACTCTTTTAAACACAATATGCAAGAAAGATTTTCAAAGAACACTATAAACATTAAAATAGTACATTATTGAATAATTATTCCTGGAAATCACACCATACCATGTAGTAGACAACATTTGTTATCACTGTCCTTCTTTGTTATTATCATTGCTGCTACATAATTAGTATTCATAACATTCTATTAAATCCGCACACTATAATCTTACATCCTTCCCATGCCGTTAAACGTCACATAGGGCTCGCATGGTAGATTGCCTAGATTTCCTGTTTTCAGCGAGCTTTTCAATCTCATCAAGGGATGTTATTCCCACTAAGCTGGCCTCTCTTAACAATGTCCTCTTTAGAGTTTCATGTGGTCAATCTCTTTTTCTTCAGTCTTGTGTGTTCCACTTGATAGCTTGTTTTGGGATTCTCTGGTTGTTTCTTCTCAGCACATGACCAACATACGTCCATCTTCTTTTTTTTTCTGATCATCCATGAGACAGGTTGTTGTTTGCTCATCTGTCTTATCTCTGCATTGTTCTTGAATTCATTCCACTTTATACCAAGTATTTTCCTGAGGCATTTGTTTTCAAAAGAGTCTAATTTCTTGTCTATTTCTTTAGTTGTTTTCCAGCTTTCACATACACAAATTAGGGGGGATATTACATTTGAATTGAATAATCTTAACCTGGTTATAACTTTTGAATGCCTTATGTTCAATGCTGCTTTTGCAATTCGAATTCTAACTTCCTTTCTGGTATCACCATCCTGGTCTATGTAGCTGCTGAGATATGCAAATTGTAATTACACTATAATAGGCTATGTTAATAAGCCAAGCATAAAAGTTGCACTGAAGCTTATATTTAGTATGGATTAGCAATACCAGCAAGGTTTACAAAAAAATCAAACTTATTAAACATACTATGAATGACTGGGACTGAAGCTGAAATGAATAAAAGGAAAAAAAAAAGTTATGGCTTCTGCTGCTAAAAATAAAACTAAACAAATCAGAAGTAACAAATTAAAGACACAGACTAAAAAAGAGCAATAACAAATTAAAGACATAGACTAAAAAAGAGCAATCAGTACTTGAGATAAAAATCATTCAGACAATGCCAAATAAACATAACCTACAAAACATAAACTACATGCAACAGAAATCCCAAGTAAGCATTCATATAGTCATGCTTCAGTTTATGAACATTTATTTTTGGTCCTTACTTTGTAAAACTTGGCTGTTTATACCCTTTTTTCACTCCTTTATTGCTAACTGATCATTATACGTCTTCATGTCATGCTTATTTATAAAAAGAAATTAAGAAATAAAATTTCACACTTTTTATAACAAGATGACAAGTATTCTTTTTAACTTTTTTTGTAAAAGTTTTTTCTTTCCACTTCTCTTCTCTGAATGCCTTTAGGTCAGTGATCACACTAGGATTTTTTGAAACTGGTACTACCTTACATATTTTCCAAAATACCGCTTTTGTCTAAAAACATTTGGTACCTTATACTTTTAATGTAAAATTAAACCAACTTTACACATATAACTGGGCATTAAATGTTTGTGTGATTTTTTTTCTTACCCTATTTGCAGCAAGATTTAATTACAGGATGCTCACATTCTGAACCAGAACCCAAACTGGCTGATTCTCCTCCATACATATTGTACATAAATCATCCTACTGGGCCACTTATCCTTCAATTAATTTAACTGCTCACTTTTTATTAGATTTTTTATAATATAAACTGGTTATGGTAACTGACAGTCTCAGAAAATTCTGGTTTTGCTCTTCTTTTTTTTTTTAATTGGTAATTTATCATTAACTGCCAGTTAATGCAATCACTGCATTAGGTGTTTTTCCTGCAGTGTTTGTCTTATTGTAGAGTGCTTTATCTGTGACAACTTGGATGAAGTAGAGTGCTGAAGCCATTTCATTTATTCTGTGGCAGATTCTTGATACTGACATGTTGTGGCACAGGGCTGAGTCCATGGTTTTTGATATTATGATAGTGCTGCAAATATGGCTTGTATATTATGGTAATAATGTACTATCTTTATGTGCCAAAATACATTCATATTCAGTTTTAGGAGGGTATTGAATCAATTCCTATTGTATGTAGTAGAGACATTTATCTATGGCTGGTGCATTACAGAAAGTGCAGACTTTACAGATACTGTTTTGAGGCAGAGTACAGAGTTCAAGTTTTATGTTGTGATTAAAGTATTGGGCACCGAGGACTGAAAATCATTAACTATTAAACAGTTTTCAGTTTTTTCATTAGTCAAGTTTGCAAGCCACTCACTAACTGCAGATAAATGCAAAATTCATTTTAAAAAATCGAAACAACAGAAAAATAAAATGCAGTTCATGAAAATGAGCTGACACCTACAAAAGGTGATATGAACATATACAAGAACTCTTCTGAACCTGATGAACAAATTTCAGTCAAACCATAAATCTTGTGCATTTTGGGAAAGTGATGTGGAAGTCTCAGTGATCAACAATAAATCTGTGACCTAATCAAAGGCTGTGGTATTTTTAAAAAGTATTAACATTTTACTTATCAGTTTTGACACTGCTGTGTGATCCAGGAGGATCATTGTGTAGATTCGCTAAAACCAGGGTCCTATAACTGTGGGGTTTCGGTGAGAAGGGGAAATTTGTTCATCCAACATTTTGTAGAAACTCAAATTCAAAACATAAGTCACAGATGCTTCTAATTCATTTTAAATGAAATTCAACATATTTTCAACATAACAATAACAAACACACATTCATATGTTATAAACAGAAATTGCTGATATCAACATGCACAGCTGAAAGAAGTGTTATTTTACTGATAATATATGCTTACTCTGTAGTCCAAGCCAAAGAAACAGTGATGTAATCTGGATACTGAAATTCTACCCCAAGATCCCAGGTACATTTCATTTCTTCCCAGTTGTATACCCGACAAGTTATGTTTTTAACACTTTTTGGCTCGTCTAAAAATTAAAGTGAGAAAAAAAAAGAAACAAAACAATCAGTCTGAAAACCAGAATCTCATCAACAGATGTGGTGTACGAAAACAGTTATGACAGCTGAATCCCATTTTATGGTATGTACACATATACATGGTTTGTACATGATTGTGTTTGTTTTGAGTTGTAATTAAAATGGTAGCCCTATAAATATGTCAAAATACTATTGTGCAATGACTGGGTTGAATCAAACTAGAATATAAAATGTATCTGGCTCACTAACACAAAAATGCTCAGTCTGCTAATCCGGTGGTACAAGCTTCAAGTCCCAGCAGTGGGGTACCACCGCACCAAAAAGGCACCAGGGTCCACCCAGCCTCTAAGAATGGGTACCAGAGAAATCTGGGAAGGTAAATGCAACCAGGCATTATACTGACCACATCACACTTTCATGTGCCGATGTTCTCGGAAATACAAGCCTACCATCGTATCCCCTGTACGCCTTAATTACAAGGAAACAGGGATTTTACCTTTACCAGTAACATAAAACAATATTTCACTCATAATAAGGATTTTCACACTACACAAGATTATGGATCCCCTTTGAGAGAGAGAAAAAAAAATGCAGACCCAAAGAAGAGAGTTAGAGCAGACCCAAAGAAGAGAGTTAGAGCAGACCCAAAGAAGAGAGTTAAAGCAGACCCAAAGAAGAGAGTTAAAGCAGACCCAAAGAAAAAGAGTTAGAGCAGACCCAAAGAAGAGAGTTAAAGCAGACCCAAAGAAGAGAGTTAGAGCAGACCCAAAGAAGAGAGTTAAAGCAGACCCAAAGAAAAAGAGTTAGAGCAGACCCAAAGAAGAGAGTTAAAGCAGACCCAAAGAAGAGAGTTAGAGCAGACCCAAAGAAGAGAGTTAAAGCAGACCCAAAGAAGAGAGTTAAAACAGACCCAAAGAAGAGAGTTAAAGCAGACCCAAAGAAAAAGCAGACCCAAAGAAGAGAGTTAAAGCAGACCCAAAGAAGAGAGTTAGAGCAGACCCAAAGAAGAGAGTTAGAGCAGACCCAAAGAAGAGAGTTAAAGCAGACCCAAAGAAGAGAGTTAGAGCAGACCCAAAGAAGAGAGTTAAAGCAGACCCAAAGAAGAGAGTTAAAGCAGACCCAAAGAAGAGAGTTAGAGCAGACATTTTATCAAAGTTATTAAACTAACAGCAAACACGGTGAACCCCCCCCCCCCCCCCCACTTCATCCTAGCCTAAGATTATAATAATATTTTGAAAAATATTATTATTACTACTATGTGCCATGCCAGGCAGCGCTGATAATCTTGCTTCTCCATCTTGTGCTGTTCTTGTGTTTCTGATTAATTTAAATGCTTTTCTTTTTACATGCCACATGGTCAGTCCACCGAGATATTTTTCTCTTGGACTTCCTCCCTTTCTTCCCTTTTCCTTTGAATTTTTTTTCTTCAATCATTACCAAGTTATCTAACCTGTCCTCTCATATTGAATAGCATGAGAGAAAACCAATATTTAACTAAGTTTATAAAAAAAAAACACACACACATACAATCAACTCTGATAATCTGAGAACCAATCAGTCTCTCTCTGCCAGAAAAAGTCTCCTGGTAGCATTCATACATGCCATCATCACCAATGTCTGCGTGCTTCAGCTGCAGTCGAATAGCCTTTGTGGTCAGATTTTCAGTATATTCTGAAAGACTGGAGCCCTTATCTGAAAGCATAGTAAACTTTCGTGAAAATAAATCTAATAAATGAAATGCTCACAATTTTTTTATCAGCCATCTAAAAATATATGGATCCTTACTGGACAGGAAAATATGAAACTCACTAGTAAAGAAAATGTAAAAAAATTATAAAGGTTTCTAAATATTCCAAAATGTAACTTTTTTTCCAACATCCCTCCTCACCAATATATTTTTAAAATAAACATAAACTATTGTTCAATTAAACATAAATTATTGTTCAAATACTATACATAAACTGTTTCAGTTAGAACAAATCTTTCTTCGTATGTCTCTTAACTCTTGGTTTCATTTAAGAATTACCATTTTTTACTCTTCTTCTGAAATGAAGCATTGATGAATCCTCTCTTAATTCCTTGTCTGTGATGTTGCAATACAGTTCCAGCATTTCGCCAACAAATTTGAAGGTCCCGTTGCTTGCTGTAACCACTGAAATAAACCATCATACAATGTTCACATTCAGTTCAATGCAAGCATGAACAATGTGAGGAATGGTTTATGGTAATGTAGAGTTTCAGTATCATTAATATTAAAACTGATGATGGTATATTAATGCACAGAGAAGATCTGAATGTCATATGGACAGAAGGTAACAATAAAAATTAATATAATATTTACAAAGGCACGAAAAATATGAAAAAACATGAAAACATGAAAACAAAACATGAAAAAAAAAGAACTATTAAAATTAATTTTTTAAGGATGGTAATTTTTCCCATCACAACATATGACTGTGAGACCTGGACACTTACCAAAACGGCTGAGAAACAAAATGTTACAGAAGAGTCCTTCAAATATCATGGACACAAAAAAGAACAAATATATCCATGCTATAAGAACTTAAAATTGACGAAAGTTGTTTAGTAAAGATGATTAAAAAGAGAAATCTTTAGTATTTCAGACATATTAAACGTCTTGAGAGTTTCGAGAAAACAGTCTTGGAAGGGTACATAATGGGAAAAAGAAAAAGAGGAAGCCCAAGGTTAAGGTGGCTGCAAGACATCGTTGATGATTTAAGAATGGAAGCATCAGCAGCAGGGCATCTTACTTACAACAGAGAGGCCTTCAAAAGAGCTGACAGGAAGGCAAAGTTCAACAATGGTCACACTAATGAATGAATGATGTGAAAAAAGATGCAGTAAAATATCCACCTGCTTTAGCGAGAAAGCATTTTCATCTTACTCAGAAGCTGACTTCTGATTCTCCTCAGCATAACAAATCATGCTTAATAATCAAGAATCATGATGTCAGTTTTTTTTTGTTGAGTTTTACTCCTTTGAATTTTTTTTTCTTTGCGTGTGTTGATACTTGTATTTAATATATCAAGAAATGCTAAAGTATGTTTATAAATTTACAGAAATGTTTATAGGAATGGAAATGTACAAAAAATCTCTCCAATCTCTTTTTGCACTTCAATGAGACATATTCTAACAGTTCTAGCTCAATAGGACCTCAGATGAAAATTCAATTGATGTAAATTGTAAATCAGGCTTTCTTGGATGGGGCCAAGGTCAATTTAACTTGGCCAAAATCAATGGACGTAAATAATGTTGTAACTGGGGACAAATTTTTAATTAAAAAACTGAAGTGTGATGTGCAGGATAAAATATCTAGAAACCCTGATATAAACAACATATAATATACACATATACACACACACATATCTATATATATATACACACACACACATATATACACACACAACTATATATATATATACAGAGGCTTATCAGATGTCCTGGTTTGACCGGGACTATCCTGGTTTAATGATGTGGTCCCTGCATCCTGGCCAGTTTATCATTTTTCTCCCGGTTATTTGGTAAAATTTTATAAGTGCCGAATATAAAAGAAGTAAAAGAATAGTGCAGCCTCTGGTAAAATGACCATTTGGCAACTAAAATATCCCCTCTGTTACGCTCACTGTTGCTGATCTAAATATTTTGTATCTAGATCTAAGTTAAGACTAACAACAAAGCTGCATGTGAAGATGAAATAACATCTGAAATGTTAAAAGCTATCAATAGTGACAACATGAGACAACTACAGAGAATGTTTAATAAGATTTAGAATGAAGAGAATGTCCCTTCTAAATGGAAAAAAAGGAATCATTGTTAAAATACCAAAAAAAAGGCAACCTTAGTGATTGTAACAACTGGAGAGGAGTAACTTTAATATCAGCTGTGCCAAAAGTATTTTGCAAGGTCATTTTGAATAGACTTAAAGATATAGTGGATACAGCAATGACAGAAGAACAAGCAGGATTTTGAAAAAGGAGAAGCTGTCTCGATTAGATCATTACTCTAAGAATAATAATTGAAGAACATATTGAAAAGCATAAACCACTAATACTGAACTTCACAGACTTTAAAAGGCATTTGATAGCATACACAGAGACTCATTGTGGAGAGTTTTAAGTCTATATGGAATACCATCTAAAATTGTCAATATCATTAAGGACTTCTACAATGGATATGTTTGTGCAGTCAAAACAGAAGAAGGGATGAGTGAATGGTTCCAGATTGAGACAGGTGTGAAACAAGGATTTATACTGTTTCCTTTGCTTTTTGGAATTACAATAGACTTCATAATGAAAAAATGCTGCACAGGTAACACAGGTATTGACTGGGTACATGAGACCCAACTAGAAGATCTTGATTTTGCTGATAACATAACTCTTATCAGTAACAATGTGAATTCCATGCAAGAAAAAACAGACAGCCTGTCTTCACTGGCTAGCAAAATAGGACTTGAAATTAACAAGGACAAAACAAAAATAATGAAAATTCCCATTAATCAAAATGGAAAAATTCAGAAAGATGGGACAGATATTGAAGAAGTCAGTCAGTTTGCATGCCTTGGCAGCTACATAGACCAGGATGGTGACACCAGAAAGGAAGTTAGAATTAGAATTGCTAACGCAGCATCGATATTCAAGAATCTTGAGAACATATGGCATTCAAAAGTTATAAGCACAAAAACCAAGTTAAGACTATTCAATTCAAATGTAATATCCACCCTCATTTATGCATGCGAAAGCTGGAAAACAACGAAAGAAATAGACAAGAAATTAGACTCTTTTGAAAACAAATGCATAAGGAAAATACTCATCATCAAGTGGAACAAATTCAAGAACAATGCAGAGATAAGACAGGTCACTGAACAACAACCGGTCTCATGGGTGATCAGGAAAAGGAGATGGACATATGTTGGTCAAGTGATGAGAAGAAACAGTCAGAGAATCCCAAAACAAGCTATAAAATGGAACACAGCCGCCCAAAGAAAAAAAGGCAGACCCCGTGAAACTCTGAAGAGGACATTGTTAAGAGAGGCCAAATTAATAGGCATAAAATCCCTTGATGAGGTTGAAAGACTGGCTGAAGACAGGAAATATTGGCGAACTACCTTGCGAGCCCTATGTGACGTTTAATGGCACGGGAAGGATATAAAATATATAAGATAGATCTAAGTATTTTTAAAGTTGTCTAGATGTTTTCCCCAAAAATTTAAGGCATGTGGCCTAATAAATTTAGATGTTTTATTTTTTCATCCATATATATTTTTTTACAGAATTTATAACAGTATGTAGCCTATGGTAAAAAAGGTAAAGGTAATCCTGTCAGTCCTTAAAGGCACATGAGATCCAGATATTTTTATTTCATTTTTTAGATATTTTGTTTCAATTAGAGTTGGCTAAACTGGAACTTAACTGCCATGTCATTGTTGCACATGCCCTATCTTTGCTGAGTTCAAATTGCGAGTCAGCATTTGCCATCATTCTGCACTGTACGTTAATTTCATTTCCAAAATGCCAAAAAGAAACTGCGTGTTTACTGATAAATTAAAAAAGGATTATCCATTTTTGAAAAAAAGTTTGTGATCTTACTGATAAAGTGAAATGTGAACTGTGCTTTTCAGAATTTTCAGTAGCTCATGGTGGACGTTTGGACGTTAAAAATCACTTGAAATGTTGGAAATATATTCATTCATTCATTCATTTGCATGTCCCTTGCGGAACTTTGCCTCCCAAACAGCACTCCTGTAGGCCTCTCGGTTGTGAGCAAGATGGCCTGCTGCTGATGTGTCCATCTGCAGATCGTCAACGATTTCTTGCAGCCATCTTCATTTTGGTCTTCCTCTTTTTCTTTTTCCCATTATGTATCCTTCCAATATGGTCTTCTCTAAATTATCATGACATTTAATGTGTCCAAAATATTTAAGTTTTCTCTCTTTAATCCTCTTTACCAGCCAGCCTTCTTCAATATTAAGCTCTTGTAGTATAGATATATTTGTTCTTTTTTGTGTCCATGATATTTGGAGAACTCTTCTGTAGCATTTACATTCAAAAGCATTTATGTGTTTCTCAGCTGTTTTGTTAAGTGACAACGTCTCACAGGCATATGTTGCGATGGGAAAGATGCATGACCTTAAAAATCTTATTTTTGTAGTTCTGTCTGCTCCTCTCCACAGATTCTTTATTTGTTTTACTTTGTGAAGAGCAATAGATGTCCTGCTTTTAATTTCCCTCATTGTATCTCCATTATTAGTTAGCAGTGATCCCAGATATTCAAAACTCTCAACTTCTTCCAATTTTTCCTCATTGATATATATTTCAGCTGCCTTGTTTGTTTTGTCAGTTGTCATCAATTTAGTTTTCTTTGCATTAAGATAGAGGTTCTGCTCTTCGCTGTTCTTATGGACTGACATAATTAGTTTTTCCATTCCTTTTTGTGTTGTGTCATCAGCATATCTAATCTCTGGTATTTCATAACCTCCAATTGTTATGGCATCGTAATATTCTTTGTCTACATCTTCTCTAACATTCCTCATTATATTTTCAGTATACAAGTTAAATAAGTAGGGTGACAATATGCACCCCTGACGGACCCCTTGTTTTATGTTGGAAATATAAGGCAGGCAAAAAAAAAGTTTTAGAATACTAGAAAATAATGTATAAATAAGTATAAATATCAATACAATCCTACAAGATTTTACAGCATTTTATGACAGATGTCTTTCTTACACTGAGTTATGGGAAAACAGTTTTGGTGGAGCAGAATCTTTTACTTGGATAAATAACAATGAATTAACATGGTCTGAAATTGAAGCTTCAGGTGAAAAAATTAATGAAACTTTTGCAAATAATACAATAAACATGGATCAACTGTTTGATGAAGTAGTGATTGCAAAAGCTTTTTGGTCCGCAAATATGAAATGTGGAAAAATATAAGTTGTGAGGAAAAATGGATACAACTTTTCAGTCATTTCAAAGAAAAGAACATTTCATTGCCCAATCTTGTTCGAATTATAGAATACATTTTCATCATGCTAGGCACATCTGCACCAATCGAAAGGGTATTCTCAATAATGAATATCATATGGTCTGAAGAAAGAGCTAGAATAGCTGAATCAATCGTCAAAACTTTACTACCCTGCAAAATTAACAGTGAACTAAACTGTTGTGAATTTTTTTATGCCATTAAAAATAACAAAGAATTTTTACAGAAAGTTCACACTAGTGATAAATATTAATAACTTCTTAATAATAAGGTACATTCAGTTGAGTTATTAAAAACTGGTTTTAACTCATTGTTGTTTTTTAACAACTTCTTTATTTAACCTTTTCAATCATAGGTACTTATCCTAGCAGACTTTATTTTCTGCTGCATTTTCTCAAAATGTCCCGGTTTGAGAAAAAAATATCATAAGTGTCCCAGTCTGATAAAAAAAATATTATGGTAATTATATATATATATATATACAAAGGTAAAAGTGTCATGCCTTAGAGCCACATAGGTATATGGTGTTAGTGCCCATATCTTTCATATTACAGTATATATAAAGGCCTCAGAAAATAAGAGAAAGCTCAGAGCCAAAGAAGACAAGTTTTCACAATATAACATTCCCACTACCTGCAGAGTAAGTAAAAATACCAGAGGGATCCAAAAAAGATGTATACACACACACTTCAATACAATAACAAGCTATATAAATGGTGTAATACTAAATTTATATACACATATACAGATGAAGAAGAGACAGAGAGTGAAGTTACTGGATGGGCTGTCAGTGTGGCTAGGAAGAAAGTCACCAGCGGATCTCATAATCAAGTCTAAAGACAGGGAATTGTGGAGAGAAATGATAGCCTACACCACGCGGCATGGCACCTGAATTGAATACAGACAAACATAGACCACTTTAGGTTTCAACAATTACAACAGGCGCTCAAAGTGGTTATCAACAGCGTCAAAACACTTCTGAGTACCATGAACTACTGCCTGAGCAACGTTTCTAATGGGATTAATGCGCATGCCGTCTCAATTTAATTTCCTGCTTATTCGCCAGCAGCACAGCTGGTCTTCTATGATAAATAACATTCTTTAAAGTCCTCCAGAGGCGAAGTCCAGGGATGTTAAATCAGGAGAATGGTAGCGCCTCAATCAGCTCTCTTCGTCCTATCCATTGTCCTAGCAAACTCTCATCAAGGTATGAGCTCTCGTCTCAGTGGTATGTGGTGGAAGTGTGGTGGTAGTGTGATGGTAATGTGGTGGAAGTGTAATGGTAGTGTGGTGGTTGTTTGGTACTGGTAGTGTGGTGGTAGTGCAGTGGTAGTGTGATGGTAATGTGGTGGGAGTGTGATGGTAGTGCAGTGGACGTGTGGTGGTATACCGTTTTGTTGGAGGTGAAATCGTTCATGGTTTTTATTATCATCAGTGCACTACGGACACTTCATCCGTACTCATATTTACCTCCCCCCCCAACATATCCATCAGTGTCCAGTGGCTGACAGTGCCTGGCCTGTGTTCATTCCCATGAAGGGCACAAATGGCAGGTTAAAAAACAGATGCTGGGAGCAAGTGTGGGTAACCCTGACCAGCAACAGTACCTTCAAAAAAAGAATGGTCCAGTCAGACCTCATGATGACAATCCACACCAAACATTAAGTCCAGGTCAACTGACATGATAAAAACTCCTGCGATTTTATGTCATCTGTTTAGAGCACATCGTTTCTCTGTTTTATTTGGTCTACGCCCTCTTCTACAACAACATCGTACTACACTTTGTGACATTAACTACATTCAGCTTCTAAATATATCCACAGATTTCTTTTGTTAAAGTGTGTATACATCTTTTTTTTAATGTAATCACTCTGTAAATAATCCTGTGTTGTTGTTTTTTTTACTTCGAGGGTAGTGGTTGCCTTGCCACGTATAGATCAGTGCTGAGAAAGCTGATGCAATGCTCCTCCAATCAATGTAGACTGAAAAATAGTATCTAGCCTTTATAATTAGAGAATGTGTCTGAGAATATGCACATCATTTCTACAAGTATAACGACAAGGGGGGGGGGGGAGGTTTTAAAAAAACTAAACAAAAAACTGCAGGACTGAACTTCCAGGTTATCCTGTTTGCAGCTGACTGTGCAGTAAGCACCAGGAAGCTGGACGCCACACTCAGAAGCCAAGTCAAATGGTTTGGCGCCGTTACAAAATTACTGGTACACAGGTACTATCACAGAAAAATTTATACGAGAATGGTAGGAGCAAAAAAAAGGGGGGGGGGGGAATATCCCTGCGTAACCGCCGAACCTTTTCAAGAAATCACGGATATTGTGCGTAGTTGCTATTCAACTCAGATATTGGTAAAAATCAACCACAACAGAAGCTGCTTGGCAAGTTCCACAAACACCTACACTGTAGAACCACCTACGATGAAAACGGCCATTATTTTTAAAGGATTTCAACTCATGATTTGCAAGGAAGTTTTCGAAATGAAATGTTTTACTTAATACACTGACAACTGTATGTATAGAGTACACTGACGCGAATCGCTAGTATTCTCAGTTTTCAGAAGTGGGTTTCTCTTGACACAAACGTCAGGTGCCCATTTTTGTATATGTCTGATGCACTTGCTTCGGGAGTTAGCTCGTCCTCTGGTGCACTGGAGCAATGTGCATCGCAGGTTATTGCACTAGTCTCTCGTGGCGATTTCGACTATGGCCGGAGGCTCCCCACTCAACCAATAGTAGAGATGGATCTCTGACTCGTTCTGAGCAAGGAAACGTACCTGATCACAGCACCCTCTATTGCAGTGGTTCTTAACTGGGAGACTGGATCACATAAAGATTCTCGAGGGTCCACAGACCACCAAATGGATTAGCTCGATTAAAATAATCTTAGCATAATCTAAGTTCTATTTATTGCTTTAGTCTTATGAGGGATCCACAGCTGTTTTCACGCTGGAAAGGGAGTACATGCCCTAAAAAATATTAAGAACCACAGCTCTATCTTCTGTGTTCAAAACGAGGCCATAGCGTTTCTGATAAAAATGTCTGGTGATAAGTGACAAAATTTTGTCAATCAAGGGATAGATCTGATGGTATTCCCATACGTTTTTTAATTTAAAAAAAATCGGAACGTGGCCTCAGAATCTCAAACCGGCATAGTCCCAATCAAACTGGGACGTCTAGTAACTCTACTTCTAAGGCATGATCTTTATCTTTTCCGCTAAGGTGTTTCTGCATCCACGTCTGAGCATGAATCCATCGTTTAGTCTTGCTATTTTATCACCACATTCTCAGCTTCTTACCGCCATATTCCATGAAAGGCTGCGCCGTGAAAGCACCGCTGCACATCAGTACACAGAAAATCACCGATGTATGCTGCTGTAACCAGGCCATTGTTCTCTCACGCTGCGCATTACCACGGAAACTGAGACGCCGATATCGTTGTGGACCGTTTTCATCTCACGGTAGTTTCCTTTGGAACAAAAGAAATTGCTTCGTTGTAAAATTTCACACATTAACACACAATATGTATTCATCCTTAATACAAATGGATTCTAAAAATTGCAATGAAATTACTAAAAAATACAAACTATAACATCTTTGGCTGACAGCAAAGTGTGACTGTGAGACCCGAACATTAGTTCAAAGAGTAAAGAGTACAGCCTCCACTACCTTCCATGCATGTCGTAATAGGATTAAAGACGGTCTAAAGGTTAGACTAACTATCTGTCATGTGGAAGAAACTCGAGTTACAAAAAACACAGAGGGGACGGAAGTTTTCGTCTTGGAAAAATAAGGGGCTCTAAAAAGAAAGGATTTGAAATTTTACCAAAGCTATCCCTAAGTAAACCAACAACAAGAAAGATCAAAGAATACACGGAGAAAGGATACAATGAAGACTCTCTCACACGGAATGACTTAGAGAACGAGGTCAAAGATAACAATGACTGGAAAGCCTTTGCAGCTTATGCTCCGGAGGAACTGTACAGATGCCATCTTTTCCTTAAGACAACTAACAGAAAAATCAGTTAAACACAACCAGATATTGCACATAGCTTACGTAGATCAAGAAAAACCATTTCATAGAGTAGATAGATATAACCTGTGGGAAATTTTACAGCATTATGATCAACCTATGCAAAAAAACTATACGAAAACAGTAAGTGTACAGATAGAACAAATGCAGGACACTGAACCATTCATCATAAAATCTGAGGTGAGGCAAAGCTGTGTACTATCTCCCTTACTATTCATACCATACATTGACAACATCTGCAAAGAAGCTAACATACAAAGTTAAAAACTCCGCCACCAAAGCTGCCCAACAGCTCAACCTCAGAAAGAATGCCGATAAACCTACAGCACCTTCCAGAAGACATACCCAGTAAGTGGACCATAAACGAACTCCTTTTATAGCCACATCAGAAAAAGACCTACAGGAGAACATGGATAATTTAGCAAGGGCATGTATAAACCACAACATGAAGATCAGTGCTGAAAAAACAGAAATCATTACCATAGCGAGAGAAGAAATCCAAACAAAGATATTCATAGACAATCAGCCCTTGAAACAAGTGAAACATTTCAAATACCTCGGTAGCATAATATCATCCTCAGGGAAGATTGACGCCGAAGTTGAGAACAGATGCAGTAAAGTAAACCAGGTCATTGGACAAATGACTCCTTTACTGAAAAACAAATACATCACAAATGAAGCAAAAAAGGGCACCCTACAATACAATTTTCCTCCCAACTCAAACATGGACACTAACAGACAAGAATAAAAGAAAAATCATCACGACAGAAATGAGATGTTTAAGGAGAACACTAAATGTGACAAGAAGAGGCCAAATAAGAAACATACACCATCAGAGCAAAGGTTGGAGTAACACCAGTATTATATTATATCCAGAAACAGCAAGTCAAATGGTTTGGTCAATTACTCGGTTACCATCAGACAGTGATATCACAAACAACATTCACACTAAGATTTGTAGGTAACAGAGGAAGAGGCCGCCCACGCAGGAGATGGGGAGAAGAAATTAAATATTAAGCATTAAATATCCCATCATATGAAGCAAATTGTCGAGCCCTATCAAGACGACTGTTTGTCCCCTCAACACCGAAAGGTATATGAGGAAGGAGACAAGACAAGACAAGTCAAACTCCGAAGGAAGTGCTATGGGCATTGATTGACTAAGTGGTTAAAAGCAAAAATAGATTAATTATTTTAAAATTACACATAAAAGGGCCATGGTTTTTGCATGCTCTTTTATTTGCGGCGTGTGTGAAATGATGTCTTATAATGGCAAATCATATTACGACATAGCATCTAAGTTTTTGTACCGTGTAAAAACATTATTTACACCACAAAATGATAGATATGATACGTTTATGTACACTTTATGATGCAGCAGTTTTCACTGCGTACTGGTATGGCCAGTACTCCAATTAGGTCAGTTAGGCAGCAGCTTATGGCAGAGAAGAGGATGAACTCAGTGCAGTATTCCAGGGTACAGGACCAGCAGTGGATTAATATAGAAAGGTTAATCAAAATAATTACCTTTTACCTGAACCACAGACTCCGATAGGGCAAGCACCCGTCTAGCCACGAGAATATAACCGCACTAATCGACTTGGCTATCTCGCATCTCAAAACTTTCACGCTATATCTTGTCGAGTAATTTTCATGCCAATGTTTCTCTTTCTCTCACGTCTAAAGTGCTTTGTTTACGGTTTTTAGAAGGCTAACCATACGACATTATGTTCTATGAATTTACAGTGCGAAAGCCTCCTTGTTTCGTATTTTTAAAATTTAAATATATTAAGTTAGCGTTCTAGTTACTTTTGCCTGGAATGCAAAAAAAAAAAAAACAGCCTGGCATCTGTCCTGCTTAACCATGAACGAGTCTGTTACCAATTGTATCATTTTATCCTTTATTTGTTTCATTTCTAAAACGAATTTTAACTATGAAGAATCCAATGGTCGCCTCACTTTATCTCAAAGGAAATTATCCAATCACCCCCCCCCCCCTTTTGGATCACAGACAACGTTATCTCGAATTATCCGATCACTCTTGTGACGTTTATCAAACGAAACTGTACGATATACGCAGAAAAAAATACGTCCGTTATTACAATCAACATTTTCGGTTTCTTTTCCAGTTTCATGGGGCTTGTCATAATCTATATTATTTGCATTATTTTATTCACTAAACTGAAAGACGTAATGGGCTAAAATAGGTCCCAAATACAGATTACAGCCAAATTTTCATATATAACAGGCGCTGGCGGTGTAACGGAGAGAGTGGTGTAAATATGGAAACTAAGCTTTGGAGATCTCGCACAAATTCCAGGAAGAAAATGGGATGTGACATCTGATTATGCAGAAAAAACTGGTTAGAATAATATGTCTAGAGTTTAGACATGAAACACACACGCACACAACTATCATTTTAGTTTTATTGTGCCAAATCCCCGTACATTCCTACGAATTCCCCTGCGATGAATGTCTACAAATTTCTTCTCTGCTTTTCTTGCACAATTTGCATGGTTTATCATCTTCATCTTTTGATATACATTTTATTGATGTCTTCTTGGATAGTTTTAACATGTCCCGAAGTGTAAACATTTTTATCTGTTTTAACTCTGGTTTAATTCGTTCACGTAAACAAATCACGTTCATTAAAATTAAACAAAAAGTAAGTTATCATTTAGAATAATCTCACAAGTAACATTTATCTCCCCCTGAACAAGATTTGACGATGCTCTAAACTGTATGAGGACTTTTATGGGTTAAAGACTAAGCGACAGTAGATTGTGTGTGTGTGGGGGGGGGGGGGATTTGGGGAAACGATAGCTCACAACTCCAAGATTGGCGAAGGAGCGAAGGAATCCAATAGCTTAAAATCAAGACTCGGAGTGAGGGCTGCTGTCATCACCCATTGAAGCAGTGGTTCTCAACCTTCAGTTAGCCGTGGACCCCATTTCCAGCTTCATAACAGCTAAGGCCCCCTCATTAAAAAAATAAAATAAAACAATAGATAGAACCCACATAATGCTAAGATTTTTTAAAAAATAAAGACAACCCATTTGCTAGTCCACGGAACTCCAAAAATCTTTCCGTGAATCCCCTATAGGTCCATGGACCCCCTGATTAAGAACCACTGCCTCAGAACGTGTTCAATCTGACTCTTCTCTGTTGATCTAGGGCAGGGGTGGCGAAGAAGTGGCACGCAAGGCCAGTTTTTAGGGTTCGTGAACTCTCTAAAATTTCACACTTCAAGATGGCCAGGAAATCTTAGTGACACGCTGAGGAAGTTTTTGAAAGCATTTTAGTCAACATTGGCACGTATTCTCAAAGTGTTTCGTAAAACTGGTTCTAGGATATCGGCCCCCTCTCCCACCCAACCCCCTCAAGTTAAAAAAAAGGATCACGAGGGGATGGGGGCACATAAACTCTAGACTAAATAGAATATTAGAAATGAGCTATTATTATCATGTGCCGTGCCGGACAGCACTGGCAATAATACTTCTCTATCTCGTGTCTCCGATAATATCATTTGCCTTCCTTTTTCTTTTCCTTGCCATTTGGTCACTCCACCGAGAGAGTTTTCTCTTGGCCTTTCTCTCTTCCTTTTCCTCTTGAATGTTCCTAAGTTTCTGTCTCCTTCTCATGACATGTCCCACAAATTTTGAGTCTTTTTTTTTCTTATAATTTTAACTCGTTTTCGTTGTTCTGAAACTTGTTTGATGAGATCTTCGTTTGTTTTTCTTGTCTTCTATGGTATTTGTTGCAACTTTCTCAAGAACCGTATATCTAGTGCTTCCAGTTTCTACATCATATTTTTGTTTTATTTTCCAAGTTTCACAACCATATAGCAATACTAGTTCTATACAGCGATGAAATATTCCCCCCCCCCTCTCAGTTTGAGAGGGTACAGGAGATTTTATTTGTTAGCATCTTTCTTCACGTCACAGAAATTTTGTTTTCTTTGTGCACCTACCATCTGCCGTAATTTTTGTACAGAGGTAAATGTATTTACTTGTACTTGTGTCAATATGTTTCCGTTATGCTTTGGTACATCAGCTCTTTTTTTTTTAATACCACCATTGTTTCTATGTTGTTGCTGTTCAGCTCTAACCTTCTTTAACTGCTCTCTGCAATAATCTTGTTCACTAGTTTCTGGAAACGTTCTGCTAGTAGAACTGTGTCATCTGCATGTCAGGTTGTTGATATTATTGTCTCCTATTTTTATTCTTCTCATGACATTTTCACTGTTTAATGAGAATAGATCAGGTGAAAAGTCCCTGCTTGTCTTAGGCCTCGCTTTTATAACCTGATACTCACCAATGTCACTGTTCACTCTTTTTGTTGCTCTTTGCTTCCAGTATATATTCTTAATAATTATTGCATCTTGACATGTATATTAAGTTTTTTTTTCTAACATTTATTTTATATCTTCATGTCTAACTCTGCCAAAAACTTGTATAAGGTTTTTAATACCAAGTGGCGGGGTGAGAGAGAGAGAGAGAGAGAGAGAGAGAGAGAGAGAGAGAGAGAGAGAGGAGAGAGAGAGAGGGAGGGGGGGAACGAAATATAACTTGCTTCTTGTGTCCGAGACTTGAAAACATTATGGGAAACACTGATCTAGAAGGCTGTGTAGCTGTTTCACTCTCTGTAACAGAGTTTCCTCCGCGTGGTGTAATGTTTCCTTAAAAAACACGGCCAACGTCAAGTGACCCAGCCCCTAGCGTTAGAACCGAAGGAAGGAAAACTTGTTTGTCTGCACATGAAATAGGATTAAGTACGCCGTGTTGCACCACGAATTCGTTGCATTCACGACTGGTTTAAATATTTTCGAAACCGAAATATATGCTTTTTATTTATCACCGTTTCCGGCAAGTTGCAGGTGAAAACACTAATGTACGAGACTAAAAAAAGGAGTGAGACACTGCGCTAGGAAATAAATAACAAAAGACTGCAATGATATCTTTCCGATATTAGCATTTCATTTCACACCCATGTTGTTTATTTTACTGGTCGGGCAAATCGTTGTTTATTTTCACACTTAATCTATCTTATATCCTTCCCGTGCCGTTAAACGTCACATAGTGCTCGCAAGGTAGTTCGCCAATTTTTCCTGTCTCTGGCGAGTCTTTCAACTTCATGAAGGGATTTTATGCCTATTAATTTGGCCTCTCTTAATAATGTCCTCTTTAGAGTTTCACGCGGTCTGCCTATTTTTCTGTGGCCTGTTGTGTTCCATTTTATAGCTTGTTTTGGGATTCTCTGACTGTTTCTTCTCATCACGTGATCAACATATGTTCATCTCCTTTTCCTGATCATCCATGAGACTGGTTGTTGTTCAGTCATCTGTCTTATCTCTGCATTGTTCTTGAATTCGTTCCATTTGATGCCAAGTATTTTCCTTATGCATTTGTTTTCAAAAGAGACTAATTTCTTGTCTATATCTTTAGTTGTTTTCCAGCTTTCACATGCATAAATGAGGGTGGATATTACATTTGAACTGAATAGTCTTAACTTGGTTTTTGTGCTTATAACTTTTGAATACCATATTTTCTCAAGATTCCTGAAGATCGATGCTGCTTTTGCAATTCTAATTCTAACTTCCTTTCTGGTGTCACCATCCTGGTCTATGTAGCTGCCAAGGCATACAAATTGATTGACTTCTTCAATATTTGTCCCTTCTATGTGAATTTTTCCATTTTGATTAATGGGAAGTTTCAATATTTTTGTTTTGTCCTTGTTAATTTCAAGTCCTATTTTGCTAGCCAGTGAAGACAGGTTATCTGTTTTTTCTTTCATGGAATTCACATTGTTACTGATAAGAGTTATGTTATAAGCAAAATCAAGATCTTCTAGTTGGGTCTCATGTACCCAGTCAATACCTGTGTTACCTGTGCAGCATTTTTTCATTATGAAGTCTACTGTAATTCCAAAAAGCAAAGGAGACAGTATACATCATTGTTTCACATCTGTTTCAGTCTGGAACCATTCACTCATCCTTTCTTTGTTTTGACTACACAAACATATCCATTGTAGAAGTCCTTAATGATGTTGACAGTTTTAGATGGTATTCCATATGGACTTAAAATTCTCCACAATGAATCTCTGTGTATGCTATCAAATGCCTTTTAAAAGTCTATGAAGTTCAGTATTAGTGGTTTATGCTTTTCAATATGTTCTTCAAGTATTATTCTTAAAGTAAAGATCTAGTCGAGACAGCTTCTCCCTTTTCAAAATCCTGCTTGTTCTTCTGTCATTGCTGTATCCACTTTATCTTTTAAGTCTATTCAAAATGACCTTGCAAAATACTTTTGGCACAGCTGATATTAAAGTTACTCCTCTCCAGTTGTTGGCAATGTCCTGTTTCACACTACAGTGAATTAAAAAGCAGACTTGCGTACTGTTTATCTGAATTTTCGGGGAGATAATTCCATAAAGAACCCCAATCCTTAATACATATTCGTAGAAATGCTTCCTTATTTCGCGTAACGCTAGTGTACCTGTGGGTGCATACCTGTGCGGGTCCTGATTTACAGCACGTTTTATTTTCAATGCATGACCTTCTTTCAGTGATTGAAGGAGCAAAGGTGAATGCAAGATAAAAGTGGAAAAAACAGATCTCTCTCTCTCTCTCTTTACCCCCCCCCCCCCTCCCCCCGTTGTTTTCAAACTTGTAGGACAGAAGACATTTAAACTGAAGGCAGTCAGTTAGGTTCATCGGGCCGCCGCTGAGAGTACAGAGATAAGAGGAGGTACAGGGCTGCCGTCTGAGGGGCACATTTTTATACAGATAACCATTGTCAAGAGGAGAAAACAGGCTAGGAAAGAAATCAGATTAAAAAATAAGTTTTTCCACTTAGGTACCATCAGTCAGTCAGTCAGTCATTTGCATGTCCCTTGCGGATCTTTGCCTCCCTAACAGCTCTCCTGTAGGCCTCTCGGTTGTAAGCAAGATGCCCTGATGCTGATGCGTCCATTCGCAGATCATCAACGATGTCTTGCAGCCATCTTCGCCTTGGTCTTCCTCTCTTTCTTTTTCACATTATGTATCATTCCAAGACCGTCTTCTCTAAATTATCATGACGTTTAATATGTCCAGAATTTTTACGTTTTCTCTGTTTAATCTTCCTTAATAGCCCAACTTAGGTATCATACAATGTCCTTATCTGGCATTTTCTTTGGTTTTGTACGATGGAGCAATACAAACATTCATTGATCTCAAGTTCGGAGCAACATTTCTGCTCAGATCTGGGGAGAATTCTTCTAAGCTGTAACTGCTGATATTTTGTCAAGGAGTAGATGATGAATTTGATTGGGCCTGATTTAGTTGTTCTTGCTGTAACCTACAATCTTCAGCTATTTGCTACCAGAACGCGTCGAGATCTTGTGAGTCCTGACAGGGAACTGACAGGTTACATTAGAAATGACGCAGCAGATGAAGAAAGTGTTGCATTAATTTAAATAATTTGTGGCCCACGCAGAAGAACGTCCAGGTATTACGTTCATAACAGAAGAATCTGTAAAAGTGATGTCACTGAGAATAAAAAATGTAAACAAAAAATTGGAACTGACTAAACAACAAAACATGGATTCTACAAAAGACAAAGAAGCAGCTTACTTCCTCCCCATGTCATTAAACGTCACACAGGGCTCGCATGGTAGTTAGTCAAGTTTTCCTGTTTTCAGCGAGCTTTTCAACCTCATCAAGGGATGTTATTGCCCACTAAACTAGCCTCTCTTAATTTTAACAATGTTCTCTTTAGAGTTTCATGTGGTCGATCTCTTTTTCTTCGGCCTGTTGTGTTCCACTTCACAGCTTGTTTTGTAATTCTCTGATTGTTTCTTCTCATCACATATGTCCATCTTTTTCTGATCACCCATGAGACAGGTTGTTGTTCGCTCCTCTGCCTTATCTCTGCGTTGCTCTTGAATTCGTTCCACTTTATACCCTGTATTTTCCGTACGCCATGAATGCCTGGTTGAAATTCTCGCTTGACCTTTTAAAAATGACAATTAAAAAATTTTGCTCTATATACAAAATTATCAGTTTAATGTTTTTTCGTTAGTTTTAATGACGGTAGTATATTACTGTCTTGATAAAAAAAAGAAGAAACCCATTAAGAATAAAATAACTAGATAATGCCATATATTTCTAAGTAATATACAAGAATATACGATTTACAGACATTTAATATTATACTCCGAGTTTTTTTTTTTGTTTGTAAACACAACACATGCCGATCTGATATCCGTAAGAGAACTAGGGCAGGTGTACTAAAGTAACTGTATGAAATCCAAGATGAAAGTATAAGTAGCAGAAGAGAAGGGGAAAGAAGATCGCAGTAACAGAATAACAATAGTCTTCTTTTTTGTGATGAACGTTGTGGAGCTCTGTAATATGTCAAATAAGACTATGATAGACTTCACTTTTCATGTGATTAAGCTATGAGATCTATTTCCCCAGTTCATAATGAAATTGTATGGTTCCATGATTTGCAGAGACTAATTTTAGCACGTATCCACTTTTAACCCTTTAGTTTTCGCATAACAACAACTTCCCGGCGGGCGATCCCGCGCCGAGAAAGGCCACTTTTATATTTTAAAAGGTAAAGGTAACCCTGTCATGCTTAGAGGCACATAGGGATATGGTGTTAGTGCCTATATTTCCCTTGACCTGTCGGCACACTAGAGGGTGATATGGTCAGTATCACGCCTGGTCGCCTTTCCTTCCTCAACTCCAGGAGAAATCCGGGACGCATTTCTACAACCGGGTGACTGGGGCACATCTGGCCAGGATACTTTTAGATTAAGCAGAAAAAAAATTTGGAATAAAATGTTATTATCTCAGTATATATTTCATATCTTTTCCTATTTGTGACAGCCTTCTCTCTATTACGTTGGCGGAGTGACAGAGTTTTATCTGCGGTTACATATCTAGACAGTAGCTTCAATGAAACGTTTTCTCCTATTGATATCAGCACAAGTATGGGAAAATGAATCACACTATATCTAGAGTATTTCGCTACAAATGATGCACAGACCATATTATCTATATGGTATTTAGTTTTAAATTACGCACAAACCACACTATCCCATGAGAACTTCGCTACAAATGATCATAAACCATATTATCCATATGGTATTTAGTTCTAAATTATACACAAGCCATACTATCCTAAGATAAATTTGGTGTATATCATGCACAAATCATATTATACCTACGGTATTTAGCTCTAAATGATGCACAAACCATACTATCCCAAGAGAACTTCGCTATAAATAATGCACAAACTATATTGTCCCTAGTGTATTTAGCTCTAAATGATGCCTGAACCATATCATCCCTAGGCTATCTAGCTCTAAAGGATGCACAAACCATAACGCCTGTATGATTTTTAACTCTAAATAATGCCTTAATGGTCCCATTCAGAGGGCGTTTAGCTCTAAATGACGTTCTAGATATCCGTAGAGTATTTCGCTCTAAACAATGCCCTAATCTGGAGCTAACTTTATGTTTGCCCACAAATCTTTTCTTCTTACACTATTTTAAATTCAGTAACTAACTCAGTACGTTTGACTTTTACGCATGTAATTTCCTCAGTGCGTATTTCTTAACGACTTGATTTAGAAAAATGATGCCAAAATGATTTTAAAAATCATTTTAAAATAACGTTTAAAACTCATGGAGAAGGGTATATATTTGAAGCTTATTCAGTTCTTGCCTTACGCAGTGATCAGAAATCTTTCGAGTGGTTCCCTCCCCCCCCCCCCAATTCTCTGTTTTCCTTCTTTCTTTGTTTCTTTCTTTCTCTTTATCTTTGTATTTGACACACGTTTGTCTGAACCTTAAGTGCTCAGGGCACATGGGGCTTCTGCAAGGGTTTTCCACAAATGCCTGTTCTTTGCCTTTTTTTCCTCTCTTGCCCTCTATTGCTCAACATCCTTTCTGTTGCTCTTCTCCATGTCTCTTTTGGTCTACCCTTACTTCTGTTCCCCTGTGGTGTCCATCTTAGTGCTATTTTTGGTAGTGAGTTGTCAGTCATTCAGAGCACATGTCAAAACCATCGCCAGCGTCTTTCCTCAATAATTGCTGTCAGTGGCTTCATCTGCATTTCTGCCAACAAGATGTTATTTCTTATGGTGTTTGGTCAAATATTTTTCTAATTCTTCGTAAACATTTAGTCTGGAAAGAATTCAACTTGTTTTCTATGGTTTTGGTGATTTTCCAGAATTCACTTCCATAGAGTAGTACACCTGGAACATTACTCTTAAATACCCTGATTTTTTTTTATTCATGCTTATTTTTTGGATTTCCATATAGTCCGCAGCATTGCAAAAGCCTTGTTTGCTCTAGTAAGTCTGCTGTTGATGTCCTCTGTGATGTCTCCATTTTCTACTTACTCTACTGCCAAGGTATACAAATTCTCGTTGACTTCCTCCACTAACTTGCTGAGTACATTTCTGTTGTTCACATTTTGCTCCATTAACTTTGTCTTTCCTACGTTGATCTTTAGTCCCATTTCCTGCTATATAGTGATCTTTTATTTCCTCTCTAAATACACACACATACACGCACCCAGGCACACACATTTTTTAAACGCGTCACATTGTGACACACTCAAGTCAGCGAATGTGTCCTGGGGCCTAAGACGTCCCGGTTTGCTCCGCACAGCCCGCCCTTGACATAGACATTCTCGCTGCTTTCGCTTCGTCTAATATCACTTAACTGTCAACGAATGTCAGTTTTTGTCAGATTTATTATGTAAGCTCAAGCACTGGCTGGTTCTCTGCTTTTTTTTTCATTAACACTGTTTCTCATCTTTTGTTTCACAATTAATGTTTATTATAAGTTGCATCTGTCTTATACTATTTATTTCAGGGAAAAAAAAATCAATACAACCTTTGCAAATTTCTTTACGGTGGTACCAGTGTTCTTTATCATCTGTCTTTGACTTTCATTACTTCATAAAAAGTTCTCTCTCTGCCAGCGTCTAAAACAGCACGTGATATGTACAAAACTGTAGTGTTCTCGTGTAATGTGTTGTCGTCGAGATCAACAATACAAATATCGTGTATTGGCAGATACCAGACGGCGCAAGTGAATAACGTACAATGGGAAACGAGAAGACCAAAATGAGGATAAGAAAGGCAAGATCTTTAAAAGGAGAAGACCAAAATGAGGATAAGAAAGGCAAGATCTTTAAAAGGAGAAGACCAAAACGAGGATAAGAAAGGCAAGATCTTTAAAAAGGAAACTGTGGTAGTTAACTTACCTGTAACTAACCAGCGTTAAAAGTCCAAGAAAACAGTCACAGCACGAACTAACACAGCCTATCCTTGCGCAGTGTCATAATCTTGCTAGCCCTGTGTACAATAACACGGGATCGGGTAAAACCAGTGAATGTATTTTATCAGTGACTGGTTAGATCACGGGGAGCTGGCTCTGAACAGCCAGGCGACTGCATGCACGTAAAACTGACAAACATTTTAAAAAACCACACCCGCTATTTTGCCACATGAGTGGACCTCAGATTACGTGTGTTAAAAAGAGAGGGAGAAAAAATCAATAACAAGAGTTAAAGCTGAGTGTTTGACCTCTATGCGTCTTCGGAGCTTTAGAATTTCTGAACAACACTTGACAGCGAAGGAAGAAACCAGCCCGATTTGACTCCAGATCACTGGAAGTAACAGCCGTCAGTTTTCTCTTTCATAAGATTTTTTCGGTTAGGTTAAAAAAAGCTGATAATAGAAATTTAAAAAAAAGGCCTTTATATACTGTTAAACAGAAAACTTGAATATATTTCACAACATAAAAGGAGATATATAAATAAGTACGGGGGGGGGGCTGAATTTGAAAGATGAAAAGAAATATTCAAAGCATTCTCATTTATCGAAAAATCTTACTGAACAGAAAGGTTGAAGAGAACGATCCAATCGACCAGATCTCGCAAGCGGGTGAAGAACTGGCCATACAGGCCATTCTGTCCTTTCGTCTCTCACCTGTACACTGTCAGTCACGTCTCTCACCTGTACACTGTCAGTCACGTCTCTCACCTGTACACTGTCAGACACGTCTCTCACCTGTACACTGTCAGGCACTGAGAAAGGGACGAAGATGTAGTACTGAAACTTAGATCGTGGTCGGTGGTCAGCTGACCGCCTACGTGGAGCCTAGCGAACCAAGACGACCAGGGGCTTTATTCTTATTTCCCGGAGATCCCCTCCCCCACGGAAAAAGGCAGTAGTCTGGATTAGCAAACACTACAGTCGCACTGGAAAGACGAATCTGATCTTAAAAAATACATCGAGCTGAAGTCGGATGTGGAGTGTCCCAATGCGCACAAAACAACCAACGTTCTTTAAAGCGCGAACCCGCCGAAGAAGATGAAACAAAAAGAAGACACAGAGGAAAGACAGAAACAAGAAATGTGAAGTGACAACATCTACGAGAAGGTCTAGAAGTTCTTTCAGGTGCATCATAACAAGAGATGGAACAAAAAGGAGGTTCTCTGCTTCTACTATGAAGATGGCATACGATAATGATGAAGAAAGTCGCAAAAAAAAAAAAAAAACAGAACAGATCATTTTTTTTAGGAAAATCTGACTGGCAATTTCGTTACTGTTTAAATTTATTTTTAAAAATCCGGTAATATAAGGAGATTGTAGCCTAATTATTATCCTCCTTTTATTTTCCTTCGTCACACAAACGCTTAACATCACCAGTAAACAGGTTTTCCCCACTTGTTTAGCACCGCAGGTTTTCGAGGCACTTTAAAATTTCATATATCCCGTTTCGGACTGATTTCCATCTATAGTTTTGTTTTTATTTTCATGATGTAACATTGTGGGAGAGGAGATTACTGATGCCAGTGCTGATTGGAAATACTGTACAACTTCCAAGTGGAGCTGCTGGCAAGTAGGTCGTTGCAGCAACACAGCTATGCAACAGGAGGATGTGGTACTACAGCTGTGCAACAGGAGGTTGTGGTACTACAGCTGTGCAACAGGAAGTTGTGATACTATAGCTGTGCTGTCCAGCAGATTTTTGTGATATTATAGCTGTGCAACGTGTAACTGTGCAACAGATCTTGGTGATACTATGTCTGTACAACATTTAGCTGTCCAACAGGCCATTGTGATACTATAGCTATGTAAAAGGTCTTTGTAATTCTCTTCCTGTCGAAGAAGTCGTTGTGATACTGTAGCTGTGCAACAGATCACTGTGATATTATAGCTGTGCAACAGATCGTTGTGATACTACAACTGTGCAACAAGTCTTTGTGATACTATAGCAGTGCAACAAGTCGTTGTGATACTATAGCAGTGCAACAAGTCGTTGTGATATCGTAGTTGTGCAACAGATCATTGTGATACTACAGGTGTGCAACAAGTCGTTGTGATACTGTAGCTGTGCAACTAATCATTGTGATACTACAGCTGTGCAGCAAGTCGTTGTGATACTATAGCTGTATAACAGATTTTGCCGTGGTGCATCTTGAAATAACAGGGTAATCTTTTGGTGACACAGACTTTGCTGTGTATATGACACTCGTTAGCTGAGCCGTGTCGACGAGAGTTATGCTGATTCACGTTACGCACGTGAATATCAGGGTCGACTTCCATCTTGCTCTTCGAGAGTTGAGGTTACTGGACTAGTTACACACATAATTCCAGCTCTCACTCTCACCTGCTGGATTAGTTACACACTGTTCCAGACATACTTCTCATCCAGGCTCGTTCAAAACCTCACGTTGACGACAACTGGTACAGACAGTCAAGTAAATCCTGGGTAACGGTGACTTGGAACATTTATTGATGGAATGATGACAATGCTGATGAAAATAACATTAAATTCTGACTGCCGGCTGGTTATCCCTGCCATGTGGCTAGTCCATTCATACGTACAACTGCAGTTCCATCTGTTCCACGAAGACATCACACAGCTCGACAAAACACGTCCACACAGTTACACGTTCAAACCAAAACTAAAACTCCACGGACTCAGCATTGCCCCTACAATTTCCTGTTACGGGTTTTGCAGCCCACATGACCTTCTCGAAGGATCTCAACAGGAGAAAATTGAAAAGGAAAAACCTATAATAATGCCCTTACTATCATTGTTACACGAATACTGCTATAGCTGTGCAATAGATCATTGTGATACTTCAGCTGTGTAACAGATCATTGTGATACTGCAGGTGTGCAACAAGTCGTTGTGATAATATAACAGTGCAACAGATCATTGTGATACTGTAGCTGTGCAACAAATCATTATGATGCTACAACTGTACATCAACTCGTTGCGATACTATAACGTTGCAACAGATCTGGATTCTTTCTCACCGTGGAGGTTTCTGAGATGCCTGTTCTTAGTTCAGTCCATGACATTCATTCTTCTTCCACTCCCTCACGTGATGTGATAATTATGTTACAAGATCTTCATATTATAATCTGCACCAAAAAGCTTCAAACTGCGCAGTTATAGAGATACTAAATCAGAAGTAAAACGGTGAAAGACTTCGATAGTAATCTCTCAAACATAACATTAAGCAACGAACACCCAATCAAATCACAGCTTTAGATTTCTATATCCTTTTCATGAAATAATGTTTAGTTTCGAACTCCGCAGATAAGTTTGTCCGAAACCGCATAAACAATCTGCGAAAGGGCTCAAAGAACTTTCATTTCATCCTTTTTTCAGATTCTCTATATCATTACCTCGAACATTTATCTTTATAAACTTTGTTTCTATTTTGTGCACTTAAAACATTTATCATCAAATCGAAAGAACATTTAATCAGCGATAAAGATGAAATCTTCGTTAGCGCTGGCTGTTTGCGTCTGCCCAACGATACAATCCTGCTACAACACAGGCAGCCTTCTTGGAACAGCTGTGTTAAGAACACACTTATCTTAACATAGTCTTTGCTCGCGTGTTTGCACAAGACTGCAACATTGATATCCATCCAGAGAAAGAGCGCACAGTGCGCATTGACAACAGAAAGAAGAGGAACAAGTCAGAAAAGTGGAGGTCATGGATGCGTCAATCAAAAAAAAAAAAGTGAGTTAGACCTAGCAGTCAGTAAAATGAAACCAAGGAATTCAACGGGACCAGATGGAGTGTCCAGTGAAATGATCAAGAACCTTGGAATAGCAGCAATGGGAAAGCTGTTGGATATTTTCAATATGTGCAGGAGCTCAGGTAAGTTACCTCAAATCTGGAAGGAAACAAGCATGGTACTACTGCTAAAGCCAGGGAAAAAAAAACAGTGATACGACCTCCAGCTACAGGCCAATTAGTCTCACTAGCTGCCTATGCAAAACGATGGAACGCATCATTGACCTGAGGCTAAAATGGTACCTATAAAGTGAAAACCTTCTCGTTCCACAACAAGCAGGATTTAGGCAGTACTACAGTACAGAAGATAAAGTGACCTATCTCTCTCAAGATACTGAGGACGTATTCCAAGACAAAAACATTGTATTAACAGCATGGATAGACCTGAAGAAAGCCTTTAATAAAGTATGGAAAAAGGTCTTCTGTGGAAACTAAGAAACTGCAATGTGAATGGAAGACTGTACAACTGGATAAAGTCCTATTTACACAATAGAAGAGCAAGAGTAGAAATGGATGGACACAAAAGCCAGAAAGTGCTGCTGCGACATGGTATACCACAAGGAGGAGTCTTTTCACCTATACTATCCTGGTATTCATTAATGACCTGATCAAGGAACTTCTCTATGGAATCAAAGCGGCACTGTATTCAGATGATCTGGTCATGCGGTGTACAAATGAATACGCGACAATTGCTACACGGAGACTCTAAAGAGCAGCAGCAGACATCTTGACATCAAGGACAAACAAATGGTGTGTAAGTATCAACACAGAGAAATCAAGTACCACTCTGTTCACTCTATGATCTAAACAGAAAGCAGGTAAGATCTTTGTAAATGAAATATCCTTAAGGATAGACAACCAACCCACTTACTTAGGAGTGACTCTTGACTCAAAACTGACCTGGAAACAACACATCAGCAGTGCAGAAGCAAAATCCAGAAGAAAACTAGCTATATTAAGAAAACTGAGTGGAACCACACGGGGAGCTAGTGAAAGAATCTTCAAGAATGTATATCAGCAAAGTATTCTACCACATTTAGAATATGGCCTAACATCTTGGTGCAGAGCATCAAACACTACGCTGCATAATCTAGACAAGGTACAAAATCAGTCACTACGGATTATCACCACAGTGGTCCACACCAGTAGTAGAAATGCAGAAAATAGTTGGTGTTCAAACACTAAAAGAACGTAGAGACACAAAGATCATGACCACGGGAGAGAAATTCCTCAGCTCTGTAAGCCATCCCATGAAGGAGAGATTCAATAACTTGGCACTAAGACGGCTTAAAAGAAGCAGCTCCATTCACCAGGCCAGGCGTATTCGTAAGATGATACCTGACCTTCCAACTGTAGTTGCTCCATTATCATCTGTACCAGAGCATACACCATGGAAAGAAGCAGATTGTACACAGATAACTATTAAAAGTGAAGTGAAAGGTGTGCAGAATGGTGAGATACAAAGGAGTCTTGTAAGATCAACAGCCACACTTAGTGTGCTAGATGACAAATATCCATGTGACACCTGGATACGTGTGTATACAGATGGATCTGCACACAATGCCATAAAGAATGGAGGGGCAGGAGCACATATTGAATATCCAACCACCACCATTGACAAGATTTCCATACCCACTGGAAAATACTGCAACAACTTTGATGCAGAAGTTAGGGCAATTATTGCTGTGGGTGATAAACTATCACACTCCAGAACTGATGCATGCCCCGTAGTAATTCTCATAGATGCAAGATCAGTACTGGAAGCCCTTCAGTGCAACAAACTACCAGATCTTAAGGATGCCTTGTCAAAAAATGGCTTATACACAGAGTCACTTTACAGTGGATTCCCTCCCACCGTGGGATACCAGGCAATGAGAAAGCCGACCTTTTGGCCAAAGGGGGCAGTGAAAATGGAGCAGCTAGACATACTTATCCTTGCCGAGTCAGTCCAGAAAGGGGGCACACTCATAAATATGAAAAGCTATGTTTCAAAATAAAACCTCTTTCAAGTGACTATATAATCGACCCTGCACTAGTTCCTCATGGCGATGATCGGTGGTTCTAGTCCGGGCGGAGGCGTCCCAGTTAGCTCAGATGTAGAAATGAGTTCGGGGCTCATGCTAGACCTGAGGAAAGAAAGGCAGTCAGGCGTGATGCTGACCATAATACCCTCTAGTGTGTCGATAGGTCAAGGAAAGTATGGGCACTAACACCAGATTCCCTCCCTAGGTGTCTTAATGACATAGAGGGACTATAAGCATAACTGACGCAGCGGATATGGGAGTCAAAGAGAACTGTGCTGTAATGTGACGGTACAATTAATTATCATTGCCAGCGAATCAGAACTGATTAACCCCATGTTTCACATCTCCCTTGGTGCTCTCAGTAAATAGGTTCACCTGGCTAACGGAACCGTTTTCAACTGGTGATGAGGTCAGTCAAAGGGCTTCCTCAACTCCCCCCCCCCCTTTTCTTTTCTTTAACTCCATATTTTCAGGCTAGCTGCAGTAACCCACTCTCATTTCTACACGGTACTTGTATACTGTGAAATGTTTCTGTGCTATCTCTCAAACATAACGCTACATAGCAAATATCCAATCAGATTTCAGCTCTGCCCATCGTTTTCTCTTCACGAAATGCGTCGCTTTTCCTTGTCGTTTTGCTTAAGAAAACCCTGCTCACAGTAATGGAGAAACAGAACAAAAGACAATGAACTTCCACTTCTTCTTCGTCGTTCGCCATCAAAAGGAGTTTGGTTGCGTTGTCTCCACATACACATCCGACTTCGGCTCGACGTTTTTTTTTTTTTTGAGGGGGGCGGAGTTCGGTTTCTCATTGCGATCCCTTTTCACTTGACCAGGCTACTGTCTTTTAATCAGGGGCACTTCTGGGAGGTAGAATAAGGTCTTGGGCGGCTGCCATTAGTCAACCTCGATGCATACATTCATCTATGGGTCTTTGAGTGCTGTCTTATTTAGTGAGGATATTGTGTCTCTGCTCCCTAGAAAATGACAATGTAACTAATAGTCCATATCAGTTGTTCTTAGCCACTTTTTTTTTTTTTTACATGGACGCGCTTTCCGATCTCAGAGCAGCTGGTGGACCCCCTTTCCGGCATGAGAACAGCTAGTGGACCACGTTTCTCGCCTGAGAATAGATGCTGGAACCCTGATAATAGATGTGGAACCCTGAGAATAGATGCTGGAACCCTGAGAATATATGCTGGACACCCTTTCTTGGCTGAGAATAGCTGAGGATCAGTCATTTTAAACAAAGGAATAAATATAACCCAGATGATTTTAAGACTTTTTTAAAAAATTCGAGTAAATCCGTTCTGGTTCATGAACCCCAGGTTAGGAACCACTGGTCAAAAAAAAAAAAAAAAGTGGTGAATGTTATACAGTGCGTCCAAATACAACAGCACTTGTCTTCATAAGCTACATTCAATTTTCCGTTCACGGTATCTCCTTAAATATTACAGGGGAAGTTGTTAATGCTCTCAGTGCTCAGCCATTCAGTTATGACATCAGTCCATGACATTAGGCGCTACATCCACGCTAGCCAATGTTTAAGATTACAGAAGCGGCATTATCACATTTTCTCTCTCCGGGAACTCCCTGTAAGATCAGATCACTCTGGATAACAAACATCGATCTGTGGACGCTTCGGGCTCAACTAGAAAGATTTATCCTCCTCAGATCGCCAGTCTGAGTTTGGTTAACATTAGAAATGAGAAGAAAATCAATACTTCAGAGCATGAGTTCTTAACCAAGAAAAGATCCGCTGATAGATTTTATGGCGTTCATGAACTTGGACGGCGGCAGAAATTGCTTTTTTATTTATTGTTTTTCTCTTACCAAGAGAGGTTGTGTAAACTATAAAAGTAGAACGTTTTTGGATGTGCTATATATTGTGTTTATTTATCTATAAAAATGTTTTTGATCATATCCTCTGTGTTTGAGCAGACTTCCACAGAGTCTGCTTGACACAAAGAAGTTATGAATCACTCCTTTAGAAACATCGCAAATGCAGTGAGCTAGTTGCGCCCTCCCCCCCCCCCCCACGGGCACTCTCCTTCAATCTCTCCTCCTTATTACTTCCTTGTAATGTCTCAAAAATTCCCCGTAGTTTATTTCTCATGAATTTTTACACTCTTCTTCTTCTTCTTTCTTTCTTTTCTTCTTCTTCTTTTCTTCTTCTTCTTTTCTTCTTCTTCTTTTCTTCTTCTTCTTCTTCTTCTCTGGAACTGCGAGCTGGTGTTTGTTGCAGTCGATGCTGTTGAGGAACATCATTGTGCTGGATTGGGAGTGGGTTCTGGCAGCTATTTTTTTAGTCTCTAAGTGGAGCTAATAAGCACAGGGTGTGCAATACTTCTTTTGCAGGCTCCACCGCCTGCCCCGTTAGCCGGGCTGGGTCTGCTCCTGGGAGTACCAACGGAGAGGTGGTGCAAGGTCTTGGTCAGCTATGGTTCGCCAACCCTGACGCTAGCATGTCAGCTATGGTTCGCCAACCCTGACGCTAGCATGTCAGCTATGCTTCGCCAACCCTGACGCTAGCATGTCAGCTATGCTTCGCCAACCCTGACGCTAGCATGTCAGCTATGGGTCGTCAACCCTGACGCTAGCATGTCAGCTCTGGTTCGCCAACCCTGACGCTAGCATGTCAGCTATGATTCGCCAACCCTGACGCTAGCATGTCAGCTATGGGTCGTCAACCCTGACGCTATCATGTTAGCTATAGATCGGTGTTTGTCAAATCGGACAGCATCTTGCTGTCACAAATGCATGTGCACATAATACACTCGCAACCAGTGTTGTGTTTACATCGATGTTTACGTCGAAACGAACCCACTAAAATCTTTAAAATCCAAACCGATTAATCTCTCCCACAAATACATTTTACTTCCGTATCTATTTCTGACACTCGGCTCTCACTAGACCGCCACATTCGCTTACTTTCTTCAGCGATACTCTAGTACCTCAACTCTCAACAGCTTAGCTTCTAGCACAGCTGCTGTGACTTGACACTGACGTGTTATGCCTCCTGCCGATAAGGAAACATTTCCTTATATCAGATGATACATCCGTTTTGTGTGTGTGCGAGTGTGTAAAGAGGAAGTTGTTTCAGAAGACACGTAACGCAGAGAAGGCAAGGAAAGTCACATTGACTGAAGTATTTCGTGTCACCGCAAACAGAGTCAAGACAGAGCCGTCCTGGAACGCGATGAAAACTGAAGCTAATGAAACTCGTCAAATTCTTGCGCCTAACATTGTCCCAGACTTGTATTAAATAAGCCGAAGTGATTTCACGAAACCTGCCTGTGAGAAGAGGATAAAGGAAGGGGTTGATATCAAAGGGAGACAACAACATAAGTCTCCGTGTTTACTATTTCCGTCTCCTTATTTTCTTCCTTTTGAAGAATTTGAATTTCCTTGCACAAGTCTGTTTACATGTTGCACTCAGTTGGTCTGTCATTTCCGTGTCACTTGGGGAATTTCGCCTCGCTAACAGCTCTCCTGTAGGCAAGACGCCCTGCTGCTGATGCATCCATTTGCAGATCATCAACGATGTCTTGCAGCCGTCTTCGCCTTGGTCTTCCTCTCTTTCTTTTCCCCATTATGTGCCCTTCTAAGACTGTCTTCTCTAAATTGTCATGACGTTTAATTTGTCCAAAATATTTCAGTTTTCTCTGTTTAATCTTCCTTTGCTAGCCAACCTTCTTCAATATTAAGCTTTTGTAGTATATATATATATATGTATATATATATATATTTTTTTTTTGGTGCCCATGATATTTGAAGAACTCTTCTGTATCATTTACATTTATGTGATTCTCAGCTGTTTTGTTAAGTGTCCAGGTCTCACAGACGTATGATGCAACGGAAAAGATGTATGCCCTTAAAAATCTTATTTTTGTAGATCTGTCTGTTCCTCTCCACAGCTTTTTTAGTTGATTAATTTTTTTGAAGAGCGATAAATGTCCTCCTTTTAATTTCCCTCATTGTATCTCCATTATTAGTTAGTAATTATCCAAGATATTCAAAACTTTCCACCTCTTCCAATTTTTCCTCATTGATACATATTTTAGCTGTCTTATTTGTTTTGTCAGTTGTCATCAATTTAGTTTATTGGCATCAAGAAAGAGGTTTTGGTCTTTACTGTTCTTACGGACTGACATAATTAGTTTTTCCATTCCTTTTTGTGTTGTGGACAGTAATACTGTGTCATCAGCATATCTAATCTATGATATTTCATAGCCTCCAATTGTTATGGCATCATACTATTCTTTGTCTACATCTTCTCTAATATTCCTCATTATATTTTCAGTATACAAGTTAAATAAGTAAGGCGACAATATGCACCCCTGACGGACCCCTTGTTTTATGTCAAACCAAGTTGTTGTTTCACTATTTATTCTTACTGCTGCATGTTGGCCTAGATACAACAGTGATGTTACTTGTGTCACATGTATTGGAAATCCATGTTGCACTAGTAATATTTAATTGATCGTACTTATTTTAAATGTTTTAGAATTGATATGACCTGCTTTATCTCAGGCATCTCAGGCCTTTAACAAACTACCACATCTATGGGGATCTATTCTTTATACGAGTCTCAAGCTCAGAATATAAAAAATCCAGGGCTCCCTCCATTTTAACACAACAGTCGAAACATGGAGAACCAGTCAGAGAACTGAAAGTAGACTGAGAGGATGTGAAAGAAGATGCCTCAGAAATTTTTAAAGAATACGCCAAGAAGAACACGTGAGAATGGTGGAAATAACCAAACTAACGAGCACCGAGAACGTTATTAAAGGTGCCAAAATACGAAAATGGAAATGGCTGGGCCAATATTACAAATGAGAAAAAAAACAAGACACCCCAATACCGCATTGACTTGGACACCTCAAGGGAAAAAAAGAGGGGCCGACCATTAGGGACATGGAGACGTACAATACAGGAATAAATAAATTAAGCGGGGAAGTCATGGTTTGACTCTTCCATTGCCAAAAGGAAGCGGGGAAGACATGATTTAATTCTTCCGTTGGCACAGGCAAAAACGCGGACGTGTTCCACTTCTGCCAGATTAAAATCGCGGGTCTTGATATGTATAGAGGGTATAGCTGGAAAAGTGAATGTAACAAAGTGTTATTACGTTAAATGCATGCGTATCAAAATAACTGTAAATGTATGAATATTTCATAAATGCACAGTTTTTTTAGGAAAAATGGAAGTAGTGTGATGAATTTAATGCCATGTCAAAAGGCATATCCGTATGCCTCATCCATCTATCTATATCTATCTATCTATCTATCTATCTATCTATCTATCTATCTATCTATCTATCTATCTATCTATCTATCTATCTATCTATCTATCTATCTATCTATCTATCTATCTATCTATCCTCACACACACACACACATTGAAAATTCTAGATAAAAACATCCATTTCACTCTTTTTGCTAACCACGCTTCGGATAGTACTATGAAGGGTCACCGGACATGCGTAAATAACGTTTATAAATAAAATAAACAGTTAACCGTTTTTAATAAAACAAAACATGTAGCAATATATTGATATGTAGCAGTGGACTCCTACCTGGAAGTAGCAGTGGAAGAGTTGAGGTATCCCGACTTGCTCAAGGCAGGATTGACTGGAGAACATTTGTTAATGCCTTATACTCCACTGGGAGTACAGACAACTGATGATGACCTGCTGTGTATAACTAAATAGTTTGTCTGTTTTTTTTCCCCGTGGTGCTATTTGGTTTTTTTTTAAAAAGTTGTACTCATGTACCGTATACATTTCTTAAGATTACCACGCACATCCCTAACATCTCACGCTTTGTAAAAGACTATCATTTCATTATTTCATTTCACAGACAGGCAATCATCCCCAATTCAGGCTGTCTCAATTTATTAGCTTTAAAATTGCTATTTGTTGAATGTAAATAACTTTATTAAAACAAAGAAACAAACAAACAAACAAAATCGAACGAACTGGCGCGGGGGTCAACTCAAGGTTTAAAAAAATGGATATCTGGGGTTTCTGTTGGAACATAAAGTCAATGGGAACAGGTGATGGTACCCCTGCCCAAATCGTGTGATGGGGGGAGGGGACGCTGCCCCATTTGGCAAACAGCGACCAACAGCTGACATGCTGGCGTCAGGATTGGAGAACCAAAGCTGATCAAGACCCTGTACCGCATCTCCATTGGTGTTCCCAGTAACAGGTCTAGGCTGGTTAACGGGGCAGGGATCGCCCAGGAGTCTGCTAAAGAAATGTTGCCAACTCTCTGCTTGGTAGCTCCACTCAGAGGCCTTTAAAAAAAAGCTGCCATAACCCTCCCCCGAGTCGAACCGATGCTGTGCTTCAACATCTTCACCGCACCGCCTGCAAAGAATACCAGCTCGCAATTCCAGGGAGATTGAAGAAGAAGAAGAAGAAATGTTGTAGCGATATAAAAATGTGAAGCCACTAGCACTTCATATCCCTACAGTATGCAAATACCACGGGACATTTTTTTCCTACAGTTCTCAGGGTACACTCTAAACACGGCAGTGAGTGCAGGAAGGAAGACTTGTACTCACGTAAAAACCCATATACGCCTATGTTAATGAATCGAATGTGGGATAGGTGCAATGTGGATATTATACTTTTTAAAATAGCTTGTCGCTGCAAAGAAAGAAAAGACTTTACTTTGACTTCAGTGCCTTTTAGTAAGAACGGAGAAGATCATATAAATAGGGACCTTATGCGAGAGCCCATAATAAGTGCATAACTTATACATGCAAAGAGAAACCCTTTGTGACATGCCATTTGAGTTCGATAAGGAATCTGGTATTTGTGTCCATATTTTCATTTACTTGCACCACGCCTGACAGCCTTTCATTTCTCAGTTCCAGAGGAGTCAGCTGATTTGTCCGTGCGCCCCCAGCAGGAATCTAATTACTGATCTCGCTACGAGACAAACCAAACTACATATTTGATTCTTCATTGTTTCGGCCATTGCACTAACCAATCATTTAACTTGTGCACAGTGAACTTCATCGATTTTACTTCTTCCCGTTAAACATTTCTGAGACGTAACATTCAAGTGCTTACTGTATTAAAATTCTAACAGCCCAGAAAGTGATATATCCGCGTCTTCAGCACGAAAAAGAATATGCCTAAAAGTAAACATCCTTGGAATATGTTACCAGAAAATAATAATAGAACATCAACGCAGATAAATACCTGGCTCTCTTGTCAAAAATATCCGGCCGTGCCAGTTTGTTCCTGCGGCAAACTTGGGCGGACCAACTCTCCGTCAGTTACGCGGACAACTCGGACGTGCTGACAAGATGGACGTAAAATGGCGTGAAACCAAATTACCTTTTGTAAAACGTTGCCATGGTGCTTAGAAAAGAGGAAATTGCTGAAGATGAAGGTCAGATAAAATGCTGTAAAGCAGATGTTTTCCACTTTTTTTTTTTGGGGGGGGGGGGCGGTAAATTATTTTTAAAAAAAGGTAGGAGAAGCTTTGCTCATAATTAAGGAGTCCACACTTGTAATGTTTCGGATTACGCCTTACTCATACAAAAAACCTAGCAGACAAAGAAACAGGAAAAGAGGAGAAAGTATAAATTAGCTTCTTTAATATATAACAAATTCAGCCAGTCAGTCAGTTATTTGCATGTCCCTTGCGGAACTTTGCCTCCATAACAGCTCTCCTGTAAGTCTCTCGGTTGTAAGCAAGATGCCCTGGTGCTGATGCATCCATGTGCAGATTATCAACGATGTCTTCGTCTTGGTCTTCCTCTCTTTCTTTTTCTTATTATGTTTCCTTCCAAGACTGTCTCTAAATTCTCATGACGTTTAATATGTCCAAACTATTTCAGTTTTTTTCTGTTTAATCCTCTTTCCTAGCAACCTTCTTCAATAGTAAGTCCTTGCAGTATGGATATATTTGTCCTTCTTTGTACAAAAAAATACAACAAATATAACAAATTACAATGAGGAAAAAAAGGTGCATCTAGCTGTGGCTAGTATAAAGCCGCGTCTCGCAGCTTTACTGTCGTGGCTTTGTCTATACTGTATTTACACATTTAGTTTTGTATACTCATAACAAAAGAAAAACAGATCAAACCTTTCTCTCTGTGTGCGCAAAATGAGCTGTATTGGAAGGGCTTGCCATTAAAAAACAAAAAGTTGTCATACACAGAATCTCAGTAGTTTCTCAGCGTCGGCTGGAGACAAAACGCTGTGTTAGGGCCTCTTTTCAAGGAATGCAGTTCAGCATAAGGCGCTCCAATCGTCCATTTATAGAAATGGATACCGGGCTGGGTGTACTAAAGGCGACCAGGCATGATGCTAACCCGTGTAGAAACTTTCTAACAAATCAAAGAAAATATGGACGCTATGTTCACTACTTCCCTCTATGGCACGATTACGCTACCAGCAGACACACCACACACGATCCTCCAGAGAGCCGCCAACTACACAGCCCATTCAGGCAAAGGAAGTGCCCGAACCCCACCAGTCCCCAGTACGAGAAGCTTTATGGTGATGGCGAAAAGCAGAGACGAACTGTCGCATTTGTGTGGAAGACTGGCGTCGATGTCTGTGAAAATATTTTCATCACAGAACGTGCAGGCGATTTTCACTCACATACACGCACACGCATGCACGTACGCACGCACACCAGAATCTTCTGTGATTCGAACTCATGTACAGAAAAAGTTAAACCAGTGTTCAAATGGCTAGTTAAGCGGGGAACAGTTTAAAAATCAAACGTATTTGGATTTAACAATTCAGTTACTCCCGGTTTTAAATAGTTTCTGCAGAAATAATTTTTACTCTCTCTGGTCCGTGCCAATCAGGCGTTGGCCGTCACTGATTTCCACACCCATCTTATCCTTTGTTCTGATGCATGTTGTCACGTGCTTCGTGCCACTCTTTTGGTCCACCAAGTACAGTGGTACCTCGGTGTACGTCCGCTTTAAAATAAGTCCGATTTGATATACGTCCTGTTATGACGCGAAAAATTTTGTTTGGTATACGAAGAGCTGAAGAGACAAAAAAATCTTGTCAAAAAGATAAGAGAGAGACAATGTATTTTTATTAGACATGCAATGAGAAGAGGGGGCATTGAAAATATTATAACAACAGGAACAATAGAAGGAAGCAGATCAAGAGGAAGACCAAGAGAAATGATACTGGACAGTCTGACGAGATGGTGTGAGAGGAGATCACCAACTGAGCTGATGGCCTGCATGAAGGATCGTGTACTCTGGAGAAGCATAATAGCCAACGCCGGTCGGCACGGCACCTGATGATGATGATGATACGATATTTGTTTGGAATACGACTCTAGTTGGATGAGTGACGACTGGTAGCACTAGTTTACCTCTTTCTAGACAATGCTACGACTGCCCATCAGCGCCTGCACGCCTGTTGGTACTATTCAGTAAACAACCCGCGCTATAACTCTTAATTTTCACGTGATTTTGTGTTTTTTCGTGTACATTTTTGGTAAATTCGTTAACAGTGAGTTTTAAGAAAGTTAATGAGAAGAGTCAAGCAACGAAGAAAATGGTCAGGATCGGCATGGAGGTGATAAAAGAGATTGTTGAAAAGTATGAAGATGACATGCGTATCCGGGACTTGGCTATTGCATACCGTATACCGAGAACGACGGTATCTACGACTATGAACAACAAAGACGCTATTAATTCGGTTAACGTTGCGCAGGGGGTGAAATCGATTACCAAACAAAGATCAATGACATTAGAGCTATAATAGCATTGTCTGGAATGACCAAACAATATCACATCTCCGAAACATCCTGAGGAAAAAGCAGAAGCAAAGTTCTTTGGACAGATTTTTAGTAAAGGTCGGACTTGGTGATCCTCAGCCAGGTCCAAGTAGGGAACTGACAGAAGAAAAGAGACAGAAAAGAGATAAATAAATTTGATAAATGTTCATTTATGTACAGTATATAATTCACCCACTGCATTTGTATTTTAGTATTAAACAGTGTTATAATAATAAGCAAAAAGAAAGTAAAGATAATTCTGTCTTGGCTTAGAGGCACATAGGGATATGGTGTTAGTGCCCATATTTTCCTTGACCTGTCAGCACACTAGAGGGTGATATGGTCAGTATCACACCTGGCTGCTTTTCCTTCCCCAGCTCCAGAATAAGTCGGGTACCCATTTCTATATAATAGGATATATATATATATATATATATAAGAACGGATTAATTATCTTCTCTTTATTTCTTATTGGAAAAGTTCGCTTGGTATACGTCCAGTTTGGTGTTAAGTCCAAGGATCTGGAACGGATTAATGACGTATACCGAGGTATCACTGTATCTTGTTTCTCTGTCTTCCTCTGTCCCTTTGTCCCTCCAGTTTTCCCGTTGTCACTAGATGTTACAATTTTCTTCTCAAAACAAGTCCTACAAATCTGGATTGTCGTTTTTGCCATAATTTCTCTCTTTTGTCCAACCTCGCTTAGAACCTCTTCATTTATTTTCTTTGCCGTCCAAGGTAATCTCATTATTCTTCGTAGAAACCGCATATCCGCTACTTCCAGTAGATTTCGAGTGCTTTTGGTTTCTGTCCATGCTTCGCGTCCATGTAACAGTTACAGATTCGATGTAATACTGATTAATTCATTTTGCTAGTTTTTTTTACTAAAAAAAACAAAAACAAAACAGCAAACAAACTATGAATTTGTTTATTATAGTCTGTCATTTGCATGTCCCTTGCGGAACTTTGCTCCCTAACAGCTCTCCTGTAGGTCTCTCAGTTGTAAGCAAGATGACCTGCTGCTGATGCATCCATTTGCAGATTATCAACGATATCTTGCAGCCATCTACGCCTTGGTCTTCCTATCTTTCTTTTTCCCATTATGTATTATTCTAAGACTGTCTTAACTAGATTATCATGATGTTTAATATGTCCAAAATATTTCAGTTTTCTCCCTTTAATCCTCTTTACTAGCCTGTCTTTTTCAATATTAAGTTCTTGTAGTATGGATATATTTGCTCTTTTTTGTGTCCGTGATATTTGAAGAAGTCTTCTGTAGCATTTACATTCAAAGGCATTTATGTGTTTCTCAGCTGTTTTGTTAAGTGTCCAGGTCTCACAGGCATATGTTGCGATGGGAAAGATGCATGCCCTTAAAAATCTTATTTTTGTAGTTCTGTCTGTTCCTCTCCACAGATTCTTTAGTTGTTTTACTTTCTGAAGACCGATAGATGTCCTGCTTTTAATTTCCCTCATTGTATCTCCATTATTAGTTAGTAATGATCCAAGATATTAAAAACTCACCACTTCTTCCAATTTTTCCTCATTGATTCATATTTCAGTTGCCTTATTTGTTTTGTCAGTTGTCATCAATTTAGTTTTCTTCGCAATAAGATAGGATAGATTTTTGCTCTTCACTATTCTTACGGACTGACATAATTAGTTTTTCCATTCCTTTTTTGTGTTGTGGACAGCAATACTGTGTCATCAGCATATCTAATCTCTGGTATTACATAACCTCCAATTGTTATGGCATCGTAATATTCTTTGTCTACATCTTCTCTATCATTCCTCATTATATTTTCAGTACAAAAGTTAAACAAGTAAGGCGACAATATGCACCCCTGACGGACCCCTTGTTGTTTCACCATTTATTCTTACTGCTGCCTGTTGGTCTAGATACAGTAATTTTTAAAGAACGTCTGCCTGTTGATATACAACTAATACAAATGAAACAGCTTTCCTGTCCAACTGAATAAACCAAATCAATCTGCTCCCTCCCTTTTTTTTTTCTTGAATCTGGTTAGCGTCCTGTAGTCAATCTGAAACTGTCTCATAGTATACGTAGGGTACCTGGTTCAGTGTGTGTGGTGTTTAGAATGCCTGTGATACCCCTTCAGATTGACGGACAAGAGAGCGATAAGGATAAAACTACACCACAACTGTCTTATGGGCAACTTGTTACTAGCAGGCCCAGAGCGCGAACCTCTGTACCGGGTAAGAGCATGGGTAGGGGAAGAGGAGGGGGCGAACTAGGTCGTTTGGAGGCGACCTTTAAATGCCATTTTTTTTTTTTTTGGAGACATGAAGCGTTTTAGGAAATTGGACAAAAACCAGGATTCGTTGTGGGAGCAGCTGAGACAGGGGCGGGGACTGGTTGTGTAGAAGGGGAGAGCACTTTATTTAATTAACCAGCAGCCAGGGCTATTGGCTAAACTTAGTAAGGGTCTCCGCTCCCTCTAAATTACACTGTTCCCCCCCCCCCCCGATATATATGACTTGATTCCCTTCTAATTGTAATCTCCGCTGTTAATATATGACTTTATATTACACGGACCAAACACAACTGATACGCCACTGTGGTTGTTGATAACACAACGCGCTAGTGCAGCAATGATACTTATAAACGAGTGCCACACATATTTGTAGAATGTAGAGCTTTTTTCCTCCTTTCCAGGCCCGTAGACTTAAGCTTGCTCATCTTAATGCATAATCTGCCAGTGTGAGCCATTATTGATATGTTACTATTTCGTCATATTCCTTCCCCCCCCCCCACCCCATGGTATTTTTCAGTTCTTTGTTTAAACATTTTTCTAGTTTTAGCAGTAATACAAATATAGTTTTAATATTTTCTGTTTTAAAATTTTACTTTAAAAATATCAAAACAAAGACTTCTGCTTTATGTCGACATTTTGCTTCTGTGAATATTTCACGATGCGTGTGTGCATATATGTGTGTGTGTATGAGAGAGAGAGGGGGGGGGAAGAGAGGGAGAGATAGATAGATAGATAGATAGATAGATAGATAGATAGATAGATAGATAGACAGACAGACAGACAGATAGATAGATAGACAGACAGACAGACAGACAGATAGACAGATAGATAGATAGATAGATAGATAGATAGATAGATAGATAGATAGATAGATAGATAGATAGATAGATAGATAGATAGATAGATAGATAGATAGATAGACAGACAGACAGACAGACAGATAGATAGATAGACAGACAGACAGACAGACAGACAGACAGACAGACAGACAGACAGATAGATAGATAGATAGATAGATAGATAGATAGATAGATAGATAGATAGATAGATAGATAGATAGATAGATAGATAGATATTAATATAGAAGTTACTGAAATAAATGTTTCATACACTTTTCATGTAACTATATTTTCAGGAAAATGTGAAGGGCCAGCCTCTTATGTGTGCTAAACAGACGGTCCGCCTGTGAATAAAACAATACGTAGGTTGTAGAGGTCTGTTAGTTTTGAAATAGGAGAAATAGATTATGGCACGTGAAGGGGCCACCACGACTCAACATAATGGACTACATTATGCACAGATGAAATCTCGCGTGAACCCACGAGATAGCGACGAGGGAAAATTGCTTGAAACTCTGTAGAAACATTTTAAAACTGGAAATAATGACACACGCAACTACATAACTGTAAGGGCGGAGACGAGAACGTCAACGCCGAGAAAAGAGAAATAGAGAAGGCAGTGGAGAAGATAATACAAAGTTCAGCACGAGAGCGATGCCACACCTATAAAACCCACAGTAAAATTTGTGTTATATTATTATGGATTATTTTTTAAAATATAAACTTCTTCTTCTTGCCAATTTTTATTTATCCTGTCCCTGCGTTTTGCTCTTCTCTGCCTTTTTTTTTCTTTCTCTGACCAATGACTAATCATTTTGATTTTCTCATTTTATTTCAGGGTCCAAGCCGCGATTAAAAAAGATCATAAGCGAAGTCAAAATGGATTTAATCATTTAATACTTCTGTGATGGGCGCCTGTGTAGCGCAACGACGGGTGCACTTGCCTTCACTCACAGCGTCGTCAGTGTTTCAATCCCAATATCCGGCCACCCATATTTATAAACGTCTGGTCAGTTCATTCTGGATCTAGGAAGATTACGGAGGCAGAACATGATTAACTGACCACATCAACCTACTCTTGTGCCAACAGGTCATGGAAAATACAGGCTCTGGTATCTTCTGTATCTTCAAGAGCCTTCCTTGCACGAAAGGGTGTGATCAAGGAGTGATGATACAGCGTTAGACAGCGGTTAGGGACGCTTAGCTGACTGCTCAAAGCTCTGGGAGCTCCCATCAGGATCTGGGGAGGACTGCGAGTTTTGCCATGTCGACAGGGATCAGGATCTGATGTGACCAACAACCTCTAAGAAGAAGGAGAAGAATTCAAGAACCATAGATCCATGGTGGTGGAGTCTGCTAAAGAAACACTGTTCTTTCCTCTACTTTGTTGGCTTCACACAAATACTACGACAATAGCCCCGTAGCCCACTCCCTATCCGGTATGTCGTAGGTGCTTCAACACCTTCACCATACAGGCTGTATAGAGCATCTTGCTCACAGTTCCATGAAGATAGAACAAGAACAAGATTTATATGATCATCGTGACCTAAGCTAATGTAATAAAAACACTGACCTTTTCTCTCGTTGGTGGCATGGTTGGCTGAGTGGTTAGGCGACACTAAAGCTGGCAACGGGTTCAAGCCCCAGCAGTGGGATTTTTTCTGGTACCACCACATCAGAAAGGCCCTGGAGTCCACACAGCCTCGAAAAATGGATACAAGAGAAATCTGGAAAGGTAAGTAAGGCCAGGTGTGATATGACCACAAGACACTTTCAAGTGCCGAAAGTCTTGCCAGTACGGGTCTAACACCGTATCCCTAGTATGCCTTAATGGCACGGAAAAAGGAATTTTACCTTTACCAATTCTCTCATTATAATCTTCCAGCCGTAACAGAAATAGTTCTTCATAATCCAGTAAAGCAAAGATGACCGTGCTGTGGTGGATGTTTATTTATCAGAACCAGAAGGGGGTGAAGACGCTTGTCCGATGAGGCATTCAGCGAACCATAGCTAATAAGCCAGCGTCCAAAACCCTGTCCCACCTCTCCGTGTTACCCCCAGTAACAGGTCTAGCCTGGCTAACGGGGCAAGGATCGCCATAGTCCCCATGGTGGTGGAGTCTGCTAAAGAATCATTGTACACCCCCTGCTTTTTAGTTGTACTCCGGGACTGAAAAAGTAGCCGCCATAACCCGCTCCCACGCCGATACGATGATGTGCCTCAACACTTCTACAGCATCGGCTGTAAAGAACACCAGCTCGCAGTTACAGGGAGTTCGTGCAAGTACAAGTGCAAATCAGAACCAGAATTGACCAGGGCTGACGTGATGGTTCAGTATGACAGACTGGTGGAGCCTACCGTGAAGCCTGCTTCTTTGACTCACTTAATATCCTCAACGCTAATCATCGTAAGGCCACTCTCAACTGAACAAGAGTTTTTTGTTTGTTTGTTTTTGTAATCACCGGGATATCGGAGAATACCAAATGCAACAAAAGCAGAGAACAAATAAGAAATGGCATCATCAGGCTAAGGGTTGAAGTAACACTGGTACTACACTACATCTAGAAATAAGAGGTCATATGGTTGGGTCAGTCTATACAACCACCGTCAGATGGTGTACCACAGAAAACATTCACACTAGGAACTGTAGGAATGGAAGTAGACAGAGATGTATGGCTACATTTTACAAAAAGATAGAAAGAGTGAGAAAAGTCAGCAGAAACAAGAACAGCAGAAAGTAAGGTGAACACGCATGACCGACGAATATATAACAAATCAATATTTCGTAGGTGTTTAACTGTTCATCTATTTTTCGTGTTTTTATCTTCTTCTTCTTCTTCGTTCGCTTCTACCACCACGACCGCCCTGTGTTCCTATTGAATTTACTCCTGTGGTCCTCGATAGGTCTCGTGGCTCTCCACAGGACCTAACGAGGACCACAAGAAGTTCAGAGTATCGCGGGGCTTGGGCCTGTATTCTCGGTGGGTCGCAGAAGCGAGAATGCGTGACACCGTGGTTTTCGTTGCATCAGTTTAATCTAGAGTTAGACTTTCTCACCGGAAAACCTCGACGTGTTTTGAATATCAGTGTATCCCCGCCGGGTGAAAGGTGGTTGCCCATCCAGTCTACTGTAATGTTGTTTTGTATGTGATCCTCGAGAAAGGCTTTTGCTGAAATACTGGACTGTTGTATGTTCTTCATTTATGCGTGCTCATCTTACTTTCCGCCATTCATATTTCTGCCAACTTTCTCCACTCTTTCTGTCTTTTTGTAAAACTGAACCGTACATCTCTGTCTACTTCATTACTAGAGCCAGTTTTATCTCAGTCGTTTTCTCTCTTATCTCTAAGAATTGTAGGAAACTGAGGGAGGAAATTACAGAAACCAAAATATCCCATTATATGACGCAACCTCTGAGATCTATCAAGACGTCTGTTCCCTCAGCGCTGAAAGGTTTGTGTGGAAAGAGACAAGACAAGACAAGACATGACAAGACAAGACAAGACAAGACAAGACATGACATGACATGACATGATATGACATGACAGGACAGGACAGGATCATGGCACCGACTGCGAAAGAACAAAAGCTGACACTCTCAGTGACATTAAAACAAGAAAAATACCTGGTATACGTACATAACCAGAATGAGCACATAAACGCATGAGACAGTGCACAGAAAGTGAGTACATGCGCGTGAGTAAGAGACAGTGCACAGAAAGTGAGTACATGCCTGTGAGCAAGAGACAGTGCACAGAAAGCGAGTACATGCGCTTGAGTAAGAGACAGTGCACAGAAAGTGAGTACATGTGCGTGAGCAAGAGACAGTGCACGGAAAGTGAGTACATGCGCGTGAGTAAGAGACAGTGCACAGAAAGTGAGTACATGTGCGTGAGCAAGAGACAGTGCACGGAAAGTGAGTACATGCGCGTGAGTAAGAGACAGTGCACAGAAAGTGAGTACATGCGCATGAGTAAGAGACAGTGCACAGAAAGTGAGTAAATGTGCGTGAGCAAGAGACAGTGCACGGAAAGTGAGTACATGCGCGTGAGTAAGAGACAGTGCACAGAAAGTGAGTACATGCGCATGAGTAAGAGACAGTGCACAGAAAGCGAGCGTGCAGTCTCGTTTCCCCACTCTTTGTGGGAGGGACGATCCGTCAAGGCAGTTAGGGAAATGGGAGTGACAGAACCATTCGCTATGGATGCTATGGATCTTTATCATGATGATGATGACTATAATGATGAAGATAATAAATTTATAGTTTATCTTACGATTAAAAAAACAACAACTTATAAATTGTTGGTAATCGTATTTAAAATTAATGGCCGGACATTTTAAAGCCTACTTAACATAATCGCTTCATGAAATATTAAGTGCTGAGATCTGGGTCATAAATGTTATTTCAAGGTGAAGCAATAATCCTGGGGCCGGCCTTTGTAGCTATAGTGTGTGGTATATCATAGCTATAGTGTGTGGTATATCATAGCTATAGTGTGTGGTATATCATATCTATAGTGTGCGGTATATCATAGCTATAGTGTGTGATATATCATAGCTATAGTGTGTGGTATATCATAGCTATAGTGTGTGGTATATCATAGCTATAGTGTGTGGTATATCATAGCTATAGTGTGCGGTATATCATAGCTATAGTGTGTGATATATCATAGCTATAGTGTGTGGTATATCATAGTTATAGTGTGTGGTATATCATAGCTATAGTGTGTGGTATATCATAGCTATAGTGTGTGTTATATCGTAGCTATAGTGTGGTATATCGTAGCTATAGTGTATGGTTTATCGTAGCTATAGTGTGGTATATTGTAGCTATAGTGTTTGATATATCGTGGCTATAGTGTGGTATATCGTAGCTATAGTGTGTGGTTTATCGTAGCTATAGTGTGGTATATCGTAGCTATAGTGTTTGATATATCGTGGCTATAGTGTTTGATATATCGTAGCTATAGTGTTTGATATATCGTGGCTATAGTGTTTGATATATCGTAGCTATAGTGTTTGACATATCGTGGCTATAGTGTTTGATATATCGTGGCTATAGTGTTTGATATATCGTGGCTATAGTGTTTGATATGTTTGATATATCGTAGCTATAGTGTTTGATATATCGTAGCTATAGTGTTTGATATATCGTAGCTATAGTGTTTGATATATCGTAGCTATAGTGTTTGATATATCGTAGCTATAGTATTTGGGTCTTCTGCAGGGCTTGAGCAACACGTTTCTGGCGTCTATGCGTGTGTCTTCTTGGCTGCTTCCAAGGAGTAATCTCTTACGATTCGTGACGAGGATATGTCCAGAATCTTTTGTACACAGATTTTGTGGAGTGATGACGAATGCTTGCGTGTGTGTTGTTAAATACTTCTTTAACATTTCTTTAAGAGTAAGGAAAAAAACCAAGAACAAAACCTCTGCTACTGTCATAATTCTCAAGTATTCCTCATATTTTTTTAAAAACACAAAATGGAGCTATACATAAGGAAAATTAAATGCTGGCACCAGTTTAGAGTAATTTGTTGTATAGGCCAAACTATTGCTGCAAATACGGACTTCACCAAACAGATAATAGAGACGAGTCGAGTCTGTAAAATGTCAGCATGGGTTGGGCGTAGGGTTAAAAACATCCTCTATGAACAAAGGTCATTTATTTCCGGTGTTCTCAAAGATAGAATTCCACGAGGAGGTCAGAGGTCGTGGACGTTTGTCGGTGAACGTGGGAATGTAAATAGGAGATGAGCAAACAAGAAATGATGGGGCGAATTAGGAGTTCCTCTTCATCTTCTTCATTCACTCTCAAAAGATCGTTGATTGGGCTGTGTCGCTTCCATATCTCGTCAGAATTAGATCTGCTTTGTTATTTTAGGGCCGGGTTCGTCTTCCCATTTCGACCCCCTAGTCATTCGGGTCTGCCTGCAGATTGACAGTTCAAATCAAAAGGAAAAACTGCCAGGTTGTAATAAATCCTGACGGGGATTGAAATTATACATAAAACCAATAAACAATGAATTCTCAACCTGACCAAATAACCTCTGTTAACACATCAACATGTATTTATGTGCAATATAGTCATCGAAATGGTGGAAAATGACATTATGTCTATTTTTAACGTTTACGAAAGTTTAAATTTATAATTTTGCAGTTGTGGAACTGTTAACTTTACGTTGAACTGTTAACAGTTATGTCAATTGTTAACTTTTAAATGTTTCAGCTGTCAGCTTTATAAAAAACTGTTTTAACTGTCAACTGTTAAATTTTTAAAAACTGTTTTAACTGTCAACTGTTAACTTCATAAAATACCTCATACCTCAGTGACATGACCATCGGCGAGTAAGAGGCGCCACCCACCCCTGCCTTGTGGGTTAGACTCTTCAGAACCTAAAGCTAGCGGAGTCCACCGTAAATAAACCGATAGAAAGCAACGGAAAACCATTGATGTAAATCCTTAGACATACACGTAAATCTCCATGCATTGTAAACGACGTTAGGGACGCCCAGCGACGGTCTCGTCTGGTAGTGAACTTCATGAGCCACAGGTGAAACCAGATGGTCCATCCAGCTACTGTTGTGCAAAATAACAACCAGATTAGGTACTTGAAATGTTAGAACATTAATGCAACCTGGGAAATTAGATAACATAAAAATGGAAATGAAAAGAAAGAAAATCAGCATCTTAGGAACGAGTGAAGGAAAGTGGACAGGAGCAGATATGATTATGTCTGATAAATATAAAATTATATAATCAGGAGGAAGCAGACATGAGTGTGGACTAGATATTATTATTGCTAGAAATTATAGCAGACGTGAGTGTGGAGTGGATATTATTATTGCTAGAAATTATAGCAGACGTGAGTGTGGAGTGGATATTATTATTGCTAGAAATTATAGCAGACGTGAGTGTGGAGTGGATATTATTATTGCTAGAAATTATAGCAGAAATGAGTGTGGAGTGGGTATTATTATTGCTAGAAATTATAGCAGACGTGAGTGTGGAGTGGATATTATTATTGCTAGAAATTATAGCAGAAATGAGTGTGGAGTGGATATTATTATTGCTAGAAATTATAGCAGACGTGAGTGTGGAGTGGATATTATTATTGCTAGAAATTATAGCAGACGTGAGTGTGGAGTGGATATTATTATTGCTAGAAATTATAGCAGACGTGAGTGTGGATTGGATATTATTATTGCTAGAAATTATAGCAGAAATGAGTGTGGAGTGGGTATTATTATTGCTAGAAATTATAGCAGACGTGAGTGTGGAGTGGGTATTATTATTGCTAGAAATTATAGCAGACGTGAGAGTGGAGTGGATATTATTATTGCTAGAAATTATAGCAGACATTTTCAGCAAAGTAACAAGCATTGTATGGTTAGATATTGAAAAAAAAATAGCGCACAAAGCACTTTTAGACGTCAGAGAAAGAAAAATGACAAGAGAATTATCTGGGACTTCAACCATGGCTTTCGGTTGGACGAGAAACCTTCTAGCCACGAGAGAACATTAACAGGTGTCCGGGCTGGATCCCCCATCCACTTCTCCAACCATCAATTGAGTCTGGTTATGAGTAAACAACTAAACTTGAGGATATACACAGACGTCATTTTAAGTTACTAAGTACCTCTAATAAATAATATCAACAATCAGACAGGCGTCAGTCATTTGCATGTTCCTTTCGGAACTTTGCCTCCCTAAAAGGTCCCCTGTAGGCCTCTCGGTTGTAAGCAAGATGGCCTGCTGCTGATGCATCCATTTGCAGATCATCAACAATGTCTTGCAGCCATCCTCACCTTGGTCTTCTTCTCTTTCTTTTTTCCCATTATATACCCTTCCAAGGCTGTCTTATCTAAATTCTCACGTTTAATATGTCCAATATATTTAAGTTTTCTCTGTTTAAACTTCCTTACTAGCCACCCTTCTTCAATATTCAGTTCTTGTAGTATATATATATATTTGGTTTATGTGTGTGTGTCTATGATATTTGAAGAATTCTTCTGTAGCATTTACATTCAAAGGCATTTATGTGTTTCTCAGATGTTTTGTTAAGTGTATATCAACAATCACATATGCTCCCTCCCTCCCTCACCCACCCACTCTAAATTAAGGCAGCGTGAGAAAATGTCTTTTCTTTTCTAGCATATTGTTGAAAGCAATAGATGGTACATAGCATAAAGGAGACATGGTGTTAGTGCCCCTATTTTCCTTGACCTTACAGCTCACAAAGATGATGTGGTCACCATCAAACTGGCCGCCTTTCCTTTTCCCAGCTCTGGAAGAAATCGTAAGCCCGCGGCCTCCCTTCTCTCTCTCTTTCTTCCCCCCCCCCCCCCCCGATTTAAACCATTGACCCACGAGGCTAACCACTATACCACTCAGGAATAAATAGCTCTCTGTTATGTTCATGAACCTGTCTGTCAAAGATTCACATAACACTAAATAAGGTAACAATAAGAATAATTGGTTCTAAGGACAGTTCTAGCCGGAGGTGGGGTGGAGGATACGCTCTCCACTCCAATTAAATGTCTCCAAGACGTGCGTCTCAAGTCCAGCTCCTGGCCTTCTTGTGGCGGAACTGTTCAAACTGACAGGAGAAGGGCCGAAATGCAAATATCTGGCGCCTGAAAACCAGACGCTTCGGGTAGATAAGTCTTGTTTGGTGGCTCATTTGAGAGAAGGAAAACTTAAAACCCGCTGCTGGCGAGATTCTTCAGCTGCCGTGCGTGGGGTGGGGCTCCTCCAGGCCAGTGAAGAAAGGTGCGAATGAGGTTGCCGCGCGGCGCCACCGTGGAAAAGGTGAAAGAAAGAATTAAGTGAAGTAATCAGTAGTCTCGAGGTCAGGACTGCTCAAATCACAGCACCTCTGCTCTCGAGGTCGGCCACGTTCTATGTGCACCCATACTGGGCGGATTGCTTGAACTGGCTTAACCCAAGGGGTTAAACTAAGACACTACTGGCGAGATTCTTCGTCTGCCGCCCATGGGGTGAAACTCCTCCAGGCCAATGAAGAAAATGCGATTAGGGTTGCCGAACGGCGCCGCTGTGAAAAGGTAATGGAAAGGATAAAGTGAAGATTAATCGGTATGTCCAGTAGTCTCGAGACGAGAGCTACTCATACCACGGCACCTCTGCTCTAGAAGCCGGCCACGTCCGATAAACACTCATACTGGTGAAATATGCCTAAATCGGGTTAACCCAGGGGTGAAACCTACTAGTGGCGAGGATTCGTCCTCCTGGACAAAAACTCCGTCCTGGTCACAACTAGGAATTGTAGCGGCCACGACCACAAAACGCTGAAGTAAGAGACACTGGATCAGTGCAGTCTAGATAGGCAACCACCTCTCACCCGGCGGGGATGTGTACGTATCTATCCGAATCACGCTGAGGTTTTCCGGTGAGAAAGTCCAACGCTGGACTGGATGGGCAACCACCTCTCACCCAGCGGGGATATACTGATATCCAAAAACACGTCGAGGTTTTCCGGTGAGAAAGTTCAACTCTAGAGTAAACTGGTGCAACGAAAACCACAGTGTCATGCAATCCCGCTTCTGCGACCCACCGAGAATACAGACCCAAGCCCCACGATACTCTGAACCTCATGTGGCCCCCTCGGGGACCACACGACCAATCAAGGACCACAGGAGTAAAATCAGGAGGATCACGGGGCGATCTTGGTGGCAGAAGCAAACAAAGAAGAAGAAGAAATAAGAATAATTCATCCATATGACATGTCCTTTCCAGACCGTTATCCCTCTCACAGCCTCATTGAATGCAGTACGGTATTGCGCAAGACATATTCAGACTTTCCGTGATGTCCTGAGTACACTTTGGGCGAGGTCGTCCCTTTTCTCTTTTGCCGGGGAATAAGAAAAAAAAAGGCTATTTATTTATGAACATGACGCAGTTTTAAAAACCAGCTCAAAGTATTACCATCTACATAGAGTTTTTCTTTTTTCTTCTTTCGCTGTGTCACAGCAGACTAATGCAATTCCTACAACATTCAGACAGCCATTTACCTGTGACACTTAGGAGATTCAGAACTCGCTGATACATTTGATTATGGATAATCTTCAACAGAATTTATTAAAACATAAACAGTCTTCAAACGAATTTATTTACATGCGGAAAGGCTTCAACGGAATTGATTTCTGTATGGCAAGCCGTCAACAGAATGTATATTAGGACACTGAACACTGCCCGAAGACCCAACTTCATAACCGAAGATTTTCCCTCTGTTACGCACGAACCCGATCGACAAAGCTAAAAATCCAAAAGATCACTCAGACTTAAACGAAGCAAATGAAGCATAAAGCAGCCACGTAGCTGCACCATGATGAAAGTCGGAAATTGTGTACCCAAGGCAGGTGTAAAACGAAGGGCTATCAAAATCTCGTTTGGTCACATTTTGTAAGAGAAGTTTACTTACCCTAGCTAAATGAATCTGGTTAAAATCTCTCTCTCCCCACTCCCTCTCCCCCCGGACATGAACAATCTGGAATTACATAAATATATACCTGATACTGATAGTTTGGAAATGGCCAACCGCGGGATGGATTCGACTAATCCTCTGTTGCTAATGGTACTTTTCTTCACAGAAGACAGTTCTGAAGCAGGAGAATCATTTTGACGGGCAGCTCCTGCTATGACTGATTATACCAACGTTGGCTTTACATAAATGGTCGCAAATAATAAAGAAAACAAATTTCTGTGCTGTAAGGCCAAGTCTCCAATGCGCTGGATCCTTGTGTGTGTTCAGGTTTGGCCCTCGTTTCCTTCTCAAATAATGCTACGCCCTTACCAAGAGATGCACCCTGACTACAGTTTTTTAATGTTACATATTGTGTATATAGCAACATGTATATAATTATATGACACGCAGGGAAATGCTATCATGTCAAGTGTCACTGGCATATTATAAACATAACTCCGTGTGTGCTTTGTTTTTAACTCGTTACTTTTTATAGCAAGGACAATCGTTTCTCAAAACACACATTACATAAGGAACTTCTGGAAACAAGACTGCCATGATACTTACATAGAAGTCCATGAGAGATATTCACATCAGCTATCAGGACTGTCACACACAGCTATCAGGACTGTCACATCAGCTATCAGGACTGTCACACCAGCTATCAGGACTGTCACACACAGCTATCAGGACTGTCACACACAGCTATCAGGACTGTCACACACACCTATCAGGACTGTCACACACACCTATCAGGACTGTCACACACAGCTATCAGGACTGTCACACACACCTATCAGGACTGTCACATCAGCTATCAGGACTGTCACATCAGCTATCAGGACTGTCACACACAGCTATCAGGACTGTCACACACAGCTATCAGGACTGTCACATCAGCTATCAGGATTGTCACATCAGCTATCAGGATTGTCACATCAGCTATCAGGACTGTCACACAGCTATCAGGACTTTCATACACAGCCATCAGGACTGTCACAACAGCTATCAGGACTATCACATCAACATCAGGACTGTCACATATAGCTATCAGGACTGTCACATAGCTATCTAGAATGGTCACATCAGCTATCAGGACTGTCACATCAGCTATCAGGACTGTCAAACACAGCTAACAGGACTGTCAGACACAGCTAGAGATTTTGCTGGCTTAACTTAAAAGAAAAAACAAAAACATGAAGTCAACATCAAGAAAGTCTCAAGAAAGTGGAATTCAGAATTCAAGAACAGGTTAAAAAATGTATTTATAAATTGCAGTGAGATTATGTTTATTAATTTTCTAAGATATAACATTAAAAATGTGCTGTGCAAGAGCAGTTTTTTCACTGGTTAATATTTAGAGTAAAACTATATAAAAATAATGGCAATAAAAACTACAATATCAACATAATAAAGCAAAAATCATTTAACACAGAGTAAAGCAGTGATTTCCAAATCTTATAAATGGAGATAAAACTAATGCTGAAGGCTTCTTTTGTGTGCTTGTTTTCTGATGCCAGGTCACTAGATATTCTTCTTTTGTTTTCTTTCTTGTACAAACTTCTCATGTGTCTCATTAAAGTGTGGGAGGAAGACTTGATCTCATTAAAGTGTGGGAGGAAGACTTGATCTCATTAAAGTGTGGGAGGAAGACTTGATCTCATTAAAGTGTGGGAGGAAGACTTGATCTCATTAAAGTGTGGGAGGAAGACTTGATCTCATTAAAGTGTGGGAGGAAGACTTGATCTCATTAAAGTGTGGGAGGAAGACTTAAACCATCAATCATGGGGGGGGGGGGTGGTGGTGGTTCTGTGCTGTGTTTTTAATGTGACATTCAGACACTTGTGTTTCTAATGTGACATTCACTTATGCTGCTAATGTGATGCACTTCTTTTTTTTTCTTTCTTTTTCTAATGTTAACATCTTTTCTGTTCTTAATGCTGTGGTTATTACTATTACTTTTTAATGTGATACTCTCTTCTGTTTCTGATGTAGCAATTATGTGACACATCTTCATTTTTTTTTCCTAATGAAATAACTTTTTTCTAATGTGACACTTTCCCATGTCTGCAGTGTAAGACATATCATTAATGTGACACTTTTTTATGTTCTTGATGTAGTAAGTATGCTTCTATTGTGACATTTATTGTGTTTCATGACATTTATACATGATTCTTCAAGTTCGTTAAAAAGTAAGTTTTCTACCTTTTCTGTAATAAAAAATGAGCATGTATTTAAGATTGGTAACAGTAATTTACAGACAAAGTGACATGAATACAGATACCATATCAAAATCAAACAAACAAATACCTTCTTGCCACCAGCTCTGTATGTAATGGATCACAGCAGTATTTCATAGGAAAACTGGCAAAACATTTTTACAGCAAGCTGAGCAAAGAACAGTCAGTCTTACTGACAAATCTGCCATCTTCTGTAAATGACTTTCAACAAATAACTACAAGTGCAGAACACTGTAATCAAACAAAAAGAAAACAGTGAGCTGAACTGACAGTAAGATTATGGAAAAATGCTATCTATCAACATTATATATGTAAAAAAAGGCACCAATATTTATATGTAATTATAAATATACAGCTATGAATTTTTAAGTAAAATGTGCATAAAACCTGGGATGTAAATAAATGAATCAATAGCTGCACTGATAAGAATGAATCTGAACTGTGTTTCTCTGAGGTATAGCTCCCATTTCTTTGTTTTGTTTCTTGTAACATGAAGGAGCAAAGTAAAGGTTACACAAGGCAGGAAAGATGGATGTATTGCTTGTCTCCTTTATCTTCCCACAAACTGCACCACTTCTTCACTATGTACAACCTGTCATGTCTGTACTTGCTCACTTTGGTACATCTTTCACAAATAAGTACTTTTTTTCTTTCTACGTAGTTCTTCACTCACTATTCTCCGTTCTATTTATTTTGTGCATGATTATAACCAATCCAACATTCACAGTTATTATAAGACTCATCATCTTTTAAGTGTACTTAATGTCACACAATGACCAGGACCTTGCTACAGCCTACATTATATAAGGCACAGTATTCTGTTATGGAACACGCTACAAACTCGCATTACTGGGTCTTAACTAAATAAAAAAACACACGTAAACTAGAAAAACTAAGGGTGTATACTCACATCTGTGTAATAAAATATATGTGAGGTCACTGCAGCAAAATTATGGAAAAATAAACTTAGCAAAAACTTTTTTTTTTCGGTGGGTGGGGACAGTTTCTGGCATCCCTACTTCTAATGCTGTAGTGGCTTAGAAATGTGACGCCATTAATAATTCACACCTTTACACCATACAAAATGCCATGGGGCATGATTTTTGTTTCCCCCCACAGTAACAAATCACAACTTTTGCTCTGTTACTTCTCAACTTTCATTTTCTTAAGACAGAAAACTTTGGTAGTAATCAAGATGCAGCCAGTACAAACTTCTATATGAAGTCCTATATAAAGTTTCATTAAGCTAAACTCATTCTTATATATTACTGCATTTTACAATTTCTACTTCCTCTTTCTAACTGCTCTGCCTAAGAAAAAGATGTGTGTGTACGATAGGGGTAGAATCTTTTCATAAAAGAAAGAAAAGTTCTGTACTGAACTAAACCTAAAATACAGATGTCAATTGAAAGAAGAAGTGATGAAACTGGCTCAGTAGAATAAACATATTATGGTGGGGGTAAATAAGAAGTGGATATTTTTATCATAAAGTAATACCACAGTAATGAAATCATTAAAAAGTGCCAATCACTTAAAATGAAACAAATAAACATACACTTTAGCTATAAATAACAAGCCAAAAAGGGAGTAACCACTCTGAATCTAAATACTCTGACAGGGTTGAAGAAATATTATCTTAGGAGGTCTTGCACTACAAAGTTTTTGGGGCTGGTACAGACATCAGAAATAAAATTAGCATGCCTACCTTACAACACACACCCAAAAAAAAGTATGGTATGCCAAGATGCTCAGTAATGAGTAAATGGTGGAATATTCAACAAAAGTGTACAGTCATTTTTATTTTACAGATCTAATTTTTAGATAGTACATGCTACACAAAATGAAAAGTTACATTTCATCATTAACACAAGCCTGGGGGACATATTAAAGATCATATGGCTAGAAACTGTATATAATATATACAGAAACTGTTCATAACATACATTTATACATGGGTCAGAAAATCCTAAGAACAGAGAAGTCACAAACTTCAAAATCTTTTTAAAAATAGCATATCCTGGATCTGGATCAGTGATGGATTAATTAACATCCACCTAGGTCCCTCAGTAAGGGCCCTCTGCCAACTCCTACATATATCATCCACCTACTAATATATGATTTGATTCCTCTCGTTGTGATCTCTACTATTACTATATGACTTTGTAGGAGGTATGTTTAAAAATTATCCGACCTTAATTTTTCCTGTGGAAACAAATAAAGCATGGGAGATGTCCACCAGCAGGAAGTGTGTAGGTGACCCTCATGAGCATGCGTGAATTCCCCCCCCCCCCTCCACCTGTCAAGTATGTCAATCACTGCCAGTCATCCTGTGAGTGAATGAGTGCAGTGAATGTCCATGAGATTTTAATTAGCCGTGAAATGATGGAATGACTTGAGCGTGGTACTGCATAAAATGATGTCAAAGCTTGGCAATACCCAAATGGAATTCATTCAATCATTTGCATGTCCCTTGCGGAAATTTGCCTTCCTAACAGCTCTCCTGTAGGCCTCTCGGTTGTGAGCAAGATGGTCTGCTGCTGATGCATCCATCTGCAGATCATCAACAATATCTTGCAGCCATCTTCGCCTTGGTCTTCCTCTCTTTCTTTTTCCCATTATGTACCCTTCCAAGATGGTCTTATTTAGATTCTCACCATGTTTAATGTGTCCAAAATATTTAAGTTTTTGAAGAACTCTTCAATAGCATTTACATTCAAAGGCATTTATGTGTTTCTCAGCAGCTTTGTTAAGTGTCCAGGTCTCACAGGCATATGTTGTGATAGGAAAGATGTATGCCCTTAAAAATCTTATCTTTGTAGTTCTGTCTGTTCCTCTCCACAGATTCTTTAGTTGTTTTACTTTCTGAAGAGGAAACAAGCAGAAGATTCAACAGGCATTTGGCGACAATTCCATGAGCATCACACAAAATAAGGAGTGGTAAAATTGTTTCAAAGATGGCTGCCTATCAGTGGAGAGCAGACCATGTTCTGGTAGAACCTCAACAAGTTGAAATGACGAGGTCATCAACCAAGTGTGAATTTTGCTCAAGTGGAAATGTTGTGTCATCAAATGAGAACTTACAGACGAGGTGGGGATAAGCATTGGTTCAGTACACTCTATTTTGATGCAGGATTTGACCATGCAAAGAGTATCTGCGAAACTCACGCTGAAGCTGTAATGGAGCAGAAGCAACTCCATCTGGAAGTCATGCAGCCCATTCTTCGCAATCTGATTCAGACTTTCTTGGTCAAACACAACATTCCTCTGCTTCGTCAGGCTCCACACTCTCCCGACATAGCTACCTCTGATTTTTGGCTGTCCCCCAAGCTAAAAATATCACTGAATGGGACCCAATTTTAATCATGAGAAAACATGGGGAGCGTGTTGGCTGAGTTGTACTCTATTCCCAGACAGGCCTTCATGAAATGTTTTCAACAATGGTGGGACCGCCGGGAGAAGTGGATGCAGTCGCAAAGTGAACAGCTTAGAAGGGGATTAGGGTTTCGGATCTCAAGGTGACTTATTGTAAATTTCCTGACCAAAAGTGGGATACTTTTTGAACAGGCCTAGTATTACACAGAGAAAATACAACTGATGTCACTATCTTTTGGTAACATAAAGTGCTAATTCAGTAATAATAGTTACACTTGAATGGAACATGAACCAATAATCTATCTGCAGTTTTTTTTCCCCTGAGGCTGGGCCCTCTGTCCTTCCAGGGCCCCTAGACTTAGGTCTGTTCAATCTTCCAGGGCCCCTAGACTTAGGTCTGTTCAATCTTCCAGGGCCCCTAGACTTAGGTCTGTTCAATCTTTGAGCGCTCTAGACTAGAATTCTACAAAACAAGTGACAAAGATATTATGAAAACAGACAGGAAATGTTGATCAATATAAATTCTTATTTTATATCCTTCCCGTGATGTTAAATGTCACATAGGGCTCGCAAAGTAGTTCGCCAATTTTTCCTGCCTTTGGCGAGTCTTTCAACCTCATCAAGGGATTTTATGCCTATTAATTTGTCCTCTCTTAATAATGTTCTCTTCGGAGTTTCATGCGGTCTGCCTCTTTTTCTTTGACCTGTTGTGTTCCACTTGATAGCTTGTTTTGGGATTCTCTGACTGCTTCTTCTCATCACGTGACCAACATATGTCCATCTCCTCTTCCTGATCACCCATGAGACTGGTTGTTGTTCAGTCATCTGTCTTATCTCTGCATTGTTCTTGAATTCATTCCACTTGATGCAGAGTATTTTCCTTAGGCATTTGTTTTCAAAAGAGTCTAATTTCTTGTCTATTTCTTTTTGTTTTCTAGCTACTGCATGCATAAATGAGGGTGGATATTATATTTGAATTGAACAGCCTTAACTTGGTTTTTGTGCTTATAACTTTTGAATGCCATATGTTCTCAAGATTCTTGAAGATCGATGTTGGTTTTGCAATTCTCATCAATAATTACACTCATTCAATTTCAATTTTTCTAACAAAATTTTAACAATAAACTAAAAAGAATATATTTTTACAAAGCAATCCCACTTGCAATAAAACCATAATCAAAATAAGAATGTGAGACTCAAACCACATTCTATTATCACTGTTTATTGTAAAATGAAATATGTAATAAATCTTCCAAAATGACTAGGTGTTCATTCTGTTCACCATTAGCGAAGTCCTAAGAAACAATGCCTGACTTCCGGGTAGATAGTTACTGCATGTGCCAAAAATGTTTTATAAAGTCATCCCACCAACCAATTGCATTTATCATCTTACAGAAAAAAGTAAAAAAGGATTAAGCATCTACAAAATTTCAATACATCAGTGAAAAATGTGAAGAAATGAAAGTACAGTGGCAAGAACTCAAAGTGCATACTAATAGTTTAAACAGCTGTATGTGTATATAACAGAAGGTTGTTTCTCTCACTGGTCCAAAGCAAAAATACAAATAACTATGCAAATAAGTGTAACATGTTACAAAAAAAGAGCATTTTTCCTAAATAATCCAAAACAAAAACCATTTCTTTCAGTAGCCCAAAACAAAAACCATTTCTTTCAGTAGCCCAAAACAAAAATCATTTCTTTCAGTAGCCCAAAACAAAAACCATTTCTTTCAGTGGCCCAAAACAAAAACCATTTCTTTCAGTAGCCCAAAACAAAAATAACACTGTAACTTTGAAGGAATAAAATTCTCTGTCTGTCTTCCTCTCTCTGAACCTTCAGGCACCTAAGACACACGGTGCTTCTGCAAGTGTCTTCCATAAACGGCTGTCTTTCACCTTTTCTTCTCCCACTCTTGCCCAAGTAAGCCCTCAGCTTTCAGCATCCTCTTTATTGCTTTTCTCCATGTCTCCTTTGGTAAGAATAAAACTATGAATTCCTAAATGCTAAGATCATACAGAGATTCAATTAACTCACTCAGTGGAAAGGAGCACTGTACAACATTAAACTTGTAACAGTTCATAAAACATATTGCAAAATGACTTTTAGAAAAACATCATATCACTTCTTCCATTCCTGCTACAGATAACGCATAACTGGACCTCTACATCTCTGCTGCATTACAAAAATAAGCTTGCCACATGCATATTCAAAGCAGGTAGACATATAAAACATACTTCACATTATGACTCAGCAACTGAAAGAAATCACATACAACAACCATTACAGTCGAAGCATTGCTGATTGACACCCTTATTTATTAATTTGTAAACCGTAACTGGTGTCCACATTTTCTCAGTGATCACAGTTAAAATTATTTTTTTTAAAAAGTATTTTTTTTAATTCATTTTTTACTAATGCAACTGGTCAATGGGGCTGGCACATTTTCCCACGGCTGTGGAGCATGGAAGACCACTTCTAAGGACAATCTTGGAAACTAAAGCAACCACCGTAGCTCATTCATAGTCTATTATAAACCCTATGATGAAAGACTGCCGCTATAGCAACAGATGACAAAAGTTCTATGTTAGCAGCCTCTCTGCTGAGTTTGCTGCTGCTACAACTACTACTAAAGCAGCAGCAACATAATCAAGAATATATTGAGCACATGAACACATATCTTATGATATCCCTGAGAGATCTAATACTGGACATTATTACATATACATATTCAAATTGCACACAAGAGATTAACAGAAAAAAAATATTCCTCTACAACATACAAAACAGATCTGGGTATTTGTCTTTTCCTTTATTGATAGGGAACAGATCTGGCTATCTCTTAATATTGATAAGGAACAGATCTGGCTATCTCTTAATATTGATAAGGAACAGATCTGGCAAGCAGTGCAATCAAATGGGAGACTGACTTTATTCAGGAAAATAGATTGATATGCCAGTGTTACTCCACATTTTTGAAACATGATTGATTAATAAATAGATGAACTAAAAAAATTTGAGGTTTTGGGAAAAATATGCACCATATACCCTGGGAAGCCAGAAAAACAAACTAACTCTTCCGCTACTGGATCACTCTTTGTGGCTACTTCCAGTGGTCTCATCTGGGCAAATTAGCCAATAATGGTTCGATGTTTCATTTCATTACAAAACCTGTGAAAATTTTATATTGTAACCTGTCAGTGCACATGCCAACTGAAGCTTCCTCTTCCTTTCTCAGCATGGGTAGCTAGTGATAATATTTTCAGTTTTTTAACTGTTTTGTATGTATGCTAGTAATGTGGACATGCCCTCTGAGCTGACACGTGTTACTGTATATACCCCAGACTGTTCTAGACCTGTTAGACGAACTGCAGAAGTAGCTAGATGGTTTTTATTTCAGACATTATGCAATGAGAAGGCTTTCAGTCAATCCAGTTCTGATGAGGCGAGCGCAGACAGTAGTTCAGAAAGTGACTCTGACAGTAACAGTTGTCCCTCGACAAGTGCTGCTGATCCACAACCTGTCACTTTTGCTCCTCCACCTGCCAAACGGGCAAAGAAGAGTACTTCCATGGCTCAAAGACCAGATGCAGAAGCAGTTTGAAACTGAAGAACAGCACAGGCAAATGAAGAGGTAGGAACACCTACTAGCAGTTTTGATGGCAGTGGTATCCTGGTGAATCTTGGCAATGAGAGGACACCGATGAGTTTTTTTTCTGGTAATGTTCACGCCTGATATTTTAGACAGTCTCATATAAACCTTAAATGCTTATGCTGATATAAGACTTAGTCAAGCAAGAGATATAAAAAGGTGCAGTATATTACATCAGGGCACCTATTGTTTGCCATGAAATGTAAAAATTTCTGGCGACAATCATAGCCATGAACGTGCAACCTAAATCTGAAATCAGTGATTACTGGAGCAGCACACATCACACGTAAAGACCATTTTTTGGGCACATGTTTTCTAGAGATCAGTTTCAACTGATATACAACACCATGTTATATGCCAGTCAAGCTGATAGTCAAGGCAAGTAAAAAACTGAGCCTTCTGTCAATCACCTGGTGGCATCCTTTCAGGCATACCCTTACAATGAACTGAGCATTGATGAAATGCTAACTGATTATAAGGGATGCTGGAGTCACAAGCAAGGCATCAAAATATCACATCAAGATGTTTGGCCTTTGTGATTCCCTCGCAAGTTATGTTTTCAACCTGTTGATTTATTTTGGGGCAGACACCTCATACAGCCCTACCAGTTCTGACAATTCTAGTCAAGCTGTAGAAGTGTTCATAATATTCTGCAGCCAGTGAGATCTTCACATTATATTTATGCAGACAGGTATTAAATCAGTCTAGCACATATTGATTATCTCCAGTCAGCAGGACACAAACACACGGGCACACAGAATGTGAATGGTGTAGGTTTTCCACCAGAGCTGAAAACTCTGAAGGTGGCTCCAAAAGAAGATCTACCACGTGGAAGATGGTGAGAAGAAAATTCTGTCTCCTGGAGAGACAGGAGCGCAAAGAAGTCTGTCCGTGTTGTCACAACATGTGGAAAAACTGTCGCTACTTGTCTTAATGAAGGACAGCAGGAGGTTGAAAAACTTCACATCATTCACACATACATGTGTATGAATAGGTGTGACAGGGTTGATCAAAAGGTGTCATATTATGACTTGCATGCTAGGAAGATAGAGAAGTGGTGGGAAAAGATATTCACTTGGATTCTAGAAGTTCCACAGGTATATAACATTGTATCTCTTGTCTGAGGAACCTGCCATGAGAAAGAGATCTCTGGCCTGTTTCAAGCAGCAGCTTACTGAAGGCTTGAGATCCATGGCAGTCATCCGCAGCATTCCTGGTGTTTCTATGTTATCTCCCAGGCCAATGGGAAGGAGAGCACATGCTCCTGCAGCAGAACAGTTCCAAGCTAAACAACTTGTGGACTATGAAGAAGCCCAAGTTTTGTGCGTGCTGTTCCAGAGCTGAGAAGAAGATCTACACAAAGTGCTTGGACAAGCCTCATGTGTGTCCAAGAGAGTGCTTCTGAAAGTATCATGAGCCACTTTCAGCATAATGCTTCTGTTCTACAGACACTTTGCTTGTTTGTGCTGCCTGCATTTACTGTATGGGCCACCCATTTCATCTTTCTGGATATACCATTCTTCTTGGTTATTTTTATTTCTTATCTGACTGTTGGACTGGGGACAGCATGTTTTTATGCCTGTTGAGCATTGCTCATGTCTTGTGTGTGTGTGTGTATATATATATATATATATATAAACTGTACATAATGTGTTTTTTATGCTTGCTTTGTACATAATGAAAAAAAAAATATTCTGTTTTTTGGTTGTTGGATTTTTTTGTCTGTGATGATGGCTGCCTGTGCAAAAATTATCAAAAGTATTGGACATTTTTTGCACAAGTGATTATATTTTTTGTGAGGAATTCCAAATATCATCAAAATGACTGAGTTTGTCAGTGAATTTGTGCTATCACAACACTGAAGGTAAGTAGAAAAAAGATTTTTTTTTGTTGTTGCTAAAAATGTTATCCTATTTTCACATCAGTTCTTTTTTTTTTCCTGAACACCCCCCACCCCAACCCACAACAATTTATGGAATCTTCATTCATTTACAATTATTCCATATATAATAAGTATAATTTTAAATGGAAATACTTTGTTACATTCACTTTTCCAACTACATCCCATAAATATCACAACACCCACACTAAAAATTCCACAGAAACGGAACATCCACGTTTTCATCTCTAGCAGCGGAAGAGTTAAAACAAGTTCTCAGAAATGGCCATGAACAAACTACACAAATGGCACGGAGTTTAAATTATGGAAAACACTGATGAAAAAAAAAAACAAACTAAAATATAACCTAATACACTTCTTTCTCCAAAACTAACTCTGTTTCTCATTCACTCTTACTCAATCATAATATATACTAAGGAAAACAATGGCATGTTATTTTATCAAACATGACTAATTGATGAAAAAAAAAGAGCATATAAGAACAACTGCACTATAATGACTAATAAATATATCAAAATTTAAAAAGTATTGCTAGTGCTGGAACAATCTAAGCCAAGGCACACTCACTGTCCTGAATGCAAGTGATTTAATTTAAAAAATGTTCAAACTGTACAACCAGTAACTTCATAATCTCATAAATGAGTCTGTGATTTGTTCCAAGAACACTGTAGTCCATAAACTACCTAAATATATCAAGACCTACTACTGGCAAAGAATGGGTCCATCAAATACTAAGATCTATTAATAGCAGACAGTCTCTAAAACATCAAGATCTATTTCTGGCAAACAGTGAGCCCCTAAAATATAAAAACCTACTAATAGGAAACAGTAAGTCCCTGAAACATCAAGATTTACTACTGGCAAACAGTGAGTCACTAAAACATCAAGACAACTGGCAAACAGCAAGTTAATAAAACATCAAACTAGCAAGGTACAAGTTTTTCCTAAAACACTGAGAAATGATAGCTGAAAATGCAGATGTCTAGAGAAATGAAAGAGCAGATCAGTTGGCTGACTCAGCTATCATTGAGGAAAGGTAGGCAATGGGTCGAGCAAGCATCATCAGTGTTTCAGGAAAAGCTGGTCTGACAAATGACTTCACTAACAACTGTGACTAAGCATCGCCATCAACCATGAAAGAGCTGGGTGGGGTGGGTGGGGGGGGGGGGGGGGGGGGGGGAACTTGGGATGGCAACAAAATAAACAATTAATCAAGAATTCCAGACAGATGGTTGACCAACACAGAACAGATGTAATCAGTTACTGTGTGCTGAAGCAGGTACTTTAGAGGAGCATGCATGAATGACATTCCTCCCTAACTAACTAACAAGTCTCTGAAAAACTAACATGACAACTGAAAACAGCAAGTCTCTAAGACTCAACAACGGAAAATAGCAAATCTCTAAAACATCAAGGACTTGGTAATAGCAAGTCTTTAGATCACCAAGACCTGGTAGCTATGGCCTGCTAGTGCACTTTACAACAAACTGTACCTGCATATACAGATCTTTTCTAATTTATATAAGCCTAATTCTCATAAAGGTAGTTTTGATTTACACAGAGAAATACCTCATCTACTGCAGCAATATAAGTATATACTTCAGTAAATATGTGTCTGACAAGTGCAGTTATCTTAAAAAAGAAATGCCTTTAATTTTGGTTCATGTTCTGAGCCATATAAACGTATATAAAAAATTATGTCAGAAAACATTGCAAACCATATTATAGTATTATATAAAGTGCTATCATTTTTAAGATTTGCATAAGAAAATAAGTGATAAAAGTGCAAAAGCAAAGAGTGATACTGTATGAGCATAATTTCTTAAATCTGAAGTGCACACACACAAAAACGCATAGGCTTTTGATTTTCACTAAGATCCATTTTCTTCTGTAGTAAAACATTTTAGTACAAGAAGAACATATTTAGACTGAACTTGAGAAAGGAATTACAATTCAAATGCCCTACTGACACCAACACCGAAAACATACACATTTTACAACAATTTACCATGGAATTCAGAACAACAACAAAAATATACCTTACATAAAAAAAATGTTTACACAGCTAAAAACAAAGTGTCCATGATAATTTCCCAGAATTACATCACCTGGCATATGTATATCAAGTAAAGATCTATCTCCAAGAACAATACAATGTCAGTTAAAGATCTGTCTTTTGGAACATTATATTATCATCTAAAGATCTATGTTCATATATTTTACAGTAATTCATTAACTGTTTCCATTCACATGAGCCCCATGCGGATCTTTGCGGTATGTGCTATCGCACCCTCGAGAGCCCTATATGGCTTCTGAGTTTCTGTCGTTGAAAACACGATGTTATTTTTATTTTAACCAGTTAGAACTCTTCTGAATTCAAAGTTAAACTAGTGTTTTAGGCATGAGGGATAAAGAAGCCATATTGGAAATATAGATAGGGGGGTAGAATTCAAGTTTATTTCGAGATTGAGTGGTAGAATGGTCACACTGACCGATTAGACCTAGCTTACTACATGTGTTTTTCGTAGCTGTAGATCTGTTAGATTTATTAGATGTCACAAACATCCATAAATATTGATTTTTCTGTGTTGAAATTTGAATGACTATGTATTCTATATTGGATTATGACACAATTAAGGTAAGTATAAAGTAGATTTTATTGCTCAGCCCTAACATTTTTTAGCTCCAAAAAAATCGTTCCATCTTTTCACACCGGTTTTTTTTCTTTGTTTTTTTTTTAAATGACAAATAACTTCATTTATGGAAACTTCATTCATTTCCAGTTATTTTAATGTGTGATACACACATGGTGATCATGGAATTAATTTGGTACAATAACTTTTACACAGGGATTCCCCCCCCCCTCTAGAAAATATCTGCACCCTTCTCCAAAATGTCCGCATTGTAAGAAACCAAGGAATGCTTTGGAAGCAACGCGAGTGGAAAGAGTTAAAGAAAGGAAAAAAAAATTGTTTAAATCTTTGATTTTGATTGTAAAGGAAATAAGCAAATCAAAATAATTTCTCTCTTTTAGTTCTGTCATGCAACAGAAACAACCTTCAAATTAAAAAAAAATATATAAAGTAAACACTGTAATAAGTAATTTTTTTTCTTTTTTCTGCAAAGTATTTTTTTTTAAAGTGTCTTTTGGCTAATAATTTCATTTCCTATGAAGAGTCTCAATTTCTTGAAAAATAACTTTTTTGCTTCACATAAAGTATGTTATTTTTTGTGTTTTACAATTTTTTTGTTAACTTCCTGTGAAGTACTTGTTTTTTTTTTTTTTTAAAACTTATCAAGATAAAGAATTTTTTCATTCCCTATATACAATGTAATTTTTGTGTGCACACCCGGAGCATCACCTTCTATTTTTCCTTTCTTAACTCATGATACTTATTGATCCCTTTCTCCTCCATCTTTTATCTTTCTTTGAAAACTGCCCCAAAAAATTATGATATGTTGTCTTGCTATGGGATTTAATCCTACATTTTTTCATGCACAGAAAAGCTGGATGTGTTAATGTGCTTCAATCATTCCAGCTGTAAAAGAACTGGCACCTGACCTCTTTAAAAGGTGAGGTTGGAGAGACAAGTGTGATATACTAACCACATAGTCTGCTAACCAGTCATGGGGAAAAAACTAGCAACATCACTTCTTTAAAACCACTTCTACGCACGGAATGGTCTCCTTTCAAGTATTATCCAGGATTTAAGTGCCTGACATTTAAACTTTACTAAAAGACTGGCAACGAATTCAAAACTGAATCACATGTGAATGAAACCTTTAGAAGTCATGGAAACTTCTGTCAAACTCAAATGGAATATATTAGTCAGTATAATATCCTTTGGTAACAAGTGAAAACTTCCATTAATGCAACAATCAGTATTTGTACAAACATATAACATTCAAATCAGAACAAAAACTGGCTTTGGCAGAAATGAAAACCAAACACAAAGGAAGAAAAATGCCATCACTAATGTAGGAATGATCATCCAACAAGTTTTGATGCATGACTACAAAGTCAGTGATCATCAAAAAAGCCCCAAAGCAGCAGTTAAATGAAGTTTTTCAAAAACACCTAACAATTTGGAATTAATCAACCACTTGTACTGCATATGTGTTTACACGTGCAAAGATATCATATCTCATCCAAATATAAGTAATTATATTGAGCCTAGATAATGGTAGTGACTCATTGATGAAGACAAGGTAAAAGTATGGGCTAAATGGCAATAAAAAGTGCTATAATTTCACATCTGGCAGTTAGTTTTCATGACACATTTTAACTCTTCCCGTGCCTTTGGTCACTGTAGTGACCCTTCCAGTTTTTCAATTTGTGCCAATGGTCGATATACCGACTCTTGGTTTGTTTCAATAAAACAACCAGTGGAACATTTAGATTGTACATATTTCGTCTGCGTTTCCGGTGACACTTTTCAAAATGGTGAAATAGTCCTTAGTTAGAGCAATGCCGAGCGAGAAAAAGGAAGAGAAACATCGAAAATTTTCAATTTTTGATGATGTAGACAGGGGTATGGACATGGTCTGTGAACACCCCACTGCTCTCGAATGTATCCCAAGTAGATCTAGACATATTAGACGACTGGAGAAGTAGTTAGGATGTTATTTCAGACATTAATTTAGCGAGAATGTAACACAGAACCACAATACGAGATCGACAAGTAGATCTAGACATCTCAGATGGTAAGTAGTGTAGATCTAGACCTAGCCGATGGTGAGCTGGGCACAATCATTCTTTTTTCCTAAAAAACTCTGCATTTATAAAATGTTCATACATTTAGTTATATTTTGAAACATAATAAGTGCACGGAAGTACATGGAAATGTTTTCCATTCCATTTTACAACTATACCCCCCCATACATATCAAGACCTGTGCTTTTATTCCGGCACCCAACTGAATGTCCTTGTTTCATCCTGTGGCACGGGAAGAGTTAAGGTTTCCTGAAATTAAAGAATAAATCTGTAGAAGGTATAGAAGAATGCCAATCATGGTGCCCAACACAATCAGTGCTGTCATCATCATCATCACCACCATCTTTTGTCTGGCCGTCATCCCTCTGCTTTGTACATTTTGAATTATCAAATGTTCATGTTCACTTACTTTGCAGATGCAAAACAACAAAACAACATCAACAAAAGACCCAAAAAACAGCTTCTACTCTTTTTGCCACAAATTTAACACTAATAATTCTCCTCTATGAAGATGGTCAAATCATTTAGATCACCGAAGGTCTCATTAATGTGGCTCTCTGTAGCTGATGAGTCTGACATCCATGATAATATAGATCAGAATTTTACAGATAAAAAAAAAACCATGCCATCCTATGTCAGGTGTGTAAAAAGCTGCTGTTTCATCACTTCAGGTACGTGCTTGTGCTTCAGTGATTAAAAACATGAGACACACATAATGAAAACTCCTTGAAAACTGAATTTCAATACAAAATAAGAATGAATCCTACTCTTAGGTTTTTCAAATCCTCCACTACTGATTACAAACAATTCAAAGATAGTGCCTTCAAACTGATTCCTTCTTGTTACTTCCTAGGAGAACAAATAATTCTGCTGCACTGAAATGATCTTTCTTCATCAGCAGTTGTAGGATGAATTGTCTTTCCTGAGGAAAAGAATTCTCTGATAATCATCTCCGCTCACAGACGGGCTATCTGGTTCAAGAGACACAGCACTCGACTCATCTGATGCCAGCACCAGTAGTTTATTCTCATCTGATGTGTTATGTTCAATGAAAGGGACACTTCCCATGATTCCCTGAACATAATTACAAGAAACATAATCACTACAATTATTGTGGTTTTCAACATGATCTTGCTGAATTACTTCAACTTTTTGTATACTGTCAATCTGTATTTCTGCTGGGATACAGATAAAGTCACTTCTTTGATATTCTCCCTTCCAGAAAGAATGCTGGACTGGAACTGCATCGAGATGATGTAATTTACCCTCTTCAGTATGTTCTGAGACAGTCTCACTGCTGTGGTCAGAATAATCACTCACGACTGCTTGTCTAACATAGTCAGCCTCCTTGACTACAAGATCATTATTGACAAATATATCATTGTTACCGGTGCCATAAAGCTCTGCCAACGTGCCACTGCCATTACTAATTTCTGATTCTACACGAGGAGCATTTTCAATGAAGCCCAAACTCTTGTAGCCTACAGAACTCTCTTGGTCTTCTTGACTTGCGTCCTTAAGGTTGGCACTTTGTGAAGTCTCATAATCTACTGCCTGAGAATCTACAGAGCCACTGATTGCATTACTGGCAGCATGAAAATCTGCGTCTCCACCAAAAGCACACATGGCATATCCTGGTGAAAATTCAGTGCTCAAGCTCCGGTTCTCATTTCCCAGGGCTTCCAATTCTCTAGAGCACTCCTCTGATGTTTTACTTTCTATTACAGCCATATCCTGTTTGGTAATATACCCTATTTGACATCCACTAATTGTAGAATTTGGAGTATCGCTGGTGTCAGAAAAACTGGAGGTAGATGACGCAGCATGAGAAGATAAAGCTGAAAGATAACCCTTGACATTACAGATGTGAAGATGAGGGTTGGGTGATGATGTGGGTGATAACTGTGTCTGAAAAAGAGTCTGTGGTGCCTTCACTGAAAAATCTGGAATTTCATTCTTTGCATCTGGTGAATAATATCCTTCATCAACAGCACTCTGCTGGCTGCATACTTCATTGTTAGAATCAGAGGAAGAACACAAGCCGATATTTGTTACCTTCATGTATGGATTGGTGCCATCTGAGGCTGAGTACTCCTTACTTGTGATAGTTGGTGCAGGAGCCTGTGAATCTGTGGAGTTTTCAGTAGCATGAACTGTCTGCTGTTCAGCTGCTCTGTCTGATGATGGAGTATACAATATTTTGTCCCTAACAGCGTCTATCAAGACGTTGTCCATAATCCTAGCCTCCTCTTTGGCAATGACCGTTTCTGCAGGCTGTTGGGCAGGTGACTGTGGTCTTTTTGGAACAAAAGGTTGTACATCCATGCTCTTCAAACTTGAAGAGTGTGGACTGCTGCCTGTGTATATGCCAGACTCCTTTTCATCACACTGCTGTAAAAGAAAAAATAACCTATTATCATTCAGTGCCAACAGTTAGAATAATCTCAAATTACATGTTGTTTCAGCTCATAATTTCACTAATTTATTATTCTATTCTTATCAAGTATGGATGAGAAAGTCAGTTATGGTTCATAAAAAAACTTATTCAAGTAAGCATCAGCCTTAGTCAAAGTCTGAATAAGATACGCATGAAAGCCATATACACGACAGAAGCCATAAGAGAGACTGATAGTTTAACTCTGAGAAACACGAGCCAAGTAAGTGTCTTTTCTCTGGCTTTCATTCTTCATTAATAAAAACACTGCCAACAAATACTTTAGCAGCTGCCAATCTTGTGTTCAGAACAAAGTTAAGGAAAACTGTCTCCAACGAAGAATATATTCCTGCACAGTGAAAGACACTGGATTACACTACACATACTGCTGTCGGTGGATGAAGGAAAAACATCACAATGCAGCTCAGTTCCATGAATGGACTTTATATCCAAGTCTCTAAACTGTAAGAAAAAATAAATAAGCCTGTAATAGTTCTCTCTCCTAAAGCAGCTGCAGTCCACTATCATGAGGCTCACAATTTCTATTTAACTCTAAACCTACCAAACAATATTCAAGACACACAAACACTTTTTAATAATACCGGAAAAAAAAAATCACTGCTTTTAGGTAGGAAACTGATGTAGAGAACAAAACAACAACACAACTACTCAGATCATCAGAGAAGTACTCCCCTACCAATCCCGCCCCAGGCAAGCATTTCAGCCCTTTAACTTTGAGACGTGCCATGTGTCGATCCAGCGGACATTTTTTACTTGGGAAATGCATAGTGCGATGGTGGTTGAGATGTGTTGGAATGGTAGTGCTCTGGTTTCTAATTTGGTCTCTAGTTTTGAATTTAACCAAACTATTTTTCGACATCTGGCCAAATCAGTAGTGCTTGTCATTTCTTGTATGTTTTAAGCGTCGACACGCGGGGAAAACATGGAAATCCTTTGTTGAAAAGATAGTGTGTAAAAATTTTATTTCTAAGTTTATAGGCTGCTGTCCACTTGTATTTTCATGTTTTATGATATTGTAGATTGTAAATTAATTGTAAATGAGTAATCAGTGTATATTTTGTGTGAGGAAATGGTGTTTGTGTAAAATTTAATTCATTTCAGATATTTTTGACCTAGTAAAATTGATTATCTTGAAGGGTAAGTGAGAAAAAAATTTTTTTATCATCATTTTCCATTCTTTCTTCTCAATTCTTAGGTTTTTTTTGTGTGTTCTATACTAATAATTTTATTTATTATTATTTATTATTATTTTCCTGTTTAAACTAATATATAATATGTCATACTGCAAATCAGGCTTTGCCTTTGTGATCCCTTTAAATGTGACAACCACTTTATGAAATTTATCCCACTGAGATGACCACTGGTCATTTGATGGAAAACCCATAAGTACACAAAGAGTTAAACTTCTGGCGCTCTAAAGGGGGTGGGGCCTTTGGGGTCAAGACTTGAGGTCTGTTGGTTATAACCGCTTGACAAGGTTGAAGATACTGACTGAATTTTCACATCTATAACGTGTCAATGTTCTTATCTGTTCGGTGGATTTCAATAAACTGTCTTATATTGCTGAGACTAAGCCCTTGACTGCACTTCATTTTGTCGCCTTTGCTTGTCTGGTGCATCACGCTTGATGATTTGTAAGGCACACCTTGGGGGAAGCAGAAACACAAGCCACTTTTGCCATCCACTGAGACGGTACAAGATGCTATCTACCATTATGCTGCCTTGATCTTTGTTACTGTACTGTCTAAGGTCACTGCGAATTAATGACAGTCTTCATGGGTCAGCGTTCCATTGTTCTCCACATTTATGACATATCCAGCACGAGGCCTTTTTATGAGAGCCTTTTCAGTGCATATTCTTGCTTGTTCTCTTATGTCCAGTTGTTTACACTTATCATACGCTGATGCAACCATGAATCCTCTTGCCCCCACTGCAACAGCAATCACTTCAAATTTAGACACATGCCTGACCAGATCACTGTATTTTGCACTTATGAACATATGTTGTTCTTCTATTCTGGACAGATATGGGACTGTAAGTTCGAATAAAACTGAGTCTTATTTCAAGGGTGAGTACACTATAATGTCTGGTCGCATTCCTGTCTCCTTAATGAATGCGGAATATTCTTTTTACCCTGGTAAGTCAACTACAATCTCCCAATCATTCGCTCCATCTAGAAGTGAGGGCAAAGGAGTGTTAAGAACTTTGATGTTGGATAATTTTCCAGCACCAATGAAGTAAGTGGGAAGGGTTTTGATTTCTTTAATGGGTCACATCTTTCGCTCTGTTAACAATACTGATTAATTCTTGCAACAGTCTGTTGTGTTGCCATGTGTGGCAGCCTTTTGGCAGTGCTACTTTGCATGATGACAGAACATGCTCCAAGGTTTGCTGACCGCTGCAAAGTGGACACATAGAAAAGGATCTCCCACTTCGCCCCACTTGAATAGGTTTGCACCTATTGGTAGAAGGTCATATGCAGATCTCATAATGAAACTAAGTCGCAGAGGCGCCACACTCCACATATTATTCCATGTTAACGATCATTGCAAACCATCTTCCCAAGCTGTCCATTGGCCTTGTTGAGCCTGTTGTACTGCTTTCTGGACCAGTTTTCCATCCTCTGTGCTTCTTATTTCATTGATGACCACTATCTCTATTTGCCGTTTGTTGGAGCATTCGACCACCACTTGATATCACCATGACCAAACAACCTTCTGTTGGTCTGAATGTGACCTATCACTTCCTTCAGTTCAAGTGCCTCCCTCGCTGCAGCTACTTCCTCATGCACTTGCCATTTTCTTCCAGTCTTTAGTGTTGGTTAGACTTCTTGTACTACTGTGTCAGTGGACCTGACAAGATCACTGCAAGTCTTGCTTTTTCTGCTTTCAACTCCTCCACCACAGACTTGAGTGGCAGGCACAGCTTGCTCATCTTGCAATACAGTGCCACATCTGTCAGTGCCGTTGGCAAGCCCAGCCACTTCCTGGTGTACTTGTTGATTTTCCTCTCAACTGTGCTAGTGCTCATTTTGTACATAAGTAGTGGCCACAGCAGTTTAGGTTTCAGCATGAACTGGAGGCACCATACCTTGAATTTACCCTGAATTTTAGTTTTATTTATGATTTTCAATCCACTTTCAGCCATTTCGCAGTTTACTGCCACTGAGGCCTTCATTGAAACATTATGTCTTCTTCCTAGACTTTTTACAGTCTCTTTCTCAGCTGTTGGAATTTGTTGATTAGCTATTGTAAACTTTGCTTTTGCTACTTTTCCCTTCCTGAGTGATAGGCTTCTGGATTTTTTGGCTTAAAGCTCATGTTACACCAGATGACAAGCTTGTCTAGTCTTGATAGTATCCTTCGTGATACCATCTCAGTCAGTCATTAACATGTCTCTTGCAGAACTCTGCCTCCCTAATGGCTCTCCTGAAGGCATCTCAGTTGTAAGCAAGATGCCCTGCTGCTGATACATCCATTTGCACATCGTCAACAATATCTTGCAGCCATTTTCACCTTGGTCTTCCTCTCTTTCTTTTTTTTCCCATTATGTACCCTTCCAAGACTGTCTTCTCTAAATTTTCATGATGTTTAATATGTCCAAAATATTTAAATTTTCTCTGTTTAACCTTTTTTCCAGCCAACATTCTTCAATATTAAGTTCTAGTGGTATGGATGTATTTGTTCTTTTCTGCATCCATGATATTTGAAGAACTCTTCTGTAGCATTTACATTCAAAGGTATTGATGTGTTTCTCAGCTGTTTAATACTATTGTGTCATCCATGAATGTTTTATGGTGGCATACAGCATCCGTCTTCCAGGTGAGGAGCTTCTCCTGTGCCTTCCACTGCTTTAAGGATTACCTGCATGGCAGTACAAACAGAACTGGAGATACTGTATAGCCCACTGCAATTCTCACTTTATTGTGTATTCTGATGTCATGAATCTCACAACGGAGTCTGAGAAATACAACTTCAGCATGTTAATAATTCTTTCTGGCACGTGATACATTTCAAGTGAGAACCTTATCATCTGGTGTGGCACTGATCCATAGGCATTTGCTAGATTGAGCCATATCATATGCAGATCTTTCTTACCAGTTCTTGGCTGATGGATAGTGTCCCAGATCACTGATGCATGCTCTAAGCATCCTGGGGAGCCTGGAATTCCTCCCTTTTTTACTGCTGCGTTGATATACCCATTTCCCAGGAGGTATGATGCCATCACCAAGAAGACTATCCTGCCTTCCACGTTCAGAACAGAGATTGGTCTGAACTGACTGATATCAGTGGAGTTCTGCTCTTTAGGGATGTAAACTCCATTTGCTTTCTTCCACTCCTTGTTAATACACTTTTTGGTCCATGCAGATCTTAGTAGCTGATGGAGCTTCTCTAGCACTCCAGGGCATCTTTTGTATACTACATATGGAACACCATTTGGACAAGGTGCTGATTTTCCCCTGGCATGACATTAGATACCACCTGCAGACTTGGTGGTGTTACTTTGAACTCTGCTTCTGGTGCACTGAGCCACACCAGTTCCTCAATGTGTGCAGGTGGTGCATCTCGACTTCCATCAGAGTATGTCTCACATAAGTGCTCTTCAAGAACTTCTTTACCTACCTTTAGAGTTTAGCAAACTTAAATGGGTCTTTGAAGAACTTTTGTCTTGTCTGTTTTGTTTCTCTTCTCTTTTTGCATAATCTTTCCGCTCTGCATAAGGCATTGTGCTGAGATCTGAGATGTTGCCAAATTTGCTTCAGCCCCTCCTTTTCTGCTTCATTTATTTTCTTGAATAATTTCTGGACTTGGTTCTTCTGGTTTCTAATGGTTTCTATCTTTCTTTGTCTCCTCGTCTTCTTTGGTCCTGATGTTCTTCTTTCTGTTGCTTGCTTCATATTGAACTGTTTGGAGCAATCATGGTAAATTACATTTCCAAACAAGTCTAGTTTTTGCTCCAAAGTTTTCCTTTTAATTTGTTTGTCTATTTCTTTTCACAATGATGCATCCAGTTGTTCCCAAACCTGTTGTTCCTTTGCTTGTGGGAAGTTGATCTTATTTCATTTCCTTTCTGAGGATTCTAATAGCTACTGACTGACATAACTTGAATATTCTCCGTACTGTGGTTTGAGCCCGGACAGAGATCTTCTAATGTCTTACCTCAGACTGACGTTGCAGGCACTGCTGACTATCAGACATTAAAGGAAACTGCATCCCATCTTTGTTCTGTCTATCTTCATGCCACGATGCGTTTTGAATTTCCTGCCACAGGTACACGTGTGCTCCCACTTCTGTCAGGTTAAGGGGTGGGAGGATGGGATGGTCGTTTCTATAGAGTCATCTGTGGGTTCATTATTCTCCCGTCCTTCCAGTGAATCATGGAGGCATTTCTTATTGGCCTGGAAGTGGTTATATGACTGCTGGCAGGGTTGCTAGCCCAGCTAGCCCAATTCTGGTCTTTCCCAGTGACCATTAGTCTCTCCTGATCATCCTTGCAGCATCATGCAATACAGGCAGGCAAGTCTCTGATGTAGAGAGCAAAACAACAACACAACTCCTCGGATCATCATTTGTTTTACAGGGAAATTAGGCTATTTTTAGCATTTATAGTAACTGAAACTTATGAACTCCTGACTAGAGAAAACTATATAACTGTAGTTATTATACTTTTAATTTATGGAAAGCTGTTTCAATGGCTTGTGATAGGCTAAGATTTAATGTATGCTGCTAATGACACAAAAATCTACATGGTTAAAAAAAAGTCACTCTGATGACGACGACTATAAAAGTTCTGATGGCACAAGTAAAAACAAGCACCGAAAAAAAAAAATTCCCTCTGAAAAAAAAAACAGAAAAAGACACAGATATTTATATATATCTAACAAAAGATTTCTGAGAAACGGGACCCACTAATCAAGAAAAAAAAAACACTTACATTTTCCCATATCATTTGGATGTTGGTAGCAAAAGACTTCACTTTCTTTTTAGAATGTTTGCATTTCCTGCACAAAAACATATATTAAAATAACATATTTACATAAAAATGGATAAAATTCACTTTATACAGAGATTTTAAAATTAAAAAGTTAAATGTTACAATTATAATTTTACTGAAATAATTCTAAAATTTCTGTTTTCTTTGTTTCTCTCCCATGAAGAGTGCAAAGCATACAAAATTAGCAATCACCATTTCACTTTAAAAAAAAAATAGATTCTTTTAATCAAAGCAAATAGTACAATAGTTTGTGACTGTTAATAAAAACATGATCTGACTTTAAACTAGCTAGACTTGTATCAGACTATCTATGTTAAAACATTTAAACTTACATAGTTGCAAAAAAAAGCTAGCATAAAGATTCACGGATATGTTCAAGGGCTTTATCTGCAGATAAAGTACAGCATATGCAAGACCACAGAAATGTTTGTGTTGGATTTAAAATAACCATTCTTACCTCCAAAACCAGAAGCTTATTAAAATCAAGATGAACAAAGAAACTGTCAGGCCCACTATAATCTTGTAATTTTCCATCAAGTCTGAAGCTGAAATATTCACAAAATCTTTGCTGACTTTGCTCATACAGAAAATTAATATGAGAAGATAGCTATTACAACAGATCCCAATGTAAAAGATTCACATTAATTAAGAGTAAATAATTAAAAGGAGGAGGCAAAGACACAGCACTGAAGCTGAATGAGATAGCTGTCAATAACTTGCAGCTGACTGCCTGCACCACAGCTGACAAACCACAGTTGACCAAGACTCTATGCTACCCACTTGTGTGTTCCTGGAAACATATAGTGGTCTGGTCAAGTGAAAAAGACTCCAATAAAAAAGGTGAACCAAGTCGCAAAAGACGGTGAGGTGAAGTTGGATGAGCTGGAATGCAAGGAACTTAACAGCATTAACTCTTAAAAGACTAAAGATCCCTAAAAAGATCTTTGCGGTGTGTGCTATCCCACCCGAGAGCCCTATAAGGCTTTGGACTTTCTTTCGTTGAAAACATGATGTTACTTTTCATTTAACCAGTTAGAACTCTTCTGAATCCAAAGTTAAACTAGTGTTTTTGGGGGATTGAAGCCATATTAGAAATATAGATAGGGGGGTAATATTCAAGTTTATTTTGAGACTGAGTGGTAGAATGGTCACACCGACCGACTAGACCTATCTTACTATATGTGTTTCTCGTAGCTGTAGATCTGTTAGATTTATTAGATGTCACAAACATCCATAAATATTGATTTTTCTGTGTTGAAATTTGAATGACTATGTATTCTACACTGGATTATGACACAATTAAGGTAAGTATAAAGTAGATTTTATTGCTCACCCCTAACATTTTTTTAGTGCCAAAAAATCGATCCATCGTTTCACACTAGTTTTTTTTCTTTTCTTTGTTTTTTTTATGACAAATAACTTCATTTATGGAATCTTCATTCATTTCCACTTATTTTAATGTGTGATAAACATGTGGTGATCATGGAATTAAGTCGATACTATAACTTTTACACAGGGACCCCCATTCTCCAAAATGTCCACGCCCTTCTCCAATGTCTGCTTCGTCAGAAACTAAGGAACGATTTGGAAGTAACGCCTCTCAAAAGAGTTAATATGAGCATCTCTACTCACAAAAACTTCAACTCTCTGGAAAATGCTGTTTCCAATCCTACTTCATACTATGCACCATGGAAGCATACAGCTTCAACAAATTTATCACAGGAACATCTTCTACTGTGGAAACAATACATCAAGGCAGGATGAAGCTTTTTTTTTTTTAAACTGTGGTAATCATTACTCTAGTGCCTCTGACTGTGTGTACTGTGTGCTATCCCCCACACAGTATACCCAGCACATCACTGAGTGGCATGCTCAACTGACTTGGTAACACAACTTGGGGTCCTCCCAGGACCATGCGTCCATTATGCCAGACTTTTGTGATGTAGTCAGAATATTTGATCCTCAACTCAACATAAATGCAACCTTGTCCAAATACACGACAGTAACGACAACAGCTATCAGACATGTCACCTAGCCTAGAAAGCACTCCCCTCAAAGGCCAGTTACCTCTATATATTCATTAGTCAAGCTTTACATTTACCTTGTTTTGTTTCATTTCTGATTGAATTAACTCAGATGTAATGAAAACTATTAGCTAAACGCACTGAAACTATGTGGTAGACACTGTTACACTAGATAATCTACCCATAACACACTTATAATCTGCACCTGAATGATTAATATCTAATACTGAAAGAAAACTTTCTATACATGAAAACTGGAATCACTGCCTTGCTCTATCAATACAAAATAGCATAACCTAAGCTCTGTCTCTAAACACAAGACTACAAAGTTTGGTGATAGTGTACATTTAGCATACACTGTCATACTATGCTGATGATGCACCACTTGCATTCTTTCACAGTTAGTGTATTGTGTTTGATTGTTGCTGTCATAAAAGGTGGTTGTTGCCCAAGTGGTCTTCATTTCTTGGCTGCCCATCATGGTATCTTGAGTGCCCATGCTGGTCTTTCTCTATCTTTCCTGGGTGTAATATGGACTATTATAAGCAGAGTGGCTTCGAATGACAATAACGTGGCAGTGAAATGTGTTCAGCTTGACTGGCTTTCTGCACTTGGCGACTCTGGATGTAGATGAAGTTGTGATTTCACTGGTGAAATCTGATCTCCTTCACACACATGTGTGAGACACAATGTGTAGTGTACATCGCTGAAGTTATAGTTTCAAGATGATGCTGAAACTATGATCACATAGCTCTGAACTATCTGGTGTAATCCTACCAATGGCACCATTTGCAGTGGGGTGGGCTGAGACTGGAAGCTGTGTTGTTATGTGTGTTGACTGGCAGCAGAAATTTATAAACTGCACTGGCGATAGGATGAGGATGACTTCTGACTTTCCATGGAAGCTCAGGAATTTGACCTACTGTCCTTACACAGCCACTGTATTGTGCCCGGCACCTAAACCTTCTTAGAGAAACTGACATATCTGACCTACTGTGCCTTCACATGTCATAGTTTAATGCAGACTCATTCTCTCATGTGCTTTCCACTCCATCACAAAAATAAAAAATACAACAAAGACTTGAAATATAAAGGATTATTGCCAAGGACAACAGGTCAAAAATATAAATATGTAAAATGATTTAAAATATGATAAGGAAATTTCCAAATCACATTTTGTAGCAATTGGCTTACAACAGATTGTCACACTGGGCTCTAAGCCTGGGATCGGTAGCTTCCAAGCCCAGTGTTACATGTTGCCACTTTGATGGATGGATTTTCCTTCACTGGAAATCACGTGACTGAGTGTGCAAAATGGCTGGAACCTAATCTCATCCAATCATGTATAATTTACTTCCTCAGCATGCTTTAGTTACTTTACTTCATCGAAACACAACAGAGAATTTCATATTTTTCACATGTATTTAGAGATGTTTGGTAGACTGTCTCATATCTACAAGCCCTCAAATAAACTTACCAATGACATCTGGAACTCCATCCACTGGTTCAGATAAGACTCCACGTCCTGCTGGAGATTCTGCCTGAATGTAAACATAATATTTACTACCTCCCGTCAAGTTTTTGGCCAGGTAAGTTTGCTCAGTACTGTTTAGTATGACATCTGAGAACGAGCAGAAAGCAGTTAGAAAAAAAAAAACATGAAGAGCTTGGGATATCAAAAGGAAAAAAAAAAAATTCAGACTTTACAGCAGGAGTTCTATACATTTCAATATGCCACAAACCCTACATGACTGATTTAAATTTAAATTCATGTATTTACTTCTTCAAATGACACAGAAAAGAACAAATATATTCATACTACAAGAACTTAATATTGAAGAAGGCTAGCTAGTAAAGAGGTTTAAACAGAGAAAACTTAAATATTTTGGACACATTAAACATCATGACAATTTAGAGATGACCATCTTGGAAGGGTACATAATGGGAAAAAAGAGAGAGAGGAAGACTAAGGCGAAGATGGCTGCAAGACATCGTTGATAATCTGCAAATGGAGGCCTTAGCAGCAGGCCATCTTGCTTACAACCGAGAGGCCTACAGGAGAGCTGTTAGGGAGACAAAGTTCCAAAAGTGACATGCAAATGACTGACTGACTGACTATTTAGTTAAAACTTTTTCCCAGCAAACAAACAATCTATAACCTCATAAAAAAATTATTATAAATACAGGCGTCAACTTATACTACTAGGAAATAACCACATTACTATATTAAGCTTATACAGTAGTTTAAAATGTGAAGCTCCGAAGCAATGAACAAAACCTGACTGACGAAATTAATTTTTTTTAAACAATTTTCTGCCAAGTCATTTAAATAATCCATGGCAGGAATAGAGTTTTTAAAAAATAGATATTAATGAATGTTTAATATAGAGCTACTTCAGAGAATGAGAAACACATTAGCCAACACATCCTTACCAATGAATGGTAGAAAACGAGTCCTAAAATGCTATATTGAACATATCTTGTTATATGGATGAGAATCATGGACAATAGGCAGGTGTGCACAAAAATCATTGGAAGCAACAGAAATGTGGTTTATTAAAAGAATGTTGCGAATTCCCTGGACAGCAAAAATAACTAATGAAGAATGTATGAGAAGAGCTGGAGAGACAAAAAAATCTTGTCAAAAAGATAAGAGAGAGACAAAGTACTTTCATAGGACATGCAATGAGAAGAGGGGGCATTGAAAATATTATAACAACAGGAAAAATAGAAGGAAGAAGATCAAGAGGAAGACCAAGAGAAATGATACTGGACAGTCTGACGGGATGGTGTGCGAGGAGATCACCAAATGAGCTGATGGCCTGCATGAAGGATCGTGTACTCTGGAGAAGCATAATAGCCAACACCAGTCGGCACGGCACCTGATGATGATGATGATAAGTATTTTTTAAAAAATCCTTGGAATTAGCAGGATTAGCACATTGGTGAATGAGTACGAAAAAAAGAACTTGGAAAAATGACCCAAAATGATTGGTCTTTCTTGAAGTGTGCATCACTCTGCTGGCAGAAATGACTGAAAAGAGGCTACATCTAAAATCAGCAAAACATACCTCACTATTTCAACATTTATTTTCTTGCAACTAACTGTTCAGACATCCATTTTCTTATATCTAACTGTTTAAACACTAGTTTTCTTTTGACTGACTTTTTGAACACTAATCTCTAATGTTAGATTGCTCAGACACTTATTTCCTAAATATACATTCTCACTTACAAGAGCAGGCCTCATTTATAACCATATATGGGCAGATGTACAGATGGTATCGAAGAATAAAGATCTTGGTTAGTCTGTCACATCTCTGGTAGCTCCAAGAGATCATGAGAGCCTGAGTTTGATTCTTTACATTGAAGTTACTGGGTCTTTCAGGCACTGAAATAAAATACAATACATTTATCACTGAGGCATTCAAACCTGAAGGCATTACAATATTGTGCTCACAATAATTTATTATAATAAACAGCACATAAAGTTACTACAGTAAAGCTGTCTTACATCTTACATCCTTCCTGTGTCGTTAAACATCACATAGGGAACGCACGGTAGTTCGCCAAGATGTCCTGTCTTCAGCAAGTTTTTCAATCTCTTCAAGGGATGTTATGCCCACTGAATTGGCTTCTCTTAACAATGTCCTCTTCAGAGTTTCACACAGTCGACCTCTTTTCTTCGGCCTGTTGTATTCCATTTGATAGCTTGTTTGGGGATTCTCTGATAGTTTCTTCTCATCACATGACTGATATATGTCCATCTTCTTTTTCTGATTAACCATGAGACAGGTTGTTGTTTGCTCATCTGTATGATCTCTGCGTTGTTCTTGAATTCATTTCACTTTATATCGAATAATTTGCTTAAGCATTTGTTTTCGAAAGAGTCTGATTTCTTGTCTATTTCTTTAGCCGTTTTCCAACATTCACGTGCATAAATGAGGGTGGATATTGCATTTGAACTGAATAGTCTTAACTTGGTCTTTGTGCTTATAACTTTTGAATGCAATATGTTCTCAAGATTTCTGAAGGTCAATGCTGCTTTGGCAATTCGAATTCTAACTTCTTTTCCAGTGCCACCATCCTGGTCTATATAGCTGCTGAGATATGCAAAATGGTTTACTTCTTCAACAGCTGTTCCCTCTACGTATATTTGTTCTTTGTCATTAATGAGAACCTTCACTGTTTTTGTTTTATCCTTGTTAATTTCAAGACCTATTTTAATAGCCATTGAAGACAGGGTATCTGTTTTTGCTTGCATTGAATTCATATTGTTGCTGATAAAAGTTATGTCAAGTGCAAAATCAAGATCCTCCAGTTGGGTCTCACGGACCCAATCAATGCCCGTTTTACCGTTGCAACATTTTTTCATTATGAAGCCTATGGCAATTCCAAAAAGCAAGGGAGATAATATATATCCTTGTTTCATGCTTGTTTCAATCTGGAACCATTCAATCATTCCTTCGTCTGTATTGACTGCACAAACATATCCATTGTAGAGGTCACTAATGATGTTGACAGTCTTAGATGGTATTCCATACATTCTTAAAATCCTCCATAATGATTCTCTGTGTATGCTATCAAATACCTTTTTAAAGTCTATGAAGTTCAGGATTAACGGTCTTTGCTTTTCAATATGTTCTTCAAGTATTATTCTTAGAGTAAAGATCTGGTTGAGACAGCTTCTCCCTTTTTGAAATCATGCCTGTTCTTCTCTCATTGCAGCATCCACTATATCTTGAATTCTAATCAGAATAACTCTGCAAAATACTTTGGACACAACTGATAGTAAGGTTACTCCTCTCCAGTTGTTGCAATCGCTAAGGTTGCCTTTTTTTCGGTATTTTAACAGTGATTCCTTTTTTCCATTTAGAAGGGACTTTTTCTTCTTTCTAAACTTTACTGAACATTCTCTGTAGTTGTTTCCTGTTGTCTATATTAACAGCTTTTAACACTTCGGCTGTTATTCCATCTTCACCTGCAGCTTTGTTGTTAGTCATTAGATTCACTGCTGTTTCAATTTCATGCAATGTAATTTCATATAGGTTTACATTTAGTTGTGGGAATGGTAAATTAATTCCAAAGTCTATCAGTTCTTTTGGATGTGGTCAATTAAGTAATTCTTGGAAGTATTCAGCCCATCTTTCCTTTTGGTCTTTACTTGATGTTAATAGTGTGCCAGTTTTGCTAAGGATTGGTTTTTCTTTGGATGCAATAGTACCTGTTAGCCTCTTTTGTATGTTATATAGAGTTTTGCTGTCTCCTGTTTTTGCTGCCTTTTCTGCTTCTTTCGCCATATTGTCCATGTATTCTTTTTCATCCCTTCTAGCTGAACTTTTGACTTTATTGTCTAGTTCTTTGTATGTTGGTTTTGCCAAATCTCTTTCAAGATCTGTTTTTACATTCAACATGGCTAATCTGGCTGCTAGTCTTTCATGTAGAGATTTCCATGTGTTATCTAATATCCATGCTTTTCTATTTCTTATTTGTAGTCCAGCACTTGTTTTAGCTGCTGTAATTATAGCTGTGCTGTAAGAACGCCTAAGTCATCTATATCTGTCTCCTCTACCCCACTGAATGCAGTGAACTGTTTGGTAAGTTCCAAATTAAAATTACTCTTAGTATTTTCATCCTGTAGACTTAGACTGTTTATCTTTCTCAGTAGTGCTTTCTTGTGTTGGCTTTTCAGTTTTAGTCTTATTTTCCCTATACACAGATTGTGATCACTGTTGACATCTGCACCCTTGTATGCTCTTACATCTATCAGACATGTTCTGAATTGCTTTCTAGAACAAAAAATGATCTATCTGATTTCTGGTTATATCATCTGGAGATATCCATGGTGTTTTATGTATCTCTTTGTGTGGAAATACTGTTCCTACAATGACCATGCCCTCTGTTAGACATAATTCAATTAATCTTTCTCCATTCTGATTTACCATATCAATCCCTTCTTTCCTCATAACTTTTTTGATGTCAGTGTTATCTTTTCCTACCTTTGCATTAAAATCTCCCATGACAACTAAGATGTTGTGTTTAGGAACTCTGTTAATGTTGTAGTTGGTGATAGAAAGTGTCTTTATTTCGTCATCTGCATCGTTAGTGAGTGCATAGCACTGTATGATTGTCATTCTTCCATGTCTTATTTGGAATCATGCTCTTAATATACGACTATTCACTGGTTCCCACTCTGTAAGGCTCTTTGCTGCCACAGTTGACATAATTATATCTACTCCTTCGTGATATTTCCCATCATCTCTGCCTGAATGTATGGTTAACTTACGGTTTTCGGCCGATCTTTTCTCTGCTTCTGGCCATCGAATTTCACTGATGTCCAGGAAGTCTAGGTGTATTTATCCATTTCTTGGATCACCTGAGCAGTTTTTGATGGTGCGGACATTGTTCTTACACTCCAGAATCCGATCTCTGTTACATATTTGGGGGTCGATGAATGTCTCTTTTGGCTACTCTGAACTGATATCCTCGATTGAATTTGATGCGAGTTTCTGTAATGGTTGGTTTTTTCAGCATCTAGTGTTGCCTCTAGATGTGTCTCAGGATAAGTTTGTTGGCCTTATGCCCAACTCCTGCTTTACAATATGTGTCGACGCAAAAGATTCATAAGAAAGTATGTCAGCAGAAGCATTAAAAATCTTCCGCCATCTTTTGTGTCACCTGGAAGCAAAAAGCTGTGGACACAGCTAAATGATCCAAGCTGTCGGAACAATCTCAGTAAAGCTGTGGACACAGCTAAATGATCCAAGCTGTTGGAACAATCTTTGTCTAGTAAAAGACAGCAAGTTGCTTCACTATTGAACCATTTTGTGTTATTTTCTCATGTAAGTCAGAGATTACTGACTATACACTAGTTATCATCTGAGATGTCTAGATCAACTTGTTGGTGTTGTATTGGGATTATATGTGCCAAAAATCGCTAAAATAACAAAAATCGCTAAAATAATGTCTGAGATAACCTTCTAATTACTTCTCCTGTCGCCTATTATGTCTAGATCTACTTAGGATACATTCAAGAACAGTACTCTAGTCACAGGGGGACATGTTTGCCTCCTAAGTCACACAAAAAAGCTGAAAACTTGATCGAAAACATTGAATTCGACTCCATGTGACCCCTGTTGTTAATAACACTTTGCGAAAAGAATGCTGGATAAATGTGATGTGTACACATGTGATCTAAAAATTCAACTGATTTTACATCGAAACAAACCAAAGACCTATCCAAAGGCCCAAGGCAGGAGCATGGAAACCGGATGCTGCCTGTCATAAGGCCGACAGCAGGGAAAGAGATAAGCTGCCACATAAGGTGACTGCCTAATGTAGTAAAATCTGTGAAATAATACTAAAAAAAATATTAACGTATACAAATATAATCTATCCTGTTGTGCCTATAAAATGTGCTTTGCTAAAATACTGATTATAAAAAGTTTCTGAAAAGGTTTTTAAAAAAAAAAACATTTAAATTTGGTCATCATTCCATTTAAAGTATCATCCCTGTCAGTAATCTGTCAACACACAGGCTGAAAAGCATAGTGGAAGTCATTTTTCAACGAAATACATGTTCAGGTTTTCTATGAGGATCTCCTGGCAAACTCAATAATTAATTCTAACCACAGGAGAGTGCTGATGGATTGTTTGCCGATGGTCCTCATGAATGAGTTCACAAATTTTTTCCACATTTTGTGGCATTTTGCATGTGATTAGTCACTCTGAACATTTCATCTTGAACTGACACTTAATCAGCCCTGATGAGTGCATGCCACTCAAATACCTGTGTTCAACCTAAAGAATATGTGCTAAAAGTCTGAAGAAGCATTTTGAGGGTTTTGGTAGCAGATCTGTGGTGCTTCACACAAAATTTAAAGTGGGCATATTGCTCAAATTTGTCAGTCATCGTAACTATTGCACGGAAGTCCTAACACAAGAACATAAAACCATGCGTACAAACCGAACACATGCAGACAGAATGACACAAGTGGCAGACCAACTCAGCAGGCTTGAGAGTAATGACCTTCAGTGTCTTGCATGTATTTGTCAAATGGTCCAATAACAGCAGGTACAATCTGGGAACTTTCCCATGCCACTCTGTAATTTCTGTTTTAAAGGCCTTGTTTTCCCTCACCTATCCATTCTTTCTCGTTCTTTCCACTGTTCTGTACACCTATATTGTTCACTTTACTAAGAAAAACTAAAGAAAGACTCAACAACATGGAGAGAGATTTTATAAAAGGGTGCAGCTTTATTTTTGGATGAAACGAATGATAAAATTAGAAGATGATGCAAGCACAAAGAGATTGGTCCTTGCAACACAAATACTGCTGCTTTTACTACGGCCTGATATGCAAATTCAACATTGGGAGATTTGGCCATGAGAGGAGCAGCTCAGTAAAACGATTCTCCGCAAAACAAAACTAACATCTGTCTGCCTCAAACCCTATAAGTTTTCGGACTTACTTTCATTGAAAACACAATGTTACTTTTCATTTAACCAGTCAGAGCTCTTCTGAATCCAAAGTTAAACTAGTGTAAGCATGCTGATAAAGGAAGCCATGTTGGATATCACAACAGGCGTGTAAAAATGCAAGTTTTTTTTTAGATCGGGTGGTAGGATGGTTACACAGACTGACTAGACCTATCTTACTATATGTGTTTCTCATAGCTACAGACCTGTCAGATTTACTGGATGTCACAAACATCCATAAATATTGATTTTCTGTGTTGAAATTTGAATGATTATGTATTCTATATTGGATTATGACACAATTAAGGTAAGTATAAAGAAGATTTTATTGCTCAGCACTAACATTTTTTTAGTGCCAAAAAACTGTTCCATTGTTTCACACTAGTTGTGTTTTTTTTCCTTTTCATTGTTTTCTTTTAATGACAAATAACTTCATTTATGAATTCATTCATTCATTCATTCCTTTGCATGTCCCTTGCGGAACTTTGCCTCCCAAACAGCACTCCTGTAGGCCTCTCGGTTGTGAGCAAGATGGCCTGCTGCTGCTGCATCCATTTCCAGATCGTCAACGATGTCTTGCAGCCATCTTCGTTTCGGTCTTCCTCTTTTTCTTTTTCCCATTATGTATCCTTCCAATATGGTCTTCTCTAAATTATCATGACGTTTAATGTGTCCAAAATATTTAAGTTTTCTCTCTTTAATCCTCTTTACTAGCCAGCCTTCTTCAATATTAAGCTCTTGTAGTATAGATATATTTGTTCTTTTTTGTGTCCACGATATTTGGAGAACTCTTCTGTAGCATTTACATTCAAAGGCATTTATGTGTTTCTCAGCTGTTTTGTTAAGTGTCCAGGTCTCACAGGCATATGTTGCGATGGGAAAGATGCATGCCCTTAAAAATCTTATTTTTGTGGTTCTGTCTGCTCCTCTCCACAGATTCTTTATTTGTTTTACTTTCTGAAGACTAATAGATGTCCTCCTTTTAATTTCCCTCATTGTATCTCCATTATTAGTTAGTAGTGATCCAAGATATTCAAAACTCTCCACTTCTTCCAGTTTTTCCTCATTGATACATATTTCAGTTGCCTTGTTTGTCTTGTCAGTTGTCATCACTTTAGTTTTCTTTGCATTAAGATAGAGGTTCTGCTCTTCGCTGTTCTTACAGACTGACATAATTAGTTTTTCCATTCCTTCTTGTGTTGTGGACAGCAATACTGTGTCATCAGCATATCTAATCTCAGGTATTTCATAACCTCCAACTGTTATGGCATCGTAATATTCTTTGTCTACATCTTCTCTAACATTCCTCATTATATTTTCAGTATACAAGTTAAATAAGTAGGGTGACAATATGCACCCCTGACGGACCCCTTGTTTTATGTCAAACCAAGTTGTTGTTTCACCATTTATTCTTACTGCTGCTTGTTGGTCTAGATACAGCAGTGATGTTAATTGTATCAAAGGTGTTGGAAATCCCATTTTTTCCATTATTTCCCAAAGTTTCTGGTGTTGTACACAATCAAATGCCTTTGAGTAGTCTATAAAGGATAAATATAGATTCACATTAAACTCCCTGCATTTCTCTATTATTAATCTTAGATTGAATATATGATCTCTTGATCCTCTTCCTTGCCTGAAGCCAGCTTGGACCATATTGACTTCTTCTTCTATTTTCTTTCGAAGTCTACCCATTATGATTTTTAACAGAATTTTACTGGCATGACTAATCAGGGCAACAGTTCTGTAGTTTGTGCATAATTTCAAGTTACCCTTTTTTGGCAGTGGTATGAATACAGTTCTTTTCCATTCTTTTGGCCAAATACCTGAATGCCATATCTTTTTACATAGTGCATGATAGATTGTTGCACACTCCTTTCCTCCTGCTTTAATAAATTCAGCTGTTATCTCATCACATCCTGGTGATTTACCATTTTTCAGATTCTTTATTGCCCATAAAACTTCTTCCATTGTCGGCTCTGGTTCTTTCTCCTCCAATAATAATTCACACTGTTGATTTCTGCTTCCACAGTCGGTTGTTTCATACATTCTTTTGCAATATTCCTTCCATCTTTCTAGAATTTCCTCTGTCTCTGTCAGGGTATTCCCCATCTCATCACAAATTACATTTAGCTTAGGTGTGACATTTCTCGTCAATGTCTTCATTTCTTTAAACATTTCACTATCTCTTCCACACCTCTGATGTTCTTCTATTCTTTCACAACAATCTTATTTATTTCCACTTATTTGAATGTGTGATACATAAGTGGTGATCATGGAATTAATTCGGTACAATAACATTTACACAGGGACTCCCTTCCCCAAAATGTCCACATCGTCAGAAACTAAGGAACGTTTTGGAAGTAATGAAGGTGGAAAGAGTCAGGACATAAAATGCAATTAAGTACAATTTTATCTTTATTTCACACAACATGAACATGTCTTTCTTTTTTTTGTGTTCATCTGCTACATCATGACAAAAGCAGGCGAATAATACTGACCAAATATTTTTAAAAACACAAAAAAAAAAAATCTTACCCTGATTTTTTAGATAGACACATTTGGCCCACTCAATGCCTCGTTTCTGGCCTCTTTCATTTCTTAGAGCATACCCGAATAAGCTTATGGATGAGGAAAAGGAATGCAACATCAACTGCCCACTGTCAACAATGCTCGTGTAGGTTTTGAAATCATCCTGCAGAAATATTATAAAAATGTACTTATGGAAAAAACTTCAGAAAAGAATACTATACCTATCTAGAATCCATCTTCAATTTTTTTTTTTTTCACCATTGGTCATATAAAATACTGTATAAAAAAATTACAAGTAAAATATGTGCATCTCTAAAGTTTTGTTCCATTTTATGGAGATTCAAAATTTTAAATTACTATATAATCTAAATATAGGCCTCTCATCATTTCCTAGCTAAAAAAAAAAAGATCCCCCCCCCCTCTAAAAAAATACAATAACTGTTCATTATAATTTTGCTGTTGTTGTTATCTTGGAATTTTTTCCTTGGTAGTTGTTTAAGTTATTTCTGGTGAAGTTGTGATTAAACAAACAACAGTGACTTTCTTCTTCACTCTTCTCCTGATCATGCTGCAAAATCTCAGAAAATTTTCCACTAATGGCTTCTTATCTAGAGGGATCTTATAGATTTACCCATTTTTTCCACTGAAAAATAAATTACAGTGACATAATAAAATAAAATGATTTATATATGTGAAGTCTTAGTGATGTTCCTTGATATGAGAGCTCAGGTTTCGACTGAAGTCACGATGCCTGGCCTCACCTCACTTGCCTTTATTTCTTCATACCTGTGTACCCATTTTTATTCAGCTGAGTTTGACTGAAGCAGGTCAGAAGCTGGATGTAAATCTAGTCCTTGGGAAATAAGAAACTTCTTATCTTATATCCTTCCCGTGCCGTTAAATGTCACATAGGGCTCGCAAGGTAGTTCGCCAATTTTTCCTGTTTTAGGTGAGCTTTTCAACCTCATCAAGGGATTTTATGCCTATTAATTTGGCCTCTCTTATCAATGTCTCTTTTAGAGTTTCATGTGGTCTGCCTCTTTTTATTCGGCCTGTTGTGTTCCACTTGATAGCTTGTTTTGGGATTCTCTGATTGTTTCTTCTCATCACGTCACCAGCATACGTCCATCTCCTTTTCCTGATCACCCATGAGACTGGTTGTTGTTCAGTCATCTGTCTTATCTCTGCATTGTTTTTGAATTCGTTCCACTTGATTCCGAGTATTTTCCTTAGGCATTTGTTTTCAAAAGAGTCCAATTTATTGTCTATTTCTTTTTGTTTTCTAGCTACTGCATGCATAAATGAGGGTGGATATTATATTTGAATTAATAGTCTTAACTTGGTTTTTGTGCTTATAACTTTTGAATTCCATATGTTCTCAAGATTCTTGAAGATTAAAGCTGCTTTTGCAATTCTAATTTCCTTTCTGGTATCACCATCCTGGTCTATGTAGCTGTCAAGGTATGCAAATTGACTGACTTATTCAACATCTGTGCCTTCTACATGTATTTTTCCATTTTGATTAATGGGAAATTTCACTATTTTTGTTTTGTCCTTGTTAATTTCAAGTCCTATTTTGCTAACCAGTGAAGACAGGCTATCTGTTTTTTCTTGCATGGAAATCACATTTTACTGATAAGAGTTATGTCATCAGCAAAATCAAGATCTTCTAGTTGGGTCCCATGTACCCAGTCAATACCTTTGTTACTTGTGCAGGATTTTTTCATTATGAAGTCTATTGCAATTTCAAAAAAGCAAAGGAAACAGTATACATCCTTGTTTCATGCCTGTTTCAATCTGGAACCATTCACTCATCCCTTCTTCTGTTTTGACTGCACAAACATATCCACTGTAGAAGTCCTTAATGATGTTGACAATTTCAGATGGTATTCCATATAGACTTAAAATTCTCCACAATGCCTTTTTAAAGTCTATGAAGTTCAGTATAAATGGTTTCTGCTTTTCAATATGTTCTTCAAGTATTATTCTTAGAGTAAAGATCTGGTCGAGACAGCTTCTCCCTTTTCGAAATTCTGCTTGTTCTTCTCTCATTCGGTATCCACTATATCTTTAAGTCTACTCAAAATGACCTTGCAAAATACTTTTGACACAACTGATATTAAGGTTACTCCTCTCCAATTGTTTCAGTCACTAAGGTTGCCTTTTTTTTGGTATTTTAACAATGATTCCTTTTTTCTATTTAGAAGGGACCTTTTCTTCTTTCCAAATCTTATTAAACATTCTCTGTTAAATAAGAAACTACCACTATATATAACAGTTGTATTACTTTTTGATTAAAGAATAATTTTCTTACAGTTTAGCTACTCGAATTCAAGACAAAATGATCACATAAGTCAACTACTGAAACAAAGAATGAGTTCTGCTTAAGCATCACTGATAACTTTTATTTCTGAACTGACAACAACGAATGAGGACAACATTTCAAAAAATATTTTTAAAAAAAGGAGCCAGCTACCCCATTTCTAAGGATGGGTGACTAGGATGCCTCTAGCTGGACTTGAACCACTACCCTCTGCAGGAGATGAGCTCACAAACCACTGCACCACTCAGGTGCCCCTATCTCATTAAGCCTGGTACTAATATCTCAATTGTTTTACTTACAAAGCAAGTGTATGGGGTGTTTGCTTCGGTGCACATATATAATATGAGGGTGACGTTTTTTCCACTTAGATCTCTTGGGTCCCACGTGACCTCAGCTGTCATAGACTTGCCCGCTTCAGATAGGACACTCAGTTCCTTTAGACTGACTGTAAAATTGTTTACCATTGGCAATTCTGTAAATAAATTAAACAGCACTAATTCTTAAACGCACATAATCTGCCATTGGTGTAAATTACAATCAATAATAAGAATGCTTAAAACTGAATGTTATATAAGCCAGAGTCCAGGTCAAGATACTGATTAACATGCAGTGACTTTGCACAGCAGAAGTGTGCAAAAGCCATGCAAATCATGTGACTGTTTCAAGACTTTAACAACTACTTTCCAAGATACAGAAAGCATTATTCAGACTCAGCCATGTCTGTCTCTCTGTGCTAAAGCACAAAATTAACAAGTTCCTGAAAGAACAAGAGCTCAAAAGAGAACCAGGATAAACTAAAACAAAATGAGAGGGGAGAGTGAAAAATCCTGACAGATTTCACCAATACCTGGACATCTTGACTACTAAAAAAAGAAAGATCATCCATTTTACAAGTAAAAGAAAGCTCAGTATCAGAAACTATTTAACTGGTTTAAACATTTAGCACTTCTGGTTTAAACATCTAGCCTTTTCACCACTGGCCTAGCCATGAGATAAAGATAATTTATCACTTCTGCTACTAAAACCATTTCGCTGTTTTTTAATACTTCCTTTACTCTATTTTCAAGAAATTAATCAACTAAAAAAATGTGTTATACTCTGTTATTACCTTTTACAGGTATGTTTATCTTTGAAGGCACAACTGACTGTCCAACAACCGTTTCTGAGTAGACAAGTACATCATATGCAGAATCACAATGGAAATTGGCTTTATAGAAGTTGGTCCATTTACGGAGTGGAGTGCTTGCGTTTCCAACGACAGCTTCAAATTTTGTTAAATGGCCACGCAGAGTGTAGTTCGAGGGATCCTGTAAAAAGTGTAATAGTGAAGTCTAACAATAGCTGTAATGAAAGTTCAACAACAGCTGTAACATGTTTAATAACTTTAAGCAAATGAATGACGCACTGTTTTGAAAGTACATACATAACTTGAGCTAGGTAAGAATGTACTGCTGTTTATTTTGGCACAGAAAGAATATAGCTCACAATATTTAGCTCAACTTGCTTGAGACAGTGGATAAGTGAGAGGGCATATCAAAAGCAGTTTTCTTTTTTTAGCTCAATCTGCTTGAGACCAGGGCTGGCATAAAGAGGATACCTTCAGCTCCAATAATGCAATGAAAAATCACAGCTGTTTTCTAGTCTTCTTCATTAATGAAAATACTCTGCTTATTTCTTTGCTCATTAAAGTCTTGTGCTCACAAGATTTCTCTATCAGTCATAAGTATTAAGAATTGGTAAAAGACTGTTACCTCTGCTACATCTGAATAAGGGCACTGAATCACCTGAAGCAGATAAGCGTTAAACTAGAAGATGAGAGATCAAAGTCAAGTAAGAATGGTCCATGGTTCACAGACATGCTTGCTGTTACAGTGAATGTAACTAATGTTAAGTCAGTCAGTCATTTGCATGTCCCTTGCGGAACTTTGCCTCCTTAACACCTCTCCTGTAGGCCTCTCTGTTGTAAGCAAGATGCCCTGCTGCTGAAAAATCCATTTGCAGATTATCAATGATGTCTTGCAGCCATCTTCACCTTGGTTTTCCTCTCTCTCTTTTTCCCATTATGTATCCTTCCAGTATGGTCTTCTCTAAATTATCATGTTTAATGTGTCCAAAATATTTAAGTTTTCTCTGTTTAATCCTCTTTACTAGCCACCTTTCATCAGTATTAAGTTCTTGTAGTATGGATATATTTGTTCTTTTTTGTGTCCATGATATTTGAAGATCTCTTCTGCAGCATTTACATTCAAAGACATTTATGCATTTCTCAGCTGCTTTGTTAACTCTTTTGCCTCAGGAAGAAACGTGGACGCTCAGTTGGATGCCAGATTAAAAGCGGGGGTCTTGATAATATATAGGGGATACAGCTGCAAAACTGAATGAAAAACAGTACTTCTGTGTACCTATTATGTTTCAAAATATAACTAAATGTATGAAGATTTCATAAATGCAGAGTTTTTTAGGAAAAAAAAAGTAATGTGAAATTTTTAGACAATGATTGTGTCCAACTTACCATCGGATAGGTCTTAGGGTACAGTACTTACCATGTGAGATACCTAGACCTACCTGTCGGTCTCATCTTGTGATAGTGTGTTACATTATCGGTAAAATAATGTCTGAAATAACCTTCTAACTACTTCTCCAGTTGTCTAATATGTCTAGATTTACTTGGGATACATTCAAGAACAAGTGGTCTGGTCACAGGCCATGTCCATACCCCTATCTACATCACCAAAAATTGAAATTTCTTGCAGAAAAATTCAATTTTGTTTTCTTCGCATTAAGATAGAGGTTTTGCTCTTCACTATTCTTACAGACTGACATAATTAGTTTTTCCATTCTTTTTTTTGTGTTGTGGACAGTAATACTGTGTCATCAGTATATCTAATTTCCAGTATTTCATAACCTCCAATTGTTATCTTATCTTATATCCTTCCCGTGCTGTTAAACGTCAGATAGGGCTCGCAAAGTAGTTCGCCAATTTTTCCTGTCGGCGAGTCTTTCAACTTCATCAAAGGATTTTATGCCTGTTAATTTGGCCTCTCTTAATAATGTCCTCTTCAGAGTTTCACGCGGTCTGCCTCTTTTTCTTCGGCCTGTTGTGTTCCACTTGATAGCTTGCTTTGGGATTCTGTGATCATTTCTTCTCATCACGTGACCAACATATGTCCATCTCCTTTTCCTCATCACCCATGAGACTGGTTGTTGTTCCGTCATCTGTCTTATCTCTCCATTGTTCTTGAATTCGTTCCACTTGATGCTGAGTATTTTCCTTAGGCATTTGTTTTCAAAAGAGTCTAATTTCTTTTCTATTTCTTTCGTTGTTTTCCAGCTTTCGCATGCATAAATGAGGGTGGATATTACATTTGAACTGAATAGTCTTAACTTGGTTTTTGTGCTTATAACTTTTGAATTCCATATGTTCTCAAGATTCATGAAGATTGATGCTGCTTTTGCAATTCTGATCCTAACTTCCTTTCTAGTGTCACCATCCTGGTCTATGTAGCTGCCAAGATATGCAAATTGATTGACTTCTTCAATATATGTCCAACTGTTATAGTAGAAAGTAAAAAGTAAAGGTAATCCTGTCATACCTTAGAGGCACACAGGGATATGGTGTTAGTGCCCATATTTTCCTAGACCTGTCAGCACACTAGAGGGTGATATGGTCACGCCTGGCCACCTTTCCTTCCTCAACTCCAGAAAAAGGTGGGTACCAGTTTCTACAGCTGGGTGACTGGAGTGCCTCCAGCTGGATTCAAACCCCTGACCTTTGGCATGAGAGACCAGTGCACTAACCACTTCCCCACTTAGACACCCTCAAATTGTTATGGCATCATAATATTCTTTGTCTACATCTTCTCTAACATTCCTAATTATATTTTCAGTATACAAGTTAAATAATTAAGGCAACAGTATGCACCCCTGATGGACCCCTTGTTTTATATCAAATCAAGTTGTTGTTTCACCATTTATTCTCACTGCTGCCTGTTGGTCTAGATACAGTAGTGATATTAATTGTATCAAATGTGTTGGAAATCTCTTTTTCTCCATTATTTCCCAAAGTTTCTAGTGTTGTACACAATCAAATGCTTTTGAATAGTTTATAAAAGATAAATATAGATTCACATTAAATTCTCTGCATTTCTCTATTATTAATCTTATACTGAATATATGATTTCTTGATCTTATTCCTTGTCTAAAAGCAGCTTGGACTATACTGACTTCTTCTAATGTTAATTAATTATAGTAATGAAAAACTGGTTCAGTCAGCCTTGAGAGCAACTGCACAGAATGATGGTTTGCAGCTTCCATTATCAAGAATCTACCTGCTTCTCTATGCTCAAGTAAATGAATAGAGCCCATTATCTCTTTATTTATGAACAAGAAAAAAAAAACCTGAAACTCACGAACTGCTTTCTGTGGTTTTATTAACTCTTTCGGCTCCTTTGGTCACTGCATCGACATTTCCGGATTCCCGATGCTTACCAATGGTCGCTACAGCGACATTGGTTTGTTTCAGTAAAACAACTGGTGTAACATTTAGATTGTACATATTTCGTCAACGATTCCGGTGACACTTTTCAAAATGGCGAAAGAGTGCCTAGTTATGAGCGATGCCAAGCGAGAAAAAGGAAGAGAAAGACCGAAATTTTTCAATTTTTGATGATGTAGATAGGAGTATGGACATAGCCTGTGACTATCCCGCTGCTCTTGAATGTATCCCAAGTAGATCTAGACATATTAGACGACGGGAGAAATAGTTAGGATGTTATTTCAGACATTAATTTAGCGAGAATGCAACATAGAATCACAATATGAGATCGACAAGTAGATCAAGACATCCCAGATGGTAAGTAGTGTATATCTAGACCTATCCGATGGTGAGCTGGGCACAGTCATTGTCTAAAAACATCACATTACTTCTTTTTTTCTAAAAAACTCTGCATTTATGAAATTTTCACATTTAGTTATACTTTGAAACATAAGTACATGGAAGTACATGGAAATGTTTTCCATTCCATTTTACAACTATACTCCCCATACATATCAAGACCTGTGCTTTTTATTCCGGCACCAAACTGAATGTCCTCGTTTCTTCCTCTGGCACAGAAAGAGTTAATGTCTGAAAAATGTTATGTCTCATTCTGTCATTCAAGAATGTTTCTCATATTTTTGTTTAGGACTTCATCCATAATTTATTCTCTCTCTCTCTCTCTGAACCTTAAGTGCCCAGAGCACATGGGTCTTCTACAAGGGTTTTCCACAAATGCCTGTTCTTTGCCTTTTTTTTTCGCTCTTGCCCAGGTGAGCCTTCTATTGCTCAACATCCTCTGTTGTTCTTCTCCATGTCTCCTTTTGTCTACCTTTATTTCTGTTCCCCTGTGATGTCCATCTTAGTGCTATTTTTGGTAGTGACTTGTCAGTCATTCGGAGCACGTCCCAACCATTGCTAGCATCTATCCTCAATAACTGGTGTCAGTGGCTTAATCTGCATTTCTGCCAACAGGATGTTACTTCTTATGGTGTTTGGCCAAAATATTTTTCTAATTCTTCGTAAACATTTAGTCTGGAAAGAATTCAGCTTCTTTCCTACAGTTTTGGTGGTTTTCCAGCATTCACTTCCACACAGTAGTACACTTAGAACATTACTCCCGATTTTCATCTCTGTGCTTAGTTTTTTAGATTTCCACATAGTCTGCAGCATTGCAAAAGCCTGGTTTGCTCTAGTAAGTCTGTTGTTGATGTCCTCTGTGCTGTCTCCATTTTCTACTACTCTACTGCCAAGATATATAAATTCGTTGACCTCCTCCACTAACTTGCTATCTACTCCGAGTACATTTCTGTTGTTCACATTTTGCATCATTAACTTTGTTTTTCCTACACTGATCTTTACTCCTATGTTGTTTGCATTCTGAGTCAGCTTGTTTATTTTATTTGCATATCTTTGTGGCTGCTTGATAGTAGACAGTTGTCATCCACAATGTCAAGGTCCTCCAGCACTATGTCAAGAGTCCTTTGTAATCCTCTGCGTTTGTCTGATGTTGCCTCCTTCATTAACAAGTCTACTGCCAAGATAAATAATGTTGGTGATAGTACACATCCCTGCTTCACTCCTGTTTGTACCCTAAAGCTGCTGGAGGTATATTCTCCACAGATAACTTTGCACTGAAAACCCTCATATAGGGCTTTGATTACACTCACTGTCTTATGGGGAAGGCCATGCCATCTTAGAATTTTCCACTGTGCATCTCTGTTGACACTGTCAAAGGCTGTTTCAAAATCTATAAACAATGCATATGTTGAGCTATGCCACTCATTTGTTTGCTCTAATATTTGTCTAAGTACAAATATGTGGTCTATGCATGACCTTCCTTTCCTAAATCCTGCCTGCTCTTTCCAAAGTTTCTTCTCAAGTGCTGGTACAATTCTGTTGATGATTATTCTACAAAATACTTTACTGGTGAGTGGCAGGAGGGTAATGCCTCTCTAGTTCCCGCAATCTCTGAGGTCACCCTTCTTTGGTAGTTTTACTATAAGGCCAGTTTCCCACTCCTCTGAAACTTTTTCTAGATTCCAAATTTGTTGTAGTATCCGGCAGAGTTGTTCTGGTGTTTATGTTTCTTCTGCTTTCAACATCTCAGCAGTCACTTCATCTTCACCTGGTGCCTTGTCTAATTTTAGCTTCTTTATTGCCTCCTTTACTTCACTTATTATTACTGGTCCTGTACTGATGTTTAGTTCCGTTTTTGCTTCAGGTACGTCTATTGTTTGTGCTGCCTGTGTTCTGTTTAGTACAGTGTTAAAGTGTTCCCTCTATCTTTCAATTTTTTCTCTTTCTCCACTGATCAGTTGTCCCTTATGTGTCCTTACTGCACTCTCACATCATCTGCTTTGTGATTCTGTACATGGTTTTCATGTCATTTGTATATGCTGCTTTCTCTGCTGCTTCTGCTGTTATAGTATTGATGTTTATCTTGACTGCATGATTCCTTCACTTCGTCTTTTTGTGTATAATTACTTAAAAACTTGTTCTTTTAGCCTCTGTTATTTGGTGTTCAGCAATTTTTTCTTGATTTCCTTTCTTTGCTCTATATTTTCCTATGTGGTCTTGCTTATCCATTCCTCATTTCTTTGTTTTCAATATCACAGCACCTCTTCTGCTGTTTCCTGTATTGTTTCACTGAACTCTTGTATAGACTCATCATTTATTAAAATGTATTAAATGATTTCTTTTTCTCACTTATTAAAATTATTCTATTTGAAATCTCATTTGATAAAAATTTCAAATTTTAAAATCATTCCTGAATATTTTCCCTTGCTTATGGGAATATGTGTTTTCTTTCTCCCATTTCATAAAATCACTTACAATCCAATAGATGATGACATCTCTTTTGTTTGATACACACTCCCCTGCATGGTAGCTTGTATCATTCATTGGTGGACCAGTCAATGGCTCTGTCAAAGAATAAATTATCTTATTATTCTAATCCTTGAAAAATGTGAAAGCTATTGCTGAAACAGCCTACAATTAAAGATAAACCTGGAATTTTATAAGTTTCAAGGTTGCTTCATAAACAACATGGAAACACCATACAGCCACAATGTGATTTCTGTATCATATGTTAGCTAGATTACACTTCTGCTGGAATGTCTAAAACTGCATACTACAGTTCAGCTGTTCGGTGAAACCACCTGCTTGTCTGTGAGTGGTGCAGAAATGTTGCAAAGGTGGCTACACCACTGCCATATAAATCCCTATACCACTTCAAGTGCTTCCCTGATAATGCCCATTCTGAGGCTAAAAAAAAAAAAAAAAGTTACAAATGAAAATGATTCCAGCCAAATCAGAGCTTGCTGAGATACTTGATAATGTATCTAACATGGAAGGCCAACAATGAATCTCTCAACATGCTCCATGAAATGAGGAATGCAAATGCAGTCTACTTTGACCATTGCCTATCACAAACATAACCACTATCATCAAATTTACACAAGAATAAAGTAATAGGACCTATAGCATTTATGAGATTACAAGTGGTTGAAACAGGTCACTGAAAAATGGGTGCAGCCTCCATGAGAAAAGCTAAGAGGAAACTATCTTCCATCGCGCTGTTTCTTATCACGTTGGTATAGATGAAGGAAGACTCCTACAAAAGCTGAGAGGAAGCTATCTCCCACTGCAATGTTTCTTATCACGTTGGTATAACTGACGAAGGAAGACTCCTACAAAAGCTGAGAGGAAGCTATCTCCCGTCGCACTGTTTCTTATCACGTTGGCATAACCGACGAAGGAAGACTCCTACAAAAACTGAGATGAAGCTAACTCCCGTCTCACCATTTCTTATCATGTCTGTATAACTTACGAAGGAAAACTTCTACAACAGCTGGGAGGAAGCTATCTCCCGTCGCACTGTTTCTTATCACACTGGTATAAGTGAAGAAGGAAGACTCCTAAAAAAGCTGAGAGGAAACAATCTCCCGTCACACTGTTTCTTATCACACTGATATAACTGAAGAAGGAAGACAACTCTATCAGTGTTGCAAATCCATCTGCACCACTATCTACCTAAAGCTCTCTTGTCTTGGACTTCATTTTTTACTTCTCTTCAAAATAGTTCACCTTTCATTCCACTGACCTTTAATTTGTTCACAGTTCAGCTTCACTCATCTAATTCATTCATTCATTTGCATGTCCCTTGCAGAACTTTGCCTCCCTAACAGCTCTCCTGTAGGGCTATCGGTTGTGAGCAAGATGGCCTGCTGCTGATGCATCCATTTGCAGATCATCAACGATGTCTTGCAGCCATCTTCGCCTTGATCTTCCTCTCTTTCTTTTTCCCATTATGTACCCTTCCAAGACGGTCTTCTCTAGATTCTCACCACGTTTAATGTGTCCAAAATATTTAAGTTTTCTTTGTTTAATTTTCTTTACTAGCCAGCCTTCTTCAATATTAAGTTCTTGTAGTATGGATATATTTGTTCTTTTTTGTGTCCATGATATTGAAGAACTCTTCTGTAGCATTTACATTCAAAGGCATTTATATGTTTTTCAGCTGTTTTGTTAAGTGTCCAGGTCTCACAGGTGTATGTTGGATGGAATGATGTATGCCCTTAAAAATCTTATTTCTGTAGTTCTGTCTGTTCCTCTTCACAGCTTCTTTAGTTGTTTTACTTTTCAAAGAGATATATATATATATACACACACAAACATACATATATATATATATACACATATACACACACACACACAAACACAAAACATGGTAGTACAATGACTCACTATCCTCATCTGTTTCCATCTCTATGACAGTAGGATCACTCCACGGGTTTATTACTTCGGCTTTAATGAGAATGGTCAATTTAAATTTTGTGAAAGGAATCAGGGAACATTTCTGGACAGTCTGCTGACCAACAAGTCTGACTCCATCTATTACAATCTGTAAAAATCAAGAAAAACGAAACGTGCTTTTGCAAAATAAATTATCATCATCATCAAGTGCTACACAGACAGTCGCAGGTGATGATGTCTCTCCAAGGTCTTCTTTCTATCAGCCCAGTTTCCAGCAAAAATGACTATGCTAATGTGATTCTTGGTTACATGGACTGCAAAACCAGAGCTGACCATGACCCTGTCCCACCTCTCCACTGATTCTCCCAGTGAAATGCTCAGCCTGGATAAAGGTGAGTAGTTAGGCATGATCCCTATGGTGGTGAAATCTGCTGGAAAGATCTTTTTTTTTGGGCCTACTGTGGGTCTACACAGCAATCCACCAATATCCACTCCAAATTATTCCAGACATCAGCTGCTAAAAGCGTCCTAATTGCAGTTTCAAGGAATATAAGAATATCAGCTCTCTTGGTGAATTTCTATCTGTTTAGTTCTTTCCTCTCATTCTTTCTCTACCTTTCTTTTCATTTATTCTTCCTGCTGTTAAGATGTTTTTAAATCCACTCTTCTTTATTGTGTGTCCAAATGACTGTTATAACTTAGTAAATTTCAGGGCGTCTGGAAAAAGAACCAAAGGATTCAACTGTAAATATTATTTATACATTTCAATACATGGAGACTTCTCAAGGAAATCAGGATCAAGAAAACAAAATACTTAGGTCACATCAAAAGACATATTAATACATTGAAGGCAATACTAGAAGGAAAAGTGGAAGACCAAAGACCAAGTGGCAGACAGAGATGTAGATGGGAGGACATCATACAACAGCGGACAGGACACATCAAGGTGAGAGAGTAAACTGGAGTTTCATTACTGCCAACCTTCACACCGAAGATGGCGCACAATGATGTTGATGACATGTCAATACAAAACCTCATTTAGGCATTAACAAGATGCTCAGCATCAAGTTTAGTTAAAAATAAGAGTTAGCAGGCAGTAGTAGATTTCTTCTTTAATGCTGATCAGACTTACGGCTCAGGACCCAGAAAGGTTGGAAGTCCAACATCAAGGGGAAAAAAGTACTCTGCAAATACATATTTCTGTTTCATGAATTTTGTATTAAGATAGGAATGGTCAGAAGAGGCCAGGGACCTGGGTGGTTTTTAATACACCATAGCTAGCAGGTGGCAGCACCTGCTTATTAAAAGAAAAAAAAAAGACTGCTATGTTTGCTCATAACATCATCATAAGTAAAAGTGTAGTTAGTACATGTGATCCAAGTCTATTATGCATATTCACAGCACCTTCAAAATACAAATCAATTTCAGAATGGGGAACAATATACACTGCTGTGTTCCCAAATAAATGTTAACTTGACTCCTCTACTGCCAAATCTGTGGTGAAGATTTATGTAACATTTGTATCATATCAGATGAAGAGTGAGTTACAACTGCTTTCTCCAATTTCTCACGCTTATTTCAGAAGCAAGACTTCTTAATGAGCCTCACCACCATGGGTGGACAATATGAACCCTATCTGCCATACTGAAGTTACACTGCAGCTAGGAGTTCTGCTCTAATGTATGAAAGAGTACTGATCAAAAATGGCTCAATGATAACAGATTTTCTCTCTGACACTGTCACCGCTGCTTCAAACCTATCTGAGAAAGAGAAAAATATAACAGATCTCGATGAAATAAATAAAGTTGGGGCATTGTTTCTGCGCAAAATATAAAGTGTCAGCTAGTGGTTTGCTACCGTGCTAATGGACAAATGACTGTTACATCAAGTGGCACAAGTGCTCATTTCCTTAATGTTGTTTCGTTTTTGTTTTTTTTTTATTTTATAACCAGCATTTTAAAAACACCACTTCATGTGTATATATAACACAAAATAATTGCTATATGAAGTGGTTCCTGGTCACGTCAAGTACGAAATGCACTGCCTGCATTGTCAAGTGCTTGGATGTATTTAAGTATCCTTGTGATTCCAGGACAGAAGAGGACATATGACAATGAAAGCAAAACAATAATGTGAAGCAGGAACCAAATTACAGCTCAGTTCTCACTTTATATGTGCCCTCTTCATGAAAACCTAAAGGAACTATCACTTTGCTTCCGATGGGAAGTGCTCTACAAATATGGAAAATATGTCACAAATAAATTTTGTGTACATTTTTCACCAGCTCATTTTCTCATTCATTTATACTATTTAATCCTTGCTCTTTTCAATTTTGTTGTTCAATTTATGATGCCCACTCATTATCATAATGTGCCCAGATCATTTATATACATTATTAACTGTTTCTTGGCCGTGGGCCCCCTTTCCACCCAGAGAACATCTCAGGTCTCCTCAATTAAAATAAACCAATATATAGATCCCAGATGATTCTAATATTTTTTTGTTAATTGAGCCAATCCATTTGTCTGTCCATGGGACCCCCAGGTTAAGAGTCACTGATCTGCATATTCCTCGACACACTATATCTCAGCAATGCCTCTAAACACTTTCAGGATCTATCTGCTACTTGCTCTCAGCAAGAAGTGTTATCTGGTATTTCTTTAACTTGCTCAAAAAAAAACAAAAAAACGCCAGCACAACACATATGAAATGGTTCTTCATGAAAAAGGCCATCTAAACTTACACGTCTGTTTTCACATCACAGCCGGTGAACTACGGTCACCCAGAGCCCTGTGTTACTTACTGGTGCCAGGCTATCACAGCAGCCTGACAAGTAAGCCAAAGATAAATATGACCCACACAGTAGCGGAGGGAAAACTTGGCAACAACCATGTGAGCCCTATGTGACGTTTAATGGCACAGGAAGGATGTATGAAGTAGTAGAAGTTATTAGGAAGTCTGGCCGTGAGAGCACATTATTTTCCAAAATTCAGAAAAATCACAACAATCTGCTGTCACTATCACTCATCGTCATCATCATCATTATCAATTTGGGTAAGTTAGTAAAACCTATGACACAAAATTAAGAGCAGCTACAAGATCTGAATGACATTTATAACAGTGGTTATATTTCCTGTGACTTGCTTAAATCCACATTTATAACATTACCAAATAAACCAGTTGCAAAGGAATGTGATCACCACCGGACTACCAGCCTCTCATGTCACATAACGAAGCTACTTCTGAGAATCATTATGAGAAGAACAAGGAAAAAGAAAAAAATAGAAATAGCAGATGAACAGTTTGGATTTGTTGAAAGAAAGGAAACACACAGTGCCATTTATGCTTTACTAACACTAACAGAAAGAGCTTTAGAAGTACAGAAGATCTCTACTTATGCTTCATTGATTACACCAAGGCATTGAACAGGGTGAAACATAATGAAAATATTAAAATGCTTGAAGACATCTATATAGACGGCAAAGAACTGCTGATTGTAAAACATCTATACTGGCACCAAGAAGCAGCAATTCAAGCTGAAAATAGAACTGGAAAATATCAACCAATAAAACAAGGGGTGCGACAAGGATGTGTACTATCTCCAGACCTTTTTTCTCTGTACAGCGAGAATATTCTAAGAATGATCATCACAGAACCAGGCATAAAAATTGGAGGATACAATATTAACAACCTTAGGTATGCTGACAACACAGTACTGATAGCCACGAACAAACAAGACCTGCAAAATCTTTTGGATAAAATCGCTAAAGGAAGTGAACAGAAAGGCCTTACTTTAAACATAAAAAAGACAGAGACAATGGTTATATCTAAGAAACAGAATCCACCAACATGCAGTATAAAATTAAATGGAACTATTCTAAAGCAGGTGCAGAAATTCAAATATCTTGGAGCAGTAATAACTTCAGATGGGAAATGCAGAACAGAAATTAGGAACAGAATAGGCCAAGCAAAGAATGCATTTCAGAGGATCAGAAACATATTATCCAACACATCCTTATCAATGAATGTTAGAAAACGAGTCCTAAAATGCTATATTGAACCTATCTTGTTATATGGAAGTGAATCATGGACAATATGCAGGTCTGCACAAAAAATCGTTGGAAGCAGCAGAAATGTGGTTTATTAGAAGAATGTTGAGAATAACTAATGGAGAATGTTTGAAAAGAGCTGGAGAGACAAAAAAATCTTGTCCAAAAAATAAGAGAGAGACAATGTACTTTCACAGGACATGCAATGAGAAGAGGGGGCATTGAAAATATTATAACAACAGGAAAAATAGAGGGAAGAAGATCCAGAGGAAAATCAAGAGAAATGATACTGGACAGTCTGACGGGATGGTGTGAGAGGAGATCACCAACTGAACTGATAGCCTGCATGAAGGATTGTGTACTCTGGAGAACCATAACAGCCAATGGCAGTCAGCATGACACCTGATGATGATGATACAAGATCTATTGTTGATCACTGAATTGGGGGCAAAGACGCATTCAAGGTGAATGAGACAGCAACCTGTAGCTGACTGCTTACATCTGAATTAGCAAATCACAGTCAACCAAGACCCTATTCTACCTCCCAGTGGTTGTCCTGGAAACAGACAGCAGTCTGGCAAAATGAATAGGGACTGCAGTGGGAAGATGAACCCAGTCCTAAAAATGGACTGAGCCATAGTCGGATGCACTGGCTAATAGGCACATACCCACAACACAATGCAACCATCACCCTTTTGAAGGTGAACGATGATGAAGATCCCTAAAGTGACATGATGTTGGCTACATCCCAATTCCTGCAACAGCTGTTTTTCTACTGCAGAGCAATGTTAACAGTTTTGTAAAAAAAAAAATTGCTCATAAAATAACTCTTTTATGATTTTTTTTTAAATTTAAATTTTAACTACAACATAAGCTTCACATCATTTCTCAGTAAAAACAGGCATATTTATTATAAAGTTGATAATGTGGTCTTGGGACTCTTGGTGTGGTAGTACAAGAATTAAAAGAAGATCTCCAAAAATGAATACATACTTGAAAAGGAGCATTCTTATCTAGCGATGTGGCAGTCAGCTGGTACAATGTGTTACAATTGCAAGAACTGAAATATCCAGCAAGGTCCCATGTGACATTGACACAAGTGTTATTTATATCAACAACTCTCAGGTTAGGTGCCCGTGAGGTCTTTCCTATACAGTGAAGAGAAAGTGACAAATATGGGTGTTGCAATGATGCTGATATATCTCTCATGCATGTGGTTCACATATGAATGATTAACTATGATTTAGCATAAAATATTCCACTGATATGGTCAAGTATTCAATGGCTGGCATTCAGAGCAAAATAAAGTAACAAGTGGATACACATGCTGGAAAGCATCTTCAAACACGATAGTCATGACTGTGTATATCTACATATATCAGGTTTGGAGTATGATTTCAAACAACTACAACCCTATATCTAATAACAAAGATTATTTAGCTGTGCCACAAGTATTCCTCATCGTGTATTTCTGGGCTTTCCTCCATTTGTTCTGCTTTCTGGGTCCCATGACAAGCTGCCCCATGCAACCAACAGGTTACCTTTCATCTCTGGTATCTACTTCCGCACTTTAGACTTCTGTTTGTGAGACATCCTTTTCTAAAGCATATTCTAGTTTAGCTGTATTGTTAGTACACAGGCTTTATATCTTGTTGGTTGTTAACTGTGAATTAAAAGAGCTATCTGTGGTCGACATAATCAAAAAGATCTCAAACTATAGAAATATAATCTGACATAAAGTGTCAGATATTCTTGGTTTACTTTCCAGAATGGACTCAGACTTTTCAGTTGGCTCCACCAACATCAATCCTCCCATATGAACTGAGGCAGCACAACAGTTTCCATGAATAAACCATAAAGCAGTAGGACTGCTAAAGAAATAGACAAGAAATTAGACTCTTTTGAAAACAAATGCCTAAAGATAATACTCGGCATCAAGCGGAATGAATTCAAGAACAATGCAGAGATAAGACAGATGACTGAACAACAACCAGTCTCGTGGGTGATCAGGAAAAGGAGATGGACATATGTTGCTCACTTGATGAGAAGAAATGATCAGAGAATCCCAAAACAAGCTATCAAGTGGAACACAACAGGGCAAAGAAAAAGAGGCAGACCGCGTGAAACTCTGAAGAGGACATTGTTAAGAGAGGCCAAATTAACAGGCATAAAATCCTTTGATGAGGTTGAAAGACTCGCCAAAGACAGGAAAAATTGACGAACTACTTTGCGAGCCCTATGTGACGTTTAACGGCACGGGAAGGATAAAAGAATAAGATATAAGCAGGACTGAGCACCACTGATCACATTAACAGGTAATTATCACTAAAAATTACCAATTTAAAAAAAAAAAAAAAAGGAAAAACTGACATTGTTTATATTATTAAAAACCTAGTTAAAAAAAAAAAAGCAGCTAATGAAACAACTGGAGGATAACTGGACCAGTAGGTTGATGATGCTCACTTTGCATGAAAGAGAATCAGCCAGTTTGGACTTTGGTGAGCATTTTGTAAAAAGTAAATTTCACTGTAAAGAGTAAATCTCACTGCAACTAAAGCAAGAAAAAAAAATTCATAACATTCAATTCCTGGTGATGTTTGTAAAGTGTGTTTAATTTTACATTTAAAAACAATAGTGTACCGTTGCACTGACAAAACTGATACTTCGGAAATTATTTCATGCAAGGTAAAAGACAGACACACTTGTTTCTAAAAATCCTAGCACAATCATTGCTCTGTTCTAGTACGTTAGGCTTGACAGCTATGCTGTCTGTCTGCTACAGCCATACCCACTCTTACATTGCATTTTTTTCCGTATAACCATTCCCTGTAGCTAACAAAAGTGTGTTAAGATTCACAATCATTTGCAAGTGAATGCTGACAGAGTATATAATCTCTACACATTTTACTGATTAATTCATTTCATTATTTCATTATAATGAAGTAAAATTAAATTTTAAAATGAAATCTTAATTTAAAACTGAATACTCAACCAATAAATAAATGAAATTCCAATCAAATAAAAAAAAAAAAAAAAGAAATACCCACTGTGTTCACTCAGCGCAATTTGATGAATGGATGTGACATTGTTCTCACACGATGGCGTAAAGAATTTTGAATGTCCTAGCTTTCTTTTGCAGTACACATCGATTCTAAAAAATATGATATCTTGCCCAGTAGTCATGATGATGCATGATTCCATTGTTTCGTTATCACAAACGTTTGGGCTAATTTTGGTTAGAAAGAAAAAAAAACATAATGTTTAACTTATCTCACTGATCTAAATTAGCCCACCACCACAAATAAATAAGTTAAAGGTAATCCTGCTACGCCATGGAGGAACCCAGGGAATATGGTGTTAGTGCCCTATTTTCCTTGACCTGTCAGGAAACTTCAGATTCATATGACCAGCATTACATCTGGCTGACTGTACTTCCCCAGCTCTACAAGAATTCACGTACCCATTTCTACAGCCAAAGACTAGGGCACCTCCAGCTGGATTCGAAGCACTAGCCTTCTCTATGAGAGACTAGCACACTAATCACTTCACCACTCATGCACCAGCCATCACATGTTTATACTTCAGCACCTCATGTTTTAATGCCACAGTTAAACAATACAGCCGGTCAGACACACCTCCTGAACCAATAAAACCAAGAAACACAAGCCGGTCAGACACACCTCCTGAACCAATAAAACCAAGAAACACAAGCCTGTCAGACACACCTCCTGAACCAATAAAACCAAGAAACACAAGCCTGTCAGACACACCTCCTGAACCAATAAAACCAAAAAACACAAGCCTGTCAGACCAAGAAACTCAACTCTACACTTTTTTTTCATGAAGTATTTTTTAAAAAAGTCCCTTTATCCAATAACCAGAGCTTCAGATTAAGAATATAATTGCATTTGAAGAAGTGAAGAGTCTACTCTATTTTTCTAGAAAACAACTATAGATCCCACTACCATTAGGGTTTCCTCGATGAATCCATGCTGGGGTTTCTATCAGGAATAAAAAAAAAAAATGACACAGGAATCCTCCAAAGATAAACAATAACAAATAAATTTCCCCAAATGGGACGAAATGTGTATGCTTCGTCTCTCTGAACCTTTCAACTGAATCTACATTGTGAATCATCTGGAACGCTCATTTTTGTCAAAACTGATCACTACACTGTCATGTCCCATTTAAAAGATTCTGGCACAGAACCTAGAGTTCAGGGTCACCAAGTCAGTACGTGATCTTATACAGCATTTTCAGAACTCACCTTCATCTGATTGAATTGGGAATTTAGATGAAATGCAAGTCTCAGGTCCCCCTGGTTATGCTCCTCTGAGAGGCCCTGTTGCTAAGTTACATACAAACATTCTGATAAAACCATTCCCCTGTCTAATGACTACATCATATGCCATGAAATAACCAAGAAACACTTTTTAAAAAATCTTACTTTTCATTTGGTGCGCTGTTGGGATTCCACAATGCTTGTGTGCCGATGTTATTTATATCCAAATAAGCTTCTCCCATACTCCAAGTTAATTTAAAAGTGTTGTCATCAACATAGAAAATGCCTGTGACATTTGTCACATTATGGAGTGGTCCTGTTATAAAAATAATACATTTAAAGATTGAAGCTTAAATAACTTATGGCACAATGTGACAGCTGTAGCCTTGACAGACAGACAGACATGCATACACACAGATGTCAGTGCACATAAAACTTGTTCCAACCAAAAAATACAACATATATGAGGCACCCATATTGGCCATGTATAGATCAATCCACTGATTTATCTGCCCATTACTCAATCTACATATCAATCAATCAAATACAGAACAGTTGTTTTCTTTTCATCTTTGCAAAACAAATTATATACCTGATTATTATAAGATTAATATTGCTATGAAATGACACCCAAAGCTTCTGTACATTGCATATTTTGAAAAAAATTGTATAGATTTATGCTTATATTACAATCCTTTTGAAGAAAGTGACCACGCCGATTTTTTAAAATGTCTACTTGAGTTCTAGAGGCTAAATCAATAGACACTCAGACTCTCAAACTTAGGTGTGGGATCAAGTCACCTCAAATTTCTCTGGGTCCTTGCCACAGCCAAGGAGCCAATCCACTGTGCTGAGATCTTTCTTCAAAAGAGGAGATCAGAGCACAAAAGAATCAAGAATGATAATCAACTTCTGATGGGGGACAATTAGGAAAGCTACTTTTAGATGGCTGTCAGAATTGGAAGCAGAATAGGCATGGGTGAGTAGCAAATCCTAAGATACTGGTTCTAGAACTAATAAAAGTATCTAGTTTAGAAAAAGATGGTCATTGGTCTGACTTACTTTCTGTATGGATATATGTGGAAGTCAGTAGTTTCGTTCCTGCCATACAGGCAACTGTGACATCTGCTGAGAACTCTTCTGTTATTTCAATGCTGGTACGTACAGTTCTGTTGTCTAAGACTCTGAAATTCTGGTCGTTAGAATGCCAGATGACAGTTTGATCTGGATGACGGGTGATTTCAAAGTTCATGTCTGAAGTTGTTATATTCTGTGCAGAACTTGTCAACTGACATGTCACCGTTAGGGTTTCCCCGATGAATATAAATGAATCCGTTGGTGAAATTACTGTCAGGAATTAAAATAAAAAGGGAATCTTCATTAAAAAATAAATGAATAATCTCAAATAAATTACTGAATCAATTTTTTTTTTAAATTCAGTTTCATTTAAATAAATTCACTAACTGCTGTGCTAATAGGAATCGGTGATTACACTAAATTCTATTGTATTGCTGACATTCTTCATCACATCTGTTGCCTTTCTTTTCCTGTGCCACTTGGTCAGCCTGCCAAGATATTTTTTCTTTTAGTGTCATCCCATTTTCTTTCTTTATTTCCTTAAATTTGTAAGTGACTGCCATGTTCTCTAACCTCTGACTTCTAATAAATGTCCAAGAAACTGTGATTTTTTGTTTGTTTGTGCTTTTTATCAATTTTTTAAATTCCGTGACCTCTGAGAACACAATACTCAAGTATTGCTGAAATGATCAAATGTTTAAAACAAATCCATCAACAATTTATCTGACCTGTCCTCTTTTGGATGCTTCAATAAAAACTGAACTATTTAAAATCTCTACACCAAATACAAACAAAATATTTCTACCTGCTTTGTCTCTCAATGGTATCAACAGGGAGCCAAAGTCATAAGCTGCTTCTAACCATCCTGCTGCTATAAAGATCCAAAAAGTACCAAACACTAAGGGGGAGGTTGTTACCATTGTAACTGAAAAGACTAAATGAAAAGTATGGAGGTAATATACATTATAGCAAAAGCCTATAATCAAGGTAAAGAAATGAGATTTCAATGCTGTTTGATCTTGGGATCCAAATTACCTCTATTCAGATCAGCCCTGGGCCAAGTAATCTTAAATAATTTAGGTTTTCTTTCAAGTTCACTTTTATTTTTGTACACAGTTTACAAGTATTTTTGGGCATCTTTAGACCATATCTTTGGTTATGTAGATGTTTAACCCTTAAGAACAATGGCATCATTATCCCAGTCAGCTCAGCACGCCGAAACAAGGAAGCCATCGTCAATTTAGACTGCAGCATAACTTTGTTTCATATACAAGTTCTAATCACTATCAGCGAGAGTCAGGAAGAGAGTGCTACAGTGTCACTGAACCAGTCCTGTTCTATGGATGCAAACAGTCAGTAAAGAGATACAAAGAAGGCTGGAATAAGTTGAAATGTGTTCATAAGAATGCTGAAGTACTATGGACAGCGAGAAAATCGAATGAGAAAATTCTTACAGAGGCAAAAAAAAAAAAAAACCAAGGAAAATTATAACAAAGATTAGAAAAAAAAACAACAATCTAAATTTATGGGGCATGTCTGGAGGAGAGGCAGGCTAGAGCTACTAATGGCAACAAGGAAAATCGAAGGTAAAAGAAACACGCAGACAGAGAGAAAAGATGTTTGATAGTTTGGCATCCTGGCATAGGAAATGCTCAGTGACAAGCCTGCTGAAATGTACCATGGATCGAGGATTAGAGAAAGACATGATATCCTATGCCTTTAGGCAGGGCCCTTGAGAGAGAAAAGTTCTAAACTGCAGTCAGGATTTTTTTATGATACCACATCAAAAAGGTCTAGGGTCCACCCATCCTCTAAAAATGGAAACCAGAGAAATGTGGGAAGTTGCATGTGGCCAGGCATGACACTGACCACATCGCACTTCCATGTGTTGAAGGTTTTGGAAACACGGGTGTAACACTGCATCCTCAATATGCTTTAATGGTAAGGAAATGGGGGGTTCTACCTTTTTTTTACCTCTACCTTTACATTAAAGCTCTAAAGACTTTTTAATTAAAGGTAAGTCACTCATATATTTCTAAAACATGGTTCCAATGTGGATACTCTGATTTTTCTTTTTTTTTCACTAATTTCATGCAGAAAGTTGACAAGCGTGATCAGCTGATCATTTATACAAACTGTGCTACAATGTCAAATGAATGTAGCTCAACAGATTTATCAAAAATGGTATTTTTATTATCAGAAAAAGCTAGGGTTTCATGGATGCTACATGAGCTTAATGATAGCATCCATGAATCAGTGTCAAATATGGTGGAGTTTAATCTTGATGAGGCCTCTAGTTTAGGTACAGATTTTTTTTTTTGTAAAGGGTCTGAGAATCAGCCTCATATTCATCATCCCAAAGCCTGTTTCAACATATGGCACACATAAGCCATGTATGGGTAACATGTATACAAGATATTTGTAGAAGAAAAGTTGAAATTCAGTAACAGGAATATAAAAATATCCATGTATAATATACTACCATGGTTCCAAACTGTAAATAAATGAAAATTTTTCACAAACAACATAGCGTATTAGACTGAATGTAAAATATAAACTATTAATCATACAAAACTGAAGATCAGATATTTTATTTATATTTGAATTTATTTGTTATTCTGGATCTTTTAAGTGCTTTGGATTATAGTTATGAGAAAATCTTGGTTAGAAAATGCATTTTTTTACTCTACAGAACACTACTTTAGTCAAAACAGGTGCAGTTTTTTTTTTTTTTTACATAATTTTTTTTATGTATTATTCAAAACAAGCCAAATGTTTCCTTAAATTTGAATTCTGCATTCATTTACTTTCACTTTCATGTATCATACATGTCTTCTTCCTTTTCTTCTGTTGTTCGAGGTTGTTGGTCACTTCAGATCCTGATCCCTGTCGACATGGCAAAGCCTGCAGTCCTCTCTAGATCCTGATAGGAGCCCCAAAGCTTTTGCCCCAAGCGTGTTTCCTCTGGCCATGTCTCACGCTTCGGTTCTGCATAGTTTTGGCACTCTTGTAGGATATCTTCTGGAATCTGGACTCCACTGCCACATGGACACTCGTCTGTGTGAGACATTTTGAGCCGATGTAGGTGGCTCAGTAGTCTGCAGTGGCCTGTCCTTAGGCAAAGGTGCATGGTTTGCTAACATACATGTGTCTTCAATGTGTAAAGACTGAGAAAAACACACTTCTTTCACCCTCTACTTTTCATGAGTAAATAATTCTGGCAGAAGTCCTGCCTTGTTTGTTTCTGTCCCACCCACTCCTAGCGCCAAATTTTAGAACTGATGTTATTAAATTCTTTTCTATCGCCTTGTTTCATCATCAACATTATTAACTTATTTTCAATGTTCTAATTTTATCACCGACATTATTAACTTCTTTACACTCTTCTAATTTTATCATTGTTATTATTAACTCATTCACATTTGGAAATTCTAAAATTTTACCGGTAGCTTCCACAGTTAAGGTGGATCCCACAAGACTCAGAATTTTCTTCAATGGCAATGTCTTTCCTGCATACAAGGTCTGTTCAAAAAGTCTCTATCCTTAATTTTCCTGTGGGAACAAATCAAGCACAGGTTGTGCCCTCTGGTATGAAAGATGCAGAGGATGTTCATAAGCATGCGTAAATTTTTTCTCACCCGCAGAGTACCCGAGTCACTGGCAGTCAGCCTGTAAGTGAGTGAGTACAGTTGGATTTTCATTTGCTGCAAAAATTACAGAATGACTTGACCAGTGGTACTGCATCAAATTTTGCCAAAAGTTTGGCAATACTCAAGTGAAAACCATTTAGAAGATTCAACAGGCATATGGCAACAATTCCATGAGCATTACACAAATTAAGGAGTGGTACAATCATTTCAAAGATGGCCGCACATCAGTGGGGAGCAGACCCTCAAGCTGAAACGACGAGGTCACTGGCCAATTGTGGACTCTGGTTATGCAGAACTGCTGTGTCACCATACAAGAACTTATGGACAAGGTGGGAATAAGCACTGGTTGAGTACACTCCATTTTGATAGAGGATTTGGCCATGCAAAGAGTGTCCTCGAAATTCATGCCGAACCTGTTAACAATGAAGCAGAAGCAACTCCATCTGGAAGTTGCACAGGTCATGCTGGACTGTGCAAACAGTGACACTCACTTTCTGAACACTGTGATCACTGGTGCTGAGCCACGGATTTACAGTTATGACCCAAAAACCAAGGTACAGTCGTTACAGTGGAGACATTCATCATCCCTGAGCCATAGAAAGCAAGGCAGGTGCGAAGCAATGTCAAAGTCATGCTGACCATTTTCTCCGACTCCTGGGGTGGTTAATCACAAGTCACAACACATGGCCAAAACATTACTAAAGAGAACTACCTGGAGGTTATCTATCATATTTGTGATGCTGTGCAATGCAAATGACCAGACCTGTGGGCAAAGTGAACTTGGCAGCTCCATCATGACAGTGCATCAGCTCATTTTTCACATCTGATTCAGACTTTCCTGGCAAACACAATATTCCTCTAGTTCATCAGCCCCATACTCTCCTGAATGGCTTCTTGCAATTTCTGGCTGTTCCCCAAACTGAGATTACCACTGAAAAAGACCCAATTTGAATTACAATAAGACATTACATGGAACGTGATGGCCATGCTGTACGCTACTCCCAAAGAGGCCTTCATGAAATGCTTCCAGCATTGGCGAAACCACTGGGAGAAGTGTGTGCAGTACCAAGAAGAGTACTTTGAAAGGGATTATGGTTTCAGACCTCCAGGTGAGTTTTATTTTTTCTGGCCAAAAGTCAGATACTTCTTGAATGGACCTTGTATGAACTTGATTTTTCAAAATCTTACTAAAAACTCAGTTAAACTCTATTTTTCAGGTGCTAATATTCAAACTCCACTGACCTAAACTCTGAGGCCAGAAATCCTATTATTGTGTTTATTTCTATCTCACTTTTGCAAATTTTGGTGAAACAGTTCTTAAGATATCTGAATTTACCTACTTCCTTCAACTGTGCCTCTCCCAAGTTTTAACATTTTCATATTTTTGTAAAAAAATTTTTCTCACATTTCTGTTACTTGGTTCCAAAAGAATATCATAAAACAAATGTAATAAATCATGAGAACAAATATGAGGTAAAATAAAAATGAATGAATGTTGAAAGAGTGAATGGGAAAGATACAATTCAAGCTGAAAGTAGAACTACACTGAAAGATAAAGAGATCTGAGCTGACTGAAAGATATAGAGATCTGAGCTGACTCATATATAAAGAGACCAGAACTGACTTATAGTTGACTGAAAGATAGAGATTTAATCTGACTGAATGACAAAGAGTTCTGACTTGATGATTACTTACTAAACCTTACTAACTAAACAAATCTGCCTATGTCTTATTAAATTTGCATGGATATTTTTTTTAAATGTACCATAAAAGCTACTGAAGAGGAGCCATGATACAGGAGGAATGCGAATTCAGCGGTCAAAGAAAAGTGAGAGTCAATATGCAGTTGCCAAGAGATCAAAGAATAATATCTTGGACAATGGATGGTGCAGAACTGATTATAATCAATGAGTGCAGAACAAGTTATTCTTTTTCCAAGTAGTGAAAAGGACAATGCAGTCTATCAATGAAGTTTTCCTAATCACAATGTTAAATGAAAGCCAAGTCCTTGAAGATCTGAGAAACATGGTGAGGCCAGACCAGTGGCAAAAGCTGGGATGCTGCTGAGTAAGCCTGAGAAAAACTATAAATTTCACCATACATAAATCTGGGAAAATCTAGAGACTTCATTGTAATCTAGATTCAACATTACATTACAGATTTTTCGTGCATTCCGCTTTTATAATCTTTATAATCATTATTTTTTGTGTGTGCGTGTGTAGAGAAAGAGAGAGTGAGACAGAAGTAACAGAATATGCAGATGAGAATGGAAGCTGACATGAGAAGTAATGCAAAACCAGGGCAGATTCAGGAGGTCTACACACACTGCATTTATTCTTAAAGAATCTGAATGCCTCCTACATGAAAATTCAGTTTGTAGAAACTAGGGAACAATATTATTAAAGAGAGAAATAAAAGAGGTTTAGAGCTAAACAGCAATAAAATAGAAACAACAGTAAAATAAAAAAAGAGTAAATATACCAAAATGCAACATCCTTTCATACTGGAAGACACTGATATAATACATCCAGTTATCTCAGAACAACAATAACTGCTAACAGCAATTGCACAAATAAAATAAAATCATGAATAGGTGAAGCAATAGCAGCTCTTTGTGACATGAAGAAGATACTAACAAATAAGAATATGCCTTTAAAAATGAGGAAAAGATATTACAGTGCTATAAAGAGCCAATATTGCTAAACCGCTGCAAAATTTGGACAATTAACAAAAAGATAATGAAGAAATCGGAAGGAACAGAAATGTGGCAGAGCAAACAAATACCCTCAACAGACAGAAAAACTAAGTTCTCAAACAAGTTTCAGAATAATGGAAATTAGTGAAAACTATAAGAAAAAGACAGCCGAAATTTCTTAGACATGTCATGAGAAGACAGAAGTGAAAGAACTTAGTAATGACTAGAAACTTCAAGGGAAAAAAAGTGAGAAAAAGGCCACAAGAAAAATATCTGCTGACTGATCAACTGGCAAGAAAAAAGAAAAGAATCTGAAATGATTGGAAACACAAAGGATTGTACAAGATGGAGAAGCACAATCACCAACACTATCTGGCACAACACATAATAATATATGACAATTATGCATCTTATAATTTTGCATTTTATATGACAGTATGGTATTTTTCTTGATCAAAGAAAAGAAGTGATATTTTATATTATAAACTTAGTATTTGTTCTAATATATTTTTAAAAATTTAATACCATAATTTTCTAAGTTGTACAACAGATGCTCTCCTACATCATGGCATGGAAGAAAAGGGGAGGCTGTTAGAACTGTTTTTCTGCTGACCGTTTTGCTTCACTGGCCAGGTCTGAACTTACGAAGAGGCGTTAGCTATAGCAACTTGTCCAAAATTTCAAGTTATTTCCAAGGAATTTCAGTAATAACTATTCAGGTGGCGGGTTTCTTGGTCAGCGAGGAACTTCTAAAGCCGCTGTCATCATCATCATCATGTGCAGTGCCAGGTGCCAATGGTGGTCATAATCTTTCATAAATCTTGGTCCTTGACATTTCTGAGTAACTTTGTTGCCGATTTTTTTTCCATGCCACAACATCAGGCCTTCTAGCACCTGTTCCCCTGGTCATCCTCTGCTTCCCTGCCTTCAATTATTATGTTTTCCAGTTTCTCTTCTCTGCCTTTTCCTTACCTCTGTTATTATACTATGTTCGTTGTTAGCTTGTCTTAAACACTGCTCATTAATTATCTTGGTTGTCCATGGGATCCTCATCATTCTTCTCAGAAACCACATCTCTGTTGCCTTCAATATTTTACTCATTTGTCTGCCAAAAGTCCATGATGCACATCCATCCAGCAAATTAGGTTCGAAATACCACTGTACTACTTTCTTTCTCACATAACAATGACAATGAGGGGAGAGGTTATGTGTCTCTTACTTGTCGATGGTCATATCACCGAGTTATGAGGTATTTTATGACAGTAACAGCCCTGTACCATTAGCTCCCCTCCTCGCAATCACCAATGCCTGGTTGGTTCACGGCTGCTTATTCACTATACCCACAGCTAACCTCTACATCTAGAGGCCACTCCACTATCCGCCACCTGGTGGATGCGTCTGGTAGAAGCACAGGCTCCTCCCTCAGGGTTGTTCTTGTGCAATGGTAAAATTTAATGGAGAAAATGAATTTGAATACACATTTTTTTTTTTACTACTTCTCTTTTTTTTCTCGATGGGTTACTGCTTGTGCACTTATGGTGGATTAATGTATATACTGTGAGACTCACAATTTACAATAAAAATAATAATTATTCATATGTTAAATAATGACAGTTCATTACATACTTCGTGGTGATTTTCAACAAAATGTATCAATCACATCTTCTAAAAACCACTTTCATCCAGAATGTGCAGCTGTTAATGGCAATTTTGTGATGTACTATGCTGTGGAATAGCCAGCCATGACACTAATATGCCAGTGTTCAGCATATCCTCCCATACAGTGCCTGAAACATAATAAGAAATGAATACTTATCTTCTCAGTTCATTCAGATTAGAAATCTTAACATAGGTGGGGCACATGCAACTCCTTATTACAATACTTTCATAATATAAAGAAGTGGTATCTTTTTATGGTTGGATCTGCTGATAATTATGATTCGAATACTGGACAGTATATAAAGTGGTACCTCAACAGTTGTTGTTGTTCATCCATCATCTTTGATGATGACCACAGATTCATTTTAGTCAAAGTAAGGAGAGGTGTGTCCGTGCATGACCAACTAGCCCTATACGAGCTCTAAAAGTTCTGCCACACACGAAACATATATGTCCAGACTCAGTTGTGGGTGCTTGTGCTGCTTTGGCTTTTCACATTGCGCGTTTGTGCTGGGCACTTTCAATTCTTGAGCGTTCAGCTGTCTGAGCACCCATGGTGGTTAAAGCCCTCCATGATGGGTGGACTTGTGCTACGGCCTCCCAAGAGTTTATGTCTATACCGAAGGCTTTGAGTGAGAATTTGAGCATATCCTTCTAATGCTTTTTTGCCCTCCAAATTTCCATTTTCCGATCATAAAGGAGTTGTTTGAGCAGTTGAGTGTTACTTATTCTGACTACTCAACAGTATACACACATTTAATGAATGAATAAACAAAAACAAAATTAAAAATAAATAAACCCAGAACAACTTTCATTAGTCTTAGAAACATCTGAAAGTATCTCTCCCCTGTACAGTCTTATCTTATCTTATATCCTTCCCGTGCCGTTAAACGTCACATAGGGCTCGCAAAGTAGTTCGCCAATTTTTCCTGTCTTCGGCGAGAAACCAACCTGTACAGTACCAGAACAAAAAACAAAAGTCCACCAAAGCTGTGTGCTAACCACATGAATGCTGAAGAACACCCAGAAAAGGAAACAGCCAAATTATCCTCATTCCAGGATTCTAATAGTGCAAAGAGTTGATCACATGACTCACGAGGTGTCCTAGCTTCCCACTTTATCTACCAGTTGGTGAACCCTATTATACCCATCAATCTGCCCAAGCCTACCTCATCTACCAGTTGGTGAACCCTGTTATACTAAGAAATTTGTCCGAGCTCAACTCATCTACCAGTTGATGAACCCTGTTATACTCAGCATCTGCCCAAGTCTACCTCACCTAGTTGTTGGTGAACCCTGTTATACTCAGCATCTGCCCAGGTCTACCTCACCTAGCTGTTGGTGAACCCTGTTATACTCTGATGGGCCACAAACCCAGCGAATAGCCAGTAGGGACAGTAAACAAAGTAAAAGGCAAAATCAACATTCCCCCAAAAAGAATTGATTCCCAGCAAAGTCAAGATATGCTGCCTGTGCACCTCCAAGCACAGCATGGGAACATCAACAAACAGATATCCATGCAACCATTAGATGGATCATGCCTAAGACCTTCATTCCAAACAACTTGCCTCAGAAAGATGTTTGTACTAATTACAAACCACCAGCAGAACAGATATCTATTTGTCCAATGTCATGCACATAATTTTAGCACAAAGATGCTGGAAATGGATTGATCATGTGACCAAAAAAAGAAAAAAGACAAAAGCTAACATCATTACTAAAACAGTCGGTGCTATGGATGTTCAATAAAAGAGAAGCTGACCAAAGTCAACTTTGTAAAGAAATGTAGAATACAAGATGAACAGCAATCAACACAATACAAAGACAGGCTGCAGGCCATGAAAAGTGGTGAGAATTTGTTGCTGCCCTGAAAAATGCTTCAAGTCACACTGGGCTGTGACCACTATGTTGTTTACTATCAAAGAACAAAGATGGATATAAAGCGAGATTTACTATTACAACAGTCAGCATAAACATCTGTTACATCACAATAATACCAGGATCAAATTCGCATCATATAATCTATACAGCAGCTGTGACAGAAAGAGAAAACTAAATAAATAATACAAAAAAACTAACACAACAAAAAGCAAAGTTAACAAACAGGAAGTTTATATGTGATACATGTGACTTATTATTCAAAGAACTAGTTGTAGTGTGTCCAAAAAAAAATTTTTTTTTTAATTAATAAAAGTATTTTTTTTACTTCAATTTGCTATTTTTCTCAATTAAAATTTACCACTGTATTTTACTCTATCTTCATGAACAGCACACAAACATTAAGAGAGAAATGCTCTTGATTTCTGTCTCTGAAGAATTTTTACACAGAATGTGCTGATGTTATTAAGCATGTGCCTTAATTCTTATAACTTCACTTGATGAGTGTTCAGACACTATTTTAAGCATACACAGGAACACACCATCACCATAAACAGCACACCGTTATCAAAAGTATGCAGCTAGACATGACCAGGGAGAAGTTTATCAAACAGGAAGTACTTATTTCCATGTTATGAGGTCTGACACTGAGCATGGGAAGGTTAATGGAATATAATAAAGTAGACTGAGTATGGTTGGCTTAGAAACCATGGGATATATGCCAAAAGTGACATCATGATCAGTCCTCTGTGTTCCCAGTGCAGCAGAAGGCATCAACAAAGGTTCCCTAGACAATCCTGTCTTAAGCAAGCTGCGATACCTCAAACCATGCTTTTCTTGCTTCCTTTTGTTCTTACTATACTGTGCTTCTCCACATTCCTAATGGCCTGCCCCTCTCTCTCTTTTTTTCCCCTTGAGGATCCCAGTCAAGGCATGATAGGGTGTCTTGTTTTTCTGATTCACAGGAAGCAGCCTAGTCATTTCCACTTTCATCTTTTGACCTCTTTTGTAATGTTCTCAGTCCCTGTACATCTTCACATCTCTTTTTACTACTTGGGTTGTTTTCCCAATATGGAGAACATGGTACGGATGTTCCAGGTTGCTATCCATAGTTGTAAATGTGACATGGCTGTGAATTTTTCATCTGAAAACCCTTGAAGAAAATCACACTTCAAAAAACATGCTAAAATACTTTGTGGCATATGATATTTTTTTAAAATGTAGATTGACTGATTGATCTTTATTTCAAAAGGGTTAAGAATTGAGCATGCAGGTACGTCTGACATTCTGCCCTTTATCATAAATCTTTCACTCTACTCCAGACATTCTACAAATATGCTGTTCATGTAACAAACAAAAATAACACTGAAGCTGAGAGACATAAAATAAAATATAACATTTATGTTTCGCTCTTAAGCATTCACTCAGTACAAAAGTAACTAAACTACATACATATATAAATGACTGTCTACTAAACAAAAATTTCGGGACTATTCAGAATAAACAATTAACTGTATTTGGTGTCTGTAAGAGCAGTTTAAGATAACTTTTAAGTTTTATAATTCATGGAGGCATGTAGTCGACATCAAATAGATATTGGGAAAGTTTGTAATTGTAGGAAGGAGTATAATTTATATTTTTTATACAGGATGGGAGGGTATTCCAAAGATGAGCAGCAGAATAACTAAAGCTTTTCTTGTAAAGATCAAGTCTAGATTTTGGAAGACATATGTTGTTCAAGCATTGACTGCACTTTGGGCTAAATTTAAACAGTTTCCATAGATAAGGCAGGGCATGCCATGAAAGAATCTGATGTACTAACTTGGCTCTGTTGAAGAGGAACCTGCTCTTAAGAGGCAGTATTTTGATATGTTTGTGGTGGTTAGTTGTTTGTGCTTGATCTATGTCACTATATATACATACATATGCATACATATATTAGACAGTTCTGGAGCATACTTTCATAAAAGTTTAATCACTCCTGGTCTAGATTCTGCAGTAGTAGCCTTGAATAGATCCTTATGTTCAAAGATTTACTGATGACCTCCCCAGTAAGAAACAATTTTTTTTTCTCATGGTGAAGATCTTGGCATTGTGCATCCATCAAGCCAGACTAGGAAATCATGTATTCATTAAATTTTGGTGCTGGACTGATACACATATGTGATCATGCTTGTCCATTTTCTCTAATCAGATCTAACACTTATCTTTTCCTTTGCCAACTCCACCAGATTATTCAACTATTTCTCTCTCTGTCTCCCTTCCTTTTGTACCCTTGAGTTTTCAGTGACTGTCAAGTTATCTAATTTGTCTTTTTCATGATACAGCCAAAACATTTTGTTGACTGTGCCCCCTTCCTTGTGGTTTTAATTAGTTCTTGTTTTTGTTTCATCATCATCAGCCCTCAGTACTCCCAAAGGAGCATACAGCAACAACAAATGTTCCCCAGTCAATCCTGTCTTGAACAAGTCGGGATACCTCAAGTCATGTCTTTCTGCTTTCTTTAGTTCTTCCTGTACTGTGTATCTCTTATGTTCCTAATGGCCTGCCCCTCTTTCTTTATTCTCATCTGTCTGCTTGATTTTATGCAACTCCTTCATTTGCTTTTCTGGATCTTTTTTGAATATTACATAACTGTTGTAGATTCCAATGTATGTTTCATCTGCACAGCAAAGGTCAGTTGTTTGAATCTAGACAAACATGTCCCAGTTACTCATCTGGCTTTTGGAGATGGGGAAGGAAATGACCAAGTGTAATACTGACAATATCATCCTCCAGTGTGCCAACGGTTCAAGGAAAACATGAACACTAACAGCATATCCTAAAAGTGTCTTCATTAAATAATAGGGCTGTCTTTATCTTTTTATCTATTGAATAAGTTTCAAAATCTAGCAATTTTAATAAAACTGTTACACTGAACACTTTTAAACTGCAGAAAAATAAACAAATAACACCTTTAACATAAAATAGTTTTTTTCCTTCTCTCTCTCTCTCTCTCTCTTTCCTTGCGCGTTTATATTGCCTTATATATGTTTATACAGTACAGATTCACTTACAAGAAAATATCATTAGAAACATAACTTACATATAAATTTCTTATACACATATTCGTAATTATTCCATTTGTTGTATTTAAGGTCCCTATGGTATTAATTCACAGCTTTATATCGTCAGTAAATACTTGGTTTAGGCACTCTTTTTTTCATAATAAGTTATTACTAGTCACTTTATTAAAACCCAGCATTTCACTCGGCACATGGTAAACATTTAAAGCCCTTACAAGTTTACAACTGACTTATCACAACAAACAATATGCGGTCCTCGATATGACAACATTTCATTTTTATGTTTCATATTTGTAAATCAATTACCTGACAATATTATCCTACCATGGATAGCGACAAAAGCCACTAAGTCGGTAGACATAATAAACTGAACACAAAATGTCTACCACCTACTTTTGCATCCTGTTTAGCCACGCATCCTCTTTCCTCTGTTAATTAGGCCGCATCATTAAAAACAGCTGCATCAATGACAAAGAAACACGAAACAATTATAATCGTATTATAAACAGTATGATGGTTAATCAGAGGCTTTGTTATTTACGTAAAGGGCACCCCATTCTTCATCTTCTTTGTCATAATGACTTAATGTGTCAGTTTATTACATTCACGCTTTCATTAATTAACAAGTACTACGATTGCAATTGTTATTATTTTTTTTATTTGAGAGAAAATAAATCGCTTTTGTTAATGTGAATGCAAGTGTTATTGCTTTCACATAGCGTGCCCTTGAAAATAGCAAATTCTTTACACCCATCCCAGTGTTTAAGGTCATGAAAAAAACATCGAATTAAAGTAGGGTTAACCAGTTACTACGTGGCTTGCTTTTAAATCGTCTGAAAGAGGCATAAGGAAAGGGTTCTCAGTAGATTTCATAATCAAGGAAAGTCGGGCCCTACATCGTGTCTGGAGTTAAAAGTAATGCGACATGTGCCAGGTAACTGGATGCGGGTTTAGCCAGTTTTTTCTCGCTTTGCCCGAGCCTCGCACTGTATATTTTATATACCACGTGCTCCAGGAGGTACTGTAACACTAGTAGTAGTAGTACTAGTAGTAGTAGTAACAGTAGTAGAAGTTGTAACACTAGTAGTAGTGGTAACAGTATTAGTAGTAACAGTAGTAGTAGTAACAGTAGTAGTAGTAGTAGTAACAGTAGTAGTAGTAGTAACAGTAGTAGTAACAGTAGTAGTAGTAACAGTAGTAGTAGTAGTAGTAGTAATAGTAGTAGTAGTAGTACTAGTAACAGTAGTAGTACTAGTAACAGTAGTAGTAGTAGTAGTAGTAGTAGTAATAGTAGTAGTAGTAGTAGTAGTAATAGCAGTAGTAGTAGTAATAGCAGGAGGAGGAGGAAGAGCACTACTACGGTCATCAGTTATTTGCATGTTCCTTGCGACATTTTGCCTCCCTACCATCTCTCCTGTAGGCCTATCGGTTGTAAGCAAGATGCCTTGTTGTTGCATCCATTTTCTGATTATCAACGATATCTTGCAGTCATCTTCGCCTTGGTCTTCCTCTCTTTCTTTTTTCCCATTATGTACCCTTCCAAGACGGTCTTCTCTAGATTATCATGACGTTTAATATATCCAAAATATTTAAGTTTTCTCTGTTTAATCTTCTTTACTAGCCAACTTTCTTCAATATTAAGTTCTTTTAGTATGGATGTGTGTGTGTGTGTCCATGATATTTGAAGAGCTCTTCTGTAGCACGTTTACATTCAAAGGCATTTATGTGTTTCTCAGCTGTTTTGTTAAGTGTCCAGTCTCACAGGTTTACAAGATCTGACACTTAAGTAATGAGACTGATTTTATTATGGCCAAGACAAAAATGTCATCTATGAAGCAAAGACTGGAATCCATAGAGGCAATCTTCATTTATGATCTGGCAAATTTTCATCGCCACCAGATAACCAGACAACAAACAAACTACCATTTTGTTGACCTAGTTAGAGGTGCATTGTTACGTAATCAGCATGGTGCAAAAAGCTAACATTAAATTCTGCTTAAAACTGCGAAAAAATGCCATTGAGACAGTTGAATTAATGCGACAAGTTTATGGGGTAATTGTTTTTCTGGTGCACAAATATTCGGGTGGTATATCATGATTCAAAAGTGGTGTGGAAACGATTACAAATGCAAATAGACATGGACAGCAGATTTGTGTTCGTAATGAGGAACTCATTGCACAGGTCAGAGAACGGATACAAGAAGATCGTTGTCTGACTGTGAGGATGATGGCAGATGAATTTGGTGTTAACCAAGAGACCATTCGTAAAATTTTAGTGGAATATTTGGGCAAGAAAAAAGTAGCTTGACGGTTTGTACCACATGCGTTGTCTGATGACCAAAAACATCAGCGTGTTGAGTAATTAAAAGACATCATCAAAACGTGTTGCTATGATCTCACAACTAAACGCCAAAGTGCTCAGTGGAAGTTTTCATCATCACCAAAAGAAAAAAAATGTCTTCAAAAGTTGAAAGTGAAGACAATGTTGGTGTGCTTCTACGACAGCAAAGGAGTTATTCACAATGAATTTATTCCAGAGGGACAGACTGTCACTGCCAAAGTTTATTTAAGTATTTTGAACCGCCTATTGAAAAGGATTCTCCGAGTCCGACCCGAGTTTTCAACACCTGGCAGTTTTTTTCCTTCTTCATGATAATGCACCGTTTCACCGGGCGGTAGTTGTACAGGAAGTTTTGGCCCAAAAAAAACAAGAGTGTGTTTTCAACCATCCACCCTATTCCCCAGATTTGTTTCCCTGCGATTATTTTCTATTCCCAAAATTAAAGTTACAATTGAAAGGACGCTTCTTTGACGATACTGATGGCTTCCAAAGGGCCGATTTTGGAACCACAGAAGAATTTCTACAGCTAGGACTGGAGCTATAGAACAAAATCTCGACCTATAGAACAAACTCTATAGTAGAGCGAGAGCACGTGTAAAATGAACCTGAGAAGGGCTGTATAAAGTGGATTGGGTGCTGGCTTCTAATGATAAAATTAGAATCTAAAGCGATAATAATTGGTCATGTAATCTCTTAGACGGTGATTGAGATGGGGTCCTATGACACGGGGAATGTGGTCTAATGGGTCAATGCAGTATGGGTAAGCTTACCATAATATTTGTTTCTCAAACCGGGACGCTTACCATAATATTATTTTCTCAAACCGGGACGCTTACCATAATATTATTTTCTCAAACCGGGACGCCTACTATAATATTTTTTCCCAAACCGGGACGCCTTCCATCATATTTGTTTCTCAAACCGGGACGCCTACCATAATATTTTTTTCTCAAACCGGGACGCTTATCATAATATTTTTTTCTCAAACTGGGACAATTTTGAGAAAATACAACAGAAAATAAAGCCTACTAGAATAAGTGCCTATGACTGAAAAGGTTAAGTGAAGAAGTTGTTTAAAAAATAATGAGTTAAAAGCAATTTTTAATAACTCAACTGAACGTACCTTATTATTACATACTAATGTGAACTTTCTGTAAAAATTCTTTTTTATTTTTAATAGCATCGAAAAATTCACTGCAATTTAGCTCACTGTTAATTTTGCAGGGTAGTAAAGCTTTGAAGAGGCCAAATTAACAGGCATAAAATCATTTGATGAGGTTTAAAGACTCGCCGAGGACAGGAAAAATTGGCGAACTACTTTGCGAGCCCTATGTGACGTTTAACGGCACGGGAAGGATATAAGATAAGATAAGAAAGCTTTGACGACTGATTCAGCCATTCTGCCTCTTTCTTCAGATCGTATGATATTCATTATTGAGAATACACTTTCGATTGGTGCAGATGTGCCTAGCATGCTGAAAATGTATTCTATAATTCGAACAAGAATTTGACAATGAAATGTTCTTTTTTTTTAAATGAGTGAAAAGTTGTATCCATTTTTCTTCGCAACTTGTATTTTTCCAAATTTCATATTTGCAATCACTACTTCATCAAATTTTAGTTGATCCACGTTTATTGTATTATTTGCAACAGTTTCATTAATTTTTTCACCTGAAGCTTCAATTTCAGGCCATGTTAATTCATTGTTGTTTATCCAAGTAAAAGATTCTGCTCCACCAAAACTCTTTTCCCATAAATCAGTGTAAGAAAGACATCTGTCATAAAATGCTGTAAAATCTTGTAGGATTGTATTGATATTAATACTTCCATTATTTTCTAGTATTCTAAAACGGTTTTTTTTTGTTATTGAGACATAAATTTATTGCCACGCCCTTCCTTAAGGTTTGTTTTTAATTTTCCAAGTTCATTGACAATATCATTTGCACTCGCTTTTGTACTTTCCATAGTCAAGATAACTTTGCTAAACAATTTGAGTTGCCCCACAAATACATTTCACCACATTCATTATTTAAAAAACTGTTTTATCATCACCGGACAGCGTTCTTGTGAAATAAAATTAGATTTCAGTCCTTCATAGAACATGTTGCTATTCTGATGAACCTATTTATACTCTGCATCTACAAATTCACAGAACTCTTTTAGTTGAGTGACTCGAACCTATGTATAATTATGGAAATATTTATAAATTTTGGCCACTAAAGCTTTTTTTCAACAGGTAGAACATCAACTGCAGCTTGAAGGCAGTTGTGTACGGCATGAGCACCGCAACCAATGCCAGTAATATTTCTTCCTAGTTCCTTCTTCAATCTGCTGTAAATATTGTTTTCTCCTCTACGTTTAATACCCCAAAAATTAGTATTGCAGTTATCTCCACAAAATCCATTAATTTTTTTTTGCTGTATTATGAATTTTTACAACTGATATTAAATGGTTTGTCAGTATTTCTGCAGTTTCACCTGGAACTGATTGAAAGTTTAAAAGTTTAACTTTTACCCCACAATCTGATACAAAATACTGCACAACAATTGGCAGTTTTAATTCCGTTCCTGTCGGAAGAATCTACTGATACCGTCACAAAATTTGTTTTATTTAATTCTTCGCAAAGCTGCTGAAACAACAATGGCTCAATCACATTAACAAAGACAGCTTCACATTTTGTTCTGACTAGTCTAAACTTTGTTTCAAAGGGCTTCGAAATCAATTTAGATGAACAATCGGCTGACTTATAGCTGAGATTGTGAATAGCAACATGAAATGCAAAAGTTGCTTCTTTAGTTGCTATTAAAAATTCTTTGTCACTTAAACCGGTATCTTTAAAATATGAGAATATTTTTGAGGAAGTTCCTGCCGCTGCTACTGGGCGTGCCTCATGTTTCTCACATTTCAAGTGATTTTTAAGTCCGAACGCCCACCATGATCTACCGAAAACTCTGAAAAGCACATTTCACTTTGTCAATACGATCACAAACCTTTTTTCCAAAACTGATAATCCTTTTTAAATTCACCAGTAAACACGCAGTTGGAGATTAAAATTATGGAGATTAATTAATGGATATTAAATTAATTGAATGTACAGTGCAGAATGATGGCAAATGCGGACTCGCAATTTGAAATCAGCTAAGATAGGACATGCGCAACAATGACGTGGCCTGTGTAAGTTCCAGTGTAGCCAACTCTAACTGAAACCAAATATCTAAAAAAAAAATGAAATAAAAATATCTGGATCTCACAGGCTACAAGGTGTTATAAATTCCGTGAAAAAATATCCGGATGAAAAAACAAAACATTTAAATTCATTAAGCCACATGCTCTAAATTTTGGGGGAAACATCTAGACAACTTTAAAAGTACTTAGATCTAGATACAAAATATTTAGCCTGGAAACAGTGAGTGTAACAGAAGGGATATTTTAGTTGTCAAATCGCCATTTTACCAGAGGCTGCACTATTTTTTTTTACTTCTTGTATATTCGGCACGTTTAAAATTTTACCAAATAACCTGGACAAAATGACAAACCAGCCTGAACGCAGGGACCACATAATCAAACCGGACAGTCCCGGTCAAAGCGGGACGTCTGGTAAGCCTAAGTAAGGGCCATATGACTGTCGATAATATAAGATTAGCTACTCACATGAGGACATGTCAGGTGACACCAGTAGGATGAGCTAAACTAAGGTCCAGCTTTCAAAGAACGCCCTCTAATGACCATGCGGCCAAGGAAACGCCTTGTTTGCGATAGGATATAAAAGTAATAGCAGCTAAAAGTACCCAAACTAGAATCGTTTTGGTTTACCACTCTCTCGAGGCCTGTCTAGGAGAAGTGTTTCTGAATAGACTCTTCTGAGAAGAGCATCTCATTATTAGGAGTCAATAACTGAGTTATACTGGACAGATGTTTTTGTATTGACACTCATTGTCGTGGAACATCAGAGTTTTGCATCTGTCGTCCCTGGGGTACTAGGCCTCTACACAGAAGTAGCTCGACACAGAGCAGCCCGTGCTTCTTTCTTCTCATATCGGTTGTACGACGTTCGTGGCGCGCAGTTGAATGAAATGCTGTGGGGGAATGAAGCGTTAGATGTAGCATGGCCTTGTAAGTAATGATTATAGCTGTTATTGTTATTATTATCATTAATGAATATTATTATGAATATATTGTAGGCATAATGGTAACATCTAATAGCAACATAAAAATTAAATAGGAAAATTAGAGCAAGGTAGGAAAACAAACTTCCTTGACACTGTATGACTGGACGCTGACAAGTGTAAACAGAATAGAAAAGACGAATAGAAGAGACAGACACAATGAAAAACGAGGACACAATAAAACATCCGACATGAAAGAGCAAGATAATGACTTAGGGGTAAATGACAGTTGTATAGACAAAGTTGATGCAGACTGACACGCATGGCACCTATTAGCGTTAGGACGTTATTAGGACGCTATTGCACACGGTTTTTAAATAAAAGAGTGACCGATTCGGCCAGCTGACAAATTAAATATTTAGTGGCGTGGCCTATTGGACAACTGACTTACGATATATAAGTTGCGGGGCAGTTGGAGAGAGTCAGACACAGAAATACGGAAGTACAGGAGAGAGGAGACAGAGAGGGAGGGGCGAAGACGAAGAACAAGGACGGTCAGTGAATAGAGACCAGTCCAGACGTTAAAGTAAGAAGCATGAGAAGGAACGAGCCCCAAGAATAGGAAGTCAAGAGGCTAGCGGACAAGTGAGGGGGGTCGTCAGAAGTAAACAAGCAAAGAAGAACAGCAGACAGAAGAACAGACGATCAGGGGAGGAACAATGACGGTCAGTGAATAAGAGACCGGTACAGACAAGAGAAGAACAGCAGAAGGTGAACACACTCCAGAGAAGACACGAGAGAGAAAGAAGACGTAGGTAACGATAGATGGAACAGATGGACAATTAGAGCAATAGATACTCAGGAAAAGCAGTTTTGAAGAAGTAGTTTTAAGACAGATTGAAGACGTGTTTCAAGGGATTCAATTGATTACGAAGAACTGATACTTTTGAAACTTCGAGTACAGTAATTTAGTCGTGTAAATGATTGACCACGTGTCGCAGATCTGATATAATACAGAATTAGGAAATGTTCTCGTATCAAGTGTAGAATATTGTGAAGTTGAGAACATTGAGAAATGCCGCATGTAAAATATAATAGTTTGATATTGTGAAGAAATGATTACGTGCTTCAACGAAGAAACTAACGAAGATTATGTCATATTACATCTTAGTACAGGTGATTTTACCAATTGTTGAATCTGATACCTTAATTGTAAGAATTAAACAACGCAGTGAACATTTTCATCGGATTTGATTTAGTGGTAAAGTTTTGTGAAACCTATGATGTGTTACGATCAAAAGAAAAACTTAATAATCTTCAGCCTTCATCAATAATATGATAGCTCACACCTCTACATTATTATATAGAGACATCATTATGCTGGGTCATCAGCGTATGGGATAGGGTGGCCAGTTTCTTTCCTCGCTACTTTTCCTTCCCAGATTTTCTCTGGTATCAAGTTTGCGAGGCTGGCTCGACCTCGGAGCAGTATTGGTTGGGAAAAAAAAAAATCCCCCCTCAGTTGGGGATTCGAACCCTCGACCATCTGGTTGCTAGATGAGTGCTCTAATCACTACGCTTGCCGGTCCCACGCAGTGGAGTGAACTTCATTAGACATCATAAAGTACATCCAAAAAGCTACAAATTCGCGCTTGCTCTGTATCTTCAGCATCAGCGAGGAGCCAGCAGGAACCTTCTTAGCTTCCTAGCTCACCTAGCAACCGCCGATCGCCTCCTCCTCTCGTTATTGACTACGAAGCTTTAATAACTTGCTTCACGCGCGCTTAAGATTGAATACAAACAGATATGTACATGAATTAAATAAAACTAACAACAGCCTTCAAACAGCCAAAGAAAAAGAGGCAGACCACGTGAAGCTCTAAAGAGGACATTATTAAAAGAGGCCAAATTAATAGGCATAAAATCCCTTGATGAGGCTGAAAAGCTCGCCGAAGACATGAAAAATTGGCGAACTACCTAGCGAGCCCTACGTGACGTTTAACGGCACGGGAAGGATATCAGATATAAGATAAAAAGCATTCAAACAGTCCAAAAAGAAAAAAAAAGTGGGTGTGCCAAGACGCAGTGCTCAAGCTGAATGAGACAGCGGTCAATTACTCACAGATGACTCCATGCATCGGTGTTGGAGTGCCATAGCTGACCAAGAACCTGTTTTACCTCCCATTGGTGCCCCGAAAACAGACGGTAGCTTGGCAGACTGAGCAGAGATTAAATAGGAAGACAACTCAGGTCATTGAAATATGCTGAACCGAATCCAATGTTCCTGAGCCAAAGGCGCAAATATTACAGTCTGTTTGTAAATTGTGACACATAAACAATCAATGGCCTTTTGAGGGCGAGCAAAGAAGAAGAATGTTTTTTTTTCTTTAAACTTAATACACGGAGCAAAGGCAAAAATAACAGAGTGACAACATCTCCGTGAACCTGAGATTACCAAGTCGCTGTCGCACCCTTTCATGAAGCACGTAGTAGCATGCTTATGTGCAACTTTACATTGGTTAATGTAGTTAGGCGCATCGTGGACCCCCAAAGTAATCGGGTCTGCAAAAACACTCATTTCTTAGCTCCACTGCGGGTCTTCAGACAAGCCACCGTAATCTAACCCACACCCGGCAGTGCCCGTGGTTCAACATTTTCGCGACATCCTTTGGCGAAAAACAACAATTCGCAGTTCTCAAAGGGCATCCATAAACTGATCATTTCCTCATAATGCCAGTGTGGCTACGATGTAGAGACACAGACAGCACAAAATGTCCTCCAGTGATGCCAGCTATACTTGCATCTCGCTCAAGCAAATAGCTAAGGACCAGCCAGGATCTATACAATAGAAGCTGTATAGTAAGGTAGTCCCATAGCAAATGCCTTAGCTAATGAAGCGTTAGAGACCTCATTATGTTGGGCCATCAGCGTATGAGGTAGGGTGGCCAGTTCCTTTCCTCCCTGCCTTTCTTTCCCAGATTTTCTCTGGTACCCATATTATGAGGCTAGGTTGACCTCGGGGCCATGCTGGTCGGGGAAAAAAAAATCCCACTCAGCAGGGGATTCGAACCTTCGACCATTCGATTGCTAGACGAGGAAGCTGTACGGCGATGCTTAAAACCAGAGACAAACTGCCGCGTGTGTTAGCGAAATTGGCGTCGATGTCTGAGAGAGCCACGAGGAAGATTACTAATTTAACAAATAAGAACAATATGATAAAAAAAATCGTTGAAAAAGAAATTCAGTTAAAATTGCTTGAACAAGTTCTCTCGGTTTTCATGGCTAGTTTTTCACGGTCGATTGTAATAAATTAGGGAGTCTTATTTCATCCTGAGTTACTGTCTTGTCTCGTCTCTTTCATGAAATACCTTTCAGTGTTGATGGGACAAATAGATTTCTTGACAGGTCTTTACGGTTTGCTTCACTTCTTGCGTGAGCGATCTCTCCCTGTTTTCTGTAATTCTTAACATGAAAGATTTCTATTTTATACTGTCTGGTGATAGTTGTTTTAGGTGATCAAAACATTTCATTTGTTGCATACGGATGTTTTTTTTTTTTAGTGCTGGTGTTATTGCAACCAAAAATAATCAAGACCGAATCTGTTTAATTAAGCTCTGACAAAGTAAATTAGAAAAGAAATATTAAGCACGTTTCGAACATTCACTGGAATTTATATTTGGCCGAATAATGACAAAGTTCGAACATTTTAAATAAAAAAGTCTCTAAAAATAAAACTTCTAATGCTTAAAAATTATCTCTCTTTGCATCATTACATATCTCTGTCAAATTAAATCTAATTTGTATCTATTTTCTTCTCAAGATTCTAAAGCAATGGAAGAATATGAATAAGAAATAAACAACTTTCAAATTAATATCAAATTTATAACAAAAGTTCATATATATATATATATATATATATATATATATATATATATATATATAGTTTTAACGAGAAATCTTCTTCCTGTGTGATTTTCCTTTTCGTATTATACTGTGGTTATAACCATTATATCCTGCAGCTTAAAATTTTTGTAACTTCCCTTCTGTACATGCCAAAATCAGATACGTGAAATAGCTAAATGAAAAAAGTGTTTAATGTTCGCCTGTAATTTCGACTCGATTATTAATTCTCAAAATTTCCGAAATGCCATTACGAAAATCTACAGATACGTTTTTGTAAATGATGTTCAGTAATACCATAGATCTCATTAGTTCTCCTAATCCGCAGATTGTGTAAATATCGCTGTTTGAATGAACAATAATTTTAACATGTCCTTATAGAAAGAAATCTAATGGGCTCCAGTCTAGTGAAAGTGAGAGCCCACTCTTCTGATCCAACTGTTATGAAAATTACCATTGTTAGCTAGTTAGAAGGGGCCACCCTCTCCGCATTTCCGACACGTCCATTGGTGATCTTATCTTCTCTTCAGGTTTCTGTCAGGGTATAATTGTCACTCACCTGACTTGTGTTGATTAATCATCCTTTTATTAGCAGATCACTTCTGAATATTATCTTCCAGAATTTTGATCCTACCCTCGTATGGTCATTGACTGTATAGAATATTTTCTAACTAGCTGATTACCCGGCGTTGCCCAGATATTTATTTATCCCTACCGTCTATTGGACAGGGAAAATAATGAATTCTATTTACAGTGTAATATCGAAGTAAGTTTATTTACATGTATTTAAAAGTATAATTTTACAAATTCAGTATAATACTAATTTAATTCAAAACTTGATTATAAACAACATATTTAGTTTCACCTCCAGGAGCAAGAAAAAATAAATTCTTAGGTGAACCCATCCTTGAGCAAGCAACATAAAGTTGTCCATGGGAGAAATATGGCGATCTCACATCTCTCTCTCTCTGTCCCTATTTCTCTCCCTCTTCCTTTCTCTCCCTCTATCTCTCTACCTTTTCTCCATCTCTCTCCCCTCTCTTTTCTTCCCTTTCTCCTTTTCTCTTTCCTTCTCTCCCTCTCTCTCCTTCTCCCCTCCCTCTCTCCCCTCCCTCTCTCCCCCCTCTCTCCCTAATTTGAAAAGCTAATTTTAAAAAATAAGAAAAAGACACACTGTCACTGAGCAATGAAATCTACTGTAGAATACAATAAAAGCTAATATACACATAAGGAAAAAAAAGGTTAAAATTTACTTTTACAAATATAATTAAAACAAAAAGAGACCATCAAAATTATTTGGACTTGCCACGAAGGCTACAAATGCTGCTCTTTGACCAGCACCGTTATATTTCTTGATTGTCTCTCTTAGACCATTCTTTTGTTCTCCTTTGAATTTAGAAGGTAGTATGTCACCCCTTCCCACCCCACCCCTGGAGGAGATAGGGGTGTCTTCCCCACAGTGCTTTTCTCCAGTCTGTAAGTCATATGTATACCAGGTTTGGTTGAAATTGCTCAAGGCGTTTCAGAGTTATGCAGGAACATACACAAATATATACACACATTCATATATATATATATATATATATATATATATATATATATATATATATATATATTCCTTTCCCTGTTCCTACAAGCACACACGTTCAGCTAATAGCACCTTTATACTGCATCTTATTTTTCTTGTTATATTCTCGATAGCAGATTGCGATTTGTCATGAAAGTTTCGAGAAGCTGAAGTTTTGATTTTTCTTTTTCTTTCAGTTTTCATTATGCGGCCTGTTCAGCAAGTGGTTAGGCGGTCGGTTTACTAACTCGGTGGTACTGGTGTTGAAGTACCAACAGTGGAATGTTTGTCTAGCACGCATCAAGACAACAACTTGGTTTGACATAAAACAAGGGGTCTGTCAGGGGTACATACTGTCGCCTTACTTATTTAACTTGTGTAATGAAAATATGAGGAATGTTAGAGAAGATATAGACAAATAATATTACAATGCCGTAACAATTAGAGATTAGATATGCTGATGGCACAGTATTACTGTCCACAACACAAAAAGGAATGGAAAAACTAATTATGGCAGCCCGTAAGAATAGTGAAGAGCAAAACCTCTATCTTAATGTGAAGAAAAACTAAAGTGATGACAACTGACGAAACAAATAAGGCAGCTGAAATATATATCAATGAGGAAAAATTGGAGAAGGTGGAAAGTGTTGAATATCTTGGACTACTACTAACTAATAATGGAGATACAATGAGGGAAATTAAAAGGAGGACATCTATCGCTATTCAAAAAAGTAAAACAACTAAAGAAGCTGTGGAGAGGAACAGACAGAACTACAAAAATAAGATTTTTAAAGGCATACATCTTTTCCATCGCAACATATGCCTGTGAGACCTGGACACTTAACAAAACAACTAAGAAACACATACATGCCCTTGAATGTAAATGCTACAGAAAAGGTCTTCAAATGTCATGGACACAAAAGAGAACAAATATATCCATACTACAAGAACTTAATATTACAGAAGGCTGGTTAGTAAAGAGGATTAAAGAGAGAAAACTTAAATATTTTGGACACATTAAACGTCATGATAATCTAGATAAGATCGTCTTGGAAGGGTACATAAAGGGAAAAGGAAAATGAGGGAGACCAAGGCAAAGATGGCTGCAAGTCATCGTTGATAATCTGCAAATGGATGCATCAGCAGCAGGCCATCTTGCTTACAACCGAGAGGCCTATAGGAGAGCTGTTAGAGAAGCAAAGTTCCGCAAGGGACAAGCAAATGACTACTACTACTACTACTACTACTACTACTACTACTACTACTATACTACTACTACTACTACTACTACTACTACTACTACTACTACTACTACTACTACTACTACTACTACTACTACTACACATAAAGCTTCTAAAAATTGGTACCAGAGAAATTTTGGACGGTAAATGCAGCCATGCGTGATACTGACCACATCACACTTTCATGTGCCGATGGTCTTACAAATATGGGCCTTTTTCTTGAGGGCGACTCTAAATCAGCAATTATACCAGACCGCACTACCCACGTAAAAGATGTTTTAAAAAACCGAAATGAAATAAAAATTATTTAAAGGATAAGCAACTATTGGTTATTGTTTTAATACTTAGGTTTTGAAAACATAAAGTTGTATGGCTTCCATAGAATCATATACAGTTTAAAACTTTTAACTTATTCTTTTTTTTCTCTTTTTTACATTTTTCATGTCTTCTCGTGACCCTACATCAGAATCCTTGTGATCCCACATCAGAATCCTGGTGATCCCAGTTTAAATCGTGACTTGAGGCTGGTAACCGCTGTCTCTAACAAGCTAGTTTCAGCTTTTCAGTTAAACGTCGAAGTTTCTTTGGACAAGCGCGTCAGTACAGATCCGGTTCTACCAATAGTACAACATGTGGATTTGCAATGTGGCGGCAAATATGAGGAAAGTGAGATGAAATAGAAAAACATTAAAATAATATAATAATATTATGAAAAACAAATTATTTTTGTAAAACACATTTTCATTTATTATTGACCACGTTTATTCGTGGATTGAACCAATATTAGCTTGGGAAAAGGATTCAAAATGAATTGTTTAGGTGCAGACTGTATTTCAGATGTAACTCATATTGAACAATTAACACTGTTTGTAAGATTTGTTAATACAGATCCAAGTGATATCAATATTCGTGAGCATTTTCTTGGTTTCATTCCTGTAGAAGCCACCACAGGCTCAGTGCCTGAACGCATTCTTAGAAAATTGTCTTGTCTTGTCCTGTCTCCTATTTCATATACCTTTAGGTTTTGAGGGGGAAAAATAGATGTCTTGATAGAGCTAGACGATTTGTTTCATATAACTGGATATTTAATGCTTCTGTAACTTTCTCTCTCCATCTCCTGCATGGGCAGTCTCTTCCTCTGTTACCTACAAATCTTAGTGTGAATGTTGTCTGTGATATCACTGTCTGGTGGTAACCGTATAACATGGCCAAACCATTTGACTTGCTGTTTCTGGACATAGTGTAATACTGGAGTTACTCCAACCTTTGCCCTGATTGTGTCATTTATTATATGGTCTCTTCTTGTCACATTTAGTATTCCCCTTATATATCTCATTTCTGTCGTGATGATTTTTCTTTTGTTCTTGGCTGTTAGTGTCCATGTTCTGACATTGATAGCATAGAGTTGGGAGGAAAATTGTGTTGTACAGTGCCTTTTTGTGTTTCAGTTGTGATGTATTTATTTTTCAGTAAAAGAATCATTTGTCAAATGACCTGATTTGCTTTACTGCATCTGTTCTCAATCTCAGCGTTAGTTTTCCCTAGGTAATGTGTCACTTGTTTCAAGGGCTGGTTGTCTAGGAAGATCTTTGTTTGTATCTGTTATCTTGCTATGGTCATTCATTCATTCATTCATTTGCATGTCCCTTGCGGAACTTTGCCTTCCAAACAGCACTCCTGTAGGCCTCTCGGTTGTGAGCAAGATGGCCTGCTGCTGTTGCATCCATTTCCAGATCGTCAACGATGTCTTGCAGCCATCTTCGTCTTGGTCTTCCTCTTTTTCTTTTTCCCATTATGTATCCTTCCAATACGGTCTTCTCTAAATTATCATGACGTTTAATGTGTCCAAAATATTTAAGTTTTCTCTCTTTAATCCTCTTCACTAGCCAGCCTTCTTCAATATTAAGCTCTTGTAGTATAGATATATTTTTGCTATGGTCATCTGAGAAAATTGTTAGGCATAAATATTCCAACTGCAAATATGCGTGATCATGGTACGACAAACTATCAAATATAGACGGAAAAAATTCAGGAGTTTAACAATGCGTTAGAGACTTGACCCTACAACCTTATTTTATTCTTTGATGTTTCCTTTCTCTCAATTTAGTTGTCAGTGATGCCGGAGTTTCATCTACAGAAGTTTTGTTTATTTATTATATTATTATTATTATTATTATTATTATTATTCACAGCAGCGGGATTTTTTTCTGGTACACACCAAAGGGTCGACCCAGCCTCTTAAAATGGGTACCAGAGAAATCTGGGAAGATAAAGCGGCCAGGCGTGATACTGACCACATCACACTTTCATGTGCCGAAAGTCGTGGAAAATACGGGCCTAACACAGTATTCCCCAATATGCCTTAACTGTATGGAAACGGGAAATTTTACCTTATTATTGAAACAGATCAGAAACTGTATGTGATTTCCTCAGCGTCGGGGAACCCTGATATAAACATATTACAACTCTAACGCCCAAGCCACAAAGTGTCACCCTCTGGGAATCTAGGATCGAAGCCAAACATTCTTTAGGATATTTTAATGACGGTTTTTAATCATGTTTGGTAGAAAGTGCTGATGGTGAGTTACTGGACAAAATGCCAGGATATGAAATACTTGCCCTTAAAGTAAGAGATTTTACATTTTTATGTTGTCTTTGTACACGACACGTGTTTTAAATGAAATCAATGTTGATAGTGAATTTATTAACCTTCAACAACAGCCGAAACTCTATTGGAAGGACTTGCATTGATTTCAGCTGAGCATGAAATCGGTCAATTTGTCTACATTCACTATAGCATTCACTGTGGTGACTCTTTCACTCAGTTATTTTCCATGAACTGTCAGAATAGATTTTGATAAGAAATTTTGATAGAAAAAAAATGGAAGGAACTTACCATATAAGTTAAAACTATGGTTGATTTAGATTAGTGCTATTTTTCATTTTATGTAGACTTTGCCTACATGTCGTACCGAGCGTTGATTCACATAAATGTGAAATATCTACAAATACTGCCAGTGTTGGTTGCGAAGGAAAATAGTAAAATATTTTGTATATATCCACAATGGCTTTCAGAATACAAGAAAGATGAATAAAATAACATTTGAATAACATAATAGTAAAGGAGCCTTCAAATAAATAATATAGAAAATATTGAAAAACATATAAATAATATATATATGGAAAAATAATATAGAAAAATATATATAAGGAAAAAAATAATATAGAAAATCTTCACTTTTATTTTAGCTAATAGAAAAAGTGTTCTAATCACTGACCCAGACAGTACTTTAACGGGAAGATGTGACCTTCATCTGTCGCAGGCATTAATTAGGCTTATCAGTGACCCGGGAATCACCAGGTCGCCGGATACGTTCTTATCATGCTGGGCCGGCGAAGTCTTTCAGAGTAAAGAACATTTGGCGCGTCTTTTTTTCGTTTCTTTTAGACTGCGCAACAGAAACCAAGAGTACTTTTGTACAAAGCCTAAATGATGAATGGGCTTATAACCGCTCTATGGATCAAGATTCAACAAAATATAAACCATAATGTTAGTTAAAGGACATAAAAAAAATCATATTTAAAATGAAATAAAATTATAATGAAAACATTATTAAACATTCCAACTCCTTCACGCCTGAATTAATTTCCATGCTCTGACAGAATGGATTTTGATGAGAAATTTTGGTGGAAATAAACTGGAAGGAAGTTAGTACACAATTAAAAAAAACATGGATTGCGTTAGAAATGTGCTACTTTTCATTTTATGTAGATTTTTAGGTAAATATTGTTCTGAGCATTGATTCGCGTGGTCTGCAAGATTTATCAACATTGTCAGTGTTGTTTTGCAGTTGAAAGAGTTAAGAATTGATGAAAAATCGACTCAGTTTGGGGGGGGGGGGTGGAGGCAACTTTATATAAGTGTACAGGCAGGAAATGAGTGTTAAATTTCCAAGACATAAGACCCAAACGCAAAGAGGCAGGTCCATTGCAGCACAAACGCCGCTTATTTAACTGTGGTCTACTATGCAAATCCAGTATCAGCAGAACCCTCACTGAGAGGCGTTGTGCAACAAAATTACGCTTGGCAAAAACCGCAAGGTATGTCTTATACAGCACTGTCTTCTGAGACGGAAAAATGCCGTTAATATGCTTATTAAATTTCCACAGGCACAAAGAGACTGCATCTCACAACAAAGACAGTTTATTGTTTGTAGACTGAATCATAACAGAAACTTCACAGGAAATGGCAACTACTACATATAGCTGGTAACAGGGCCAGTGTGTGTGTGTGTGTGTGTGTGTGTGTGTGTGAGAGAGAGAGAGAGAGAGAGAGATTGAGTGGGGGTAAGAATGTGCAGCCAATGCATCGTACCGTGGCCCAAAAGACTTTCCCCCTTTTAAGGATAGCTCGTAGTGGATGGCAATAGAATCAAACCCGAAAATAATTTTCCACCACCTTATAAAATCCATTTCAGAGGCCCTTTCTAGTAGTTACCTACTTTTAAAAACGCTTAATAATACAGAAAGAGTCATTATATATAACGTATCAGAAATCGTGTCCTCACTGCGAACTGCCTGCATATCATCTGCCAAGAGAAGATAGAGCCAATAGCATAGGAAGAGAACACCTTTTGGGAGGGAAGTGTCTCTATAAGTACTGAAGTCCATTAAATACAGAACCAGAACGGCCAATACTAACACAACAGAAAACCCTCACACAAGAGACGATAGACAAAAAGTATAATCCACATGAATGGACCCAAGTGTGTACCGATGGATCTTCCAAAGATGCGGTAAAAAACAGAGGAGGCTGCTTTTTAATACACCACAGCGATGGGAAAGAAGTTCCCTGGGTTTTCCCAACTGGTAAAACATCCTCTAACTACAGTTTAGTTTTAATTTAGTTTGCTTCGCATTAAGTTAGAGGTCTTGCTCTTCACTATTTTTGTGGACTATTCTTACAGAGAAGGACGGATAAAGGTAGCTTTCTTCACCAATAAAGATAGCTTTCTTAACTGACTGCAAATCATTCCTGAAAGCATTAAAAACACAAAAATGAGCAGATCCTGCAGGAAATTTGAAAAACAAAAGAAAATAACCATCTCTCAGAACACACAGAAATAGCCTTGCAATGGCCACCCTCCCACTGTGACACTGCTGGAAACGAAAAAGCCGACGCGCTAGCCAAATATGGTAGAAGAATGGTACAATGCAGCCATCAAGTCGGTTACAGGGAGGCCACGACCGTCATACGCTACGATCATCTGTGGGCCAAGAGGCTGGGCACAGGCAGCGAATCGGATCCAATCCACCAGTTACAAAAGAAGCATCAAACAGTCCTGATCTGATTAAGAACTGTCCAATGCAGGCTGGTGAGCCACCTTCACCGACTCAAGATCTCACATACAAGATCTCACATACAAGATCTTACATACAGACGAATGTCCTTTCAGGGGCAGAGTACAGACTCCAGAACATGTTCTACAATGAAGTCCAACTTTTACAGATCTACGCAACCAGGCAATGCCACAGGGCTCGTACTTAAGGCAGAAGCTGTGGGGCTGCCGGGAGGACCTAGGGAAGACAGTAGACTTCATCCTGGCGATCGGACTTCTGATTTAGCATGACTAACTTGAACGCAGAAGAAGAAGAAGAAGCTGGATGCCACTAATAATTACATTGGAAATGACATGCTGAAAATATTCATTAAATTATTTGTCACTTTGACACGGAAGACCTAGGACGTGAAAGAATAAATTAGATAGATTTTTTAAAAAGACGAATTTGTCGTTTAACTGCACATATTTAAAAAGAGATGATATTGACAGTGGACTTGTGGACTTAAGTAAGGAAGGGAGGCAGATAAGGAGAGTAAGAGAGAAGAGAAAGAGAAGGGAGGGAGGGAGAGAAGAGAAAGATAAAGGAGGGATAGAGAGAAGAGAAAGATTAAGATATGAAGTTGCATTTTATATATATATATATATATATATATATATATATATATATACACACACACACACTCTAGCCGATTACCCGGCGTTGTCCGGGTACATATATTTATCACAATAAACAAAGTTCTGTTCATTTCCACAACCTTCTAGACGGTTCTACAAAGCTCTATTCATTTCTACAACCTTATAAAAGGTTCTACAGAGTTTAGACGGTTCTACAGAGTTCTATTCGTTCTTTTCGACTAAATGTGGGCTTAATTGTCACCAATCAGCCTAGCGACTCCGAACACTATGGATTCAATACTAATCTCGGTCAATTTGGACATTTTATTTTTCACCACTTCTCACCCCCCCCCCCCCCCCATTCCGCTGGGGGCTGAACTTGGACTTAAACGAAATCGGGAGTATCACTATTCATCTCAGCGACCCCGAAAACTATGGTAACACACAATAATTAGTGTATAAGTATACACTTATACACGAAGCACTGCAGTAAAGCTGTGATACCAAAATATATAATCTAGGAAAAAAGTAGGAACAGCTTTATTACTTAACGACCACAAAGTTGTGACGTTTCGGCATGAACCTTAATCATACAAACACATACAGGACGAAGAGTTAGAGAGATGAGATAAAGTATAGATTGACACGAATCCTATGTTTAAAAATAAATAGAGCACTTACCTTGAAAGAATATGTAGATTTTCCATAGTTAATTTAGAAATGCCTTGAAAGAAAATGGAGCGTTTCCGACATGCGTTCAGAAATGCGCCCGTTGCTACGTTCAAAATGTGCTCGTTCGGAAATATACAGAAATGCGCACGCTGAAGCGTAGAGAATGTTTACAAAGAGACTTGTGATGTGTGGTAGGTGGATCTATCTACATGAAAGCTTTGTAGAAAGAGATTATGATTGTGGAGGAGAAGAATGTTATGTGTAGCTGAATAACGAGTTCAAACTTTGTGGTTCCAGAGTCCCACAGTCATGAATGTAGCGGTTCTTAAGCGCCAGGCAGCTTGTGTCATCTGCTTGACATTGTTTGATAGTTGTTACCAGAAAATCAGATTTGCCTCTGTGGTTGGGGCCTTTGAAATGATTCGGGACTGGTTTCGAAGCATACTGGGTGATATCGTACAGATATTTCTGCATGCAGTCCCTGAGGCCAGTTTCACCAATACAAGTTATCCTGCATCTTTTGCATACGATGACACATATTACATTACGGGACTCGCATGTGAATCCTTTATGAAGAGTGAGGATAGTTTTAGGAAAAGTGATTGTTTTCGTTTCCCAAACTATAGGGCAGGTAACACAGCGAGGGCGGTTATATTTTCTGGTGCCAACATATGCAAGGTTACGCTTCAAGTGGCTGTGGACGAGGATTTCTTTAAGATTTGGCTCACGCTTGTATGCTAATAGGAGTGGATCAGAGAAAATGTCGCGGGCGTCAGGGTCGAGTTGGATTAGTGGCAGATGACGATAAAGAATTTTCCATAACCATCTGACCATACGGGTGGAAAGAAGCGGGTGGAAAGGAAGTACTAACTTAACTCTGTCATATGAGGTAACAGGGTTTTTTCTGAATGGTTCTTTGCGGCTCACTAGTTGGATACGGTTGATGGCTTCACGAAGGACATTTTCTTGGTAGTGGCGATGACAGAAAAAATTCTAATAATTGTTGGACTGATCTATAAAGTCCAAGTTATCCTGACATATGCGGCAAAGACGGAGGAGTTGGGAGTATGGGATGGAGTTCTTACAAGATTCATGGTGGGAGGAGGTGTAAAGTAAATAGGTGTGGCTGTCAATGGGCTTGTAAAATACAGAGATAACAAGCCTGTTTGTACCAACAGATATTTTAATGTCTAAAAAGTTGACAGATTTGTCAGAAATTTTATAAGTGAATTTTATGTTCTTATTAAGTGAGTTGGCGAATTCAATAGATTTTTTTTAGCTCGTCCTGTGGCATACTGGTGACTCCAATGCCATCAGTTATGTACCTTTTATAGAGTTCTGAAGTCTGCCAGTGTAGGTTTGCCATAATTTAACTTCTAGAAAGCCCATAAATAAATATGCATAACTGGGATCCATTTTCGTTTCATGGCGACACCATTGATTTCCTCAAAGTATTCACCGTTGAATTCGAAAGAATTTAAGTTTAGTACTACCTGTGTGAGTCTTATTATGGTATCAGTGTTAATGGTTGGGTGAGGGTCTTTGTCGAGAAAATAGCAGAGTGTTAAGAGTCCATTCTCAGGGGGGATAGAAGTGTATAGGGATCAGGCACTAATATCGGCCGTTTTCGATTATTTTTACATGTCACCCCATCCCATCCCACCCTAGAACACACACCCCCCCCCCCGAAGTGCTAGGGATGTGTTACCCTCCACAGTAGTTCTTTTCCAGATAGTAAGTCATATGTGTACCAAGTTTAGTTGAAATTGCTCTAGGCGTTTCAGAGTTATGCTGGAACATACGTACACACACACTCACATCCATATATATATATATATATATATATATGTGTGTGTGTGTGTGCATGTATGTATGTGTTATTAGATAGAAACACACAGAACAGGAGATTAACTGACAAGATAAGGTTGTATGGAGAGTTGTTCTTCTGCTCCAAGTTTCATTTGAAAAGTTTCTTCTACTGCTGCCTGCGCTGCTGCTAATGATGATGATAATGATGATGATGATAATGATGATGATGATGATGATGATGATGATGGTGGTGGTGGTGGTGGTGGTGGTGATGGTGATGTAAAGAACATAGCAAAAATGATCTGTGCCTTTCTAAAACTCAGAGTAAAAAAATCTGAAAAGAAACCTGGAGACTGATGAATGACTCCAACGAAAGACCTTTTGAGAAGAATATTTAACCTTCACCTTGGGTCATGTTTCTGACCAATGGAACTCTCACTAATGACCATTCACGAATTCTCTAGCTGAACATTTGCAAGTGCGGGAAACACGACTGATAAAAGCAGGACAGTAAACTCGGTGATCTGGTTTTGCCACACTGTCTTTGAATCGACCCCGCTCGTGTGCAAAAAAGGATAACACTATATCAAGTTTCACGTGGTTATCTCCCTGTCAGTGTTGGACAAGAGGAAAAAAATTGAAGAAGTTTCTGATGTAAGAACTGCGAGCAGTTTCGTGCAGTGTGCACCAACAGCATGTTGTAATGTCGAACAAATTGTAAACTCTTACAATATGACCCAGATTAACTGGCTACAAAATGTAATTTTAACACATTTTCTTCTTTTTTTTTTCCTAAAATGTAATTTTGTTAAAGAAAACTCCATTTTGTTAACACTCTACGTCCGAAAATTTTCAGCGTAACAAAAAGACTTCGTTTTTTTTTAATGTTTCAAGAAAATGAGTGTATGCATGCATGTAAAAAGTAAAGTCCCGATACATTTAGATAATTTTAAAAGTGAACAGTCTAATTTAGAATGCGTTTGTAACGGTTGAAAAATGCAACGAATAGTTGTATTAGCAAGAGAAACATTATGGTCTAGAAGTAATTTCGTTACCTTCAAACAAAAATCACATTAAAAAAATAATACGACCACGCAAAAAAAAAAGAGAAACCCTGGAAGTGAGCAATGTTAATAAAAATGGATATATTTTATGGGAAGAAGAAAAAACATAAATGAAAAAGTGCTACAACTGAAACTGATAATGGAAACTATACAACACTTAAAAAGCAGACAAACTTGTTGGTCAAATCAAAAGATATAACATTAACTGAAAACTTTTTTTTTTCTAAGGGAAACCCAGAAATAGAAAAGAACAATAGAACGACGGAGACAATGATAGGTGGACATGTTAAAAAGATGAGCAAGACTAGAGTTTGACAGGCTTGCTGTGTCCCCACGTGTTGCCAGAGTTTACTTTCCTGATCCTGCCCCACTCTTTTTTCATAAATTAATTTTTACCTCTGATTTTTTCCAATTTGCAACCAATAACAAATGTTATTAATCTTAACACAATATACAGTAGCAACAACAGCGACGGTAGCATCTCTTATTAACCATCTCCTATCCTGAATAATTTTAGCTTACTTACAGCTTTGTTTACGTGTTATGTTTTAACTGGCTGTAAAATTTCACACTTTCTGGCGTCGAAAGTAAATTTATGAAGAGAATTTATTCTTGCACGTGATGGCTGACTTGAAGAAATCATGCGTTTTGCACTTGATCAATAATAAAATTTGTGCTCGATATCGGGCACTTGTTTAATCAATTTTTGACAAAGGACAGGAAAGAGTTAAGGCAAGAATTTTGGTTAATGATATTAATTGTACTCTCAGACATTATCATGTTTTAGTTAAAATCGTTGCTGAAAAATACAAATATTTGTAGTGTGCAAAATATGTTGCTGTTTATAGTATCTTTGTTGCTCATGGTCAAATTGTTTAGGTCACAGAAACCTGACACTTTATACTTTAGCGTGTGCAAAAGCATGTGGACAGCGCGAACCCTAAGGTAGGCCGTGTGCAAAACGAGCATAAATTCCCACCAGTAACGAGTCTCATTCAGTCGTCAAGTGCCAAGAAGCCAAAGTTGCATTCCATCAACTTTTTCTTCCAGACTTCGCAAGCTATCAAGAGACTTCTTTCACCATGAGCGGAAAAGGTAAATATGCTCAGGAACTATTCGATCTTTGTAGCTTTTCATCAGTACATTTCTATTCACATACTACTCTGTATGGTATTTAACCTTTTATAAAACTGTGTCAGAGATGTCTAACATGGAAGAAATTTCGGCATCTTAGTTTTAAGTCACGGCAGACAGCGTTGACGATCACACTTCTCCATCTTGTGCGATTCTTTACGTTTCCGATCAGTTCAAATGGTTTTCTTTTTTTCCTTGTCACTTGGTCACTCCGCTGAGATTCGTGGTATCCCTCTCCTCCTTTTCCCCTTGAATTTTCCAGTCATTACTTAAGTTCTCTAAGTTATATCTTCTCATGACATGTCCAAGAAAAGACTGCCTATTTTCTTATAATTATAACTAATTTTAATTGTTCTGGAACTTCTCTGAGGTCTTCTTCATTGTTTTCATTGCTGTTCTGAATCAGATTTCTTAAACAAACAGATCGTTAGAAAAAAAATTACAAGTGTTTAACAAAATTTCCAAGCGAAGCTGAACATTAACCGCATTCTAAAGCAGACTTTTCTTCATTAAAAAGTAGTAGGTTATTGTTATTTAAAATCTTCTCTTGTCTCTAAATGTCAAACGCTGTGTATCATCTTTAGAGTATCTTTTGATATCACATGTTTTTCTTGCGAAATGACTGTGTTAAAAGTCATCAGAGATGAGAAAAGCTGGCAAAGATGGGCGACACTTTTCCATAGACCGCTCCAAGAATTAGCTTCTGCTACTTCAACCTCATCAGCGAAGTAGGGATTGATATGCTCCCACTCGCAATGAAGTTTTTCTAAAAAAGCCCGATTCATATCCCACTTCTGGAAGTTGGGAAACTACCCCCACCCCGACCCCCGTTCGTTTTGATTGCTTGTACTTGTACTATCTTAATTGCGAGCTGGTGTTCTTTGCAGCCGATGCTGTAGAGGTGTTGAGGCACAGCATCGTGTCGGCGTGGGAGCAGGTTATGGCAGTTACTTTTTCAGTCCCGGAGAACGACTAAAATGCAGGGGGTGTGCAAAATTTCTCTAGCAGACTCTACCACCATGTGGACTATGGCGACCCCTGCCCCGTTAGCCAGGCTAGGCCTGTTACTGGGGGTACCGAAGAAGAGTGGGGCAGGGTCTTGGTCAGCTATGGTTCACTAACCCTGACGCTGGCATATCAGCTATGGGTCGCTGATTGCCTGATCAGACGGCGTCTTCACCCTTGTTAGTTTTGATCTATGGCAGTATGATACTAACAGTGTCAGCTGTACGGAACTCAAGTTTACGTCTTTAATTAAAGTCAGTACTTACCTAAGAGAACTAAAATAGTTAAGACATGGAACATGCTCGCGCAAACTTGTGGGGGGCGCCAGTTTTAGAGTGAAAAAACATTTCACTCCTTACAGGGTATTTTATTACATTATACATGTTTAAAATGGGCGCTATTTTTTAAAAAATTTGCCCTGGGTGTCAGAAATCATTGTTAGGCTTCTGGCACACACTCTAGACATTATAATCATCTGCAGGTTCAAGCTGCTCCGGTTCATGCAACAGCAACCCATGCAAATGTGGTAATAGCTGTCGATGTGGAGATGGATGCTCGTGCGCGGAGTGCTCGTCTTGCAAGTGCAGATGTAAGTTTTTATGCTTATTAATTACGTTTTTTTTCTTCAAATTTACCTAAACGCAAAGTTTGCACACACAAAAAAAAAAAACCACCCGACTGTTTTTTTTTTCAAAAATGTCTTCTCCTATTATGGATAATACCAACCTGCAGAGTGAGGCACACCCTAAACACACGGATGTCATAGAATGAAGGAAAAATATCGTGAGACTGACCGAGTTGGTTGCAGTAGTGTCTCTCCGTCAGTCTGACTGAAGGTTTTGGATTGACCCCATACCCCATTACTTCCAATCGACACAGCCGCACAAATGAAAAATATGTGCATAATAGTTTTCGTCGCTTCGATTTGATATAGATGCTGTTGACTGAAACTTATGATGAATGATTTTATTAGGGATCACTTGAATGATACTATTGTCATTTTTGTTCTTCTCTACCTCACATGGTACTTCTGTACTCCGGTAGAAGGTGCTATACATATATATAGGCATTAATCTTCACTACTCCATGGTTAACTTCTGATTTTTGGGCCATTTCGTATATAACTCCTTTAACTAATGCTCAGTTGACAAACCGGGAATGAGTGCAACACTAAAGATGAATCAATCAACTAAGTGCATCCAATGCCGACCACATAAACGTTTAATAACAAAACAATGATGATGTTGACTGATGAATCATGTTGGTGAAATATATCATGTCATACCTCAAACTGATCAGCACAACAAGAACAAGAAATCCGGATGGTGTGCATCTCAATATAAGACAGCCATCACAGGATACTCAATGAAATATGACACTATTCCTATGTAAGAAAACTCATGATCACAAACATTCTAACCGACGCTGACAATCACTAGTTCTACAGCTACATTGCTACTAAAAAAAAGTCCTAACACGACAAAACCTAACTCTCAACTGATCAAAAAATTTAACCACCTGTCTAACATTCCTAGCAGTGGGATTTTTTTATGGTACACATAATCATCATCAAAATCATCATCATCATCATCGTCGTCGTCATCATCATCGTCGTCGTCGTCATCATCATCATCATCATCATCATCAAGTGCCGTGCCGACTGGCGTTGGCTATTATGCTTCTCCAGAGTATCCGATCCTTCATGCAGGCCATCAGTTCAGTTGGTGATCTCCTCTCACACCATCCCGTCACACTGTCCAGTATAATTTCTCTTGGTCTTCCTCTTGATCTTTTTTCCTTCTATTTTTCCTGTTGTTATAATATTTTCTATGCCTCCTCTTCTCATTGCATGTCCTATGAAAGTACATTGTCTCTCTCTTATTTTTTGACAAGATTTTTTGTCTCTCCAGCTCCTCTCATACATTCTTCATTAGTTATTTTTGCTGTCCAGGGGATTCGCAACATTCTTCTAATAAACCACATTTCTGCTGCTTCCAACAATTTTTGTGCAGACCTGCCTATTGTCCATGATTCACTTCTATATAACAAGATAGGTTCAATATAGCATTTTAGGATTTTTTTTTACTAATATTCATTGATAAGGATGTGCTGCATAATATGTTTTTCAGTCTCTGAAATGTAGTCTTTGCTTGCCCTATTCTGTTCCTAATTTCTGCTCTGCATTTCCCATCTGAAGTTATTACTGATCCAAGGTATTTGAATTTCTGTACCTGCTTTAGAATAATTCCATTTAATTTTATACTGCATTTTGGTGGATTCTGTTTCTTAGATATAACCATTGTCTCTGTCTTTTTTATGTTTAAAGTAAGGTCTTTCTGTTCACTTTCTTTGGCGACTTTATCCAAGAGATTTTGCAGGTCTTGTTGGTTCTCAGCTATCAGTACTATGTCGTCAGCATACCGAAGGTTGTTCATATTGTATCATCCAATTTTTATGCCTGGTTCTGTGATGATCATTCTTAGAATATTCTCGCTGTACAGAGAAAAAAGGCCTGGATATAGTAGACATCCTTGTCGTAGGTCTTTGCCGTCTATATTGATGTCTTCAAGCATTTTAATAATTTCATTATGTTTCACCTTGTCGAATGCCTTGGTGTAATCAATGAAGCATAAGTAGAGATCTTTCTGTACTTCTAAAGCTCTTTCTGATAGTGTTCGTAAAGCATAAATGGCATTGTGTGTTCCCCTTCTTTCAACAAATCCAAACTGTTCATCTGCTATATCCATTTTTATCTTTTCCCTTGTTCTTCTCATAATAATCTCAGAAGTAACTTTTTTATGTAACATGAGAGGCTGATGGTCCGGTGGTCATCACATTCCTTTGCACCTGGTTTCTTTGGTAGTGCTATAAACGTGGATTTAAGCAAGTCACTGGGCATATAACCAGTGTTGTAAATGTCATTCAGTAACTTGGTTAGTATTTTTATTCATGTCTCCTCTAGCGTTCTATTTCTTCTATTGTTATATTATCAGGCCTAGACGCTTTTTCTTTCTTCATGTGTTTGATGGCATCTATGATTTCATCCACGTATTGGTGGTCCATCACAGTTTTCAGCATCTGGTGTTAATTCTAGTCTTTTTCTACATATAGCTCACCTATGTACTCTGTCCACCTGTCCACAATGTACACACACACAAATAAAGAAAGGGGCCCCAGATTTGACCCAGCCTCTAAAAATAGATCCCAGCGAAATCTGGGGATGTAAAAGCGGGCAGATGTGATGCTGACCGCATCACACTTTCATGTCCCGAAGGTCATGGAAAATACGGACCTAACAATGTATTCCCTAATATGCCTTAATGGCATGGAAACGAGAATTTTACTTTTACCTAACATTCCCAGGGACTGGACCTTTAAAAAAAAACGCGAGCTGCACGCGAGGTCCATGAAGAATTTTCTCGGCTGTAAACTCATTAGTATTCAGGGGGAGTTAAGACTAATTTCATTTGACTCAGAAGGTCTACATGAGTCGCATCTCTTTAATCATCAGCAATATTACACAAACGTGTACTCTACAGGCCGGGACAAGGAGAAAGAAAGGGAAATCACATCTTAAGACAGAAAAAATATCGACCTTCAAGTTGAGGCATACTGGATTTACATTGCATTCGCGGTGGTTAGAGAGTCTGTTGCAGGGTTAAAGATAAAATAAGATACCTCGCACAACCCAGTCCCAGATCTGGGGCCTAAGTGGTGAAATTGCTAGTGTACTTCTCTACAAAGCGAAGTTAGGCGATTTGAGTCCAGCTGGAGGTGCCACGGTCACCCATTTGTAGAAATGGGTACCTGACTCTAGTGTGTCTACAGGGCAAGGAAAATACAGCACTATCTCCACGTCCCCGCTAGAAACCTCTGTGGCGTGACAGACCTACATAATCACAGCCCGAGTCACAGCTGGCGAAAACGCAAAAAAGGTGTGCAAAACACCTTAATATTGTTTGATGAAAGTGTAGATGAAAAAGAGGAAGTAAGATCAAATTAGACGACAAAAGGGAGAAAAGGGGGGGGGGGTTGTAATGCAATCAAAGTGACACATAAGCCAATCTTTCAGCAAACATACCTTCGTCAACGGCAACAAAAAAAGACAAAATAACAAACGCAATAAATGGAAAGTCTGCTACCAGTCCAGCTATTGTGAAGATCCAACAGAAAAAAATCTTCCTTTTTAATCAGACAGTGGCGCTCATTGCAACCAAAATTGGAAAGAAGCAGGAGGGTTTCACGTAGAAGAACATTCATGACACTGTGTAACTGAACAATAAACAGTCTCAGTTTGAATACATGTTCAAGAAACCCCCATATGTATGCTATATTCATATCTCACAATAGCTACGAACAAAATAGTTTAAAGAAAATTCTAATCTAACAACAGTTATAAGTTGTTCAGAAGCCGGAACCCATACCTTCACCATTTGATTTCCACACTTACAAAGGAGAATGGATGCCCCGCGTTTAGGACCCCTCTCTACATAAAGTTCAGTAAAAAAAAATGTACTACATTCTTCGTTCCCTCGCATGACGACTCGGGCCTAAATCCCTTATCAGTGAGACAGACTTCCGCGTGATATTTTGCTATCTCATTTGTCACCGATATTCTGTATGTGCTGAGGGATTTTATGTTCTATCATATCTCTCTCTCTCTCTCTCTCTCTCTCTCTCTCTGAACCTTAAGTGCCCAGGGCACATGGGGCTTCCGCAAGGGTTTTCCATAAATGCCTGTCCTTTGCCTTTTTTTCTGCTCTTGCCCAGGTGAGCCCTCTATTGCTCAACATCCTTTCTGTTGTTCTTCTATGTTCTATCATACAGGCAGACATTCTCCGCTCCCAGAGCCCTGGGCTGTATATTACCAAATTTTATTTAGCTAAAGGGCGTCTATAGCGGGCCGCAAAGCCCCGACATACTTTGAGATAAGAAGGGCCAATGTTGGTCCAGATCATTGTAAAATTATCACGATTTCTGAGAAAAGATTGATCCGTTCTATATCCCCGGAATTGTCTCCTCATAAAACTTGTCATTTAATCGCAATGTCATTAGATTCTGTTGGTAGACATTAATCTTCCAAAGTAGATTAAGTGGGATAAAACCAGGGGGATAAAGAAACAGACTGTAGCAAACAGAAAGCAGGGAGTTATGGGACAGTGAAGTGGCGGGCATACTGTGAATGATTAACAAACAAAGCACTTAGGACGTGAGAGAAATTAAACTTGTAGGTCCGTGGCTCCACAAACTACGATATGACGATCAACATAAAAGGACAATACACTGCCAGCTGTACATCACGTTTGCAAGGTTACCGAGCAGATAATGCGTTGTCCCTTTGTGGTTAAGCACTTGATTGTCCCACTGGAGTTCGTGCTTTGAGTCAAGGATATTCTCTTCCTATTTGTCTTCCTGCTACATCTTAAGTGGTTTGTCCGCTACAGAAGTGTCCAACTGGCGGCCCACGAGATTATTATGAAAATGTGGTTTCTTTTCTTAATATTAACTCTTTCACTTCGAAACAACACTGGTAGGGTTGACAGATCTTGCACACCAATGGGAATCAATACTCAAAGCGATATTTAGGCAAAATGTATATAAAAGGAAAAGTAGCACATTTCTAACCCAAGCCATATTTTAAAATTATGGATTAACTTCCTTCCAGTTTTTTTTTTTTACTACAAAATTTTTCACCAAAATTTAGCTTGGCAAAGCATGGACGTTAATTCATGAATGAAATAGTTAATATTGTTAAACGAATTTAATTTTATGTTGCGGAAGAAATCATCACAACTACAACTGGCTGTGCAATCTAAAATTTCCTTAATGGTGTTATGTAATTCGACCAAAAAATGTTTGATATATGGTTCACTCTACACGTAGACACCATTGTGGCCATCGGGCCCTTGAAAGTTGGCAACCTTGGTGTACTATTTTTTCGAGGCTAATCACACATACAGGGCAGTGCTACAGTAAAACTTGAGATCAGGATAGTTAAAATATAAGAAACAAAGAAATCCACCAAACGGAAGTATGAGTGCTGGTTTATTTACCAGATTAGTTTTAAAAAAAAGAAAACTTATAAATAATGGCCAATGTTAAAAGAGAAATATTTAACTTATAAGTAATGACCAACTTTAACAGAGAAATATTTAACATATAAGTAATGGCGAATGTTAAAAGAGAAATATTTAACTTATAAGTAATGGCCAATGTTAAAAGAGAAATATTTAACTTATAAGTAATGGCCAACTTTAACAGAGAAATATTTAACATATAAGTAATGGCCAATGTTAAAAGAGAAATATTTAACTTATAAGTAATGGCCAAAGTTAATAGAGAAATATTTTAAATATCCACAGCCGACAGCTGCAAATGTGGCAGTGACTGCACTGGAGCTGGAACTTGCAGGTGTGGCTCATCGTGTGGCTGTTAAGTGACAACAGGCTGTTTACAGCTGAGGGACAGAGGACGGCATTTTTAAAAAAATTGTTTCTCTATATTGATTCGGACCTGTCCCAGAATTCAAGAACTACCTTGGATTCCCAGCAGCATCCATGCACATATAAACATCATACATATTTTAATAAACAGACAATACTCTTATAAGGATAAAGTTAAAGAAATTGACAACGGTTTTGAAAATACCCTAGTGAAATTATCCTAGTGAAATTATACTGTACTGAAAGATTTCAAAGTCAAGTATCAGTCATTTTGTAATATATTTCTGTGATCACTTTTCATTAAATTTCATCACTTTCATCAGCCACAGTCTCTGTTTTCTTTTCACAGACAGAAAAGAATTTCCCAACACAGCCAAAATCTTGACCCTGTATTTCCAATCTGGTCTCTTTTGTACTTTGAAGTTCTGTCTGAAAAGCTTGTCTCATTTGGGCCTTTTTTTTAATTACTGAAGTTTAGAAACTGACATCTAGTTAACCTTCTGCTTAGTGAAAAGATAAAGAAAGATCATAATTATCATTGTTTTTGGATAAGATGTATTTCATAATCATGAGGACATAAGGACAGACATCATCACTTAAATCATTACTCTGGAGATTTGCTGCTGTCAAGATATCATTTGTTTTAACGCACAGATAACTGTTTGTTTATTTGTTTGTTTGTTCAGATTATTACACAAATAAATATAACTTGTACTTACATCAACATTTTGTTCATGTCAGTGGTATAAGTTTGTTCATGTTCTGAGAAAACTGTGTTGGCTGTCCAAGTATTACCTACACATCTGAGATAGGGTCTTGATTAATAAGATATTGAATACAGCAACGAAGATGTTCAAAAGACACATACAAACTGTAAGTCTACACGTTTACTTGTAACTGACCTACAACCACATGTAACATTTTCATATTTGCCGTAATAAGTGTCTCACGGTGCATACAAGTAATAGGCTCTTATAACATTAATACAAAACGACACAGTATGAGATCTCATTCTTGTTGTGTTTGTCTCTTTCGTGAATTCCATACCGAACACTGCAATATTCGTATATTATGTCCATATGAAAGAAAGTAACACGGATGAATAAATTCAAATATATTGCGAAAATAATAGTAACAGATGGCAAGTGCGCGGCTGAGGTGAAGACAAGAGTATGATGTCACATGACGTGCCTTTTCCAGAATGGTGCCCCTCTCACTGCATCCCTGAATACGATGCGGTCTTGAGCAAGTTGACCAGCGTCTCGCAGTGACATATTCAGGCTTTTCGTGATGTCATGAGTCCACATGTGGCGAGGTCGTCCCTTTTCTCTTTTGCCAGGCATCGTGCCTTCTGCTATCAACCTCTCCAGACCACTGTGTCTCTTGATGTGGCCAAAGTATCTCAATTTTCTGACCCTTGATAGTGTTTACAAGCCAATTTTCTACGAGCCTAATCACGCCAGTATCTCTTTATTTGATCTTCTTTCCATACATTATATTCTAAGTGCCCTTCTATATTTCAGTTCAAATGTAGTTATTCTCTTTTCTAGTGATTTGTTAAGTGTCCATATTTCGCATCAGTACTTTGGAAACGGGATTATGTAAGCTCTTCGTAAACATAGCAAGTCAAGAGTATGAAATATAAAAGAAACTGTTCGCGTTATGAGCAAATTACTAACAAAAGAGAGAACGAACGAACATACTTTATTGTCAAAGGGTTAAGAATTGGGCACGCAGGCCCATCTAACATTCTGCCCTTCATCATACAGCTTTCACTCAGTCACAGTCATTCAGCATTTGTTAGTGAGCATAATAAGCACGAAGAAACAATCAAATTAATATATAAATACATAATAAACCATCTCTTATCCATTCACTCCACACTCTTATTTATGTAGCTACATGAAATAAACTTAATTACATTCTCATATTCATTCAAAACTAAGAAACTTATAAAAAAGTTAAAGTTGTTATTCTAGGGGAAGTCACTAAGTAACTCGCAAATGCCTGTAAAAAAAACAAAACTAAATACGACAGTAAATTGAAAACTTTTAATTTTTGAACCTACATTATTCCCTATTTCCAAACATAATCGCCATCAACATTGATACATTTGTTCCATCGTGTAATCAGTGATGCAATACCCATGGCACAATAATCGGGAGTCCGATTTCTGAACCATCTTTTTTACTTCTGTTTCCACCTCTTCGTCACCCGAGAATCTTCTCCCGTCAAGGTGGTTTTTCAATGGACCAAACAGGTGAAAATCACTTGGAGCTAAGTCAGGACTATAGGGTGGATGTTCAAGAACTTCCCAACCCAGCTGGCTAATTTTCTCTTGGGTTAACCGAGCCGTATGTGGTCTGGCATTGTCATGAAGGAGAAGCACACCTCTAGTCAGCAGACCAGGACATTTTCTTCGAATTGCATTCCGTGGCATCGACAGAACTTCACAGTACGATACAGAATTCACACTGTCACCATACTTCTGGAACTTAGCTAACAACACTCCTTGATAATCCCAGAACACTGTCAGCATAACCTTGCCCACAGAAGACGTAATCTTGAAATTTTTTGCGCATGGCGATGACGGGTGTTTCCATTGCATTTAGGTACGTTTTGATTCGGGTTGGTAGTGGTGCACCCAAGATTCATCTCCAGTAATAATCCTTTGGAGCATGTCTTCACCTTCATATGCGTAATGACAGAGATGGTGCAATGACAAACCAAATCGGTTCATTTTGTGTTCATCATTCAGATCTGTTGGTACCCAATGTGAGCAAACTTTCCGAAAATTCAATTCCTCATGCATTATTCTGTAGGCTAAGCCATGTGAACATCCTATTGCACTTGCTACACTGTCTATCGTTACTCGTCTATCAGCTCTGATAATCTCATTCACACGTTGCACAGTCGCTTCTGTTACAATATGAACAGGACGGCCAACTCGGACTTTGTCAACAATTTCGATGCGTCCCTGGGAAAATTATTTTACTTAGTTATAGACCGCTTTAAGTAATGAGACTGATTTTATTATGGCCAAGACAAAAATGTCATCTATGAAGCAAAGAATGGAACCCAAAGATGCAACATTCATCTAGGATCTGACAACTTTTCATCGCCGCCCGATAAGCAGACGACAAACAAGGTGCCATTTTGTTGACCTAGTCAAGGGTCCATTGTTACGTAATCAGCATGGAGCAAAAAGCTAACATTAAATTCTATTTAAAACTCGGAACACGTGCCATCACATTCGTTGTCTGATGACCAAGAACATCAGCGTGTTGAGTACGCAAAAGACATCATCAAAACGTGTCGCAGAAAGAAACATTTCTTAAATTTGATTGTTGCAGAGGATGAAACATGGATTTTCCGCTATGATCCCACAACTAAACACCAAAATGCTCAGTGGAAGTCATCATCATCACCAAATGGAAAAAAAAAATTTCGTCTTCAAAAGTCGAAAGTGAAGACAATGTTGGTGTGCTTCTACGACAGCAAAGGAGTTATTCACAACGAATATATTCCAGAGGGACAGACTGTCACTGCCAAAGTTTATTTAAGTATTTTGAAACGCCTATTGAAAAGGATTCTCCGAGGCCAGCCTCAGTTTTCAACACCTGACAGTTTTTTTTTCTTCTTCATGACAATGCACCGGCTCACCGGGCAGCAGTTGTACAGGAACGTTTGGCCCAAAAACAAGTGTGTGTTCGCAATCATCCTAGTCAAAGAGACACGCATTCTTGTTTTGTTTTCTATTCAGGAGAACGCCACTAAGATAAATTTTATGTCGTTTTATTTACTTTTGTAATCCCCGAAAAAGGCTCACCTTGAAATACTCGATGTTGTGTGTTTTTCATTTATACATTCTCATCTTACTCTCATACTTTCTATTCGTTTTTTCTCATTTTACTCACTCTCTTTTCCGCTTTGTAAAACTGCACCATACATCTCTATTGACCTTTATTATTTGAACCAGTCGTCATCCCTTTTCTCAACCATCCACCCTATTCCCCAGATTTGTCTCCCTGTGATTATTTTCTATTCCCACAATTAAAGTTACCATTGAAAGGACGCTTCTTTGATGATACTGATGACATCCAAAGGGCCGTAACATCGAGTTTAAGGGGCATACCAACAGAAAAACTGCAGAGGTCGTTCCAGTGTTTGTTAGATCGTGCCACTCGCTGTATCAGTGCTCAAGCGGCTTACTTTGAATACAGTTTATATCTTCAACTGTTGCTTATTTTATTATTTATATAATTAGTCTCATTACTTAATTGTCGGACCTTGTATACAGGAGAGAGAGAGGAGAGAGAGAGAGAGAGAGAGAGAGAGGAGAAAAAGAGAGAGAGATCCTTAACAGTGGCACGAGAGAGTGCTAGAGAAAACCACTGTTGTTCCATGCTTGTGAGACGTGCGGCATCAGAGTCAACGGACGTTAGTCTCATCTAGATACTGTTTGGGAGAATTTTGCAACACACTATTTAAATCCAGAACCGCAAGATAAATCGTATAAAAAATTTCCCACAGAAGTTTCTGAACACTGAAACTAAATAAAACCACGGTCTTCTGGAATATAATGAGATCACAGAAGTTAAAGAACCAAACAATCACCGGGAAAACTTAAAAGAAAAAAAAAGAGACGGGGACAAAGAGAAAAATACTTGAACGAGCTGGCCAAGTGGCATAAGACAGGAAGAGCTACCGGTTATAAATAATAATTTATAAATTTTAGTCTACTCCCTTCTCTTTTTCTTCCACTGAATGTTTTTGCATATGGAGCCGTTCCCAATAATAATAAGAATAATACTCGCCGTCCCATCACAGAAACTCTGTGTACAACACACGCGATCATGCTTTGAGGTTCAGAAAATCCGGAAACTGCAAAGGACCAATGCAGTCGTTCTGTTCAGGAAAAAAATAACGTTATCACGAAAGCGTTATTGTGAATTCTCTCTGTCTCCCTCCCTCCTTTCCTCTCTCTCTCTCTCTCTCTCGCTCTCTCTCTCTCCCCCTCTCTGGACCTTTAGGTGCCAAAGGCATATAATACTTCAACAAAGGTTTCCCACAAACACATGTCCCTCGCCCTTTTTTTTCTGCTTTTGTCCAGGTGAGCCCTCAATACTGAACTTCTTCTCTGGTGTTCTTCTCCATGTCCCTCAATACTGAACTTCTTCTCTGTTGTTCTTCTCTATGTCCCTCAATACTGAACTTCTTCTCTATTCTTCTCCATGTCCCTCAATACTGAACTTCTTCCCTGTTGTTCTTCTCTATGTCCCTCAATACTGAACTTCTTCTCTGTTGTTCTTCTCCATGTCCCTCAATACTGAACTTCTTCTCTGTTGTTCTTCTCCATGTCTCCCTTACTCTTATTTCCTTGCAGTGTCCATTTCAGTGCTAATTTTGGTAATGAATTACCAGTCTTCCATAGTACATGCCCTAGCCATCGCCAGTCTTTTCTCAAAACCAATGGATTCATGTGCATTTTAGTGTGAACTAACTAGTGTAAAAAATCACAGCAGAGACCACAACCACCACCACCACTAATAATAATAATAATAATAATATTAATAATAATGGTTGAGCGCTGGAACTGTAAAGTGATATTTTTTTCTTTCATTTGAGAGTAAAAATCACTGTGATAGAGGGCGGCTGCTGTTATTAGGAGTAGATGGAGGTGTATGTTTCAGTTTTACAAATAAAGATAGACAGAGTGATTTAGGTGAGCAGAAACAAGACTAGAGTTTAACCCTTCATGGCTCGTAATGATAAGCTGGTGCTATTTCGCGGCGCGCATATAAGATATTGCGCGTTTACAGCTGAAAGTCGATTTCTTTAACGTTTTTATATGCGTAGAAAACCAGCAATATAACTGACTATAGACTATTTTATTTAACAACGAATGTTTTAAAACCCACCTCCTACAGCCCACTCCCAGCCTACTCACACCCCCCCCCCCACCGCCCAATATGCGACTGCAGGTTAGCACTGAAAGTCAAGCTACCAGTCGCTCCTCAGTCTCACATGTCCTGTTCAGTTCAGTATTAGGTTTTCTGTGTCATCGCGAACAAGATACTCCCATAATGGCTCCACCACCTGTGCCAGTGAGTATCGCAAAGAATGTTCATCGATGGTCCTTCGCATCAGCACTTGATGATGAGCCCACTCAGTGAGGACGCCACTTTAGAAACCACAAAAGTCCACAAGCGAAACTAGTCAGCGTCGGCTCTCGGCACGAACTCTGTAGCTGAAGTGCCAATAGCCTGTCTTGTGCAAAACATCGCTCTCTTGATATCTAATCTGAAAACGTCCCAGTGAATATAGTGTTTATAGTACCAGTGATTTTTTTTTCAAACAGACAGGGGTTTATGTTTAGATTTTTCAAAACGATAAAGAAGGCGAGGAAAATAAGCAGCAGAAAGTAAGATGAATATGCGTACATGAAGAACATAATAACAGTCCAATATTTCGACAAATGTCCTTTGTCAAAGATGAAATCTATAAACAACGCGTCAAATAAATACACCAGCAATAAATGAGAAATACAACTTAGCTCTTTTCATACCGTATCATCCTAGCGTGAAAATCAGGAGTAAAATACACTTTGTATGGTTTAAAAATGGATTTTGTATAGTTCAAGAATTCATTTATTTACAGTTCATAAATGCATTTTGTATAGTTCAGAAATGGATTTTGTATACTGTAGATGAGAAACCAATTTTGCATAGTTCAGAAACGCATTTTGTATACTTCATAAATGAATTTTGTATAGTTCAGAAACTGTATTTTGTATAGTTCAGAAACGCATTTTATACTGTATAGTTCAGAAATGTATTTCGTATAGTGCAAGAACGCATTCTGTATAGTTCAGAAATACATTTTGTATAGTTCAGAAACGCACTTTTTTAAAGTCCACTGCCGATTATTGTGACACAAAATACCCTTCCATCCGCTACCGGTTATTGTGAAAACACATACTGTTCTATCCACTACCGATTATTGTGACAACACATACTGTTCCATCCGCTACCGATTATTGTGACAACACATACTGTTCTATCCACTACCGATTATTGTGACAACACATACTGTTCCATCCGCTACCGATTATTGTGACAACACATACTGTTCCATCCACTACCGATTATTGTGAGAAGAGATGCTCTACCGTCCGGTGAAGATGATGATGACAACAAAGATTGACAGAATACGGCCATGACTTTCTGTCTTTACCTGCGATGTTCACATACAGATGGTTCAGTGTCCTCTGCGCGAGTATCCACAAATAGGTCCACTCCGATGCATCATACATTATATGTGAGGCACGACATACGTTTCTCTTCTATAAACGCCGGTACATGAAACTAACACACACATACACGCAAACAAACTGTGCATAGCTTATCTTGTTGTTTTTTTCTTTGTATGAGACTTAGACTATTATGAACTCTGAAATTATAACATCTGTGCTTTTTTTAGGTGAAAATTCTAGAAAACTATCTTTATCATCTGTTTTCCTTCTTGTTATAATAAATTATTATATAAGAACACAACACGTTGCCCCTGAGTGATCTGTATCTTTCAGATTTTTTTCATAAACGCCCTGTATTTTCGGAAAAAAAATTATTTAAGACGTCAGAGTATGAAACTAAAATAAAACGAAATACAGACGCATAATTGCATCAAATTCCGAATTATCGATAATTTCTTGCCTTTTTTTTCCCCAAACAAATTGAAAACAACAACTTGACATTTGTGCCGGTAATGTTGGGTGAGATTGTACGTGCTGCACGAACAATCCGGGCTCTATTCCCCAGCAGACGAACTTTCCTTTCTCTTTTCTCTGTTTATTTTACATGTCACGTGTCTTCCTTAATTCACTGGACTCCTTTAAAGAATAATACACTCGATTATTTTGGTTATTTCTCCATTCAATAGATCGATATTTGGCGATGGATCGAATTTTGGATGGACAGACAAGAAGATGGATGGATGGATGGATGGATGGATCAATGAGAACTATCTGTCCTTCATTTACCTGATTCTCATGTTCTCCGCTATGTCTCTCATTTTCAGTTGTACAATACTTCTGTGTGTTTTTGTGTGTGTGTGTGTGTGCCTTTTTCTATCCACAAAATCCCCTCCCCACCCCCCCCCCCCCCCCACTTTTCTTTGATACTCTCGACACTTCTAGGGCTCAGTTTATCAAAATAAAATACAAGAAATTAATTAGTAAAATTCGTGAAGCATTTTTGTTTTTTACAGGTACAAAACCTTGCACAGAAATTCTCAATGTTCTTATCTCTAATCTAGAAACATGATCACCCACTTGGGCTCCAGAGCACGGTATTTAACTGACTGGGGTATCAACAAATGACCTGCATACAAATATGAAATAATTAGAAGATTGAATGGTTATGGAACGTGCAATAAAAGTCTAAATGTAATGTGGATCTCAGAATATTCGACAGCCGACCGTTACGTCTAAGTATTGAACGTTCCTCATAATGGAAGATTATGCCAGGAAACTGGGTTGTTTTGGTCATTGACCTCAGCTATAGCCAGTTCTCTTTCATGAGGAGTTTTGTCGCAGGCGCGAAAAGACGTTCCATTCTTTTTTTTTTTTTTATTTCAAATGCAAAGAGTCCATCAGAAATAACGTCATGCATTCTTTGTTTTCTTTTCCTATAAGATTCGTCCACACTCTTCGTTTCTCTCCTTCACACAAATTTTTACTGGAGTCTAAAACGCAAACAAGAACAATCTGATAATTGGTGAGATGCAGGCCAGAACTATGTGTTCTAATTCAATCGATAACTTGACGGTTTCATCAAGTCAAACGGGACTTTTTCCCCCCTCTTTCTTTCAGCTTTTAACTGTGAAATTACTCCGCGACCACTGAAATAAACAAGAGTCCATTACTGTTTGCCTAGATAATGCTGAAACGATCATTAAACGCAACTATCAGCTTCAGATAATTATACCACCGCATTCGTCGTGCAAAACTTATCAGAACATGAAGGCACGATCGATTAAAGGATATAAATCTATCACTCGTCCTTTCTCTCTCCCCCATCCGTGTCGTCTCTCTCCTAGCACCGATAAAGAATAATCAGAGTGAAAGAAATAGATGTGTATTGAGATAATATGCAGAGAGAATGAGGTTTGGTTTTTTTGTGTGTTCTTTTTTTCCTTCATCTCGGAGCTTGGCCGGAATTCTTCTGCCATTACAAATTCCAAAAAAACTCATCATCCGCTGGAGGATAAATTCCTGTTTTTGCAGCGAAAGGAAATTTCTTATCCAATATGAGGCTAAGAAAAATTTTACCCTTTTTAAAAAAAATGTTATTATTATTTTTAAAATCTTATAATCTTACAAAGGTTTACAGACACTGGTTCTCTCGTCCCGTTATTAAGGCGAAGGTGGAGGAAAAGGGAAAAAAATATAGACGGCAGGGTCGTGGAGTCTGTAAGCCAAACCTTCCATTTCTCCATGCTTCGGCTGCTCCGTTTCACGCTCCCTCACAGGCTGTACGACTTTTACCTACGTCGACCGGTGCGAAGATGCTGTCCGATGAAGCAACCAGCGAACCATAGCTGATATGCCAGCGTCACGGTTAGCGAACCATAGCTGACCAAGACCCTGCCCCACCTCTCCTTTAGTACCCCTAGTAACAGGCATAGCCTGGCTAACGGGGCAGGGATCGCCATAGTCCTCATGTTGGTGGAGTCTGCTAAAGAAGCATTGCACACCCCGTGCTTTTTAGCTGTACTTCGGGAGAGAAAAAGTACCTGCCATAACCCGCTCCAACGTCGATACGATGCTGTTCCTCAACATCGGCTGCAGAGAACACCAGCTCGCAGTTACAAGGAGACAGCACAAGACAAGACAAGACCGATGTAGACTCGAGGCAGTACTTCTCCGACTCCACTACTTCCCTGGGGAAAAGGGACTTGATCTGGGAGTCTGGATGAGGAGAAGGTACGATGGAATTCTGAATTGAAAGGAAACCCTAAGGTGGACGTAGAACATTTCTAAGGGATTCTTGAGAAATGTCCCATCGGCCACCTACCCCGGGGAGATCTGGTGGAAGACAGTGTAACATGGAGAGGCGCCGCGTCATTTGATGAGAAATTGAAGACCATGTAGCAGTATAAGGGAGATAACTGTTGTTTTTATGGAAAGGGGAACTGAGGAAAAGGGGATTCTCTTTCTGAACTTTCCTGAGGTCTGTCGAGATCCTTCTCGTGGGCTGAGAAACCCGTGACAAAATTGTGGGAGAGACTGTGAATGGGCTGTGATCTATGTTTGGATGTGTACCTGGGAGGATGGTTTTTGTAATGTCTCTGTCAAGAAAATGGATGTTTATATCTCTTCTGGAGTTGTGGAAGTATAAATGAACTCGCCATATGGCAGGGCAAACCTGCCGGGGGTCAGAATATCGTCATCACCATCTTCATTGTCATCCGATTCATCAATAAAATCTCATGTCAAGTGATACGCTGGACTGGCTTGAGTTCTGTTTCAGTGTGTTGCCAATTTAGGATTGAAAGAGCCTGGAGTGAAGGATGGCCTGGGGACAGTGAATAACTAACCCAGAAACACTCAGCAAACACGGCTTCCACTAGTGCCCCAACTTTTCATATAGTAACACAGTAAACACACTGGCACATACGATTTCACCCAAAAATGAAGACAAAAGGCGAAGCGTAAGACGACTGAACCTTGCAACAACAACAACAACATAAAAAGAGTGAATTGTTGCTGGTGTTGATTATGCTAGTCAAATATTAATAGAATCAGCCACTAGAAAACCTGCTCAATGAACTGATGCTTGACAAGTTTCTAAATATGTGTAAGCTTAAAAACCATAATCTAACACGCAATGGGCCACTAGAGAAACTATCATCACCCATTCCTGTCCTTCATTTCCATAATAATTATAAAACACACACATTTAAAAGTCAATATGACCAAATCTCTCATAAAATACCGATAGAAGACTTTATGATTCGAGTGGCTGAATCCAAAGAAAACTGACACTGAAAAAAAGAAGTGAGTTTCTCTTGTACAGAAAACTGGTTCCCTCATGCTGTATTTAGACGGTGGCAGTTCTAGATGTAAGCATAAGTTAAAGACGTTGCATCTCAGGGTCTCACGATCTGTACAGCCTCAAATATTCTTACTCTTCTTCTGCTTTCGAGGTTGTTGGTCACATCAAATCCTGATCCCTGTCGACATGGCAAACCTCACTGTCCTCTCCTGATAGGAGTCCCTAATCTTTTGTCCCAAGCTCGTGTCCTATGGCCATGTCTCAGGTCCCCATGGTTTGGGCACTCTTGAAGGATATAGTCTGGAGTCTGGACTTCACTGCCACATGGACATTCGTCTGTGTAAGACATTTTAAGTCGATGTAGATGGCCATTAGTTTGCAGGAGCATGTTCTTAGGCGAAAGAAGATGGTTTGCTGATGTCTTTGTAGTTGATATATTGCATCTAATTCGATGCTGCATTTCAGTTGTTTCTTCCATTCAGACATGCACTGGTTACGGATTATAGTTTTCGCCAAAAAATTTCTTCTTCTTCTTCTTTTACTTCTTCTTCTTCTTCTTCGTCGTCGTCGTCTCATCCTCCTCTTCTTTACTTCTTCTTCTTCCTCTTCTTTTTATTCTCCTCTTTCTCTTCTTCTTCCTTTTCTCCTCCTCCTTCTCCTCCTCTTCTTCTTCTTCTTCTTCTCGTCGTCGTCGTCTCATCCTTCTCTTCTTCTACTTCTTCTTCTTCCTCCTCTTTTTATTCTCCTCTTTCTTCTTCTTTTTCTCCTCCTTCTTCCTTTTCTTCTTCTTCTTCTTCTTTTCCTCCTCCTCCTCCTCCTTCTTCTTTTTCTTCCTCCTCTTCTTCTTTTCCTCGTCATTTTCCTCCTCCTCCTCCTCTTCTTATTTTTCTTCTTCTTCTTCTTTTTCTCTCCTCCTCCTCCACTTCTCCTCATCCTTCTCTTCTTCTTCTTCTGTTTCTCCTCCTCCTCTTCGCCGCCTTCTTCTTCTTCTCCTTCTTCTTCTTCTCTTCTTCTTTTTTTCATCTTCATCTTCTACTTCTGCTCCTCTTCTTCTTCTTCTTCTACTCCTCCTCCTGCTCTTCTTCTTCTCATCCTTCTTTCCTTTTTCTTCTTCTTTTCTTCTTCTTCTCCTCCTCCTGCTCTTCTTCTTCTCATCTTTCTTTTCTTTTTCTTCTTCTTTTCTTCTTCTTCTCCTCCTCCTGCTCTTCTTCTTCTCATCTTTCTTTCCTTTTTCTTCTTCTTCTCTTCTTCTTCTTCTTCTCCTCCTCCTCCTCCTACTCTTTGCCTTCTTCTTTTTCTTATGTTTTTTATTATTAATTTAATTTGTATATTTGTACTAAATGAAGTGTGTGGGAAGAATGAAAGATGGAGTGATGAAGGGCAGAATGTAAGACGGGCCTGCGTGCCCAATTCTTTACCCTTTAAAAATAAAGATTATTCATTCATTCATTCATTTATTCATCCATTCTCCTTCTTCTTCTCTTCTTCTTCTTTTTCTTCTTCTTCATCTTCTACCTCTGCTCCTCTTCTTCTTCTTCTACTCCTCCTCCTCTTCTTCTTCTTCTTCTTCTTCTCCTCCTCCTTTTCTTTTTCTTCTTCTCTTCCACCTCCTCTTCTTCTTCTCCTCCTCCTTTTCTTTTTCTTCTTCCTTTCCTCCTCCTCCTTCTTCTTCTTATCCTCCTCTTCTTCTTTTTCTTCTCATCCTCCTTCTCCTTTTCAGTTTTCTTCTGCATTTGCTTTTAGAATTTTATGTGGCTTTTTATGTGTAGTTTTAAAATGGATCTAAATCTAATTAACTGGAAAAATATTTTCGGACTGTCTATTTTTTCAGGTTCATAAAGAATGAGAATGTTTTAAATTGTTCGTGATATCAGCTTTATGACTTTGCACACAGGTTCATTATTTTATGTTAAAATTAGACTGCGTATTTTATAAGCGTTCAGTATGTGTAATAATGTACTTGAAAATTATTTTTCAGTTTACATTTAAATATTGTTTCCAGGGCATGCCATATTATAATAGAGATCAAGCCAGTCAAATGATAAATATGTGATCAGTAAATATGATGTCTTCAGATGAAGACACTTTGTATTTTTCACTTGAAATACCCTACTATGAAATAAGGGAAAAGAATATATATATATATTTGATGTAACTCAGTGTATTAAGTGTTACATTATCCCAGTAGTAAATTGTTTTTACGTGTTCAGAAACTTTATGTACACCCTATATATATATAGAACCACCCCTGCTTTCTTTGGAGGTGGGGATCCATTATGTTTCTACTGCTTTGACTGTTCTTTGGTTTCTGGTTGAAAATGATGAAAGAAAGTCTCATTCATAGTCAGAAATTCCCGAAGAAACTTTTCCGGATCTGCAGAAAAATGGGCAAGATTGTCTCTTGACATGTTGAGACGCTGTCGTTTGTGATCATCTCCAAGAAGTTTCGGCACCCATAGAGCTGATACCTTTGTCATTTGAAGATCATTGTGAATAATGACATGAAAACGTTACTGGGAGATATCCAACTCAGTAGCAATGTACCGTTTAGTTAGTCGTCGATCCTCCATTATCATGTCATGGATTCTGCCGGTGTTTTCATAGGTGGTTACCGTTCTTGGTCTTCCTGGACGGGGATCATCTTCCAGACTCTCCCTTCCATGTTTGAATTGAGCTGCCCATTTCTTCACTGTGCTGTAAGAAGGGGCACTCTCCCTTTGAGTCTTCACTATATCCTCATCGATCTTCTTCGATGATAAGCCCTTGATGCAGAGGTGGCGAATGACTGCTCGATGAGAAATGTTAACCATTTTCTCAATTTCTGCCAGTGCTTACCACTTCAGTAACCTGTAAAAAAATTGTGGTTGCAGTTAATTTCTTGAAACTTGGTGTCTAATCATACATTACCCAGATCTACAAATGCACCTAATATCAACTGTGTGTTTCAAGTATTTGTACCTTTGACGAGAACTTACCAATAACCCCTCTTATCTATCTATCTATCTATCTATCTATCTATCTATCTATCTATCTATCTATCTATCTATCTATCTATCTATCTATCTATCTATCTGTCTGTCTGTCTGTCTGTCTGTCTGTCTGTCTGTCTGTCTGTCTGTCTGTCTGTCTATCCTTCCGTCGGTCCGTCCGTCCGCCTGCTTGCCTGCTTGCCTGTCTGTCTGTCTGTCTATCCTTCCGTCGGTCCGTCCGTCCGCCTGCTTGCCTGCTTGCCTGTCTGTCTGTCTATCTATATTGTGCAACATTTTAACAAGAAGCCCCCTCAGGTGCTCACAGAGTCTAATTCCAACATTGGACGGGGAGAAGAACACTCTTCTTCTGTTTTTTTTCTTCGTTTTAAGAGCAGCTCAGTCCGAGGTTTTCAAGCGATGGAGACCGTTCATTTTTATTTAAAAAAAATTAAGTCACCGTGAAAACACACTTCGTGCCTGGCATGAAACTTGCCTTTTTTCCTAAGACTGAGCGAAGATAACTATTCTCTTCCTCATACGTCTAGTCTTGGCAGACTTTTCCCTCCTCATACGTCTAGTCTTGGCAGACAGGTCCAAACGTGCCGCACGGTTCCCGTGGAGCAAAAGAAAAAAGGCGAAAGCGACACGAGACGAGATCAAACTATACCAATTCCTTCTCTCTGTCTTCCTCCCTAAACTGTTTTGCGTTTAATCATTGTGGAAATTACATGATCCCTGTGCGTCTGTGAGCTTATAGTTCTGGCACTGATGCTGTATTTCAGCGGTTTCCAAACTATTTCATGTTGCAAACCCTTGAAACGAATGATAATTCACCCCGGTTCCATACTCAATTAAAAATCTTTACGCATTTCATGTATTCATCATAAATCTAGATTTTCTAAACTGACCTGCACCTGATTCTTCATGGGCACTGTGGTGAACAGATCAAGATTTAAATAGGATCGAAAGTAGACTGGTATGGCTTACATATTTCCCTGAGCCGATCCAAGAATAAGGCTTTCCAGGAAGCTCCACTACCAGAAGGAACCCATCGAAGCTTAACTCCTTTGTTGATCAAGCTGAAACACTGTTAAAGGGCATGTTTCCGTTATACTGGTGTATGATAAGATACGGCTGTGTCTAGATCTGATTGGACAACCCCCGTAAATTGTCATCTTTCCAACGAGTCAGCGCCCTCTTGCTGTATGGAAATAGGCATCAAACAAAATGAATCAGCATCATTCAGAAAACAAAATGAACCAGCATCATTCAGCAGAGAAAACAAAATGAATCAGCATCATTCAGCAGAGAAAACAAAATGAATCAGCATCATTCAGCAGAGAAAACAAAATGAATCAGCATCATTCAGAAAAGAAAATGAAATGAATCAGCATCATTCAGAAAAGAAAATGAAATGAATCAGCATCATTCAGCAGAGAAAACAAAATGAATCAGCATCATTCAGCAGAGAAAACAAAATGAATCAGCATCATTCAGCAGAGAAAACAAAATGAATCAGCATCATTCAGCAGAGAAAACAAAATGAATCAGCATCATTCAGCAGAGAAAACAAAATGAATCAGCATCATTCAGCAGAGAAAACAAAATGAATCAGCATCATTCAGAAAAGAAAATGAAATGAATCAGCATCATTCAGAAAAGAAAATGAAATGAATCAGCATCATTCAGCAAAGAAAATGAAATGAATCAGCATCATTCAGCAAAGAAAACAAAATGAATCAGCATCATTCAGCAAAGAAAATGAAATGAATCAGCATCATTCAGCAAAGAAAATGAAATGAATCAGCATCATTCAGCAAAGAAAACAAAATGAATCAGCATCATTCAGCAAAGAAAATGAAATGAATCAGCATCATTCAGCAAAGAAAACAAAATGAACCAGCATCATTCAGCAAAGAAAACAAAATGAATCAGCATCATTCAGCAAAGAAAACAAAATGAATCAGCATCATTCAGCAAAGAAAACAAAATGAACCAGCATCATTCAGCAAAGAAAACAAAATGAATCAGCATCATTCAGCAAAGAAAATGAAATGAATCAGCATCATTCAGTCACTAGATGTTGCGACGGTAAAAGCTGGCGATCATGTGTCCCCATTGTGTGCGGCTCGTGGTGTGTCTAGTGGTAAAAGTCGCTTTTTTTTCGGTTGTACCCGCTTGATCAGGCTGTTTATAGTTTTCTCTCGGTCTCCCTGTAACGACCCCCCCCCCCCCAATCTCTTTTAAAAAAATTTTCGAGCAGTTCTCATGTTCTTTATCTTCTGTCTTTTCATGACAAACTCAATGAGATGTGATTGCCACTTTCAGCTAAAAATTTCGCTGCTGGCGAGATTCTTCAGCTGCCGTGCGTGGAGTGGGGCTTCTCCTGGCCAGTGAAGAAAGGTGCGAATGGGGTTGACACGCGGTACCACTGTGGAAAAAGTGAAAAAAAGGATTAAGTGAAGTAAACAGTAGTCAAATCACAGCACCTCTGATCTGGAAGTCGGTCACGTCCTATGTGCACTCATATCGGGCGAAATGCCTGATCTAGCTAAACTCAGAGATTCTTCGGACTCCGCGCGTGGAGTGAAACTCCTCCCGGCCAATGAAGAAAATGCGAAAAAAGAAATTAGGGTTGCCGTGCGGCGCCGATGTGAAAAAGTGATGGAAAGGATAAAGTGAAGCTTACTCGGTATGTCCAGTGGTCCCACGGCAAGAGCTACTCATACCACGGCACCTTTGATCTAGAGGTCGACCATATCCGATGTACTGGTGAAATATGCGTAAACCGGCTTAAACAGCATGCCACGGTACCTCCGCTCTAGAGGTCGGTCACGTCCTAAACGCCCATAATGGGATAATATGCCTAAACCGGCTCAACCCAGAGGTGAAACTTACTAGTGGCGAGGATTCGTCCTCCTGGACAAAAGTTCCGTCTTGGTCACAACTAGTAAGGGTAGCGGCCACGACCACAAATTGCTGAAGTAGGAGACACTGGACTAGTGGCAGTCTAGATAGGCAACCACCTCTCACCCGGCGGGGATGTATGCGTATCCTAATCACGCTGAGGTTTTCCAGTGAGAAAATCCAACTCTAGATTATTCTGGTGCAACGAAAACCACGGTGTCACGCATTCCCGCTTCTGAGACTCACCAAGAATACAGGCTCAAGCCCTGCGATATACCAATTCCTTCTCTCTGTCTTCCTCCCTAAACTGTTTTGCGTTTAATCATTGTGGAAATTACATGATCCCTGTGCGTCTGTGAGCTTATAGTTCTGGCACTGATGCTGTATTTCAGCGGTTTCCAAACTATTTCATGTTGCAAACCCTTGAAACGAATGATAATTCACCCCGGTTCCATACTCAATTAAAAATCTTTACGCATTTCATGTATTCATCATAAATCTAATTTTCTAAACTGACCTGCACCTGATTCTTCATGGGCACTGTGGTGAACAGATCAAGATTTAAATAGGATCGAAAGTAGACTGGTATGGCTTACATATTTCCCTGAGCCGATCCAAGAATAAGGCTTTCCAGGAAGTTCCATTACCAGAAGGAACCCATCGAAGCTTAACTCCTTTGTTGATCAAGCTGAAACACTGTTAAAGGGCATGTTTCCGTTAATACTGGTGTATGATAAGATACGGCTGTGTCTAGATCTGATTGGACAACCCCCGTAAATTGTCATCTTTCCAACGAGTCAGCGCCCTCTTGCTGTATGGAAATAGGCATCAAACAAAATGAATCAGCATCATTCAGAAAACAAAATGAATCAGCATCATTCAGCAGAGAAAACAAAATGAATCAGCATCATCAGCAGAGAAAACAAAATGAATCAGCATCATTCAGCAGAGAAAACAAAATGAATCAGCATCATTCAGAAAAGAAAATGAAATGAATCAGCATCATTCAGAAAAGAAAATGAAATGAATCAGCATCATTCAGCAGAGAAAACAAAATGAATCAGCATCATTCAGCAGAGAAAACAAAATGAATCAGCATCATTCAGCAGAGAAAACAAAATGAATCAGCATCATTCAGCAGAGAAAACAAAATGAATCAGCATCATTCAGCAGAGAAAACAAAATGAATCAGCATCATTCAGCAGAGAAAACAAAATGAATCAGCATCATTCAGAAAAGAAAATGAAATGAATCAGCATCATTCAGAAAAGAAAATGAAATGAATCAGCATCATTCAGCAAAGAAAATGAAATGAATCAGCATCATTCAGCAAAGAAAACAAAATGAATCAGCATCATTCAGCAAAGAAAATGAAATGAATCAGCATCATTCAGCAAAGAAAATGAAATGAATCAGCATCATTCAGCAAAGAAAACAAAATGAATCAGCATCATTCAGCAAAGAAAATGAAATGAATCAGCATCATTCAGCAAAGAAAACAAAATGAACCAGCATCATTCAGCAAAGAAAACAAAATGAATCAGCATCATTCAGCAAAGAAAACAAAATGAATCAGCATCATTCAGCAAAGAAAACAAAATGAACCAGCATCATTCAGCAAAGAAAACAAAATGAATCAGCATCATTCAGCAAAGAAAATGAAATGAATCAGCATCATTCAGTCACTAGATGTTGCGACGGTAAAAGCTGGCGATCATGTGTCCCACTGTGTGCGGCTCGTGCTGTTTCTAGTGGTAAAAGTCGCTTTTTTTTCGGTTGTACCTGCTTGATCAGGCTGTTTATAGTTTTCTCTCTGTCTCCCTGTAACGACCCCCCCCCCCCCAATCTCTTTTAAAAAAAATTTTCGAGCAGTTCTCATGTTCTTTATCTTCTGTCTTTTCATGACAAACTCAATGAGATGTGATTGCCACTTTCAGCTAAAAATTTCGCTGCTGGCGAGATTCTTCAGCTGCCGTGCGTGGAGTGGGGCTTCTCCTGGCCAGTGAAGAAAGGTGCGAATGGGGTTGACACGCGGTACCACTGTGGAAAAAGTGAAAAAAAGGATTAAGTGAAGTAAACAGTAGTCAAATCACAGCACCTCTGATCTGGAAGTCGGTCACGTCCTATGTGCACTCATATCGGGCGAAATGCCTGATCTAGCTAAACTCAGAGATTCTTCGGACTCCGCGCGTGGAGTGAAACTCCTCCCGGCCAATGAAGAAAATTCGAAAAAAGAAATTAGGGTTGCCGTGCGGCGCCGATGTGAAAAAGTGATGGAAAGGATAAAGTGAAGCTTACTCGGTATGTCCAGTGGTCCCACGGCAAGAGCTACTCATACCACGGCACCTTTGATCTTAGAGGTCGACCATATCCGATGTACTGGTGAAATATGCGTAAACCGGCTTAAACAGCATGCCACGGTACCTCCGCTCTAGAGGTCGGTCACGTCCTAAACGCCCATAATGGGATAATATGCCTAAACCGGCTCAACCCAGAGGTGAAACTTACTAGTGGCGAGGATTCGTCCTCCTGGACAAAAGTTCCGTCTTGGTCACAACTAGTAAGGGTAGCGGCCACGACCACAAATTGCTGAAGTAGGAGACACTGGACTAGTGCAGTCTAGATAGGCAACCACCTCTCACCCGGCGGGGATGTATGCGTATCCTAATCACGCTGAGGTTTTCCAGTGAGAAAATCCAACTCTAGATTATTCTGGTGCAACGAAAACCACGGTGTCACGCATTCCCGCTTCTGAGACTCACCAAGAATACAGGCTCAAGCCCTGCGATACTCTGAATCTCTTATGGTCCTCTCATGGATCTCGTGTGGTCCTTTCGGGGACCATGGGACCTATCGAGGACCACAGGAGTAAATTCAGGAGGATCACGGGGCGGTCTTGGTGGTAGAAGCGAACAAAGAAGAAGAAGACATTTGACAGCTTAATATAAGCCATACTACTGTAGCGAAATAAAAACAAACTGGAACAAGTGAAAATAAAATCACTTCATCATCATCATCATCACCATCATCTTCTTCTTCTTCTTCTTCGCGGGTTGCGACGGTCATGTTTTTCAGTCCCTGCTTACCCAATAAAAAATACTACAACTTTTCATCATATCTGAAAAAATACTACAAGTTTTCATCATATCTGAAAAAACACTACAACTGTTCATCATATCTGAAAAAAATACTACAACTTTTCATCACATCCATTGTTGTTATTAAACAGAAAGAAATTTTAGAGCTATAAATCAGATGGATCCTTACATCTGAACAAATAATACACCCAAGTTCAAGGTTATTAACAAGATTAATCCTTGCACCTGAACTAATGTCCAGGTGGTGATTAGATAAATATTTACGACTGAACAGATACTACAAGAAGCCTCAGAGTTAGTAAAGAGACGAGTTCTTAAATATGAACAAATAATGGCTCTGGGGGCGGGGGGGGGGGAGAGACGCTGCCTAATTTGGCAGTCAGCAACCCGTAGAAAGCTGACACATGCTAGGGTCAGGGCTAGCGAACCATAGCTGATCAAGACCCTGTGCCTCATCTCCGTTGGTACTTCCAGTAACATACCTAGCCTGGCTAACAGAGCAGGGATTGCCACAGTTCCCCCATGGTGGGTGGAGTCTGTGCACTGAAGTACTGCATTTTAGCTCCAGTGAGAGACTGAAAAATACCCCCCCCCCGCCACAACTCGCTCCCAATCCGACTCTGTGCCTCATCATCTTTACCGCATAGGTTACAAACAACAATATGAAGAAGAAGTAATGTAACAAGGTTGGAGTTGACACAGAGATAAATAACTGCCTCTTAACAATAATCACTCACTCTCTCTCTTTCTCTCTCTCTCTCTCTCTCTGTTTCTCTGAACCTTAAGTGCCCAGGGCACATGGGGTTTCCGCAAGGGTTTTCCACAAATGCCTGTCCTTTGCCTTTTTTTCTGCTCTTGCCCAGGTGAGCCCTTTATTGCTCAACATCCTCTCTGCTGTTCTTCTCCATGTCTCTTTTGGTCAACCCTTACTTCTGTTCCCCTGTGGTGTCCATCTTAGTGCTATTTTTGGTAGTGAGTTGTCAGTCATTCGGAGCACATGTCCCAACCATCGCCATCGTCTTTCCTCAATAATTGTTGTCAGTGGCTTCATCTGCATTTCTGCCAACAAGATATTATTTCTTATGGTGTTTGGCCAAAATATTTTTCTAATTCTTCATAAACATTTAGTCTGGAAAGAATTCAACTTGTTTTCTATGGTTTTGGTGATTTTCCAGCATTCACTTCCATAGAGTAGTACACTTAGAACATTACTCTTAAATATCAGAAGTACAGTCGTACAATAATTTTTCTACGGTTAGTACTTTAACACTGAGGCAGTTACAACTTAGTTTGTGCGACGTGCGACCACCCGCCATCTCACCCCACGCCAATGTTAGATCGGGTCTTGCAAACGATGCGGAGAAATACCTCAAGCGAGCACTCATTGATTCTCCTTTCATGTCCCCACAATTCTGCCTCGTCTCCACCAGGCGACCTGCCTCGACTTACCCGCAGCGTGGAACTACTCACACTTCAAATGGTTGGTGGTAAATACACTTGCAGCTGATATTTCTAGTAATGGATTCAGCCGTCCTGTTAATAGCGAAATCGTGCTGAAAATGTGCACTACCTTGTTAATGTAATCTTCATTTGGGAGACTGTTTTCGTTCAAGTAAGTCCTTTGTGAAAAAGAATTTATATAAGTTACAAAGCGTTCTTTTCTTTCGAAAAAAAATATGTAGAAAAAAGTAGACAGCAATTGTTTATAAACTTTGCTTTATTAAATGTTATGTATAAGACAGCGGTTGTTTATAAACTTTTCTTTATTAAATGTTATGTATAAGACAACAGTTGTTCATAAACTTTGCTTTATTAAATGTTATGTATAAGACAGCAGTTGTTCATGAACTTTGCTTTATTAAATGTTATGTGTAAAGTGAAATGGTAAAGAAATATCCTCATTATGACACTTACTCTTATTGAAAAATGTTCTTGAAATTTGAAATTGTTGGAACACTTTGTTTGTATGAGGGGTGAGGTACGGGTGGGTGAGGTATGGGAATGGTTCTCTCACCCCACTCCACCCCCAACAACATTTTAATTGTGTTGGCCTGACGACGTTCGGGGGGGGGGGGGGTCGGTAGTGGGGAGCCGGGGTTATACTTCTGGACAGGCCCTATGAAAGAGGGGGAGAACCGGGTTTATACTCCTGGATAGGCCCTATGAAAGAGGGGGAGAACCGGGTTTATACTCCTGGATAGGCCCTATAAAAGAAGGGGAGAGCCGGGTTTATACTCCTGGGCAGGCCCTATGAAAGAGGGGAGAGCCGGGTTTATACTCCTGGACAGGCCCTATGAAAGAGGGGAGAGCCGGGGTTATACTCCTGGGCAGGCCCTATGAAAGAGGGGAGAGCCGGGTTTATACTCCTGGATAGGCCCTATGAAAGAGGGGGAGAACCGGGTTTATACTCCTGGATAGGCCCTATAAAAGAAGGGGAGAGCCGGGTTTATACTCCTGGGCAGGCCCTATGAAAGAGGGGAGAGCCGGGTTTATACTCCTGGACAGGCCCTATGAAAGAGGGGAGAGCCGGGTTTATACTCCTGGACAGGCCCTATGAAAGAGGGAGAGAGCCGGGGTTATACTCCTGGACAGGCCCTATAAAAGAGGGAGAGAGCCGGGTTTATACTTCTGGACAGGCCCTATGAAAGAGGGGAGAGCCGGGTTTATACTCCTGGGCAGGCCCTATGAAAGAGGGGAGAGCCGGGTTTATACTCCCGGACAGGCCCTATGAAAGAGGGGAGAGCCGGGTTTAACTCCTGGGCAGGCCCTATGAAAGAGGGGAGAGCCGGGGTTATACTCCCGGACAGACCCTATGAAAGAGGGGAGAGAACCGGGTTATACTCCTGGACAGGCCCTATCAAGCGAGCACTCATTGATTCTCCTTCATGTCCCCACAATTCTGCCTCGTCTCCACCAGGCGACTGCCTCGGACTTACCCCGCAGCGTGGAACTACTCACACTTCAAATGGTTGGTGGTAAATACACTTGCAGCTGATATTTCTAGTAATGGATCAGCCGTCCTGTTAATAGCGAAATCGTGCTGAAAATGTGCACTACCTTGTTAATGTAATCTTCATTTTGGAGACTGTTTTCGTTCAAGTAAGTCCTTTGTGAAAAAGAATTTATATAAGTTACAAAGCTTTCTTTTATTTCGAAAAAAAATATGTAGAAAAAAGTAGACAGCAATTGTTTATAAACTTTGCTTTATTAAATGTTATGTATAAGACAGCGGTTGTTTATAAACTTTTCTTTATTAATTGTTATGTATAAGACAACAATTGTTTATAAACTTTGCTTTATTAAATGTTATGTATAAGACAACAGTTGTTCATAAACTTTGCTTTATTAAATGTTTTGTGTAAGACAGCAGTTGTTCATAAACTTTGCTTTATTAAATGTTTTGTGTAAGACAGCAGTTGTTCATAAACTTTGCTTTATTAAATGTTTTGTGTAAGACAGCAGTTGTTCATAAACTTTGCTTTATTAAATTTTATGTATAAGACAGCAGTTGTTCATAAACTTTGCTTTATTAAATTTTATGTATAAGACAGCAGTTGTTCATGAACTTTGCTTTATTAAATGTTATGTGTAAAGTGAAATGGTAAAGAAATATCCTCATTATGACACTTACTCTTATTGAAAAATGTTCTTGAAATTTGAAATTGTTGGAACACTTTGTTTGTATGAGGGGTGAGGTACGGGTGGGTGAGGTATGGGAATGGTTCTCTCACCCCACTCCACCCCCAACAACATTTTAATTGTGTTGGCCTGACGACGTTCGGGGGGGGGGGGGGGGGGGTCGGTAGTGGGGAGCCGGGGTTATACTTCTGGACAGGCCCTATGAAAGAGGGGGAGAACCGGGTTTATACTCCTGGATAGGCCCTATGAAAGAGGGGGAGAACCGGGTTTATACTCCTGGATAGGCCCTATAAAAGAAGGGGAGAGCCGGGTTTATACTCCTGGGCAGGCCCTATGAAAGAGGGGAGAGCCGGGTTTATACTCCTGGACAGGCCCTATGAAAGAGGGGAGAGCCGGGTTTATACTCCTGGGCAGGCCCTATGAAGAGGGGGAGAGCCGGGGTTATACTCCTGGATAGGCCCTATGAAAGAGGGGGAGAACCGGGTTTATACTCCTGGGCAGGCCCTATGAAAGAGGGGGAGAGCCGGGGTTATACTCCCGGACAGACCCTATGAAAGAAGGGAGAGAACCGGGTTTATACTCCTGGACAGGCCCTATGAAAGAGGGGAGAGAACCGGGTTTATACTCCTGGACAGGCCCTATGAAAGAGGGGGAAGAACCAGGTTTATACTCCTGGGCAGGCCCTATGAAAGAGGGGAGAGCCGGGTTTATACTCCTGGACAGGCCCTATGAAGGAGGGGAGAGCCGGGTTTATACTCCTGGGCAGGCCCTATGAAAGAGGGGAGAGCCGGGTTTATACTCCTGGGCAGGCCCTATGAAAGAGGGGAGAGCCGGGTTTATACTCCTGGACAGGCCCTATGAAAGAGGGGAGAGCCGGGTTTATACTCCTGGGCAGGCCCTATGAAAGAGGGGAGAGCCGGGTTTATACTCCCGGACAGGCCCTATGAAAGAGGGGAGAGCCGGGTTTATACTCCTGGGCAGGCCCTATGAAAGAGGGGGAGAGCCGGGGTTATACTCCCGGACAGACCCTATGAAAGAGGGGAGAGAACCGGGTTTATACTCCTGGACAGGCCCTATGAAAGAGGGGAGAGAACCGGGTTTATACTCCTGGACAGGCCCTATGAAAGAGGGGAGAGAACCGGGTTTTACTCCTGGGCAGGCCCTATGAAAGAGGGAGAGGGAGAGAGCCGGGGTTATACTCCTGGGAAGGCCCTATGAAAGAGGGGGAGAACCGGGTTTATACTCCTGGGCAGGCCCTATGAAAGAGGGAGAGGGAGAGAGCCGGGGTTATACTCCTGGGCAGGCCTATGAAAGAAGGGGAGAGCCGGGTTTATACTCCTGGACAGGCCCTATGAAAGAGGGAGAGGGAGAGAGCCGGGGTTATACTCCTGGGCAGGCCCTATGAAAGAGGGAGAGAGCCGGGGTTATACTCCTGGACAGGCCCTATGAAAGAAGGGGAGAGCCGGGTTTATACTCCTGGCAGGCCCTATGAAAGAAGGGGAGAGCCGGGTTTATACTCCTGGACAGGCCCTATGAAAGAGGGAGAGCCGGGTTTATACTCCTGGGCAGGCCCTATGAAAGAGGGAGAGCCGGGTTTATACTCCCGGACAGGCCCTATGAAAGAGGGAGAGCCGGGTTTATACTCCTGGGCAGGCCCTATGAAAGAGGGGAGAGCCGGGGTTATACTCCCGGACAGACCCTATGAAAGAGGGAGAGAACCGGGTTTATACTCCTGGACAGGCCCTATGAAAGAGGGAGAGAACCGGGTTTATACTCCTGGACAGGCCCTATGAAAGAGGGGGAAGAACCAGGTTTATACTCCTGGGCAGGCCCTATGAAAGAGGGAGAGGGAGAGAGCCGGGGTTATACTCCTGGGAAGGCCCTATGAAAGAGGGGGGAGAACCGGGTTTATACTCCTGGGCAGGCCCTATGAAAGAGGGAGAGGGAGAGAGCCGGGGTTATACTCCTGGGCAGGCCCTATGAAAGAAGGGGAGAGCCGGGTTTATACTCCTGGACAGGCCCTATGAAAGAGGGAGAGGGAGAGAGCCGGGGTTATACTCCTGGGCAGGCCCTATGAAAGAGGGAGAGAGCCGGGGTTATACTCCTGGACAGGCCCTATGAAAGAGGGAGAGAGCCGGGGTTATACTCCTGGACAGGCCCTATGAAAGAAGGGGAGAGCCGGGTTTATACTCCTGGGCAGGCCCTATGAAAGAAGGGGAGAGCCGGGTTTATACTCCTGGACAGGCCCTATGAAAGAGGGGGGAGAACCAGGTTTATACTCCTGGACAGGCCCTATGAAAGAGGGAGAGGGAGAGAGCCGGGGTTTATACTCCTGGACAGGCCCTATGAAAGAGGGGGGAGAACCAGGTTTATACTCCTGGACAGGCCCTATGAAAGATGGAGAGGGAGAGAGCCGAGGTTTATACTTCTGGACAGGCCCTATGAAAGAGGGAGAGGGAGAGAGCCGGGGTTTATACTCCTGGACAGGCGCTACGAAAGAGGGAGAGAGCCGGATTTATACTCCTGGGCAGGCGCTATGACAGAGGGAGAGAGCCGGGGTTTTACTTTTTATCTTCCGACTTTGTGTGCTGTGTTCTCATCATTGACTTCTCCTTGAACCCCCTTTCAGTTTTTCCGTTACTCATCTTCTGCAATATCTATCATTTCCCGGCATTTCCTTTGCACAAAATCAAATAAAGAGATACTCAAGAGATTAGGTGTCGCTCGTAAATGCCATCAGAATTAGAAAGCTGAGATAACTCGGCCAGATCAAGAGACCTCGGAGAGGTTGATAGTACAATAGTGCCCGCAAAAGAGAAAAAAGGGGCCTCATCGCCGCAGGTGGACTCAGGACATCACGGAAAGTCTTAATACGTCATTGCGAGACGCTGGTCAGCTTGCGTAAGACCGCATTGCGCTCAGGGAGGCAGTGAAAGGGTTAATTTTCTGTAAACGACACGTCACATGAATATTATTTCTTTTGCACAAAGGAAAGAAAGAAAGAAAACTAGTTTGTTTTATGCCTATCGTTTTATCAGGCAGCACGTGGCCAGCCCATTGCTACCGCGTATATCTCAAAGATGAACACAGTTTGCACTACTTTTATTCCATAGAAATCAGTATTTCCAGTGACTATCACAGCTTTCTGCTTTAGACAGCATCTCCATGATTTGTTATGAAATTACAGCCCTGCTCCCTGCATTGAGAAATGATAGAGCCATCATATCTGTGTGTACTTCTGACGTTGTGTTCTCGCGGCTGGGTGGTTGCTTGTCCTATAGGAGGTAATGTTTCGAATCGCGATCGTGCTCTTACTATTTTTTTTTTTCTTTCTCTCACTTCGGAAATGTTCTGTCTGCACTCTTTCGACACTCTCTCACTTGACTGAGCCCAGGTTTTGTTGTTTTCACTTTGCTACATTTCCTCTCTTCACCGCACTTTTTGATTGGACCGTTGATTTAGTTGGTGTACAAAAATGGGATTAATCTTATATAGCTACAAACCAGGCATTACTGATACCTCACTTATATCTTATATAGCTATAAACCAGGCACTACTGATACCTCACTTATATCTTATATAGCTATAAACCAGGCATTACTGATACCACATTTATATCTTATATAGCTATAAACCAGGCATTACTGATACCTCACTTATATCTTATATAGCTATAAACCAGGCATTACTGATACCACATTTATATCTTATATAGCTATAAACCAGGCATTACTGATACCACATTGATATCTTATTTAGCTATAAACCAGGTATTACTGATACATCACTTATATCTTATATAGCTATAAACCAGGCATTACTGATACCACACTTATATCTTATATAGCTATAAACCAGGCATTACTGATACCTCACTTATATCTTATAAAGCTATAAACCAGACACTACTGATACCACACTTATATCTTATATATAGCTATAAACCAGACATTACTGATACCACACTTATATCTTATATAGCTACAAAAAAGGCACTACAGATACCACACTTATATAGCTACAAACCAGGCACTACAGATACCACACTTATATAGCTATAAAGCAGGCACTACAGATACCACACTTATATCTTATATAGCTACAAACCAGGCACTACAGATACCACACTTATATCTTATATAGCTACAAATCAGGCACTACAGATACTACACTTATATCTTATATAGCTATAAACCAGCACTACAGATACCACACTTATATCTTATATAGCTACAAACCAGGCACTACAGATACCACACCCAGATGTGCTATATAAAGGTGTACGTATTCTTGTTCTAGGCTTTCAAGAACGGCAAACTCTGGATTCATCGTGTTCTATTTCTTCATGCTGAATCCAGTCTTTTGCTCGTCTTCGTCTGGTTATTTTGTGCCATGTCCAGTGCTGGACCATCTCAACTCTTGTGCTTTATATCAAGGTACTTTGCCTACGACGCAGAGGAGCGTGGCATGGAGACTAGGTTACAATGGTTTGCTTGAAAATCCCAGGTTGATCCTACAAATGAGCTTTTTAATAGATTTGTCCATAATCCTGGTGGCTGACAAACCTTACTGTGGTTGCTAGGCTGGGAGAATCTCAGTTGCGCAACGAAGAGGTGGAATAGAAGCTTGCCAGATCTGGTTCAGTGGCTGTGATAAACCAGTACCGTCGCTCTAGTAGCCATCATTATTTACAGTCACGTGGTAGTCGGCCATTTTTTTCTTTTGGTACACAAATGTCCAACACAGCGCAGCTTCTGAACTTATTTCCAGACATATAAGACGTACTTCCCAAATTAACCCTGCGTCCTATATCCCGATGTTAGGTTTATTGTCTTGTCTTGTGCTATCTCCCTGTAGCTGCGAGCTGGTGTTCTTTGCAGCCGATGTTGTGAAGATGTTGAGGCACAACATCGTATCAGCTTTGGAGCGGGTTATGGCAGCTATCTTTTCAGTCCTGCAGTACAGCTAAAAAGCAGGGGGATGTGCAATGCTTCTTTAGCAGACTCCACCACCATGGGGACTATGGCGATCCTTGCCCCGTTAGCCAGGCTATGCCTGTTACTGAGGGTACCAACGGAGAGGTGGATCAGGGGTCTTGGTCATCAGTGGTTCGCTAACTCTGACGCTAGCACATCAGCTATGGGTCGCTGACTGCCTACTCGGACAACAGACCTTGTGGTAGAGGTTACCAATACAAGACTAATACCTCGAACACTCATGTCTTAGGCGCTGGTCTTCTGATAATCCTAGAGCGATATATATATATATATGATTACGAATGATTAAATTATGATTGCAAACCAAAACCATAACAGAATATTATAAAAAAAACAATACCCAGCAGCCCATGTCTTAATAGTTTATTCGTTTCCACAATTTCAATATAATAACAATGAAAAAAAGGTAGAAATATCTGGAGAATGACCAGAATGTGACACGGAGACACGAAGCCTGCTGATGTAGTAAGCGAAATGGCGCCGATCGACTTTCTGAGGGCGATGTTGCCCGCCACAAACCATCAGAAGAAAAAGAAGATCTCTCTCTCTCTCTCTCTGAACCTTAAGTGCCCAGGGCACATGGGGCTTCCGCAAGGGTTTTCCACAAATGCCTGTCTTTCGCCTTTTTTTCTGCTCTTGCCCAGGTGAGCCCTCTATTGCTCAACATCCTTTCTGTTGTTCTTCTCCATGTCTCTTTTGGTCTACCCTTACTTCTGCTCCCCTGTGGTGTCCATCTTAGTGCTATTTTTGGTAGTGAGTTGTCAGTCATTCGGAGCACATGTCCCAACCATCGCCAGCGTCTTTCCTCAATAATTGTTGTCAGTGGTTTCATCTGCATTTCTGCCAATAAGATGTTATTTCTTATGGTGTTTGGCCAAAATATTTTTTTAATTCTACGTAAACATTTAGTCTGGAAAGAATTCAACTTGTTTTCTAAGGTTTTGGTGATTTTCCAGCATTCACTTCCATAGAGTAGTACACTTAGAACATTACTCTTAAATATCCTGATTTTCATATTTATGCTTAGTTTATTTGATTTCCATATATTCTGTAGCATTGCAAAAGCCTGGTTTGCTTTAGTAAGTCTGCTGTTGATGTCCTCTGTGCTGTCTCCATTTTCTACTACTCTGCTGCCAAGGTATACAAATTCGTTGACCTCCTCCACTAACTTGTTATCTACTCTGAGTACATTTCTGTTGTTTGCATTCTGGGTTAACTTGTTTATTTTATCTTGCATATCTTTGTGAAGAAGAAGATACATTCTGAATAATTCGAAAATAGCGCAAAATCTGGAAAGTGCAATAAAGCGAGTAGTAAACAGTAATAATAATAAAGCGTTGCTAAAATTGCTAAAATACCATGTCTCAACTATACCATTTTACTTATTTTCTGAATAAAATTATTGGTAAATTTGTTCAGGTAATAAATAGTTTTATGGTGAAGCCGTGGGCCATAATTTGTATCAAAGTGGCGTTAGTGATAGAGGCATGAGTCTGTGCCGCTTCGACAGTACGACAGTTTGTGAGCTGGTCGATAAATCCCAAACAAGTTAGCCCACGCAAGTTTTCCGTGGGTGTGGATATATCTGTTTTTATTAGGTTAGTTGCTGGTTTTGCGTAAGAAGTTCAGTGGAGAATATCCAAAAGCATATAATCTTGAACGAAAACCATATTAAGGGGCCTGTTATAATGTTCAAGGAAATTATGTTTCTTTTTTCGAAAATATTATTTGCCAAATTATTTTAATTAGATTTCATTTCATCCTTCCCGTGCCGTTAAACCTCAAATAGGGCCCGCATGGTAGTTCGCCAAGATGTCCTGTCTTCGGCGAGTTTTTCAATCTCATCAAGGGATGTTATGCCAACTGAATTGGCTTCTCTTAACAATGTCCTCTTTAGAGTTTCACGTGGTCGACCTCTTTTTCTTCGGCCTGTTGTGTTCCATTTGATAGCTTGTTTGAGGATTCTCTGATTGTTTCTTCTCATCACATGGCAGAAATATGTCCACCTTTTTTGGCTGTCTTATTGTTTGGCTGTCCATAGTATTCTTAACATTCTTCGTAGGAACCACATTTCATCTGCCTCTAATGCTCTTGTTATTGGTTTTGTCCATGATTCGCTTCCATATAGTAGTACTGGCTCGTTATAGAATTTCAAGACTACACTTGTATTCCTGGCATCTACTGACAAAGATGGACAGCACAAAAGACACTTTATTTTCTGAAATGCTACCCTTGCCTGGCATATTCTGTTTCTGACCTCTGTGGTACATAACCCATCTGATGTTATCGTTGTACCAAGATACTTGAATTTGTCCACTTGTTTTAATGTTATTCCTTTGATTTGTACATTACATTCTGGTACACATTTATTTTTGGACACGACCATCGTTTCTGTTTTCTTACTGTTCAGTGATGGTCCTTTATATTCACTTTCTGCCACTACTACATATAGCAGCTCTTTTAGATATTTTTTTTTTCATTGCTATTAGAACTGTCGTCAGCGTATCTCAGGTTATTGATGTCATGCACTCCAACTGTTATCCCAGGCTTGTTGGTAATGGCTCTCATAATATTCTCGCTGAAGAGAGAAAACAATATTCCGTAGCAGGAATCACATATTACAGGACAGAGGTGCATGGTTCCGTTTTATAAAAAAAGATAGAAAGAGTGAGGAAAGTGGACAGAAATAAGAAAGACAGAAAGTGAGATGAGCACATATAAATGAAGAACATACAACAATTCAATGTTTAGACAAAAGCCTTGAGGATCACATTAAAAAAAAACACAACACAACAGATGAAAACGAAAAAAAAAACAAATGAAAAATTAAACTTAGCTTTCTTGGTCTTCTCCTAGTAGGAAAGACAGGTAAAAATGTATTATGAAGCATTGGTCTTCTGTTTCTCCTATGAGTTATCAGGAATTAAAATACTGATGGTATAGTTTCTTCTCTCTATAGTAAATTCAAGAGTAACTCTCATTTAACTTACATACACAAGTTTTGCTCGAATATACTTCTTTCCATTAATATACTGACACCTATGCCTGTAGCTCAGTCTCGTGTGCCTGGACTGTAGGCAGATACTGACAGGTTTCAAAAACAAAAACATAACTGGACACCCACCTCACTGCCATTTGGATCGCTGAGTTGACATTGCTTCCTACATTTCACAGTGTGACCTGTAATGTACCCATCTTTTACAACTTCCAATGGTGTGAATGTGTGCCACAAATAAAAAGCTTTGTCAAATGGAGGAGATGTAGTAGAGTCTTAGAGTGTCATGAGATGACCCGTTTGTTAGCTGTAGAGTGATATGCTTGTTTTAGTCAACATTTTCTTTCTTTCTTTCTTTCTTTCTTTCTTTCTTTCGTACACAGCTGATCCTTATAACACTACACACAGGCTCTAAAATTCTCCTGTAGGCTGCAGTAGATTAGATGAATCCCTTAGTTTATCTGTAAAACTGAAAGTGCCTTGCCTCAAGGTTTCTGTACACAAGATGGAGCCTGCACAGAATGTCCGCACTCCTAGTTTTAGTTGTTGCGGAAATTTGTCATTAAGAGCATGCTTTATTTCTTTTACCGGGACCTGTTTTTCACCACCGCCACCATTAACACACCACCACCAATACCACAACACCGCCACCATTACCACATCACCACCAATACCACAACACCGCCACCCCACCACCATCATCATCATGATCATCATCATCATCTCGTCCCATAAATCCCTAACTAGACTGTGCTCTGTAATCTTCCCCAGCATAGAAGCAGATGAGATGAGTCAGGAAATTACTGCTACTCTTTGCATTAAATTCGTCAAATTTGTATTGTATTTTTTCTGATATATTTTGTCCTGTACGTTTCTGTATGGTTAAAGTGTAAACTGAAACGTTGCAACTGTGCGCTCCACTAACTAAGCTGTTCTAACCTTTGTTTTAACCAGTTTTAACATGGAAGTCCATCTTTGTCAGTTTTACTATTTCATTTTTATTACCGTTCCTTTAAAAAAAAAGGAGTCTGATGAATTTATTGAACAACTTTGTTTTACAATATATTATTATACATTCATAGATATAAGTAAGTACAAGCTTTGATAGGGCAGAAAATAATCTAAAATGATACCGTCTCGTTTTCGTGGAAAGCACCGGAGGTCCCAGACCTCAAAGTTTGCATGTGTGCCAAACACGCTTGTCACGCTGTTGTAGGTAAGACATCTGCGTGAACTTGTATAAGATGGGGCAGTCCTATTTTCGGACCCCTACCCTATTCCACGTTTTGCCTCTGGGGTCTTAGCTCTCTGACCCCCTCCCCCCTCCCCCCGGGTCTCTGGCTTGACATTAGGCTTGGCTAAAGGCCTGATTTCTATACTGCGGCCTAATTCCGGCATAGATTGTCTTCTGCGATTTTCTTCTCGTACACAGAGAAATATAGATATCTCACGCATGAGAAGATTATTGATCTCGTAATTTTTTTCTGATAGTAGGAAATCGCAAGTCACATCATCCTGGACGTGATGGATATTCATTTCCTAGTTGATGGGGATATTCGCGGACGCTGAAGTGGAAACGATGAAAGCAGCCTTTGTTGTTATTTCTTCCACTTGCTCATCTTTCCGTGAGCTGGTGAGAAATTAAGTTACGTGGTTACAGTGGTTCTCAACGGGGTGGTAAGTGACTCCCCGGGTAGGAGTTTCAAGTCTGTTTTATATGGTAAACTGCCTGCAGTTTCAGAAATGCACATTATAAAAGAATGTATAATGGTGAAAATCCTTTCTGGGTGATAATTTTAATGTACGGTTGGAGGATTAGGAGGCGGTCTGAGTTGAAAAGGGAGAATGAATGAATGAGAAAGAATGAATGATCTTTATTTTTAAAGGGTAAAGAATTGGGAACGCAGGCCCGTCTTACATTCTGCCCTTCATCACCCCATCTTTCATTCTTCCCACACACTCGATTTAATACAAATATGCAAATTAAATTAGGAAAAAACATATCAAAAGAGTGTAAGATTTAACTATTACGTTCAAAGTAAAAGAGAAAAATTAATTAACCTAATAAAATAGCTCTCACGCACACATACACACACATACATATACATAAACAAAAATACATTGTAAATACAGATCTTCTAACATATGTTTTTTTAACAAACATTAAAATAATTTCTAACAATATCTAACACGTAACTTTCCGAACTATGTTATTTTAGTTCTTGGTGGTTGGCGAGTCATGGGTTGAGAGAGTGCTGATTATTTTATGGAGGCATATAATTACAAGCAAGTAAATAATGAAACAGGTTTGAGTTAAAGGATGAAGTATTACCAATGGATTTTAAATGGTAGGGGAGGGTGTTCCAGAGTTGTACTGCAGAGTATGCAGAGAATTGATAGATGAGACGTTGGGAACTACTGGTTTAGATATTTATAGGATGCGGACGGGCCAGGAAAGCTCCTTGATGCATATCGAGACTCCTCGGGCAACAGATAATGCGTCTAATAGCCGTAACCGTAATTAATGGTCGTATGATTTTAATATCCGTAAGTAGTACATATTACATGAGTTTTAGCCCCATAATGTGGGAGCAAAGATGACTGTGTTAATAACCAGACAGTTGTCAAGGCCAACGAATCTTAGCTACCCAAGACTTTGTTACAGTCTTTCCATTAATGTTCCCAGTAAAAAATTCACCCTGATCAAGTGGAGGCAGGGATCGCCATAATCTCCAAGGTGGTGGAGTCTGCTAAGAAAGCACTGCACCTTTTCCTGCTCTTTAGCTTCACTCAAGGTTTGCACACATAAAAATAAATGCCGTAGTCCACTCTAGGCTTGGCACAATGCCTGTTCTGCAATATCTTCACCACACTGGCTGCAAAGAAGATCCTGCCAGCAGTTCCAAGGAGACAGAATAACAACAGCAGTAACAATAACAGAACTAACAATAACATCGTTATGTGCCCGTGCTCCTGACAAGGAGGATACCCCCCCCCCCAAAAAAAAAGCTGTTTTAATCTATTCTTGGTGTTTTCATTTGCTGTGTTGTTTTTGAATGTGATCTTTTTGGAAAATGCTTTTGCAGAATATTGGATTGTTGTATGTTCTTCATTTATACGTGCTCATCTTACTTTCTGCCATTCTTGTTTTTGCCCTCACTCTTTCTATCTTTTTTTGTTTTTGTTTTGTTTTGTTTTGTTTTTTGGGTTATAAAAGTGAAACACACATCTCCATTTCCATCATAACACTAACAACAGTTTCAAAAGCCGTATTCGTCATCCATGACCTTACGACTATCATTATCACCATCTCCATCATCATCATCATCGCCATTATCATTTCTTGTCACCATCAGAGACGCATAAAGGAAAAACAAAAATCCCTTCCTTACAGTCCAGCCTTTAAGGACGTAGCTCTGTAAATTGATTTTTAAAAAAAATTATTTTCGAGTTCTGTCTGAAAGATTCATCTTCGTGAGCCTCTCTGTTTGTCATGTCCTGTGTCCTGATGTTGATTCAAGTCCACTGGATGTCTTCATCTGCTGTTCTCCGTGTCATCTCATCTGCTTTATATCAAGATTTATGTAATCTATTTCCATACAGTGTTAGGTTACAACGTCCATTTCTTTTACCTCCACTCAACATTTTGTCTAGTTCTCAGAACCTTACGTTAATTAACATTTTATTTTTGCATAAATTAAATGTTAACCTCCAGTTAATTAGCCTCTGATGTAGCAGAACAGGTTACAGGGTAGATAACTTTGCAGAAGTTTTTGATAATCTTAAAGGTAGATAGAGGTGTATGTTGTAGTTTTACAAAGTGGCAGTGGGAGTGCGTAAAGTGAGAAAAAACGAATAGAAAGTATGACAACGTACAAATGAAAAACATACAACATCCGATATTTCGACGTGAGCCTTTTTCGAGGATTACATGCACAAACGAGACAAAAAACAAATAACTAAACGAAGAACTTATCTTAATATGGCCTCCTCCAGAAGTAGGAAACAGAAAAATGAGTGTCCACTAGAAGATGCATGGAGACCGAGCGGGACACACAAAGGATAAGCCGATAGAGCCAAAGAAAGAGGTGGAGAGAGAGGAGGAAAACATGTGGTAGAAGGGGGGGGGAAGGGCAACAGAAACATGATAGCCGCTAGAGGATAAGGTGTCGGTGGAGGGGGAAAGGGGAAGCGGAGAGATAATGAATGAAGAACATAAACACCTGCAAGGAGAAAATGTGAAACTGGTGAATAGGACAAGACCATATAAACACCAATATATTGCCAGAGAAGTAAAGGTGGAAGGAGAAATGTTTATCAGGAAACTGAGCCCATGAATATTGTGGATGAAAGCCAGACACTGGAAGTCTTTTGGCCAAACACCATAAGAAATAACATCTTGTTGGCAGAAATGCAGATGAAGCCACTAACAGCAATTATTGAGGAAAGACGCTGGCGATGGTTGAGACATGTGCTCCGAATGACTGACAACTCACTACCAAAAATAGCACTAAGGTGGACACCACAGGGGAACAGAAGTAAGGGTAGACCAAAAGAGACATGGGGAAGAACAACAAAGGATGTTGTGCAATAGAGGGTTCACCTGGGCAAGAGCAGAAAAAAAGGCAAAGGACAGGCATTTGTGGAAAACCATTGCGGACGCCCCATGTGACCTGGGCACTTAAGGTTCAGAGAGAGAGAGAGAGAGAGAGAGAAGAAAAGAGGGTTTCGGTAAGGAGGGGTAGCTAGGAGAAAGAAAGCAGAGTAAAAAAAAGGGGGGGTGAAAAACTAAAGAAGTTACAGAAAGCTGAAAACATTGTTAAGTCCAGCTGGGTTGAGACAGCCAGCAGAACAAGAGCAGATCGCGCTAACAGAAATGTCCTGTTTTTCTCAGTGGTTGCTAAAGCACACATGTTTAGCCACAGGTGTCCAGGCCCTCTTAGAAATATCATTAAGACGTTGGCGAAAACGATCTCCTAAGCGTAAACTGGTCTTCCCCTATGTACTTCATACCACAACGTTTGCACATAATAGCATAAATAACATTGCGTAAAGTGCAGGTGAAACCCTCCTGAACTGATAACGTGGACTTAGGGAAGGAGATCTGGCTAGCCTCGACAACAAACAAACAAGTGTTGCATCTACGGCGTCCACAACGTCTGGCACAATAAAAAGTGTCATCTGTCTTAAGGCGACTACGAACTAAAAGGACCCTGAGGTTCTTGTCCCTTCTGTAGGTCACCAATGGGGGTTCCCCAAAAAGTTCACGTGTATCAGGCTCGGTCTGGAAGAGATGGAGATGGCGAAACAGTATGTTTGTAGGTTAGTCTCTACTCTCCCTCCACACCCCTCTTATTCGATATCTCTTCACGTCACCATGCCTTTTAAAATCGCATCACCAAATCTCTCAAGTCTTTTATTACTATCTCTTTCAGTCTTCTGCCACCTCTCCTTTCCCGCACCGCCACTGACCTCGCTTATGCCATGTACAAGAAGACGCAGTTCACCTCTCACGTTAATTTTCTCAACAACTGTCTTCGCCTGAAGGTTGTTCCTAAAGGTTTTACTTCTAAGTTTTCACCGGCCATGGGCACTCTCTACCCCAGGATCCGTCAGCGTCTTTGTGCTATCCAAACCAAAGCCGCTTTTCAACGCATGCGCTGTGTTGTTGAGGGGCACATTAAACTCCTCTCTGATCTTGATAGTCAGATCGCTCAACTCTCTGCCCGTCTCCACCAAGTTACACATGATAATTACCTCATTTATCGCCTGATCCGAGAGATTATTCACTCCACCAACAGACAATTCTACCTGCAACTTTCTTCTCTAAAAAAGCATAAACTTTCTGCTATCCGTCCCTGTACAGCCTCTCTCCAACCCACCACCGCTTCTGCTGCCACTAAGGTGATTTATATCCCTCCCGATATACCACCTTCGGCTGATGAATTGTCTGTCCTGGGGAAAGGTTTACAGTTTGTTCCCCTCCGTCCTTCTGCTGACCAGTTCTCACTCCTTCAAGATGTCCACCGTTTCCATCGCAGACTGCGTTTGAAGTTCTATTTCCAAGACGAGTACCAACCTTCATCATCCCAATCCACTTCCGATGATGACCCTTTCTCTCGCTTCTCTAAACAACCACCCACCTGGACACCTTCAGCAGGAGCTTCTCGTTCCTTGGACCTGTACATTGATCACACTCTCCATGAAATTTGCAATGCTCTCATTGCGTTTGAGACCCTTACACTCCTGCCTGGTCACACCTACCGTGTCTTCACTCTTGATGTAGTGTCAAGTTCTTTCTGAACAAAAGACGCCATCCCTCTATTTCTACGTCTACTATTCTGCGCCTTACACGACTTGTCCTCCATCTCAATTATTTTGAATTCAATGGCCTTTACTTCCATCAGATTAGTGGTGTGGCCATGGGTATCAAAATGAGCCCCAGCTGTTCATGGGCCACTTCGAACACAAGGTTCTGAGAGTCTTTAGAGGCTCCTTTCCCGCCTTCTATAGACGCTACATAGATGACGGCATTGGGGTCACATCAATGCCAGAGGAAGATCTTGAGAACTTTTTTTGTTAAGGAATACAGTCCTGTCATTTCTTTCACCTCCCATGTCTCTGCTACTTCCGCTAACTTTCTCGACATTGCCGTTACTATCGGCCCTACCGGGCATACTATTTCTCTCCACTATGAACCTACAGACTGTCACAGCTATCTCTTGTACTCTTCCTCCCATCCCAGATCGTGTAAGGACTCTATTCCTTTTCCCCAGCTTCTTAGGTTGCGACGTTTGTGTACTGAGGATTTGGATTTCCAGGATCAAGGCCATAAAATGCTAGATTTCTTCCGTCAATGCGGCTATCCAGAACATGTTCTCTCGTCATCTTGGAACCGCATCAGCCATATATCGCGGCAACAAGCCCTCACCCCTAAACCGCACTGTAGCTCGGACAGAGTTAAACTGGTACTCACGCACCGCCCTCATAGCTTGGCAGGTAAAAACATACTGTTTCGCCATCTCCATCTCCTCTATACCGAGCCTGATACACGTGAACTTTTTGGGAAACCCCCATTGGTGGCCTACAGACGGGACAAGAACCTCAGAGACCTTTTAGTTCGTAGTCGCCTTAAGACAGATGACACTTTTTATGGTATCAGACGTTGCGGACGCCGTAGATGCAAAATTTGTCTGTTTGTTGTCGAGGCTAGCCAGATCTCCTTCCCTAAGTCCACGTTCTTCATTCATTATCTCTCCGCTCTCCCCCCCCCCCCCCCCGACACCTCCTTTAGCGGCTACCATGTTGATAGAAAACGCAGCATTAGCCGGGGAGGGGAGGTAATACCTTCCTTCTCAGCACTTTTCAACCTGATATTGAGAAACTTGTGTAGCATGGGACCCATCCATCACATTAAAAGCTGAGAAAATAATGCATCAGGCGAGTTATAAATATACTCCTTCGTATTGTGAAATAAACTGGTTTGTTAGGTGAAACATTTAGTTGTGTAATCCATATCCTATTTTAGTGGGTCATTCTACGGGTGTCTAAGGGGAGTGGTGTTGAGGACGTGGCCTGGGAGAAGAGGAAGTGACAGCCCGAGAAAGCCTGGGAAACGCTGTCTTAGATGAACATCATTATCACTGTTAAATTCAGCTGAGCATAACTTGAACTTAAGCTTTCTAGTAATTAGCATTTGAACATAATTGGAGAAATAGCCTTGCGGTAATTGACTTTTTAGCATGAACAGAACATTAGCCTTCAGTTAAGTAAACTTTGTGCTGAAATGGAACATTAAACTTCTTTTGATGAACTTCTGTCATTCTGTCTTGGATGTTGAAATCACATATTTGGTCGACATTTTTTTTTATCATACGCCTATTTGGATTCTTTCTGGTCTTCTGTGTTGCATTACAAACTGTTGTATCAATAAATTGCATTACATAATGAAGTGCTACAGGAGTAGTTTTTCAGGGGTTGGCTTCCTTAGTTGGGATGTTGAGTCTCTGCCACGTTGTCCGTACTTTCGTGTTATCAGTCACGCTAAATATATTCTTCTTGTCTTTCATCAATATTCCGTGCCACTTTACCTCGGAAGGTTGGCTATAATGTCCTTCCAACTTTCTCTGTTCCTTGCTTTCACCTGTCAAGCTTGATCCAGGCCATCTCGTCGTGTCGTCTAGTCATTTTTGTCCTATCCTCTTGCCTTTATTTACTTCAGCCTTTTCTTTCAAGAATGGATATTGTTATTTATTATTTCGTAACCAGTGTAGATCCGAATGGAAGCAACAACTGAGATTCAACAACGAACTAGATCCAATATATCAACTACAAAGACCTCAGCAAACCAGCCTCTTTCGCTTAAGGACAGGCCACTGCTGAGGCCCTTTCATCGGTTCAAAACACAGACGAGTGCCCCTGCGGCAGTGGAGTCCAGACTCCAGAACATATACTTAAGAGTGCCCAAATCATGCGGACCTGAGGCGTGAGACACGGCCAGAGGACACAAGCCTTCAAGAAATCAGGATCTGACGTGACCAACAACCTCGAAAGCAAAAGAAGAAGAAGAAGATTATTTTATATCACCGAAACATTTTAACCGTTTGATTCTTATATCTTTCATTATTTATCAGTTCAGTTTGAAATGATTTAATGCTTCCAAAGATTGTTTTAGTGTCTGTTCTTGGAATACAAGATGTGACCGGAAATTTTCCAGGCTGAGACCGCAACGCTTAAACCTGATGGAGTGGCACGTGCAGTTCCAGGTGGTGGTACTAGCACGTGGTGCGTATCAGTGTGCCAGGTAGCGCGGTGCTAGGCTTATATAAGAGATAGTGACATTCGTTTCTCTAACGTTATGTTCTCGTCGTCTGGCCATGTTCAGGTTGCATGTAAGAAAGGAGGAGCCTGCCTGCATCAAATTTCGTGTTAATTTCGGACAAACTGCCGCCAGAAATCCTGGCGATGATGGAAGGAGTGTTCGGTGAGCGGTCTCTTGGTCCCACTCAGATATTTATTTGGCATGCGCGATTCAGGGCTTGTCGAACCACGTAGGGAGGCCCCTGACCTGCACGACTTCTGAGAATATGGCAGAGGTCCAGCAGTTCATCCGTGACAATCGACCTTGACTATTGGAGACCATTGTGCCCTCGGCGGGAATTGATTTTGGGACATGCCAGAAGATTCTCACTGAACAAGTGGCATGCACAGCATTGCAGCCGAACTTATCCCCAGAATTCACACGGCTTACTAAATGCAGCAAAGTGTGGCTGTCTGCACCCAGCTTCAGCATTTTGTCTCAGATAATGAAACCTTCTTGTCTAAGATCATAACTGATAATGAAACCTTCTTGTCTAAGATCATAACTGATAATGAAACCTTCTTGTCTAAGATCATAACTGATAATGAAACCTTCTTGTCTAAGATCATAACTGATAATGAAACCTTCTTGTCTAAGATCATAACTGATAATGAAACCTTCTTGTCTAAGATCATAACTGATAATGAAACCTTCTTGTCTAAGATTATAACTGATAATGAAACCTTCTTGTCTAAGATCATAACTGATAATGAAACCTTCTTGTCTAAGATTATAACTGATAATGAAACCTTCTTGTCTAAGATCATAACTGATAATGAAACCTTCTTGTCCAAGATCATAACTGATAATGAAACCTTCTTGTCTAAGATCATAACTGATAATGAAAGATGGGTTTATGGTCATGGCCCAGAGTAGTCGTCCAAATGGAAAAGTCCAGGGTCACAAAGAGCCAAAAAAAGGCCATATAATAGAAAAGAAATGCTAATATCATGGTGACCATTTTTTTTTTGTGACATCAAAGGGCGTGTGCAACAACAAAAAATGTGTCCCTGCTGGCCAGGTTGTGAGTTTCAGCTTCTGCTATGATATCTTGAGGCGACTAAGTGAAAGTGTGAGAAGCAGACACTCAATCCGTGGCGAGGAAAACGTTGGCATCATGATAACAACTTTCTCCACAGTGCCCTCAACAACCACCAGTTTCTGGCCCACAACAGCAACGCTGTCGAGCTCCCTCCACCCACATCCCCACCCACATCCCCACCCCAACCTGCGACTTCCCTGTTTCCAAAAGCGAAGATACAATAGAGGGAGCGCCTTAACAATAAAGGGAGCGCCTTAACAATGGAGGGAGCGTGTTAACAATGGAGGAAGCGGCTTAACAATAGAGGGAGTGGCTTAACAACATAGGGAGCGCCTTAACAATAGAGGGAGCGTCTTAACAATAGAGGTAGCGCCTTAACAGCTGTATCCGTGCGTAGGGGAGCTACCTCGAGGATAATGGCGACCAATAGAAGCTGTGATAAGCTTTTTTTTGCTTGTTAACAGGGACAAGTCTGTAAAATTTCCGATCATACATCGTAACCCCATTCTTCTGTATATCCATATTTGAAGGGCCTCAATCTCAACTGATTTTCTTGTTTAATATCCGTGCATGTACACCATAAAAGAGTGTAAAGTGTGCATGACATTTAATAACTGAGAGATTCAACTGTTGTTCTATATGATTAGAAATAAGGATTTTTTTCATTCGTTTGAAAGGTCATTTCCTACTCTTTTATTAATTTCATTTTCACATTTCCCATCGTTTGTTATCGTGCGTCCCAAATACAGTATATTAATTTTTTTCTGATGTTTATACATTTATAATTATTCCCGAAGATGGATTATACTCTTCACCGCTGACTGTCACTACCTTTGTCTATATTCTTGATTTTTGTTGTTTATTTATGCCATAAGATTCTGAAAGCCTCCTGTATTTTTTTCTGGTGTCAGAACTGAGTCACCTGATGTCAGAACTGAGTCACCTGATGTCAGAACTGAGTCACCTGACGTCAGAACTGAGTCACCTGATGTCAGAACTGAGTCACCTGATGTCAGAACTGAGTCACCTGATGTCAGAACTGAGTCACCTGCATATCTGAGGTTATTTCCAATTTCACTTTAGTGATTAACCCAGGAGGCATTTCAGTAATGTCTTTGAAGATTTTTTTTTCTCTGTACGTGCTAGGCAAGCAGGGTAACCACACACGCACTTGTCTGTTAACACCCCCCTACCCCCATCCCACCCCACACATATACCCAATTCAGTGACATTGAATGCCCGCTGCTGGCGAGATTCTTCAGCTGCCGTGCGTGGAACGATGCTCCTCCCGGCCAATGAAGAAAGGTGCAGATGAGGTTGCCGCGCGGCACCACTACGGAAAAGGTGGTAAAAAGGATAAAGCGAAGCAAACAGTCAAATCACGGCACCTCTGGTCTAGAGGTCGGCCATGTCCTAAGTGCACTCATATCGGGCGAAATGCCTGAACCGACTTAACCCAGAGGTTAAGACACTGCTGGCGAAACTCTTCGGATGCCACGCGTGGAGTGAAGCTCATTCCGGTCAAGAAAGAAAGTGCGGAAAAGAAATAAGGGTTGCTGTGCGGCACCGATGTGAAAAGGTGAAGGAAAGGATAAAGTGAAGTTCAATCGGTATGTCCGGTAGTATCGCTGCGAGAGCTACACATACCACGGCACTTCTGCTCTAGAGGCCGGCCACGTCCGAAATATACCTACACTGGTGAAATATGCCTAAACCGGCATACACCAGGGGTGAAACTTGATGGCTAGGCATGTCACGCCACCTCCACTCAAGAGGTCGGTCACGCCTGATATACACCCATACTGGTGAAATATGCCTAAACCGGCTCACACCAGGGGTGAAACTTGAAGGCTACGCATGTCACGGTACCTCTGCTCTAGAGGTCAGTCACGTCCCAAACACGCCCATACTGGGATAATATGCCTAAACCGGCTCAACCCAGGGGTAGAAGTCACTAGTGGCGAGGACTCGTCCTCCTGGACAAAAGCTCCATCCTGGTCACAACTAGGAAGGGTAGCGGCCGCGACCACAAAATGCTGAAGTCGGAGACACTGGACCAGGGCAGTATAGATAGGCAACCACCTCCCACCCAGCGGGGAAGTATATGTATCCTAATCACGCTGAGGTCTTCCGGTGAGAAAGTCCAACACTGGACTGGTTGGGCAACCACCTCTCACCCGGCGGTGATACACGAGTATCTCAAAACACGTCGAGGTTTTCCGGTGAGAAAGTCCAACTCTGGTCTGGATGGGTAACCACCTCTCGCCCAGCGGGGATATACTGATATCCAAAACACGTCGAGGTCTTACAGTGAGAAAGTCCAACTCTAGACTAAACTGGTGCAATGAAAACCACGATGTCACGCAATCCCGCTTCTGAGACCCACCAAAAATACAGGCTTAAGCCCTGCGATACTCTGAGCCTCTTGTGGTCCTCTCGTGGATCTCGTGTGGTCCTTTCGGACGGGTGACCACGAAACTTAACGAGGAGCGCCATGCACAAATTCAGTAGGATCACAGGGCGGTCTTGGTGGTAGAAGCGAACGAAGAAGAAGAAGAAGTGACATTGAATCGTTTTTGTCAAATCTTACAACTTCTGTTCTAAATATAATCTGCTTATTACTCTGATGTCTTATATATATATATGGAATTCAATTAGGTTTTCCTGTCGTATCCTGTCAAAATCTTTTTGAGCAGTCTACAAGGCAAGTATAAATGTCCTTCACTTTCAAGTATTTCTCAGTTATCATCCTCACACAGAATATGGCTTCCTTTATCCCATTATTTTTTTTCTTCGAAAATCCAAACTATTGAATTTCTTTCTTTAAGTTTGTTTTTTTCTGATCCTCTCTTGTATGGCTTTGAATAATATCTTTATTACGTGGCTCATTACATTTGCATTTCTGAAGTCGATTCATTACATTCTGTTAACCGTGTTTTCTTTGGCAGTTCTATAAATATTGATGTTTTCAAATCACGCGATTAGTCATGCTGGCTTTATTATCATGTTATCAATCAGGATACCTTTATTTTATCGTTATCAATCACGCTGCCGTTATTCTAGCGTTATCATTCACTCCCTTAATCTCGAAAAGAAACTGAAATGTAGCTATCTTCAGCTTGCCGATATCAGACAGGGCAGCTACCTACATTTTGTTGAGAGAAGCTCGAACTCATTGTGATTCTTCCACTTTCTGTAGCTGTAGTTACCCGGAGCCCAAGTGTCCTCGCTATCTATTACGAGTGTCTCCAGTCCAGAGATCATTCGCATACATTTTTCATTCTTTGAACGCCTCGGTAGGTTCAGGTAAGCCTTATTCTAAGTCGGGGACGGATCACCCAGGTATTCCTAGGCTGAACTTAAGTAAGGACCTACGCCACCTCTGACCTACTGTGTCCATGACCAGGTATACAGCTTGACTCTTCTCTGATTGCTAAGACTATATAACACAGATCAAACCACTGATACGTTTACCGTCTTTTGGACTTAACGTTAGCAAGTGCAGCAATAGTAACCCCTAAAGACTGTCACGTGAAATAATAACCCCTAATGACTGACATGTGAAATAATAACCCCTAATGACTGTCACGTGAAATAACAACCCCTAATGACTGTCATATGAAATAATAAACCCTAATGATCGTCTCATGAAATAATAACCCCTAATTACTTTGATATGAAATAATAACCTATAATGATCGTCTCATGAAATAATAACCTCTAATGACTGTCACATGAAATAATAACCCATAATGACTGTCATATGAAATAATAACCCCTAATGATCGTCTCATGAAATAATAACCTCTAATGATTGTCACATGAAATAATAACTCATAATGATTGTCACATGAAATAATAACCTCTAATTATTGTCACATGAAATAATTACCTTTAATGATTGTCACATGAAATAATTTTTATTTGCAGTTTTCTTTTCTTCACCCCTGGCCTCTCTAATCTCGGGGCCCCTGAGGCTTAAGGCTTTTTAACCTGATGGTTAATGCGCCTCATTTTTAAGTGAGTAATTTCAGAATAAAATCTGACGTGATGAGCCCTAAAACTGCTCGTGCCAAAGCGATCTATCATGTATCTGCAGTCAATATTGCATGCATGTCTGTGTTTCGTTGTCAAATTTAAGGGCTTTGTCTTTCCTTTGCGATCTAAGCGAAAGAGTTATTTGGAGGTTAATGCTTACATTGCCATCGCGTCTTACTTAATTCACTTGCACAGAGAAAAGTAGTACAAAATTATCAGTTTCATATGGCGCTTTATCTAATTCACTTGCCAGAAAAAAGTAGTACACATTATCAACTTCATATCGCGCCTTATCTAATTCACTTGTCCAGAGAAAAATAGTACAAAATTATCAGTTTCATATTGCGCCTTATCTAATTCACTTGCCCAGACAAAAGTAGTACACGTTTTAGTTTCATATGGCGCCTTATCTAATTCACCTGCCCAGGTAATGCAGTACATACATTGTCAGCTCTATAACGTTCCTTACCAAATTCACTTACCCAGACAAAGCTAATACATATTTGTCAGCTTCATATGGCAACGTAAAAGCCTGTTTCTCTTGCCCTTCTTTAGTACCCTCTGCAACGAAGATAAAAAGGCCACACACACACACACACGCTGTTTTCTGGGACTCTTACCTGGGATGGTATATCACACAAATGAAGGTCAAGGCAGTTTGTTTGCATTCCCAGGCAGGGGTTAAGATGAAGTACTCAGAGTGGGTGAGTTACTGACCTACATTAAAATTCTTGCGTCTGAGTTACCAACTCAGATCTGGCCAAGTCGCTATTTCAAACTTGTGTGGTGCCCATGGTAACAGGCAGTAGTCTGGCCAGGTAGAGAAAGAACGAAATGGGAAGGCAAATATGGTCTATAAATACACCATGCCGAAGAAGGATGCGTCGAATCTAAAGACGTAGAGATTACAGCCTGATTGCGAGCCGTGAAACCACGCAGCCGACGCCATTTTGAGGGCGACCGTAAAAGGATGAAGAAGATACTAGTACGCAGTTTTTGCCCGTGTTTTCATGTAAATATTTATCACTCACATTCACAAGTACATCGCGCATCAGTGAAGTGTTTAACAGCATACATTAAAAAATTTAAGACCGTGATAGGAGCGAAACACAATTTCCCTAGCGAATCGAATCCATCTTCCATGTCTTTCTTCCTCAAAACAAGTATCGTAATGTGGCATTCGATTTCTTTTTACGTTCAGTTTTTTTTTAACCCTAAAACCGTTAGCCTGGATCGATGGGCGCTCAAGCAAATGAAATCATCACAAAAGCGAAGAGCAATGAGCTGGGTCGAGACAGGAGTGGGGATTGTGGTGGTGGTGGTGGTGGGGGTGGGGGAGGATAATTAATTCGTCAATACAGTTTTCCCCCACCGGTGCTTAATTTTCACACACCCCCCCCCCCACATACACACCCTGCACCGAGTAATCAGTAACTTCTTGTGCCGGGCTGGAACTATTATTGGCAGCAGCGGAAGTTGGAAGATGCATTAAAGTGACCTTTTTGTAACCATCGTTGACTGATCAGAACAAAACCACGTGACCTTTACTTTGATTTATGGCCGGCGTTAAATTTAGACACGGGCGAATAGAAATCATTTATTTTCAAGGGCTCTAAACTTTTGACTCCCCCACCACCCCCCTCCCCTTTTTATCTTAAGATATCCCTGCCAAGGAGAACGAAGCAGAACGATGCATATTGATGACGATGGATGGGTGACTTTTTTTCTTCTGTTCGTGTGTAATAACGGCAGTGATTGCGTGTTATAGGATTCTGTGGTTGTCACGCTTTAAAGGTGGCTGACTGTAACATTGTCCTGCATTGCGTAGTTTACAAAGAATAAATCGTTTGTTCACTGTTTGGAAAATGGCGTCATCGTAGTCAGGACCTTTCTATATCTGCTCCACTCCCCCCTGCCCCCTCCCTCCATATTCCAGTTACCGCCTAAGAGCAGGTGTCGCAGTTAGCACAGAACTTCCAAGCTCTTGCGCTCACTTCTATGGTAGATTTCTTATGATTGTGTGGTGTCGCAGTTAGCATAGAACTTCCAAGCTCTTGTGCCCACTTCTATAACAGATTTCTTATGATTTTGTAGTGTCGCAGTTAGCATAGAACTTCCAAGCTCTTGCGCCCACTTCTATGGTAGATTTCTTATGATTTTGTAGTGTCGCAGTTAGCATAGAACTTCCAAGCTCTTGTGCCCACTTCTATAACAGATTTCTTATGATTTTGTAGTGTCGCAGTTAGCATAGAACTTCCAAGTTCTTGCGCCCACTTCCATGACATATCTCGTATAATTTTGTTCATTTTCCAGACGACACTTTGTGGGATTTTCATGTGCCAAGGAATTTTCTGATTACTTGGTGCTGTTAGCAAAAACAACAGGCTGAGCTGGCTAGAATATTTAGAGAGAATGGATAGATAAACAATGATGGCCTATACAAGAATGTCGAAAGGGGACAGACCAAGGGTTAGACATAAACAACAATGGCGAGACAACCTAGTAGAAGATATGTGGTAGTATTTCTGTACTGCACTTGTCACTGTAGAATGTCTACTACAGAAGGGAAATAATCAAAGATAAAACTAGTACTTAGTCTATAATTTTTAAAGTCATTACTTAATTATGTCATAGATAGTTCAAGGTTATGTTGTTTACAATTTGTAAATCTCACTGATAGTTGGAAAAATTGGAAGTGTCAAAAGTGGAATGTCTGGGTCGACATCACCAGACGAAAGGAGTAACAGAAAATTTAAGCCTTGGAATGGTTTTTTTCCTCAAGGTCAGTTTGTACATGTTACCTTCACAAGAATTATTCATATATTTGGTGGGCCGTCTGTCTAGGCTAGTTATATGTAGTAAGAAAGTTAAATTTGGAAATGTTCGACACCTTATTACCCAAGGTCAGTAGACAGAAAATTTCACTAAGGTCAGACTCTCGCGAACGTTTAGAGAAAGTTCAAGGTAAAATTTGTAGGGAATATTTAAGGTTGAGCAACTTTTGTTAAGGGAGATTTTGTGTAGAATGTTTTGCTGAGTGGTCATTTTTCCAGTGGAGCGGTTGCAAGTCAGTTTTAGTAATGTAATAGCTTTAGCTCAGCATATTGTCCTATAGGACAGTGTTTTTTTACCTTGTACTGATATGTAGATGTTAAGAGTCTTGTCCTTGTCAGGACAGATTTGAGTTTTGGGAGTTGTGTTGAAAGTTCACTATACTGTAAGTACTTGTTTTTACTTGTTTATTGTTGTCAGGCTTTTCTTCCCCATGGCGCCGACTACGCGCCCGTGAAGCTCTTATATTGCTCGTTTTCCGTCCTCATCTCCATCGTCCATCATTCATTTTTTCCATTCAATAAATGTTTGATCTGTATCTTGGACTTAGTCTATTCATTACATACATGGAGTTCTTATCTGTTAGTGCTGTTGACTGAGTGAGAAGTCCTGCACAAGTTTTAATTACGTGACACTGTTGTTTTTGTTGTGGCACTTGCGAACCTGGCATTGTTGTGTCATATACATATATATCATAGTGATAAGCTTGCCTTTTTGATAAAGTAGTGTTACCAACTCTTACAGGCAACAAGTATATGTAAATCTTTTTAATACAATTAAAGTCCACAAAAAGTCAATATATCTGACTCTCTGTGTACTGCCACAGAGGCATACGCATATAGTTGATGCCGTGTTGGCATAATTAGTAATATATTCACCGCGAAATAAATACTTATATAGATATAGATACCCTTGAAATGAACAGTTGGCAAGAAAAGATCAAGAACAGAGAGGAATGGAGACGTGTCTTGTCTGCAGCAGTAAGCCTCAGCGGCTCGGAAAGCTGCTGAATTCAGCAGCTACTCAAAAGAGAAGAAGGAGTTTTCTAACGTTGAAAAGAGTGGGGGCGGAGATTTGCTTACACTGTCTAGAGACCAAGGGCATTTATTGCTGGAAGATTCACGATGGAAATCCCTAGGGGATTCAAACCCGCAACCTTCAACGCCCCTGGCGAAAGTCTAACCCCAAGACCATGCAGGTTTCCCCACCCCCTACCTCCGCCATTGTTTGTGTTGTTGGCTGTGAGCTGTAACATAGTCGGTCATTTGGATGTCCCCTGCGGAACTTTGCCTCCCTAACAGCTCTCTTGTAGATCTTTCATTTGTAAGCAAGATGCCCTGCTGCTGATGCATCCATTTGCAGATCATCAACGATGTCTTGCAGCCATCTTTGCTTTGGCCTTCCTTTCTTTCTTTTTCCCATCATATACCCTTCCGTGACTGTCTTCTCTAAATTCTCATGACATTTAATTAATATGTCCTAAATACTTACGTTTTCTCTGTTTAATTTTCTTTACTAGCCAACCTTGTTCAATATTAAGTTCTTGTAACATAGCCATGCGACTGAGATATACTGGCGTAAGAACAATGAACGTAACTGTGTTTGACTTGAACCTGTAATTATGAAAGGAAAAAAAAAGAAAAGAAGAAAGAAATAATTTTGAATCTAGCTACAACTCATTCACTCGCAGGCGTATGAGTGGCGAAGTATTAGTGTACTAGTCTCTCATGGCGAAGGTCAGTGGTTCAAATCTAGCAGGAGATTTAACACCCCCACCCCAAGTTCCTAGATGTTGTAGAAATGGATACCCGACTTGTTCTGGAGTTTAGGAAGGAAAAGGAGCCAGTTCTGATGCTGACCACAACAATCTCTAGTGTGCAGACAGGTCAAGCAAAATTTGGACACTTAACATCACAGTCCCTGGAAGCTCCCATGACATAGAACTGTTACCTTCATCACACTGTCATACACGTGGGCAATGTAGATTTCTAACCTCGCATCACGTCGGATTCCATCAGCGCTAGCTTAGAACGGGCAATATATTGATCAATGTTAACGCTGTTGAATGTACAGTTTCACACTGCATATTATGTGGTTCTGGCAGTCGACACATAGGTTCATGTGACAGTGGACAGCGCAGAGATGAAGGCGAAATTTAGAATACAATTCAGTGGTAAGTGTATATGGTTAGAGAAAAGTAGACATAAATGTCTCGAAAACACTCGGACAAAATTGTCTACAATTTTTCGAGGCCAATCATAACTCTAACACTTTGCCGTGTAAGAGGCTCTGTGTCTGAAACTACGCTAAGTGTACAGAGAAGGCGCACCTGTCGGCTTTGCTTGATAATTGACGGTTTTTCATCTCTCTCTCTCTCTCTCTCTCTCTCTCTCTCTCTCTCTCTCTCTCTCTTTCTATCCGAAAGTCCATAGGCTTTTCGTCCTACTGAAGTCCGTAGACTGATGATCGTCTTACGGGGGTTTTTGTCTCTGTCTTTCTGTTAGTGTCTCTGTCTCTCTTTCTATCTCTCTCCCTCCCTGTCTGTCTTTGTCGTTCTCTGTCTCTCTCTGTGTCTATCTTTTCTTTTCATCTCTATCTTTCTTTCTGTCTCTGTCTCTTTTTTCTGTCTTTGCCTCTTTATCTCTATCTGTGTCTGTCCCTCTTTTCGTCCCTGTCTATCTTTCTATCTCTCTCTCTCTCTCTTTTCTCCTTATCTCTCTCTGTCTTTGTCCTTCTCCGTCTCTCTCTCTTTGTCTCTGTTTCTGTGTGCCTGTCTTTTCATCTCTATCTTTTTTTTTTCTGTCTCTGCCTCTTTTTTCTGTCTTTGCTTCTCTTTCTATCTCTGTCTGTGTCTGTCTCACGTTCCATCTCTATCTTTCTCTTTCTATCTCTGTCGTTCTTTCCATCTCTGCCTCTCTTTCTATCTCGATCTCTCTCTATCTCTTTCTGTCTCTGTCTTTCTGTCTATCTTTCTCTCTCTGCTTTTCTGTCTCTCTCAGTGTATCTGTCTCTCTTTCCATCTCTCTCTCTATATGTCTCTCTGTCTTTATTTCTCTTCTTCTCTTCCTTCTTCTCCACTTCTCACCCACCCTCTACAATACAGTTTTTAGAGTATGCTAAATTAAACGTGTTCTAGATTTCCCATTGACTTATCCGCATCTTTTTTCTGTGAGCGTATAGTTGTAATATGAAAACAATTCAGGACCTATTTATTTGAAATCGAACAGAAGAATGAAATAATCATGGATCTTTGTAGTCCAAGAAAATCTTCCAGGCGACATCATGACTGACCGTGAAGAGAGAGAGAGAGAGAAAGAGAGAGAGAGATCTTCTTATGAGCAGCAGGATGATAGTGTGACATTAAGTCAGGTTATATTAAATAAGTCAGCTTATATTACGGAGTCAGTGGTTGCTTACTTTAAATGAAATTAAGAATAATTATCAGAGAATTTGCTTCAGATCACGCATAGTATACATTTGTTATAAATTTGTTATAATGACAAAAAAGGTCTCGAACTAAAGTCTGCAGGTAGCCTTATTATTAGATATATAACATTTAGCGCTGAAAGCATCTTTTGTTTTGCAAGTATTTAACCCTATGAAAAATGCCGATAAACGTTGTTTATATTGGCAAGACAACTTGTTATGGCATGCTGAGATTATAGGGCGGACAAAAGTGCGAACACTGAAATCAATAAAGGTGTACTTGCGGATCGTAAAAAAATGTGTTCGCTGTTTCATGGGAGCTGGAGCAGTGGTTCTCATACAGTGTTGGGCTTTCGCCAACTTTCTTCACATGTCATATCTCCAGCACCACCGTAATATGCACATACAAATGCACATACGAATTGGCTGTAATGCCCCATACTGCTTCTTTCTCCCACCCCCTCACCACCCTGCTAGATCCTCCTACTGGGCCCACAGAGGCCCAGATCGCATCTATAGGGCCCCCATAATATACAAATACAAACACATATCATCTGACTCTGATTCCCTCTACTGCTCCATTTTTGTCTCACAGCCATGCTAGATCCTCCTGCTAGTCTTCAGGCACGCTGTACTGCCCACTTTGAGAACCGCCGAATTAGAGTGTGACAAGTGCTGTGGTACTTGCATTGTTTGATTTGATATAACGGGACATCAGACAGTAAATAGACACCGTAGCAGTGGTTCTTAACTCTTTTTTTTTTTTGGTCGTAAACCCTTTTCCGGCATGAGAACAGCTATTCTCATTACAAAATAAATCAATGAATAGAACCTAGATAATGCTAAGATTCTTTTTTTTTTTTAATCAGCTCAATCAATTTGTTGATGTGAAGACCCATAATAGCCTTCGGATGACCCCAGGTTGAGAACCACTTCACTATAGCAAGCTGCTTTCGATTGTTAACAGAGAAACTCAATCAGGCAGTGTAACAACTTATCACAACGCAGAAACAGTGTGCCAGAATATTTGTTTTGTTTGGTTGATTTGAATACACGTAAGCTCTAATGTACATGGAATAGAATATATTAAAATCTAATGCACAGCTAATAGAATATATGTAAAATCTAATGTACATTGTATAGAATATATGTGCAATCTATGTACACGGAATAGAATATATGTGCAAACTAATGTGGATGGAATAGTCCATGTATACAGTGCAGTATACGTAGAGTAGGTAGTTCAATTGGAAACCGTGTTTTTTCTGGACCAATATGGACATGTCCAGCATGTTATGGTGTGTCCCACATTGCAGATATATTTTCACTGTTTCCTAAGCAGTATATTAAGTGACCGTTTCTTAGCTAATTTGTTAGAGAGCATCACGAAGTCGAATTTAGAATTCACTTCTCCCTTTCATGTCAACTAAAAAGTTGCTTAGGTATTCCTGCGCCCCGTGATACAGTGATGAGAATAATTTTGAAATAAATTCAAGTGCGCAGATAATTCTGAGAAAGGGGTTATTTGCGGAAGCGATGAGTCTAGTATAACACAGACACTCTAAACACTACACTCACTGAAACAGATATCCTTGATCGCAAAAAAGAGACGTTTTCAGATTTAGCCATCAGCCGAGCCAAAGTTCAGTATGGAACAAGTTACACGATGAACATTATTCTGAAACATAAATGTTAGGTTGTTTTACATTTGTGAGATTTCAGAGACTAAAGATGAATATGCTAGAATGATAGCAGGAGTTTTCCGGGCCAATGAAACGTAACTGACCAAAACCATATCCCACTTCTCCATTGGTGCTCCCAGTAATAGACAACGTGGCCAACTGGTATGGATCGCTATAGTCCCCATGACGGTGGAGTCTGCTAAGAATGTACTGCACCTTTACCAGCATTTTTAGCTGCACTTGTAGCATAGTCCCTCGTATATTAGGACAGTATTATTATTATTATTATTATTAATGTTATTATTACTATTAGCATTTTTAAAATTATAGTTATGATTATTATTGAAAAGAAGTAGAAAATAAGTCAGAAACGATGGAAAGTTTGAGATCCGGTGTGAGAGTAACACTCCACGGCATTAGTAGTAATATTATAACAGTAGGCTAATAAGAGTAATCATACTAAGTAGATACCAAAAATACAAGACACAACGAAAAGCGAGGACACAATAAAAGTAGAGAACGGACTAATCCCTGAGACATACGACATGAAAGAAATAGTGGACTGGACAACTGAATAGACGAATTTGACGCAGTAGACAGCTGAGGCATATTTGCTAATCGTAGGACGCAATTTGCACACAGTTGTGAAAAAAAGGGAGGGGAATGACTCATCCCGAAATCCAATCGTAGCCAAATCAATACTAGGTCACCAGCTGACCAATAGAAAGATCTAGAGGTGTGTCCTAGTGGACAACTGATTTACGACATGCAGTTTTAAGGACAGAAAGAAGAGAAGGGCAACGGCATTTGGAACAGATGGAAAAGTAGATATTCAGGAGTTATCCACGCGTTGTTGATCTTGTGCAGTGTAGAGTTAGACATTTTCGGCCACAGTTTGTGTAGAAAATAACGATAGAGTTTGATTTTTGTGAACAATGATTACGTGCTTCAAGGACGAAACCAAAGAATTTTATGTCCTATTGCATCTTATTCCAAGTGATGTTTTCAACGATACATCTGTGACCTTATTTGTCAGAATTAAATGGATTCAGTGAACTTTTCAGCGGACTCAGTCAAGTGAATGCTGTAATATTTGTGAAACTTGTTCTAGACCACAGAGATCTGGATTGTGTGTGAAGATAATGTCCCGTAACGGCTACCTAAGATTTGAGTATGATACGATGAATAATAATAAGGCTTTAATTGCTAGTAAGAAGTCATATATTGTCGCAGGCACAACAACCATTCGTTGTATAGAAAATACAAACGATCAGTGATTAATTCAACGTGGCAGTATTCAAAGAGGAACAACAACATAACAGTTTTATCAAATTCGAACCTCACAACATTATATGAACAATATAAAACGAAGAACGTTTCATCTTCTTCAATAATATAATTCACAACAATATATAAATCAAGAACCTTAAAGTGTTATACACTTAAGGTCTGCGACCAAAAAAAAAAAAGCAACAACAAAAAACCTCCACAATCCACTCCCCTTTCTACACGATGCTCAGAAACCCTCACCACATCGTCTGCAGAAACATCCCTCTTGTACTTCCATGGTGATAGAGCAACAGCGTTTGTGAGTATTACGTTTACATAAGCATAATTTTCCGTTTTCCACTGGAATATTTCAGGAAAATTATTGCTGTGGTGACTACTCTGTATCGACGGGATAAGATTATGAAGTGCTCGAGAAGAATTGCTTGCTGCAATTTTCTCTTTGAAATCGATCAAAGCTCATCAAATGTGTCTCATTGCGGCAACTGCATATTCCAGGGTGGCTCAATGTATATTCTGATTGAAGATAACAATCATAGCATGTTATATAAATGCTGAAGCGCCAAAATCGAAGTTGCAAAATAACGTAATAGCGAAGAGGTTTGCTCGCTTTAAATGTCAGATCTTGGTGATGGTTAGTGTGTGGGAAAAACCTCAGCCCACGGTAGTATTAATTCTGCTGTTGTAGAAATCTGTTATGCTTTTTTTATTGTTGTTGTTGTTGTTATCGGTGCTTTTTATGTAGATTTGTTATACAGCTTTAAAAAAAGTAGGCTGTTGTTTTGAAATCAGCGTTACTTTTATTTATTGGAAATTTTGCTTAGACTAAATTATTGTATGTGTTTGTGAGGGTGGGAGTAATCAATAACGACTCGTTTCACTACTTAAGGCAGTAAGTTATGCTCTCTTTGCCGCCGCCTCCAGTTGACCAGGCAGACAAAATATATACTCGACACACTGTTGTGAGGAAAATTGCGTCAGAAAGCGAGAATATCTATCATACGCCTGTCAGAGGATGAAGAGACAGACAAGAATATTTGTTCCGTGAAAAAAGGGACTTTGAGTCTGCAGCAGATGATACAAATAAATCATATTCACGATACACCTCGTCCTACTTTTCTATACAATTCCTCCTTTACCACTGACATTACTTTACCAATTCCTGTTTTACCACTGACATTACTTTACCAATTCCTCCTTTACGACTGACATTACTTTACCAATTACTATTTTACCACTGATATTACTTTAACAATTCCTATTTTACCACTGATATTACTTTACCAATTCCTCTTTTACCATTGACATTACTTTACCAGTTCCTCTCGTCTCTGTGCTGGAAGTTCTGTGGATTTAAGAGTCTTAACCATTTCAGTAAGTGTGGCCATAAATGTTATCATAATTATGGCCATAATATTCCATTTTATGGGGGTTGTAGCTTCCACTACGCCATAGATTGAGAGTACGGTTAAGATTTGTGTGTATGAGAGAGAGAGAGAGAGAGAGAGCAGCTGTCAAAATTTGTTCTTCTTATATCCTTCCCGTGCCGTTAGACGTCACATAGGGCTCGCAAAGTAGTTCGCCAATTTTTCCTGTCTTCGGCGAGTCTTTCAACCTCATCAAAGGATTTTATGCCTGTTAACTTGGCCTCTCTTAATAATGTTCTCTTCAGAGTTTCACGCGGTCTGCCCCTTTTTCTTCGGCCTGTTGTGTTCCACTTGATAGCTTGTTTTGGGATTCTCTGCTCATTTCTTCTCATCAAGTGGCCAACATATGTCCATCTCCTTTTCCTGATCACCCGTGAGACTGGTTGTTGTTCAGTCATCTGTCTTATCTCTGCATTGTTCTTGAATTCATTCCACTTGATGCCGAGTATTTTGTTAAATAAAATTTGTTAGAGGGAAAAAAATCTGAAACTTATTTTTCTTGGCAAATGGTAACATTTAATTTCAAGGAAATATTTTTATTTCTCTTGCCATCAGCTTCGTGGTAAGTTAGTAAGTGAGTCAATTTCACCAGTGAAAATGATATTTTGTTTCGTTCTACTGGCTAAGAAAGAGAGGAAGACCAAGGCGAAGATAGCTGCAAGACATCGTTGATAATTTGCAAATGGACCCATCAGCTGCAGGGCATCTTGCTTACAACCGAGAGGCCTACAGAAGAGCTGTTAGAGAGGCAAAGTTCCACAAAGGACATGCAAATGACTGACTGACTAGCTAAGATATTATGTATAAATAGGACATCCGGACCAACTACCTGCCCAGACAGTCAGTTCAGATTAAAGATATTTGTTTCTGCTTTCTTCGCCAAAATTTAATCTTAAAATGATATTTTTTGCTTCGCCCGCTACACAGCGTTGCGTAACTTCAAATTTTGCAGTCAGTGACATTTATTACTACTGTACAGCTTTACCAGCAAACATGATTAAGTCAGAGGAAGGACTTCGTGATTAAGTCAGAAGGATGACTTCATGAATAAGGAATGATGTAACTATAAAATGCAAACGGACCAAAGATGGCGAAGACCCACATCATCGCTGTATGGTTCCCATTAGCAAGAGAATGAAAAAAAAACACACAACAAAAAAGGCTGTTGTGCCCGGCTGACAGACAGGGCTCAACATTGTCATAACGACTGTTGGCTAGTTTTTGGTTTCATTCTGGAACTTCAAGCAGGCCACAGAAGCCCATAAAATCTGCTTTAAGACATTCAGACGCGTGGGCTGCTGGATGTACAAATTCTCAGGTCCACACAGACCAAAAGAAGAATCACTTTTTAATACGGTCGTTTGATGTTGCAAAGAGCTTTCGATTACAGGCAGTACCCGAGTTACAAACCTCCGATTTACGTACAACTCGTAATTACGATCTGCTCCCTGTAAAGCTCATTGTATTAAACATTCGAGTTGCATACAGTGCTTAGTAATAACAAAAAGGACGCTGCTTTGCAATCCGCATTAAAACATTGCTCATCTACATCAAGTTTTATTTTTATTTTTATGCATATAAAGGTACACTGTGTAATATATAACTGACATTAGATATGAATCGCACACAAATATTTCGACTTACGAACAAATTCGACTTAAGAACAGATTTAGAAACAAAGCTCTTTGGCCAACCGAAGGCTGCCTGTATTCTCCTGGGAACAGCGATATTGTTCATGGTGGCCTACAAGGTTAGGCATATAAATAATCGTGACATTCTGGAGTCTGGTTCTGTCCGTTAGCAGATGTCAAAGACAGCCTCAAGCATGTACTGTCTTAAGCATTATTTTCTATCCGTGATGACAATCGATCGCGTTTAATTTTCTATCCGGTGTGCAAAATGTCATTCCTTACTTTTTTCGTATGGAATTATCATTTCTCTATGTCACCACTCTGTCTCTCTCTCACTCTCTCTCTCTCTCTTTTTCTGTCTATCTTTCAGACGCACGCACGCGCGCGCGCGCATACAAAACGTTCTTTTATATTTTAGCCGGAGTATTAAGCGTGGAAAAGATAATCGATTTTCATTTTAATGAACAGGCGAATCCAAGTTTGTTGTCATGTTCTAAATCTGTATTTGCTCGTCTGCAACTGAGGGGAGATAAACAATCTTAATGCTAGCTTACTCGACTTCCATAGCTCCGATAAAGATGATTAAGACAGTTCTCGCTGTCTAGAATTTTAAGCTAGAACAAACGTTTGCCTCTTCCTAACGTTAAAAGTTATGGTAATATTCTAGATAGAGCTGTAGACTCGGATAGCACGTTGTTTTCTTAAAAATCATCTGGAGACATGAAGAGTACGTAGCTGAATATGGGTTCAGGCCTTACTTACAGTACGCGTTGAAAACAAGTGACGATGTGAAGGTTTGTCATTTGGTCACGTGATTGAGTTGTTATTAAACGAGAGAGAACAGCTGTGTGTGAAAGCTAGAGGATGGATATGTGGACGCATGCAAGATTTTCGTCTGTCTTCATGAGCGTTGATAAAGTGATTACTAGACATGGAGCATACACGTGAGATCTTGGAGCTGGTCTTAAGCTTGGACCGGTTCTTCAATGCAGAGTCGCGATCAGAGTCGGTGTGAAGTTTTCGTTTATTTTGATGTCGATGTGTGTTGCGCTCTCACTACTCACAACCTAAGTCATCACACATACATTCATCTCGCCGTGCAAGTATGTATGAGGAGCAAACGTGTACGAGTAACGAGTCGGATCCATTTTCATAGATAGGTTCACCAGACGGCATGGTAGCGTGTATCTAACACACTGCCTTCGCATGTTCACTGACATCATTCTGCAGCACCTACGCTCACGTTTATCTGACGTCGCAGAACAGAACAATCCATATGGCCTGACAACACCAGCGCTAACGCAAGATTCGAACGAAAATTGTGGGTATAGAAAATTGGACAGTCCCATCAGCTTTGATTGATTAACTGCTGGGACCAAAACCCTTTTGATCTGATGTTTAAGACAATGGTTCTCAGCCCACCCCCACCCCTGCACCGTTTTAACCACATGTCAATACATCATTTCAACTTCCTTCATTTCTAAGATCGTCTGACTCAAAAGATGCTTTGCAAATAATATGCGTATAATAATCCAAAAGTCTGAGTCTATCAGTCTTGTCTTTGTCTTGTCTCGTATCCTCTCTATATACCTTTTAGTGTTGAGAGGACAAATAGATGTCTTGAATGGGCTTGCCGATTTGCCTCATATAATGGGATATCTAAGGTTTCTGTAATTTCCTCCCTCCATCTCTTGCGTAAGCAGCCTCTCCTGTTCTCCGCAGTCTGTGGGTCCAAATTCCCGACAAGGAACCCTCTTTAAACACTAAAATTCCCCCTGGGGGAAAGGGGGTTGGTAATTTCCCCACTTTTTGAGAACCTCTGATATAAGGTTTTTCTTTGACCACGAAATTAATAGTTTGGAAGTTCTTGAATAAGCTTTGATGTGTAATCCTGAATCGATTAGTTTGTGTTTAACTGTTGTTTTATTCTCGTCTTCATTCTCTCTCTTTCTCTCTCTCTCTCGCTCTCTTTCTGTCTCTGTCTCTGTCTCTCCCTCTCTTTGTCTCTCTCTAACCCGTTCCCTTCTCCCTTATCTCCCCCCCCTACACATATTTCTGTATTTCACTCCCAGAAGACAGATCGTACTGGCGTGACGGACGGCAGTAATTTACAGGAAGGTATTGGTCTTGATAAAAATGTTGCATTTCTTGTCTTGTTTGCAAGTTGATATTACCGTTGCTGTTGCTATCCTTCCTGTAGTATTTGGGCTTGAGTTCTTTGCACACTGATTTTTAAATAATTTTTTTTTTGGGGGGGGGGGGAGGAAGGGAGGTGGGGTGGGGGTAGAGGGAAAGGAGAAGAGAGGACAGGTAACGCCAGATTTTTTTCAGCCTTCATCTGCAGTTCCCCCTCTCCCCCCCCCCCCATCCTTTTTTGCATTGCAACTTTATCTGTATTTATTTTGTTTAGCTCCGTTAACATATAATAAGGCTATTTAAAACTTTAAGCGACCCCCGGCCACTGTGGGCTGTACAACACCGGTTCAGAATCTACGGATTACAGAAACTTTAATAAAATTTGCAAAAGGGAGCAAGGAAGCTAGGAATTTCAGCAAGCTCTACCACCAGGACATGTTTCTTTGGTTCAGGCTGAAGTGTCGACACAACGGGACCAGAAGGCAGAGGCACAACAGAATGCCCACTAGCTCTGATTCTTTTCTCTCTCTGATAACTGTAATATCTCTGTAGGCACAATCTCTCTGATAACTGTAATATCTCTGTACGCATAATCTCTCAGATAACTGTAATATCTCTGTAACATAATCATCTATAATTTGAATATCTAGGTTCAGTCGTCGCCACCAATGCCGACTGCGCAGTGGAAATCAAAAGAAGACTAGCAGTTATGTCACAGAAACTAGCACAAATGAAAGAGTTTGTGGTAAGGTACCAACAAGAAAACAAATCTGCGTTTTCTAAGAGTTTACATATTCCCAGCTCCAACATACGGATGTGAAACATGGACACGTAACAAATCACTAGAAAAGAGAATAACAGCATTTGAAATGAAATGTTAGATAAGGGCACATAGAGTATCATGGATAAGAACGAAAATAAAATAAGAGAGACTAATGAGATTAGGTGTCGCAGAAAATTGGCCCGTTAAAACTTTAAATATTAGAAAGCTGAGATACTTCGGCCACATCAAGAGAAACAATAGTTTGGGGAGATTAGTAGGCACAGTGCCCGGCAAAAGAAAAAAAAAGGGACGACCTCGACGAAGGTGGACTCAGGACATCACGAAAAACTTGAATGTGTCATTGCTAGACGCGGGCCAGCTTGTTAAGACCGTATTGCATTCAGGGAGGCTACGTGAGAGACAATGTTCTGGAAGGGATATGTCACATGAAAAAAGAAAGTCATCTTCGTGCACGCTGCATACAAATATTGCGCCACAGGGAAATGTGCACAGTTTTAAGCGTATCTCAACTCTTACCCCAAACAGGCATAGAAGAACGTTTCGGAAACTATCAGCACAGTCTCTTAAATATGGAACAGAACTATATGGATGCTGGAAGACTGGGGTTGACAGAGCCAAGAATAACTTGATAAAAAAATAGAAACCCTTGAAAATTGGAAATGAACAAAAAATTACACAAAGAAGAAGTCGACATTTTCCATTGTTAAGCGTACAAAAATGACGCTGCGGGCACCTGCCTGATGAACTTATGTCTGTGAGAGGAATTAGTCATTCTGTGCTTGAAAAATGTTATTCTATGTTAGATAAATGTCATGTTTAGAGTTAATTTTGATAAAGGAAAAAGTAAAGGAAAACTAGACCAGAAGAAAGGAAATTTGTGTGAATATACGTGGATAAATGTAATTATTCTCTACGAAATATAACTTTTATGACTGAATGCTTTTCTATGTTAGAGAAACTGGGGTAGGAAATAAACGCTGTTTCTTGTGGGTGAACTGAAGGTGCGCTTAAAAATATATGCCCAACAGGTTGAAACATTGTTAGTTTCTAAGGACTGTTTTATAGCCGGAGTGGGGTGGGGATATGCTCTCCACTACAATTAAATGCCTCCAAGGCTTGCGACTCAAATAGCCTATGACAGTCAAGTCCAGCTCCTGGCCTTCTCGTGGCGGAACTGTTCAAACTGACAGGAGAAGGGGCAAAGGCGAATATCTGGCGCCTGAAAACCAGACGTTTCGGGTAGATGAGAGTCTTGTTTGTTAGCTCATCTAGGAGAAGGAAAACTCCGAAAACCCGCTGCCTGCGAGATTCTTCAGCTGCCGTATGTGAGGGAAACTCCTCCCAGCAAATGAAGAAAAATGCCATTATGGTTGTCGCGCAGAACCGCCGAGGAAATAGTGAAGGAAAGGATTAAGTTAAGGAACCAGTAGTACCGAGGTCAGTACTACTCAAATCACGACTCCTCTGCTCTAGAGGCCGGCCACGTCCTATATACATCCATAATGAGGCAGACTGCCTAAATCGGCTTAACCCAGGGGTTAAACTAAGACACTACTGGCGAGATTCTTCGGATGCCATACATGGAGTGAAACTCCAGCTGGCCAATGAAGAAAACGCGAAAAAGAAATTAGGGTTTCCTTGAGGCTCCTCTGTGAAAAGATGATGGAAAGTGAAACTTAATCGGTATGTCCAGTAGTCTCGCGGCGAGAGCTACTCATACCAAGGCACCTCTGCTCTAGAGGCCAGCCACGTCCGATATACACCCAAAATGGTGAAATATGCCTAAACCGGCTTAAACCAGGGGTGAAACTTGATGACTACTCATGTCACGGTACCTCCGTTCTAGAGGTCGGTCACGTCCGAAATACACCCATACTGGGATAATATGCCTAAACTGGCTCAACCCATGGGGTGAAACTCACTAGTGGCGAGGATTCGTCCTCATGGACAAAAGCTCCGTCCTTGTCACAACTAAGAAGGGTTAGCGGCCACGACCACAAAATACTGAAGTCGGAGACACTGGACCAGGGCAGTATAGATAGGCAACCACCTCTCACCCGGGCGGGGATGTATGCATATCCTAATCACGCTGAGGTTTTCCGGTGAGAAAGTCCAACACTGGACTGGATGGGCAACCACCTCTCACTCGGCGGGGATACACGGGTATCTCAGAACACGTCGAGGTTTTCTGGTGAGAAAGTCCAATTCTAGCCCGGATGGGCAACCACCTCTCACCCAGTGGGGATATGCTTATATCCAAAACACGTCGAGGTTTTCCGGTGAGAAAGTCCAACTCTAGATTAAAACTGGTGCAACGAAAACCACGGTGTCACGCAATCCCGCTTCTGAGACCCACCAAGAATACAGGTTGAAGCCCTGCGATACTCTGAACCTCTTGTGATCCTCTCGTGGATCTCTTGTGGGCCTCACGGGAACCACAGGGGACCACGGGACACATCGAGGAGCACAGGAGCAAATTCAGCAGGATCACAGGGCGGTCTTGGTGGTAGAAGCTAACGAAGAAGAAGAAGTAGTAACATTGTTATAGTGGAGTGTATCACAGACTGTTCTTGTTACAAAAGTTTAAAAGCTCTGCCTTGTCGTATCGACAGAAGATGAAGCGGGAGAGTGTCTTAGATTTTCACTCTACGGCAATATAAACTCCTCGTAAAATAATAAGAATGTTAGAACAGATAAGTATCGTACAGAAGTTTAACTCTGAGCGTCCGACGCGCTGGACAGCGTCGTGTAATGTTTCATCAGAATGTAACGAGATGCCCGTTTCTAGCTCTTATGGTTGTTGTAAATTACAAATGTATGATGAGGAAACAAACTGTATGATGAATGGCGGTGATTTTTTTCCATAAAAATCGTGCAACAAACGCTAACATTGGGTTAATAACTAAAATAATTGTGTGAATAAACACCAGGTCACAAGTACAACATAACTAAAATGATAAGATTTTGACAGAATTATTAGGGCAAACACATAGATTCAGACTTAAAGAGAAACTATGCAGTCATCTTGACGAAACAAAACTTGCCACAGCTTTCTTTGTTTTCCCAGCTCCAAAAATTGTCCGGTTGTCCATTTTCACAGCTGGCTAACTGTGCTGCCTGCGATCAAACTTTTAAGTAGCGACCTCCGCATTAGAGACAAGCACACTTACCATCACACCACCCAGGCATCCCATAGTGTGGAGGGCAAGTTAAAATCCCCGTTTCCATGCCATTAAGACATATTGACGACCCGCATTTCCAAGACTTTCGGTACATGAAAGTGTGATGTGGTCACGCCTGGCCGCATTTACCTTTCAAGATTTCTCTAGTACCCATTTTTAGAGACTGGGTCGATTCCGAGGCCTTCTTCATATGGTGGTACTGGTTCTAAGGACTGTTACTGCCGGAGGTGGGGTGGAGGATATGCTCTACACTCCAATGGCGTACGTCTCAAATAGCCTCTGACAGTCAAGTCCAGCTCCTGGCTTTCTCGTGGCAGAACTGTTTAAACTGACAGGAGAAGGAGCGAAGGCGAATATCTGGCGTCTGAAAACCAGATAGTCATATTTGGTAGCTCATCTACCGCTGCTGGCGAGATTCTTCAGCTGCCGTGCGTGGAGTGGGGCTCCTCCCGGCCAATGAGGAAAGGTGCAAATGGGGTTGCCGTGTGGCACCACTGTGGAAAAGGTGAAAGAAAGGAATAAGCGAAGTAATCAAATCACGACATCTCTGGTTTCGGGGTCGGTCACGTCCTAAGTGCACTCATATCGGGCGAAATGCCTGAACCGTCTTAACCCAGAGGTCAAGACACTGCTGGTGAGATTCCTCCGATGCGGCACGTGGAGTGAAGCTCCTCCCGGCCAAGGAAAAAAATTCGGAAAAGCAAGCAGGGTTGCTGTGTGGCGCCGATGTAAAAAGGTGATGGAAAGGATAAAGTGAAGCTTAATCGGTATGTCCAGTAGTATCGCTGCGAGAGCTACTTATACCACGGCGCCTATACTCTAGAGGCCGGCCACGTCAGAAATACACCCATACTGATGAAATATGCCTAAACCGGCTTACACTAGGGGTGAAACTTGATGGCTAGGCATGTCACAGTACCTCTGCTCTAGAGGTCGGTCATGTTCTAAACACGCCCATACTGGGACAATATGCCTAAACCGGCTCAACCCAGGGGTGGAAGTCACTAGTGGCGAGGATTCAACCTCATGGACAAAAGCTCCGTCTTGGTCACATCTAGGAAGGGTAGCAGCCAAGACCACAAAATGCTGAAGTCCGAGACACTGGACCAGGGCAGTCTAGATGGGCAACCACCTCTCACCCGGGCGGGGATGTATGCGTATCCTAATCACGCTGAGGTTTTCCGGTGAGAAAGTCCAACGCTGGACTGGAAGGGCTACCACCTCTCACCCGGCGGTGATACACGGGTATCTCAAAACACGTCGAGGTTTTCGGCGAGAAAGTCCAACTCTAGCCTGGATGGGCTACCACCTCTCACCCAGCGAGGATATACTGATATCCAAAACACACCGAGGTTTTCCTTTGAGAAAGTCCAACTCTAGATCAAACTGGTGCAACGAAAACCACGATATCACGCAATCCCGCTTCTGAGACCCACCAAGAATACAGCCTCAAGCCGTGCGATACTCTGAACCTATTGTGGACCTCTCGGGGACCACAGGTGTAAATTCAATAGGATTACGGGGCGGTCTTGGTGGCAGAACCGAATGAAGAAGAAGAAGATATGGTGGTACCGGAAAAAAATCCAAACTGCTGGGACTTGAACTCGGTATCACCGGCTTAATAGACAGATCGCCTAACCACTCAGCCAACCAGGCCACCCCACTTTGTGAAACCCCGCCAAAACGGTAATCCAGCACCCGCGCCGACTATCCAACCACAAGCAGTGTCAGAATCACCTTTTCTTCCTCAGCTAAAAAAAGCTGAAAACATGTGTAATATTTGCACTAAACAGCAAGATTCCGCGCAAACAGCGGGACCTGTAATAACAGCACCAGAGAGTTAATGAACTTCGCCCGAAGCGACACTTTTGGAGGAAACAGGGCAGGAATAAAATCAATAAATTATTATGTACCGGAGATTTAATCATATAAGCATTACCCATGAGTTTAATTGTTAGACTTTAACTCTTTATCTGTCACTGTCAGCATGTATGCTGTCAGGTGCGTGTTTAAAAACCGGTATCCAGAATAATAGTACTGAGCAAAAAATAAAATTTAAAATTCTAGAACATTCATTTTAACTCTCTTTTTTTAAACATAAAAGTTATACAACAGCTAGCTTCAGAGTTGTGAACCATAGCTGGCTAAGACCCTTTTCGCTTCTCCATTGGTACACCCCCTGTACAGGTCTAGCACGGCTGACGGGGCAAGGATGGACGTAGTCCATGTGGAGGTCTATTAAAGAAGTACTGCATAGCCTCTGCTTTTTTACCTCCATTCAGGGACTGAAAAAAAAAAGCTGCCATGACCCGTTCCCAACCATATATAACGTGGTTCCTCAGCATTTTCACTGCATCAGCTGCAAAGAAAACCAACTTGCAGTTCTAGGAAAAAAAAAAAGAAGAAAGAAGAAGACGACGAAGTCTTTATATGTAGTGCTGCTCATAAATGACGCTTTATGAGGTAAAAGTGAATTTTTTCCCGACGGCTAGTTTTCTCTGGTCGGTAATGGGTTAAATAATGAATATAGAAATATAATATTGATGACAAATTACGGCGATAACTGAACACTCTCTGGAGACAGAATCTAATAGAAAGTTTCCGCTATCTAAAAAGAACCAGAATATGAAACTTGATAAGAAACAGATAGGAGATGAAGAAGGGAAAAAAAAACTGATGTAAAATTGATTATGAAACTCGCTTAAGTGAATGGAAACGGAAAGAGCTGGGTACAATAAAGAATAGCAATAAAAACAAACTGGGCCTAAATGCAAAATGTAAATTACATTGACATTGGCATAACTGTGCAGTGTGAAGGTAACGTTAGCAGAACAGCTTAGTGTGAAGATACATTGACAGAACAGCTCAGTATGAAGGTAACATTGATAGAACAGCTCAGTGTGAAGATAACATTGACAGAACAGCTCAATGTGAAGATAACATTGTCATAACAGCTCAGTGTGAAGATAACATTAGCAGAACAGCTCATTGTGAAGATAACATTAACAGAACAGATCAGTGTGAAGGTAACATGACAGAACAGATCAGTGTGAAGATAACAGTGACAGAACAGCTCAGTGTGAATATAATATTAACAGAACAGCTCAGTGTGAATATAATATTAACAGAACAGATCAGTGTGAAGATAACAGTGACAGAACAGATCAGTGTGAAGATAACAGTGGCAGAACAGCTCAGTGTGAAGATAACATTAACAGAACAGCTCAGTGTGAAGGTAATATTAACAGAACAGATCAGTGTGAAGATAACAGTGACAGAACAGATCAGTGTGAAGATAACAGTGGCAGAACAGCTCAGTGTGAAGATAACATTAACAGAACAGATCAGTGTGAAGGTAATATTGACAGAACAGATCAGTGTGAAGATAACAGTAATAGAACAGCTCAGTGTGACGATAACATTAACATAACAGATCAGTGTGAAGATAACAGTGACAGAACAGCTCAGTGTGAAGATATATGCAGGAAACTCTCTACCGTAGAGAGCGGAACAACAACACAACTCCTTCAGATCATCAGAGGAAGTACCCCCCCTCAGACAAGTGTTTCGGCCCTTTAAACTCCTGACACTCTAAGGGGGGTGGGCCCCTCTGGGTCATGACTCCCAGAGGTCTTGTGAGTTGTTGCTTTTTTGGTCCCGGGATCGAACCCATGACCTTCCAGTTGCCACGCGTCTTTAGCGATTTAGCTGGTATTGGTTGTGGCAAATGAAATTACTTATGCTCCCAATGCTTGTTTCGCATACTCCACAGCCAGCATGAGGCCTTTTCTGCTGTTTCTGAAAGGCTTCTCAATCCCCTTGCTCTTGCTTGTCCCTTTATGCCCAGTTGCTTACATAGGTCATATGCTGATGTTGCTACGAATCCTCTTGCTCCCACTTCTACAGCTATCACTTTTGCCCTGATGCCTGCCCCCTGCCTCAGTTGCTTGACCAGATCATTGTACTTCTCACATTTGAATAAATGCTGTTCCTCTATTCTAGTTTCGTATGGGACAGTAAGCTCGATCATTATTAATTCCTGTTTTTCTGTGGAGTACACTACAATGTCCGGTCGCATTCCTGTGTTCTTAATGGCAGTCGGGTATTCTCGTCTTTCTGGAAGGTCCGCTGTCACTTCCCAATCATTTGTACCATCTAGCAGTGATGGTAAGGGAATGTGCCTGATTTCAATATTTGATGTCGTACCAGCACCTATGAAGTATTTAGGTGGGACCTCAACTCTTTTGCTGTTATTTGCTTTATCGTTTGCCCTGTCTACAATGGCTACTAGTTCCTGCAACACTCTGTTGTGCCGCCAGGTGTACCGTCCTTGCCCTAAAGACACTCTACATGCTGACAGCACATGTTCCAATGTTTGCCTTTCGTTGCTGAGAGAGCACTTTGTATCTTCTGATACACCCCATTTGTATAGGTTGGAGCCTGTAGGCAGAAGGTCATAAGTAGTTCTGATGATGAAGCTGAGCCTCAAGGGTGCCATTTTCCAGATGTCATTCCATGTTAGTGATCTCTGCAGGACTTCCTCCTATGTTGTCCATTGCCCTTGTTGTGATTGTTGGACTGCCTTCTGGACCCGCTTGTCATCCTCTGAATTCCTTACCTCGCTGATGATCATATCCCTTCTTTCCTTGCAGGAGGTCTTTGACCACCACTTGATTTCACCATGACCAAATCCCCTTCTGTTGGTCTGGGTGTACCCTATTACTTCTTTCAGCTCCTGCGTTTCCCTGGCTGTGGTCACTTCCTCACCTACTTTCCATTTTCGTCCAGTTCTAAGTGTTGGCTGCACTTCTCGTACCACCGGATCTGTAGATTCTTGTAGCATCATTGCAAGTCTTGTTTTTCCTACAACATTAACAGAACAGCTCAGTGTGAAACTGACATTGGCAGGACTGTTGAATGTGAACTTTACATTGACTTAACTGTGAACTGTGCTGAAGTTAACATTGATTAACATTTCAGTATGAAGTTAACATTAGCGGAGGTTTCAGTGTGAATTTAACACTGACATAACTATGTACTTGGAAAGATCTCAGAAAGATAGTTTAATTTCATTTTTAAAAAGAATTTCTGAAGGAAAAAAAAAAATCACAGAATTAACCACCCCCCCCCCCATGGAAACATCGCAGAATTTACATCACAAACACACACACACACATACAGAATCCGCAGTTTAAAAAAAATCAGCTTGCCACGTCTTCAAAAGCTTATAAAGAGCTAGAATTTTTGCATGGCTACAAATATTTGACAGCAAAACGAGTTTTATTTCGCCTGTCCCGTATAAAGACGGCCAACAGAGACACATGACACTGTCACTTCACGCTCTAGGATATTTGCACCGTTATCTTATTAGGCGCGATCGTCAGAAATTGTTGAGCTTATACACTCAAAGATTCATGAAAAATCAATAGCCAAAAACGTGAAGCTGAGTTTGGATAAAGTGAAGGCACGCAACTCGTATCAGACCATGGCTTATTTATCATGCCGTTAGCAACAATGAGGATAATGTGAAAACCTTAAAACTGCGATAGAAATTCAAAGCACCGTCCTTCTGTCGCGGAAGTTGACAGCTTCGTTAGCAACGGCGCAAGAAGCGGTCTGCAGGTGGCAGCACCGAAGCTCCCATGACGTCATAGCAGCAGTATAAAGATGGCCGCTACTCTAAAGACGTGAACCAATATTCTATCATCGGGTTTTTCCCCCCTTCTTTAACAGTGAACCCGCTTAACCTAAACCTATCTAAATTCATCCGCGAATGAAGACTCAGTACGGTGATGCATGTCTGTCACTGCAGCAAGTTTATGAGTGGAGTAGGAAGTTCCGAACTGATCTAAGTTCTATATCTGTCTCTAATCGTCCAGGCGTAATATCCTCACAGTCACTTGAAGATTTGAATCTTCTACAAAAACATTAGTAAAACTGGAGTAGCTCCAAATATGGCTGTGAATTCAGTGGACATATGTTCAGCTCCAGCTCAGCCTGTTAGGGTTTTTAGTTGGGGAAGTTTTGACCTGTTCGAGTGCATCTCTTGTTTATTTAGTATAAATTTATTAAAATGTTTTTTTTTAAGATTAGTAAGTTTATGTTGAGGACCGGCAAGCGTAGTGGTTAGAGCACTCGTCCAACAACCTAATGGTCGAGGGTTCGAATTCCCAGTTGAGCGAGATTTTTTTTCCCGACCTATACGGCCCAGAGGTCAACCCAGCCTCGTAAAATGTGTACTAGAGAAAATCTGGGAAAGAAGGCCAGCGAGGAAACGTGTCACTCAGCATAATGAGGTCTCTAACGCTTCATCCCCTACGGCATTTGCTATGGAACTACCTACCTACCTAAGTTTATATTGATGTATTATATATATATATATATATATATATATATATATATATATATATATATATATATATATATATATATATATATATATATATAGAGCAATGTATTTATTTATCATTTTCCTACTATCATTTGATCAGGGATGGTTTGCTGATCAAATATTTAGTATGAGTACACATATTGACTAAATGTTAAATACAGTAATTAAGTTAGTTTTTGTTTCTTCTTTTTCTTTTTCTTCATCGTCTCTCTCTCTCTTTCTCTGTCTCCCTCACGCTCTCTGTGTCTCTTTCTCTACTCTATGTGTGTGTCTCTCTTCTTTTCTCTCGCACTGTCTATCACTATTTCTCTCTCCTCACGTTTTAACTTGATTATTCAATAACACGAGTGTCACGAGACAAAGTTTAAAGAGGAACGCATCACTGATTGGCGTTTCTTGCCTTAAATTACTGCTGTTTCATTTTCTCACGTTTTCTAATTATCTGTTGGACAGTGCCTTACTACATCCTTTTCTTCAAATGTTAGCCAGTTTTCTTGTTGTGTGACCCAATATTGCTCAGTCTTTCATTGTGATTGTTTCTCATTTTTCCAGATATTTTGTTTGCTATGATTTTTCTCATTTTTCATGTCCTGTTCTTTCTTTCTTCTTTCTTTCTTTCTTTCTTTCTTTCTTTCTTTTATGTTAATGTTTTCGCATGTTCTTATTGTTAACTTGAAGTACTCCTCACCTTCTCAGTCATTTTGGTTACGAGATTTTTACTCAGATATTCACATCCCATCTTCCAGGTCCTTTCCTTTCATATTGTGCAGTTACTTCCCTTTCGTATTGCTCATTTACCTCCACATGTGTGCTAGGACACTGTTCAACTACTCACATCGTTGCTGTTATAACTGTCAAATTTCTTTTCTGAGTTTTAATTTTTACTTTTTTTTCTTATCATTATCCTCCAGCAGGAGTTTTGGAATTGTGCCTCCCCGTGTACCAGCCCTCTTTATCGCTCTACTCAGTTCTCAAATTAATATTTATTATTTTAAAACCGATTAACCGCTGCTGGCGAGATTCTTCAGCTGCTGTGCGTGGGGTGAAACTCCTCCCGGCCAATGAAGAAAAATGGGATTAGGGTTGCCGCGCAGTGCCGTCGTAGAAAAGGTGAAGGAAAGGATTAGGTGAAGTAACCAGTAGTATTGAGGTCAGGACTACTCAAATCACGACACTTCTGCTCTATAGGCCGGCCAGGTCCTATATACACCCTTACTGGAGCAGATTGCATAAATCGGCTTAACCCAGGGGTTAAACTATTAACATCAAATAAATTTGACATATTCTCATGAACAATATTTGTGTTCACATGAACACAAAACTGAATAGAATTCACAACATTATAAGAATAATAATTTTTAATTTTGTTATAGTTATTAAGCCCGTGGAAGAGAACTGATATATTGCATCAAACTGTGTATAATAATTTGCATATTTTCTTAATTATTGCTAGTTAATTTGTATATGAGCTATCGCGAGAGGTTATTTTGAAATAAAATTTGTAATTCTGAACGTGTATTACTAATTTAAATATTTGAATATATTCACTGTAATGCCACTACGAACGCAAAATGCAAACAAAAAGTGCCATACATAAGAAGGTCGGTATACTAAGAATGTGTCCGTCTTTCTCGTGAAAACCCGGTTCGAGACAGGCTCATAACCTATAGTCGTATTAAGACTCACGTTGAATCAAGATCCTCGCAGAGTCAACTACAGCCTGGCTGACTTAGATAGCTTTGGGTTGCGCGAGATTTCTCCCATAACACGGTTGGTTCGAGGGTTATTATGCTAGCGTGGTAAGGTAGGTGATGGCGGACCACCACAATCACACAGAAAATATCATCATGAGACTGGGGTCTTTTCTAGTGTCTAACTAACTCACAGTCCGCCCTTCTATTGTTTCACGCTTTCTGATTCTTGTGACCGCATTCAGCCTTGGGCGAGAGGGGTATCATAGCTGGGAGGGCTTTACCACTTCTTTTTCTTTTTCAGAATGTCGTAGCATAAGTTGGAAATACTCATTTTTGAAATCTGCAATTACTAAATACATGTTTTGAACGCATAAGTGCTGTTACTCGTGTTTTGGCTAGGATTTGCGAAATATTACTGTAGAAAGCTGAACAAAACGTTACTTGTGTAAAAACAAATGTGTTCATTCTACTCTGCTTAAAAAAAAACTTTAGAAAATATAGCTCCAACAATAACTTTGGACTGTAGCTGGGATAAAACAGTTTCCCCCCCCCCTCCTCCTCGATTCTCAGATGGGCATGAACAACACCCGCTATGGGAAAAGAAACGGAAAAATTCAAGTTTAGCGAGTATTTTTGGGAAGTAGTAATTTTAGAAATCATCATTGTCATTTATGAATGTAGTCATTTGCTCTAGATACTGTGAATTTAGTCATTTGCTCTAGATACTCGAACCTCAAGAATGTGAAATATTTTCACATTGAAGCTAATATGTGACATCGTGTTCTCAGATGTTAATCATGTAAATATCAATACTTTTGCAAAGACCACTTTATCTGCATCTAATAGGAAAAATCTTTCAAACATTTGTACCAGCTGCTTGTACTGTAAAGTCTACTCTCTCACAACGTCTTTACTCCAAATTGTAAAACTGCGCTAGAGCGAATAAATGAATTATTTTCACACCTACATCAAACCGGTATATTCAGAGTAAATTATTACACCACGAAAGATAATTTTTTCTGAAGTGAATTATAGAGAACTTTCAGAGACTTTTCATCTATTTTGTTGACGTGTTGAGTCACAAAAACAGTAGTAGTGTTTTATGTATTTTGATGCGTTACAAGCGAGGGCGGCCCCTATGACTTTTGCTTCCCCTTGCAGTAGCTGACCTTGCTGCCACGCCCAGTTCTCAGAATAACACTGAATATTTAAAACTGATTATATTAAGTAAGCTTCATCGCGTGCAACCATTCATTTTAAATAGCATTAATTACAATTTATAAATTAATGACAAAAATTAATGAAAAAAACTGTGTACTTAATACAAAATGAGAAACAATTAAAGTAAATGAAATTAGGCATATTACTTACATCACCATAATGCTCATCCAGTGTAGAACGAAGAGCTTTTAAACCCAAGCAATGGTTTGTATATTTTAGTTGTTGGCGCACGTGTCTTCGCACTATCTGCACTTCTGTTGTTTCATTTAAATATCTAGCATTTGAAAAGAAAACTTCATTTGCTTTCATTTTCGCAAAATCAGAAATAGGTCAATATAGTCTAATTTTTTGACCGAATTCATGCTTAATTGAAGTCATGTCAGGTCCTTCCAGTCGAGTTTCAGCCACTGTTGAGCTAGGTTTACTGGCAACATTAATTTCATTTAAAACAGTGCCATATAAGAAGGCAACATACACAGTTTTTAATTTCTGACTTTAAGGGTAAATATTGCATGTCTTGTCATTTTGTCTACATCAGCAGTTTGTGTCAGAACATCATAAAATTCGTGAACATGATATCTTAAAAGACAAATGGCTTCGACTGTGGATTCCCAGCCGGTGAAACTTAATGGCTTGAGCGTTACAGTTGTAATATGTTTTTATAAAGATTTCTCAACGTAATGTTGACGATGAGAAAAAAACATACACAATTTCTGAACTGTTTAAAAAAATTAATCTTCTTCTCTCTAAGTTGAGAGAATGAGAACAACAAGGGATTTTAGAAAAAAAAAACGCTTATTAGTTCAAGTCTCTAAAAAGTCATGAGTTCAAGTGTCTATTGTATAAACTAGGAAAAATGTAGGAACAGCTTTATTACTTAGCGACTACAAAGATGTGACGTTTCGGTGTGAGCCTTAATCATACAAAAACATACAGGACGAAGAAATAAAGAGAGGAGATAAAGTATAGATTCACATGAATGCTATTAAAAAGAAAAAAACAAAATAGAGTACTTAGCTGTAAATTGTAAGGTGTGGCTTGTCCGGCAGCGTGTGTCAGGAATGGATTTAGTAGAACGTGGAGACTGTTTCTAAGAAATTCAGTGCTTCGTGTATAGTTAATATACATATACACGAATTATCAAGTGTCTAATGCATTGTTACACTCCTGAATGTTCTCCTTTCGTATTTGATCTATTGTCGTACCATGGCCATGCATGGCTGTGACTAGAATATTCATGTCTGACACTTTCTAAGACTACATTCAGTTAACATCGACCCTGTAATGACCTCAGCAGGAATACAACTAAGAACGTGCTCATGAATATTGATATCACTTGGATCTGTATTAACAGATCTTACAAACTGTGCCAAGTGTTCAATACGATTTACATCTGGAGTACAGCCTTGAACTAATCAGTTCATTCTGAATCCTTTTCACAGAATATTGTTGGGCCGGTCTGCGAGTGAGCGTGGTTAATAATGGAAAATGTGTTTTTAATAATTAATTTATTTTAATATTATTTTAATTTTCTTTATTTAAGTTCATCCTACTTTTCTCATTTCTGCCTCCTCCGCCACCCACTCTCTCTCTCTCTTCATTTCTCTCTGTCAACCCTCCCCCCACCCCCCAAATTAAAGAAAGAAAAAAACGTACCTCCCTGTGCAATTGAATGTGTTGCACTTATCAGTAGAACTGACCTTGGCCTTCAGAGCATGTTCAAAAATAAATATACATGCAACATTGTAAACATTATTTATAGAAAATATTTGCCAGATAACGCCAGAAGGCAGTATTTAAAAGGCTTATTAGAAACAAGATTATTATTTTGCCTTAAAATCAAGAGAAGCCTTAGAAGAGAAGAGAACCCGTACATGAACTTGGGACATGATGAAGTCCCATTGAGCTTGATTTCTTTCTCCATGCACGGCTGCGTTTTGTAGGGGTTTTTTTAAAGCCGTATTTAATAGGTTTCATTTGAATTAGACCCACGTTTCCAGAAATATAAAAAGTGGGTTTTTCTGTGCATGTCAGCCATTATACTCGGTTCATTTGTTGTTGCACTCTCTAATGCCAGTTATTTCGAGTTTCATTTTTAATATATTAATATCACTTTAAAAATGTATCCAGGAGCTGTGTTATATATGACTGTTCAGAAATGAAGTCGTAGGACGGAAATTATGTGAACACCAGTTCTAGTCACGCAAAAGGCAACTGTTTTTAAATTCCATTTTCTGAGCTCCAAATCCAACACGTTGGGAGATACGATTCTTCATGGAATTCCACCTAGTTTAGTCTAAGTAGTTCTCATCCAGGGCAAAAGCAGGCGTAGGTGGCTGGTTCCGTTTTAGAAGCAGACAGAAAGAATTAGCAAAGTGGGCGGAAACGAGGGTGGCAGAAAATAAGATGAGCACGTATAAATGAAAAATGTACAACCATCCAATATTTCGGCAAATGTCTTTTTTTTAAATTCAAGAACCATATTAAAAATTAACAATGTAAGGAATAAAAAGCGCGAAAAATAGATGAAAAATCAAGCATTTTTCTCTGTTGCTTTAATGCTAGGAAGAAATACGGGCGTAAAATGCCCTCTGATAGATGGTGGGGTCAGCTCGAAGTCACTTTTCAAAAAGTGTGTGCGCTTTTCGTGTTCTTTATGTGTGTGATGTGGTGTGGTGCGTGTGTACTCATCTTATTTTCTGCCATTTTCGCTCCTGCACACTTTCCCTATTTTTCTGTCACACTAAATCTTACATCTTACTGCAGTCGTCATTTCTCTTATCTCTCATCCAAAACAAATCCATCTATCTTTCTTTCACTTCTGTGCCTCGTTGCTCAATGATGTTTTTAGAAGAAAAAAAAAGCAACTACTTCGGAGATTATCTCCGCTCTCTGTCATATTTTTTTCTTACGTAGTTTCTTTCAGAACTATTCTGTTCAAAACTTCCATAGAGATTACTCCAGTTGTGTGACATTGTCTTGGAGCTATTAGCAACTGTCAGAGCTAAACATTCTGAGAGAAATGAAGTTGCTTTTCTTTATTTTTTTGGGGGGGGGGGAGAGAGGGGGAGTGGGAGTGGGGATATCGACCACTGACAATTCTTACACTGAGTTTTAGCTTCCTTTTGTCCGCAACTGTTTTGCTGTTAAGCGCGGTCGATCGTCGTCAGGCAATGCGGATGAACGCGTTTCCTTGCAAGATGCATTTACTCCATCGAACCATCTCGACATTTCATTTATTGAACTCGTACAAGGAACAATTAACTCATATGAGTTTAAACAGTTTTGAGTTGTTGCTAAGTTTGGGACAACGCAGATGCTACTACACTTGAGCAAGAATATATGAGTATAGTTCTCATATATGTTAAAAAAAAACTATTAAATCCATACATAATAGCACAGCTTTTCTGAATGAAAGTGGAGAGTTCTTCCTCCCTTCTTCTCCCTTCTTCCACAGTCGCCGCTTCCATTCGGTCAGAGTTCTCGATTGTGTTACGGAGTTCTTGCACCGTGTTGAGATCTTCCTTGCAAGGATGAGGTGAGGGCGCCTAAGTATTTATCTGACGTGGAAGAATTATAATCTTTTAAGAATGGAGAAGTAACCTATTGAATGCTTTATCTGTACCACACATTGTTACTATCTCTGTAATTTTATCTTATCCTCTTGTATGCTGCATATATTGGTACATTAGATTTTTTTGTTCAATCTGCTCACTTACAAGATGTCATACCTCTCTCCTATATCTACACACCTTTTTTTTCTCTCGTTCATATGCTGTAATAAGAACCGAAATGTATCGATCTCATCTTTCTAGGAAGCTTTAAACGACGTGTATTACTTTCACACTGGGGCGCTGTCGGGGTGATAACGACGGTAATTCTCAGATGAAAAGGCGGAAAGAGTTCAGTAAGAGGCGCCTGTGGAGTCTCTCGAGAAACGAGATTAATCTTCTGGCTTTCTTCATTTGCTGCTTGACCACGGTGATTATAATCACACTGATGCCGTTACACAGAAGAAACAAAAAGTGTTTTTTATTTTATTCACTAAAACACAGTAACTGCCAGTGCGCCCCCCCCCCCCCCGGCTGTACTTAGTAAAGGCACTTGCCACCTCCAAAGGTCTTTACCTTTTCGCATTTATCAGCCCTCGTCAAGTGTCTATCTTTAATTCTGTGATATAAATTCATAAATCAATCAGTGTTTCAACGGGGCTTTTAAAAAATTCTTTATGATGGACGGGGGGAGGAGGGGAGGTGTCAAGCCGGTGCATCGATGTGGGGCCCAGGGTTTCTTTCTTTAATATTGGACTCTGAAGACAAGGGGCTTTTAAAAACAAACCCTGACAAGCTTCTTGGCTGTGCCAAAGCATTCTTAAAAGAATCCCCCCCCCCAAAGTGTCAGGGACTGGAGAGAAAGAGAAAAGAGAGCTCCATGTGAAGGACTACTGAGAAAGCTCCATGTGAAGGACTACTGAGAGAGCTCCATGTGAAGGACTACTGAGAGAGCTCCATGTGAAGGACTACTGAGAGAGCTCCATGTGAAGGACTACTGAGAGAGCTCCATATGAAAGATACTGAGGCAGTGAGATCTGCCTGCAGCAGGACGCACAGGTTAAACTGAAAGGCAAAGAGTCTGGATGGTATATGATGTCGCATTATTTTTGTCACATTTCTAAGATACTATGCACAACTTCACAACCTTAACCACATGCTCATTTGGTCGCACTTTTGTAGATATATGTACACTATATTACGCTAGGTATGCTACATTCTTTGTGGTAGTGGCACACATGGAGACATTCAAAAGTTTCATTGTAAGTAATGAAAAAAAAAAAACATACACATGCAGTGGGCCAGATAGCGAACCAAACGCTGTAATGAAATTTTCAGAATTCAGCCAACACTTTTCCCATCTGGCACACTGAAAAGTCGATATCCAGTTTAGGCAAGGAATCACGTAAAAACAATAGTAGGGAGTTCATTATTCGTCTGTTCCAACATTCCGTCCTCTGCTGCTCTGTAAAATGTCATAAAGCGGGCCAAAAATCACAGGACCAAGATAATGGATAGCTGTAATATTAGCTCTGCGCGTTATGAAACCACTGCCCGTCTTCTTTTTCATAAATCAACATTGAACTCCCCATGTCTATCCGAGCTACAAGGCTGATCTTGTGCTTCTGATAAACCGGACAGAATCAAGACGGGAGACATGTACTTGGAAGATTGATAGAAATAAGACATTATCGACTCATCTCCCTCTCTCACTCCTTTTCTCTCATTATTTTTCTGTTGGGTTATTTCTGCATTCTTTCATTGTCAAAATTTTTCAGTCTATTTTGTTTTTCAAATTCCGTGTTTTACTCTCCCCCTTTTCGGTATCTCTTCTCTCTTCCTAGTTCTTTCTTCTGTGAAAGGTTATTTTTGTGTATATAACAGTTCTAGCTATTTTTGCCTACTTTTTCTATCGTTCTTTCAATTATTCATTCTCCGTATTTTCATCATATTTATGCATCTACATGCTCTCTCTCTCTCTCTCTCTCTCTGTCTCACTCTATTTCTCTGTCTGTCTGTCTGTCTGTCTGTCTGTCTGTCTGTCTGTCTGTCTCTCTCTCTCTCTCTCTCTCTCTCTCCCACTGGATTTGTTTACCAGTTTTTTTTCATTATAACTGTAATTAATGTGAGAGAATATGAAATAACTTTACATCATGTTTTTTTTTATATGTTGTTGAATGTATGCATAAGAGGTTATAAGTAAATAACTTTCAATTCATATTTACTATTGCTCTGTATATGTTTCAACGTTAGCACTATACTGACTCTCATTGATTAGGCTTGAGTGAAAGTTGAGAGAGGAAGGTCAGACGGCATATGCGCCCATTTGACAAAGAAAGCTTGTTTGTTCTGTCTGTCTATCTATCTAATAGCCTATCTGTCGGTCTGTCTGTCTGTCGGTCTGTCTGTCTCTCCTCTCTGTCTCTCACACGCAAGCTATTTGTATGTTGCATAAGGATTTTACCTTTCAATATTTATCAGCGCATGTCTATATCCTCAGCATCTGTCCCTATGTCTCTGTCTCTCTGTCTGTTTGTCTGTCTCTCTCTCACATATTCTATTTGGATGTTGTTGTGTTTTATGGTCTTTACCTTTTCACATTTATCAACCCTCGTCGCATGTCTCTATTTTATCTATGCCCTCAGCCTCTTTCTCTCCAGCCTTTACATTTCCAGTTTATGAGCAGAGAATTATCAGCATCTTCTGTGTAGGAAGTTCCTAACTAGCACCAGATTGCGTTATATGTTCCTGATCACACCCGCGGCTTCGTTGATATTTACAAGGGACGGCCGAACGTCAAACAAACTTATGCCCTGTTAGAGGACCCCCCCCTCCCACCCCTCCCCCACCCCCCAGTGATAAACTTCTGAACGCAATTTCTGGTATACTTGCAGCCCCGCATTTATTAGCCTTCATTGCCGCTGGCACGGGCATTGATGCCTGGGACCGAATTATTCCGAGAAAACGGCTTTTCCCATTTTCGTCTTTTACAATTGTAGGAACTCATCCGGAGAAATTATAATTTCTGTGTAAATTCATTGAAATTAATTGAAAGAAGTACAAAGGGCTGTCAGCAGTTGGACATTAATAACGAATACATTCATTTCATACATTTCGTCAGTCAGCTGAGACACCCATTTAATGAGCACAAAACAAAAAAAAAAGGGCTTTTGACCAGTCATAAAATTTCTAGAGTCATGAAACATTTGATGGTGACCAGGGAAGGGTTTTATTTTATTGTGTACTTTGAACTTAATAGAGATCCCTAATCCTGTGTGTCCGTCTTACAGACTGTGTTGTTTGGATTCAAATTAATAGATTTTATGCACACATACACACACACATAGAGAAAAGAGAGAGAGAGAGAGAGAGAGAGAGAGAGAGAGAAATTAGAAATGGATAGTACTTTGTCTTCTCACATTTAGACTTCTTCTTACCATAGAACTATAGTTCTAGTCTTGGTAATTCTCACATCTGTTTTCACATAATTTACATTCACGGCCCTTGTGTATAATAACCTTTGTTACTGACTCGGAACAGCAGAAGTGGTTGGGTTTTGCTGCCTACCGAAATGGAAGAGTAGTGGCGCCGGGTTCGGGAGCCTTTGAAGTCAGCACTTCAAGCATGGAAATTGAGGCCGTGTCGGCGCCAATGGAATGGTTAGATGCTCATGATGTGGTTAATGGTGTCATTGTGACGGATTCATAGAGTTTGCTTCATAAGATTGAGAAGAATTTGCAGCGAAAAGAATGGGTTCGTCTGTTAAGCCAGTCAGCTGTGACAAGCCTAACGCGGCTTTACTGTCCAGGGCATGCGGGAGTACATGGCAATGACGTGTCAAACAGACTTGCTGGACAGGCAAAAATAAACGGCAGACTGACAATGGACAAGGGGGACATTGCTAAGGCTGTATTGGTGGACAGACTGCAGGAGAATGAAGAGCGGGAATGGAAGAGCAATGTAGCTGAGAAAAGACTGCTGGAGCTGATACAAAGTAAAGGTACTGGCAGGAAATCCGAACTGTGTGGCAGACAATGCATCGTAAACAACCAACACTTGAGAGGAACTATTAGCAAACATACTTTTCAATAGATACTGCGGCATGGGCTTGTCCCGCATGCAGTGAAGACGGAGTCTAAATTTTGAACTTTGAACTTTGTACAACAGGTTCTAAAAAGTATGGAACAAATTGTAGATTTTCAAAACTAGTTCAATAATAGTGACTTTTTTTCATTTTGAGAAAATGGGTTTTCTAAAAAAAAAAAGTAGACATAAGCTTCTGTTTGTTACATAGTTTTGTTGTATAGTTTTTCTTGCAGGTTGGATCAGCGAAGTGGTTAGTGCATTTGTCTAACACAGTAATGGGTCGGTGGTTCGAATCCGATCAGAGATGGCCCAGCCACCCGGCTGTAGAAATGGGTACCTGGTTTCTCATGGAGTAGGGGAAGGAAAGGTAATCAAGCAGGGTGCTGGAGACATCACACCTTAAGTGTGTCGGGTGATCAAAGAAAATGTTGGCGCCAACACTATATTCCCTGGATGTTTCTGTGGCACTACCCACCCCTCCCCCTCCCCCACCACCAACCCCCTCCCCCCCCAAAAAAAAAACAAACCAAACCCTCCATTACGTTGGGCCATTTACCTATATTCCTGACTGAGTTTTAAATTGTCAGATAACAACCTCCACTACCTCACAGATTAAGGAGAAGAGAAGGATGGTATATGCGTGTGCACTTCTTTAGATTGTTTTACTTGTTACACAGGCGTAAGCTAACAGATGTTAGTTGTAGTGAGCAGAAGTCAGATGTCAGATACATGTCACCGGATTTTTGACAGTAATAATTACTCGAGATTCGTATTTTTATTTTGTGGTTTACTAGAGAATTCGGAGGTTTATTTATGTTGTTCTCGGGCTGCAGGAAAAATAGTTTTGATGGGGTAATAATAATCTGTTAATTATAATATTGCGTATATTGTTCTGATTGTTTTAAGGTATTGCTGAAAGGTTATTATAAACTTACACATGGACATGTTATATAAATGAAAAGAAACACAGTAAAACGACTCTTCTTTAAATAATCATGGAACTTTTACTGTTGTTAATTATAAGTTTACACAGTTAGCAAAATCAACAATTGAATCATCAGTTTATATGCTACTCGTCAACTATATCGTTAACAACATAATCATTACAATGATTTCCTTAAATTTTCAGATTCCTCCTACATTATCTTGATCGGCAGTGGAACTTCTAAAGAATCAATTTTAACCCATTGTACATAACCATACAAAAATCTTCAGTCTTCATCATTAAATGATTGAGTATCTGATGTATTATAAGGAACTGACCGGCAATAATTATTGTAATATACATATTAATAAATTTCAACAATAGTATTATTGTGCACATATGAGTATCATTGCACATTACCAAGCCCTCCCCCTCTAAATCTTACACAGACAAATGTGTTACACTACAGTTATAGTTATTCATGTACCCTTCGGTTATCCTAATCATACCGAAGTCAGTCGGGATGTGGATCGGAGGAGTCGACATCACAGCCTTGCACGCGTCCACATAACAGAAATTTTTCATTCATTCATTTGCATGTCCCTTGCGAAACTTTGCCTCCCAAACAGCACTCCTGTAGGCCTCTCGGTTGTGAGTAAGATGGCCTGCTGCTGCTGCATCCATTTGCAGATCGTCAACGATGTCTTGCAGCCATCTTCGTTGTGGTCTTCCTTTCTTTCTTTTTTCCCATTATGTATCCTTCCAATACGGTCTTCTCTACATTATCATGAAGTTTAATGTGTCCAAAATATTTAATTTTTCTCTCTTTAATCCTCTTTACTAGCCAGCCTTCTTGACAGAAATATAAACCCCAATATTAACCTAATACGTACATGTTTATCCATAGATGAAATAAACTCTCATACGCTCTCGAACGACAACATGGCCTCCCCCGATCCGCTCGGCGTACAAATCCCGGCCTTTTGAAATGTTTTCGTATTATCTTTATATACTGGGCCAGTAAGCCAATATTTTATCAGAGTTGCGCGCATCTGAAAACTGACCGGTAACTGACCCATTATTCCTACTCTTAGGGTTGCCAACCAACCCAGGTAACTATGAGCTTATATATTTCCTTCAGGGCGATGGTAAAATTTATATTGGGAAAAGGAACTGCTTCTAGTAAAAATCATATTTTCATTTCTTTCCTCGTTATTTTTGGCGCGTTAAATCTTGCAGAAATATATTTTTAAAAGGAAGAAATGCAGGTAAAGTATATTGTATACGTATATGTGTGTGCATGTGAGTCTCTCTGCTCTGCGTCTCTCTCTCTCTCTTCTGTGTGTGTGTGTGTACCAGAGGGGTAATTAAAAGCTATATAGAAAACTATACTGAAGAGAAGAAATCGTGACATTCATTAGCTAGAAGCTATCAGTGCTATGTTTTCATTAAATAACATCGGATAACGAATAGGGGGACAATTTTTCTGAAACAAAGATAAAAAACTGAAAGTCTCATATTACCACTATTATGACGGTGTAAGGCTTACAGAACTTGTGAGTCTCGGCCATTGTTTCTAATTAGTGGATAGCTTTTACATTTTCACAGTAGACCATTTTACGGTCTCTTAGCACGCAACCTCACACCGAAAGTGAGCACTCTTTGATCCTTAATAATTCAAAACCTGACCCTCAACAACAATAACAACAAACATGTTCAAAAATTTAACTGATTAAAGCACACTTTCAGTCAAACGAAACAATCTTCATTCTATTAATGAATTCCAGTATCTTTAAATTCATGACCCTTGTAAAATATTTTAACTGCATTGCTAATTTTCGTAATAAACCTTCATTAGTGACATTCAGTTTAGTCATTTCCATATCCCTTGTGGAATTTGCCTCCCTAATAACTCTCCTGTAGGCCTCTCGGTTGTAAGCAAGATGCCCTGCTGCTGATGTATCCATTCGCAGATAATCAACGATGTCTTGCAACCATCTTCGCCTTGGTCTTCCTCTCTTTCTTTTTCACATTATGTACCCGTCCAAGACGGTCTTCTCCAAATTCTCATGACGTTTAATATGTCCAGAATATTTACTTTTTCTCTTTTTAATCTTCTTTACAAGCCAACCAATTATTGTTACTACATGTACGACTTTATGTCCTGATTTGGAAGAAGTAATAGTATAGAGAACAGACAAGCATAATAAGTGTAGCGTTCTATCATTGTCCTAGTCATCATCATAACAAAGACACTTGTCATAGAACATGCCTTTGAAACAATTTAATTGTTGAGAAACTTGCCAAACATCAAAACATCATTTTATCGGAATACTTGTGTCATGAGCTTGGTTCATATCCCAGCACTGTGATTTTTTTTCTGGTACCATTACACCAAAAAAGGCCCCGTGGTTCATCCAGCCTCCTAAAACGAGTACCAGGGAAATCTGGGAAGGTAATTGAGGCCAGGCGTGATACTGACCACATCACACTCTCATGCGACGATTGTCTAGGAAATACGGGCCTAACTCCATATGTGCCTTAATGGCGTGGAAACGAATATTTTACCTTTGTAATCTTCGCTTTTCTAGGCTGTTTCCAGCAATGTTAAGATTTATATAACAAGTGACAGTAACAAGTAATGTGTTATACAGCCTGCTTGCTCTTGCTTCTTTTGACTTAATGATTTGGCCCATTTTTTTCCCATCATATGATGGTGCAACCTTGCTTAGAGTCTCTCCTCTTCCTCCTCCTCCTTCTCCTCTTCCTCCTCCTCTTCCTCCTCCTCTTCGTCTTCTTCCTCAGCCTCCCTGGAACTGCGACCTGGTGCTCTTCGCAGCGTATGCGGTGAAGATTTCGGGGCACAGCACCCAACCTGCTTGGGAGCGGGTCATGGTAGCTATTTTCTCAGTCCTTGAGTGCAGGTTAAAAAAGCATGTGACCTTCAGTACTTCTGTAGTAGACTCCACCACCATGAGGACTATGGCGATCCCTGCCCCTTTCGCCGGCTAGGTCTGTTTCTGGGGGGTCCCAGCGGAGAGATGGAATAGGGTCTTGATCAGTTATGGTTCGCCAACCCAGGCGCCAGCTGATTGCCAAACGGACAATGTCCTCGCGCCTTAGTGTTTCCCTCCACGAGCCTCGGTCTCTGTGAGTTATTCACAGAGTTGGCGCAGACAAAGTTTCTCGAAGATGGATTACAAAATCACTGTTTCTTAATTTTGATCTAATCCTAGCCCATTTCTATGCAAGTGTTCACTGCTTACTTTGGGACAGGGGCTCCAAGAGGAACTTTGAGAGATAGTAGTAAAGTTTCTCTATCTCTCTCTTTCTTTCTCTCCTTCCCTCCTCTCCCCCTCCAAAGAGCCTCATCATACCTTTCTGTTTTCACCCACTAAGACCCTCTCTTAAAAGAAGAGAAACCATCTGGCCTCTGGCGCGGTCTACGGACTGGATGAACTTTCCTCTTGTTGAGCCTGCTTGAGGACAAGTTTGTCGTATATTCTTATTACCTTATGTTCTATGTTTTAATCTTCTACACCATGGGTTCTTTAACTTCATTTCCCTTTCGAGGTATAAGAACCAAATTTTAGGAGTATAAGAACCAAATTATGAGGGTATAAGAACCAAATTATGAGGGTATAAGAACCAAATTATGAGGGTATAAGAACCAGGTAAGGAGCTATAGAAACAAAATATGGAGGTGTAGGAATCAAATGAAGGGGGTACAGAATCAAATTATTCGCTTAAAAAAAATATGGGAGTATAAGACTCGAAATCTGAAATTCTTTTTGCTGCTGTTGATTGTAAAAACTGGTATTAGATTATCATTTAGTTCCAGCTGTTCAGTTCCTAGTTATCCATACGTAAAGCAGAACCAAGCTTCTCACATCCTTTGAACTACCGAATAGACAGGGCTACCTGATAGGGCTGGTGGTGGTGTTGATGACTTGCCTGGACAGCCTGGTGAAAAGGGTATGAGGAAATAACTGGCAATCCACTGAAGCTTGTAATCTTACAGATGCTAAAAAACCTTTGTTCTACATAATCGTTATCAAACTTCCCACTCTGTAGTGCTCAGTCGATCCCCGGGCCAGAACCTACAGTTACAATAGGCAGTCCAAATGGCTTTGAATACGTGAATATTGCCTTCGTGCACACAATTCGCTTTTGTCTTCATTTTTAAATTCTAATAACAGTATTTCATACAGAAAAGACACGCCCAAACAGATGATTGACATGTCATGAAGCCTCCAGAAATTGACAGCTCGGAATTGCCCTTGTGTGAAGGACCACCTACAGATGATGTCACCAACGATGAGGAAAAGCGTGATGACGTGGCTGTGCTGGCAAGTGAGAATGGACTTGCAGGAAGCCGTTCCATGAATGGTACGTCAGAAATTTTAGATGTTATAAATTAAATGAGCTTACGCCAGTGGTTCACAAACGTTTTAAAGTGCGACCCTAAACCAGTAATAGTGAGTGATCCGCAACCACATGACTTCTGAATAGTGAAGTGGTCAGTGCATTTTTTTTCATGCTGAATTTCAGTGGTTCGAATCTGGCCGGAAGTGTCCCAGTCGCCCACGCGTAAAAGTGGGTACCTGACTTCTTCTGGAGCTAGAGAACGAAAGGCAACAGCAACAACAACAGCAGTTTGTTGCTGTTGTCGTTTTTGTTACTGCTGTTGTTGCTGGTGTTGTTGCTGTTGTTGTTGTTATCATTGTTGTTGCTGCTGTTTTTGTTGTTGTTGCTGTCATTGTTTTTACTGTTGTTGTTGTTGCTGCTGTTGTTGTTGTTGCTGTTGTTGTTTTTACTGTTGTTGTTGCTGCTGTTATTGCTGCTATTGTTGCTTCTGTTGTTGTTGTTGCTGCTGTTGTTGTTCTTGTTGTTGTTTTTTTTTCTGTTTTTGTTGCTATTGTTGTTGCTGTAGTTTCTGCTGCTGCTGTTGTTGTTGGTGTTGATGCTGTTGTTGGTTTTGTTGTTGTTCCTGTTATTGCTGCTGCTGCTGGTGTTGTTTGAAATTTAAGTTTTAAAACATAAAGTAGGAGGATTTGAAATCTTGTAAATGTATTTTAAACTTACTGTTGATTTATTTACATTTTTCATTGTATCTTCTAATGACCCAACCTCTGACCCTCCGTGACCCTAGTTTGGGTCGCGACCTGAGTGTGGAAACCGTTGGTCTACATGGAACCCTTATCTTATATCTTATATCCTTCCCGTGCCGTTAGACGTCACATAGGGCTCGCAAAGTAGTTCGCCAATTTTTCCTGTCTTCGGCGAGTCTTTCAACCTCAACAAAGGATTTTATGCCTGTTAACTTGGCCTCTCTTAATAATGTTCTCTTCAGAGTTTCACGCGGTCTGCCCCTTTTTCTTCGGCCTGTTGTGTTCCACTTGATAGCTTGTTTTGGGATTCTCTGCTCATCTCTTCTCATCAAGTGGCCAACATATGTCCATCTCCTTTTCCTGATCACCCGTGAGACTGGTTGTTGTTCAGTCATCTGTCTTATCTCTGCATTGTTCTTGAATTCATTCCACTTGATGCCGAGTATTTTCCTTAGGCATTTGTTTTCAAAAGAGTCTAATTTCTTTTCTATTTCTTTAGTTGTTTTCCAGCTTTCGCATGCATAAATGAGGGTGGATATTACATTTGAATTGAATAGTCTTAACTTGGTTTTTGTGCTTATAACTTTTGAATTCCATATGTTCTCAAGATTCTTGAAGATTGATGCTGCTTTTGCAATTCTGATCCTAACTTCCTTTCTAGTGTCACCATCCTGGTCTATGTAGCTGCCAAGGTATGCAAATTGATTGACTTCTTGGTTCTAAGGACTGCAAACGCGCCACAAACAGCCTCTGGCAGTCAAGTCCAGCTCCTGGCCTTCCCGTGGCAGAACTGTTTAAACTGACAGGAGAAGGGGCGAGGGCGAATATCTGGCGCCTGAAAACCAGTTACTTAGGGTAGATGAGTGTCACGTTTGGTAGCTCATCTGCCGCTGTTGGCGAGATCTTCAGCTGCCGTGCGTGGAGCGGTGCTCTTCCCGGCCAATGAAGAAATTTGCAAATGAGGTTGCCGCGCAGCATCACTGCGGAAAGGGTGGTTGAAAGAATAAAGCGAAGCAAACAGACAAATCACGGCACCTCTGGTCTGGAGGTCGGCCACGTCCTGAGTGCAGTCATATCGGGTGAAATGCATGAACCGGCTTGTCCCAGAGGTTAAGTCACTGCTGGCTTGACTTTTCAAATGCCGCGCGTGGAGTGAAGCTCCTCCCGGTTAAGGAAGTAAATGCGGAAATAAAGGTTGCTGTGCGGCGCCGATGGGAAAAGGTGGTGGAAAGTGAAGTTTAACCTGGTATGTCCAGTAGTATCGCTACGAGAGCTATACCACGGCACCTCTGCTCTAGAGGCCGCCTACGTCCGAAATACACCTACACTGGTGAAATATGCCTAAACCGGCGCACACCAGGGGTGGAACTCGATGGCTAGACATGTCATGCCACCTCCGCTCTAGAGGTCGGTAATGCCTGATAAACACCCATACTGGTGAATTTTGCCTAAACCGGCTCATACCAGGGGTGAATCTTGAAGGCTATGAATGTCACAGTACCTCTGCCCTAGAAGTCGGTCCCATCCCAAACATGCCCATACTGGGAAATGCCTAAACCGGCTCAACCCAGGGGTAGAAGTCACTAGTGGCGAGGATTCGTCCTCCTGGACAAAAGCTCCATCCTGGTCACAACTAGGAAGGGTAGCGGCCACGACCGCAAAATGCTGAAGTCGGAGACACTGGACCAGGGAAGTCTAGATAGGCAACCACCTCTCACCCGGCGGGGATGTCTGCGTATCCTAATCACGCTGAGGTTTTCCGGTGAGAAAGTCCAACCCTGGACTGGATGGGTAACCACCTCTCACCCGGCGGTGATACATGGGTATCTCAAAACACGTCGAGGTTTTCCGGTGAGAAAGTCCAACTCTGGCCTGGGTGGGCTAACGCCTCTCACCCAGCGGGGATGCACTGATATTCCAAACACGTCGAGGTCTTCCGGTGAGAAAGTCCGACCCTAGACCAAACTGGTGCAATGAAAACCACGGTGTCACGCAATCCCGCTTCCGAGACCCACCAAGAATACAGGCTAAAGCACTGTGATACTCTGAACCCCTTGTGGTCCTTTCGTGGAACTCGTGTGGTCTATTTTGGACCACACAGGGGACCACGGGACCTAACGAGGACCACATGTGTGAATTCAGTAGGTTCACAGTGCGGTTTTTGGTGGTAGAAGTGAACGAAGAAGAAGAAGAAGATTGACGTCTTCAATATCTGTCCCTTCTATGTGTATTTTTACATTTTGATTGATGGGAATTTTCATTATTTTTGTTTTGTCCTTGTTAATTTCAAGTCCTATTTTGCTAGCCAGTGAAGATAGGCTATCTGTTTTTTCTTGCATGGAATTCACATTATTACTGATAAGAGCTATGTCATCAGCAAAATCAAGATCTTCTAGTTGGGTCCCATGTACCCAGTCAATACCTGTGTTACCTGTGCAGCATTTTTTCATTATGAAGTCTATTGTAATCCCAAAAAGTAAAGGAGACAGTATACATCCTTGTTTCACGCCTGTTTCAATCTGGAACCATTCACTCATCCCTTCTTCTGTCTTGACTGCACAACCATATCCATTGTATAAGTCCTTAATGATGTTGACAATTTTAGATGGTATTCCATATAGACATAAAATTCTCCATAATGAATCTCTGTGTATGCTATCAAATGCCTTCTTAAAATCTATGGAACCCTACTTGATATTTATTATACATAATTTTAGTATTATAATGTGTAAATCGTTCTAAATAATAGACAATCCGAACATTCCGGTTGTTTGTTTGTTTGTTTGTTTACATATTTTAACTATTTACTACGGTTAATTACGAGCTGTGCTGAATGTTGTTGAAGGTCATGCTTCGCCTAGTTTGTGCCTTCCCAGGTGCTTCCAGTCAGTTCAGCTGCGTTTCCTTTCTAGTGCCACAGACTGAACCATTCCAAAAAGTTTTCTCTACATTCCATATTCTCTTCTTTTTCCATTGAGTTTTTCAGTGATTATCATGTTCCCTAACTTCTGTTTTACTGTGATATGTATATAACGTTTTGATAAGTCTTGTTCTGGTTTTATCATGTCTGATAGAGGAGGAATATATAATAAGGTTAACTCGATGGAAATAAGTGGAATACTTTGGTGGTTTGTTGATAATCTCTTTGGAACTATGAAGTAGTGGGTTCCTTACAGTCTCATCTTAGCGAGAATCTTGAAAAACAGCCATCAGGTGGGACTGGAAGTGAGGTTCAATAGCTGCTCAAGCTTCAGTGAATGAACAGATCGTTATAGATCGTTAGGGAACATAGCACTTCCATTTTGTTGAATGTTTAAGAGCATAGTTCAGTAAAATATTAGCCCATACTAAACGTGTGATCTTACTACTAGATCAAAGCCTCCAGATTATGTTCCTATAGATTACAAGTCAAACTCCAACGCCGGGTCAGACAGTGTGGAGCTATTTGATCTGGACACTCGTGCGGTATTGTGTTTGTTTTGTAATTTAGATTTCACCCTAGTTAAAAAGGGTTCTTTAGTAACGGGTAGCTTTGGTCGGTGTAAGTAACTCATAAATAAAAATAACAGGTTCACATATGATAATAAGAAATCAAGGAAGGCCTGCTAACGCCTTTGGAGATGATAGTAGGGGTCATATTAACACAGCCGAAAGCAGAAAAATACAAATATGTCGTATTTTATTACAGTTGTGGATTTTAAAATACCAATTTTTGTTACTCTGATCAGTAACGCAACAAAGCGAAGCGGATTTATATTTTTATAGAATACTACCATAAGTGGTTTTAGAAATGTGTTCTTTATGTTACTTTAACCAACAATAAAACAATATCTCTCTCTCTCTCTCTCTCTCTCTCTCTCTCTCTCTGAACCTTAAGTGCCCAGGGCACATGGGGCTTCCCCAAGGGTTTTCCATAAATGCCTGTCCTTCGCCTTTTTTTCTGCTCTTGCCCAGGTGAGCCCTCTATTGCTCAACATCCTTTCTGTTGTTCTTCTCCATGTCTCTTTTGGTCTACCCTTACTTCTGCTTCCCTGTGGTGTCCATCTTAGTGCTATTTTTGGTAGTGACTTGTCAGTCATTCGGAGCACATGTCCCAACCATCGCCAGCGTCTTTCCTTGCAGTCGGGCTCGGGACTTTCAGTGGCTGGCTTTCATCCACAACCTGCATGGGCTCAGTTTCCTGATAAGCATGTCTCCTTCCACCTGCATTTGTTATTTCCCTTGCTTCTGTTTCTGTAGCAGTCTGATAGTTTTTTTTACCAGATAGGGTTGCTGGCCCTATGCCGAACCCTCCTTAGTCGCCTTTTACGATCATGCGTGGTAGAGTAAAGTGGTCCTATTCTTTGCAGATCCCGGGTACCACACGGGGGAATAAAACAATACTGAGTGTTTTTTAATCTTTTCTTAGCGTAGTATTACAACGGTTTTGTTGTTGTTGTTGTTTTCCTGGGTTACTTTAACCAGCAATGCGACACCGACAACTGTTTTCGTGGTTTCTTTGAGGTACCGTTAATCAGCAGTAACATAATCAGCAGTAACATAATCAGCAGTAACATAACGATGTTAACGATGTTTATGTTGCAGGAAAACGATCGCAGTATTTACTCCAGCCTCGGATACCAAAGCTCAGATGTAACTGCCGTTGGAGGCAAGGCGCTGTGCTAGGGCTAGGCATTTTCCTGACCGTGCTGGCCTTGACACTGGTTGTAGTAGGAGCTGTCAGGTCCAAGGAGCACACGCCACTGAAATTTCTTCACGTGAGTCTGCCACTTTACCCGACCCTGCCTCGGTGGTGTAATAGCTAACGTACTCGCCTGCCAACCACAAAAAGGTCCCAGGTTCGAATCCCCACTGGTACAGCCTGGCAGAATTCCTTCTGGGACCGACTGATCAGCCTGAAGAAACGGGTACCTAGAGTTTATTTGTAAAAAACAATAACGAGGACAAGGTGCTACTTCCCTTTTTCACAATGCTGTGTCGTAGAAATGTGGAAATTGTGATACGTGCTACCTCTGCTGTCTGTTAGCTTATAAAGAGAATTATTTCAGCATTTCTTAATGTTACATAGATTTATAAAGAGAATTATTTCAGCATTTCTTAATGTTACATTGATTTATAAAGAGAATTATTTCCGCATTTCTTAATGTTACATAGATTTATAAAGAGAATTATTTCAGCATTTCTTAATGTTACATTGATTTATAAAGAGAATTATTTCCGCATTTCTTAATGTTACATTGACGCTCTTCGTGTAAGAGAAGGGAGGCAGGCGGGTATCTGCTGTTGTGGATTTCTGCCAAGCTTAATCTCGCTGAACTGCTCCTCTCATAACTTCCTGTATCAATGTTGGATTTGCATAATCAGTCGCAGTATCAGAAAGACAATGTCTATATTTCAGTGTTCAGTTTCTTTGTGCTTTATTTTATATGCAAAAGGTAAAATCGCCGCTTCTATATCAAATTAAGGAATACTGGGGGTACGACGTTTAGGCCCGCATTTCCAGGACCTTCAGCACATGAAAGTCTGATGTGGTCAGGGTCAAGCCTGGCCGCATTTACCTTCCCAGATTTTTCTGGTATCCATTTTTTGAAGCTGGGTGGACCCCGGTGCCTATTCGCTGTGTTCCAGAAAAAAAAAAGTCTCACCCCTGAGGACTTGTTGATACCGTCGGATTAGTAAACCGAGCGCCTAACTACTCAGCTAACCAGGCTGATAAAATTATAGCACCCTAATGTCAGTGGTTTTCAATCTGTTTAAGGTTGTGGACACCTGAAGCCAGTTGTAATTCCCCTCGGCCTCCTATTTCTTCATTTGTTTTGTTGTTGTTGTTGTTGTTGTTTTCACTTAAAAGCGTTCATACATTTCTTGTATTCTACACAATCTAGACTTTCTACGTGGATCCTCATATGAGCGTTCTTGGACACCAAAATGGTCCTTCGCTGCAACCCCCCCCCCCCCCAACCTTCCAGGAGAGAAACAAAGCTTAAACAGAACGTTTAAAACTCCCAGTTAGAATTTGACACACATCGATCTCGTTCCAGCCTACACTGATCATAGAATAGAAAAGAATCAATCTATTTATATGTTTGCTTAAGGGCTGAACTATCTTTACTGATAACGGTCTGGTGAAAACTGTGTCAAGGCCGAAAGTAGTGCAGTCAGATCGGCTCCCTTGCGCTATAGTCAGCCATGTGACAAAAAAAAAAAATTGCAAGTGAAGTTTTGTGACTAAGAAAACTGAGAATATTTGCTTATAAGCTCAAGCACAAAAATACTTGTACAGTGTACACACATTTGTTGTACAGTGTACACACATTTGTAATTGTATTTCGGGAAAAGCCGTATGTTAGTGCAAAATGTAATCATTGTATATATGAGTAGTATTAAGCACTAAGATTAACACTTTCACTATCAATAAAAATATCAAGAAAAAAAATCATGTTCTTTTCTGGGAAACGGTCACTGGCCTATTTTTTTAAATGTATGTGCAGCTTAAAATTTAAATCTCCAAACAAAGAACAAACCAAATAGACATTATTATTATTATTACTTGCAAAATCAGTAAATTAATTTATAGTACAAATAGAGTTAAAGGGTCATCTTCTTCTTCAGCTTTCCGGGCCATTAAGGCTCATTGCTGCAGATAAAGTTCGCCTCCATTCCTCTCTATTCCTAATCTTCTCTCTCCAGCTGGTGACACCAATTTCTTTTATATCCTCTTCTATGTTGTCTCTCCATCTGTCTTGGTATACCTCACGGTTTTGTTTCCTTCATCTCTTGTATATACAGTACATCATTTTCGTTTGTCTGTTCTCTTCAGTTCTTTCTGCATCACCCAAGCAGCTTAATCTGTTCAGTTTCAAGACGTTTATAATCCAAACAGAGTTAAAACAGGAGAGAAAAAAAAAACAACTCACACGATTTATGTAGTTATCTTAAATAACGTTCATAAAATCTATTTCTTTGATTACGATTATGAGTTTGAGACAGAGGCTATCAGTCTCTTCATAAATTAAGCAAAAGCTTGACATTTAAGCACCCCGTATCTCATGACTGGTATTTCAGTCTTTTTTTATTTTAAATATTCTTTTTATTTTTAATAGATCAAACAGTCACTTGATCTTAAGTCGCTGATGTACATAAATGATGAAAACTTCACATTTGGTAAGTAATATATTTTTTATTGCTCTCCAGTTAACATCTTTAATTAGCAGAAGATACATTTCTGAAATGGAAATAGGCAATTTGACTTATTTTATTCGTGTTCTTTGCCTCGAGTGTTAAACTATTAAATGTAAATCTTGTTTTTTTGCCTCGAGTGTTAAACTATTAAATGTAAATCTTGTTCTTTGACTCGAGTGTTAAACTACCAAATGTAATATTGTTCTTTGCCCTGAGTGTTAAACTATTAAATCTAATCTTGTTCTTTGCCCCGAGTGTTAAACTTCCAAATGCAATCTTGTTCTTTGCCCCGAGTGTTAAACTACTTAATGTAATTTGTTCTTTGCCCCGAGTGTTACATCTTGTTCTTTACCCCGAGTGTTAAACTACCAAGTGTAATCTTGTTCTTTGCCCTGAGTGTTAAACTAATAAATTAAATTTTGTTCTCTGCCCCGAGTGTTAAATTACCAAATGCAATCTTGTTCTTTGCCTCGAGTGTTAAACTACCAAATGTAATCTTGTTCTTTGCCCCCAGTGTTAAACTACCAAATAAAATCTTGTTCTTTGCTTCAAGTGTTAAACTATCAGATGCTATCTTGTTCTTTGCCCCGAGTGTTAAAACTACCTAATGTAATCTTGTTCTTTGCCCCGAGTGTTAAACTATTAAATGTAATCTTGTTCTTTGCCCCGAGTGTTAAATCGTGTTCTTTTTACCGAATATTAAACTACCAAATTTAATCTTGTTCTTTGCCCTGAGTGTTAAACTATCAAATGCAATCTTGTTCTTTGTCCATGAGTGTTAAAGTATTAAATATAATACTGTTCTTTACCCCGAATGTTAAATATTTTGTTCTTTGTCCCGAGTGTTCAATCTTGTTCTTTGCTCCGAGTGTTAAACTACCAAATGTTATCATGTTTTTTGCCCGGAGTGTTAACTCTTGCTCTTTGCCCGGAGTGTTAAATCTTGTTCTTTCCCCGAGTATTAAATTACCAAATTTAATCTTTAATCTTCTTTACCCCGCGTGTTAAATCTTATTCCTTGCCCCGAGTATTAAATCTTGTTCTATGCCACGAGTGTTAAACTACCAAATGCAATCTTGTTCTTTGCCTCGAGTGTTAAACTACCAAATGTAATCTTGTTCTTTGCCCCCAGTGTTAAACTACCAAATAAAATCTTGTTCTTTGCTTCAAGTGTTAAACTATCAAATGCTATCTTATTCTTTACCCCGAGTGTTAAAACTACCTAATGTTATCTTGTTCTTTGCCCCGAGTGTTAAACTATTAAATGTAAATCTTGTTCTTTGCCCCGAGTGTTAAATTGTGTTCTTTTTACCGAATATTAAACTACCAAATTTAATCTTGTTCTTTGCCCTGAGTGTTAAACTATCAAATGCAATCTTGTTCTTTGTCCATGAGTGTTAAAGTATTAAATATAATACTGTTCTTTACCCCGAATGTTAAATATTTTGTTCTTTGTCCCGAGTGTTCAATCTTGTTCTTTGCTCCGAGTGTTAAACTACCAAATGTTATCATGTTTTTTGCCCGGAGTGTTAACTCTTGCTCTTTGCCCGGAGTGTTAAATCTTGTTCTTTCCCCGAGTATTAAATTACCAAATTTAATCTTTAATCTTCTTTACCCCGCGTGTTAAATCTTATTCCTTGCCCCGAGTATTAAATCTTGTTCTATGCCACGAGTGTTAAACTACCAAATGCAATCTTGTTCTTTGCCTCGAGTGTTAAACTACCAAATGTAATCTTGTTCTTTGCCCCCAGTGTTAAACTACCAAATAAAATCTTGTTCTTTGCTTCAAGTGTTAAACTATCAAATGCTATCTTATTCTTTACCCCGAGTGTTAAAACTACCTAATGTTATCTTGTTCTTTGCCCCGAGTGTTAAACTATTAAATGTAAATCTTGTTCTTTGCCCCGAGTGTTAAATTGTGTTCTTTTTACCGAATATTAAACTACCAAATTTAATCTTGTTCTTTGCCCTGAGTGTTAAACTATCAAATGCAATCTTGTTCTTTGTCCCTGAGTGTTAAAGTATTAAATATAATACTGTTCTTTACCCCGAATGTTAAATATTTTGTTCTTTGTCCCGAGTGTTCAATCTTGTTCTTTGCTCCGAGTGTTAAACTACCAAATGTTATCATGTTTTTTGCCCGGAGTGTTAACTCTTGCTCTTTGCCCGGAGTGCTAAATCTTGTTCCTTTCCCCGAGTATTAAATTACCAAATTTAATCTTTAATCTTCTTTACCCCGCGTGTTAAATCTTATTCCTTGCCCCGAGTATTAAATCTTGTTCTATGCCACGAGTGTTAAACTACCAAATATAATCTTGTTCTTGGCCCCGAGTGTTGAATCTTGTTCTTTGCTCCGAGTGTTAAATTACCAAATGTAATCTTTTTTCTTGCCCCGAGTGTTAAATCTTGCTCTTTGCCCCGAGTGTTAAGTCTTTTTCTTTGCTCCGAGTGTTAAACCTTGTTCTTTGCTTCGAGTGTTAAACTACCAAATGTAATCTTGTTCTTTGCCCTGAGTGTTGTGTTAAATCTTGTTCTGTGCTTCGAGTGTTAAATCTTGTTCTTTGCTTCGAGTGTTAAACTACCAAATGTAATCTTGTTCTTTGCCCCGAGTGTTAAATCTTGTTCTTTGCTCTGAGTGTTAAACTACCAAATGCCTTGCTCTTGTGATCAGTGATGATAGTGATGACATTGATAACCGATTGTGCTGGCTTTTCCTCATGCCCTGGTACATACACTAGAACTGAGTGTCCTTACAGTGTCTCATTAAGCTCCACTACGATTATTGTTTCTGTTATTATTTTATCTGGGAGAAAAGACAAATGTACTAGTGTGACGGTAGACATATCAGGGTCATCTAACTAGAGTTGATCAAGACCCTGTCCTACTTCGTCGTTGGTTTTTTCCCTGCAGCGTTTGGCGTCTGTTGTATCTTCAGTATGGCTATTGGGGTAAGCTTGGACATGGGCCCCATATTGAAAGAATCAACTTATAAGCTTGCATTTTGGGCCCACTCCAGGTCCTCAAGTTAGCCACCAACATAACACTAGTCCGATCCTTAGATTGTGTTTCAAGACATTCACTACGTCGTTTGCTGAGAGCATCCTTACTGCAACTCCAGAGAGACAGGACCGCAGCAGTTGTTTTACCTTTGTAGAACTGGAAGAATTAGCACAGAATTATGACTTGAAACAACGATGAAAGAACATGGCGTCTCATGTTATTATTATGTGCCCTGCTGGATAGCTTTGGCATCATGCTTCTTCATATTGTGTTGTCCTTGGTGTTTCTGATTAATTCACATGCTTTTCTTGTTTCCCAAGCCACTTTGTCAGTCCACTGAATTATTTTTCTCTTGGCCTTCCTCTCTTCCTTTTTCCCTTGAATATTCTGGTCATAACTAGGTTCTCCAGCTTCTGTCTTCTGCTGGGAGGGGCCTGTCCATCCTCCAGGTGCGTCTTCCAGGTGGTGGATGGTGGAATGGCCTCATATGTGAATATCTGAATAAACAGCTTAAGACCACAACATGTACCCTTCTGCCTTGCGGGCCTGTTCTTTGGTCAAAGACTAGCGGGAAGAAAATGTATACAAATCGAACAGAAGCCACAGGGGAAACCACCGCCATACTGTCATCCCCTTGTCAAATCACGCTTCACAAATTGTGGAGCTTGTCTGCTGCAAGCTCAGACAGGTGAAAGCTAATTCTTACATCAAACTTAACTCTGTCAACATCCAGGTTATAAATGTCGAATTCTCTCTATAAATTATTTAGAGAAAAGTCAGTTGTTGATTTAGTAACCTTAGGTTTAATGTTTACTGAATTAAAAAAAAACCCACTTCATATTTAGTGTGGTAAACTTTGCTTCTCTTCCTCTACAGTTGTGAAAAGGAGCAAAACGACGTAGTTGTTGGCATTATGAGCTTGTTGATTTGATTTACTTGTTTATGATTTTTCTGAAGCTGCAAAACTTGAGTTCCTGGCAGCCGAAGATCTTAAAACAATGACCTCGAGTCTGACAGGAAGTTGGCTTTGTGTCTGTTTTCTTTAATTCCAAGAGTGGATCTTAAAAAAAAAACCAAACAATACAGCAAAATCGTAAGCCGGAAGTTTGCTAGACGGAAGTAGTTTGCTTTGTATGTCTGTGGACATGAGTCACTGTGATAGATACTTTTTTGTATATCTGTAAACATGACTCATTGTGACAGATCCTTTTTTGTATGTCTGTGGACATGAATCACTGTTATAGATCCTGTGGACATGAATCAGTGTTACAGATCCTGTGGACATGAATCACTGTTATAGATCCTGTCGACATGAATCACTGTTATAGATCCTATGGACATGAATCATTGTTATAGATCCTGTGGACATGAATGATTGTTATAGATCCTGTGGACATGAATCATTTTTATAGAACCTGTGGACATGAATCACTGTGATAGAACCTGTGGACATGAATCACTGTGATAGAACCTGTGGACATGAATCACTGTGATAGAACCTGTGGACATGAATCATTGCTATAGAACCTGTGGACATGAATCACTGTGATAGAACCTGTGGACATGAATCACTGTGATAGAATTTGTGGACATGAGTCACTGTGATAGAACCTGTGGACATGAATCATTGTTATAGATCCTGTGGACATGAATCATTGTTATAGATCCTGTGGACATGAATCACTGTGATAGAACCTGTGGACATGAATCACTGTGATAGAACCTGTGGACATGAATCACTGTGATAGATCCTGTGGACATGAATCACTGTGATAGATCATGTGGACATGAATCACTGTGATAGATCCTGTGAACATGAATCACTGTGACAGATCCTGTGGACATGAATCACTGTGATAGATCCTGTGGACATGAATCACTGTGACAGATCCTGTGGACATGAATCACTGTGATAGATCCTGTGGACATGAATCACTGTGATAGATCCTGTGGACATGAATCACTGTGACAGATCCTGTGGACATGAATCACTGTGATAGAACCTGTGGACATGAATCGCTGTGACAGATCCTGTTGACATGAATCACTGTGATTGATCCTGTGGACATGAATCATTGTAATAAATTCTTATTCCTCAGCTCAGCTGGTATCCTTGACCAATCTCGCCATGGACAAGCCGTCTCTTCAGTCCTCCACTGCCAAACGAGACCCAGGCAAGTCAGAAAGTGGGCTCTGGCAAGCAGCGAATGCTGTAGACGGAAATATCTCAAGTTGTTCTAGCACTGGTATGTTGTTCTAGCACTGGTATGTTGTTCTGTTTTGTTTTTCTAAAGGCAGGGAGAAAAATGAGGGGGTGGGGGTGAATGTTGGGGTTGGTATACGCAGGACCAGTATGAAAACTGTTTTTATGTCCCAAGCAAGACTAACTAATCCGTATAAAATTGTGGCCACTTGAGGTCTGCGCTATGGGCGTTGCATAATTGGCCTGACCGATATGTGTAAACAAATAAATGCGTAGTATGTAAGCATCTGTGTAAATGTTGCGATGTAAATGTTACATCATTGTATAATTAAGGCAAAAAATAGTAACTTAAAAAACACAGAACAGACTTGCGCAGTATTAATTAGCGCAAAAAAAGGTAAGAAGACACATTAAGAGAGAGAGAGAGCATTAAGAATGTCACAAATGATTTTTTTTATAAAATCATATACGTGCAGCACAAAACAAAACAACAATAAAAAAAGAACGAAAGAAACAACCTAGAGGCAAGGACGAAAGGTCGAAAGATCGTGCCATGTGGAGAACCATTAGGCATATTGCCACTGCGTCCAACTGAAAAGTAGACGACAGCTATATACTGAGGAAAGAAGTAGACGACAGCCATATACTGAGGAAAGAAGTAGACGACAGCCATATACTGAGGAGAGAAGTAGACGACAGCCGTATAATGAGGAGATAAGTAAACGACAGCCGTGTACTGAGGAGAGAAGTAGACGACAGCCGTGTACTGAGGAGAGAAGTAGACGAGAGCCATATACTGACGACAGAAAATACAGACTCAAAAGTTGCAACACGATTTGGGTTTGCTGCTGTAGCCGACCATCTTCGCCATGAGGTAGATGGTTAAAGCCTCAGTGACCCAGCTGTAAAAATGGGTATCTGTCTCCTTCTGACGCTATGAAAGGACAGGCGGCCAAGCAGTGATACTCACTAACATGCCCTATCAAGTGTTGTTAAGAGAATATGGACATTAACACAACATCTCCAAGTGCTTCTATGTCATGATATGGCTATCGATTTTTTGCTTTAGAAGTTCTTGTTTTTTGTTTTTGTGGCTACAAGGATTATGTCTTTAAATATGTGTCTGTTGTCAATGTAATTAGGTTTGGAGCGCATGCCGTATTGGTACGTGAACCTACTCAGCGCCAAGAATGTTGCCAGCATTAGAATCTTGGGCAGTCACTTTAACAGTGAGTACTGAAGACCTGCAACATTAATAAGGTTATATGTTAAACACATAAAGAATCATTTAGACTACATGATGTGTACCTTGTGTCATTTATAGCATATTTTTGCTTTTGTTTATTTCGAGCTTCAGTTTTTCAGCTAATTATGCTCAAAATATCGGAGAGAATATCGGATAGATCATATGTGGTACAGCAGAACTAGATCTAGCTTACAATTAAAGTCCATATATCATTAAACCAGATAGATATCAGGATAAGTCGAGAATCGGAACTTTTTGAAAACTCATTTTAAAGATCTCAGAATTGTGTTTGTGGAAGAGCGCATGCGCGAGAGTGATCGCTACAGACATGCAGGGGCAGCAAATGGCAGCATGGAATGTAGCAATGAACAAATAAATATACTCGTTTTGAAAAATAAAACATTCTGTGTGTGTGTTAATATCAGCAAATGTTTCATGTTTATTTTTCTTATTTATCTTTCTTATGCCTGACTTCTAAAATCATAGCCCAAGAATCCGAACCATTCGGGTCGATATATTCTCCGAATGGTTCGAATTTCCGAACTTTTTCTGCATCATCACGTGTGTTATTGATATACATCCGCCCACTTTTTATTTTGACGAGGAAGAAGTGAAATTTTACCCCACCCACACACATACACGCACGCACGCACGCACACACACATCAGATGTTTGAAGGAAGAGCGTCCACCAGGAGGTTGATAGAGGAGATAAAAAAACTTAAATACCCCCCCCCCCCTTTACACGAAACAAATTTTCTAGTGCTATGAAGAAATTCGCTTGCCTCCTAAAAACTGACAGGTGTACGAGGGAGACGGACAAGACAGGTGTACGAGGGAGACGGACAAGACAGGTGTACGAGGGAGACGGACAAGACAGGTGTACGAGGGAGACAGGACAAGACAGGTGTACGAGGGAGACGGACAAGACAGGTGTACGAGGGAGACAGGACAAGACAGGTGTACGAGGGAGACGGACAAGACAGGTGTACGAGGGAGACGGACAAGATAGGTGTACGAGGGAGACAGGACAAGACAAGTGTACGAGGGAGACAGGACAAGACAGGTGTACGAGGGAGACGGGACAAGACAGGTGTACGAGGGAGACGGACAAGACAGGTGTACGAGGGAGACAGGACAAGACAGGTGTACGAGGGAGACGGACAAGACAGGTGTACGAGGGAGACGGACAAGACAGGTGTACGAGGGAGACGGACAAGACAGGTGTACGAGGGAGACGGACAAGACAGGTGTACGAGGGAGACGGACAAGACAGGTGTACGAGGGAGACGGGACAAGAAATGTGTACGAGGGAGACGGGACAAGACAGGTGTACAGAGAGACGGACAAGACAGGTGTGAACTTAGATAGTTTAGGATTACCATCCTTGTATTTCGGGGAAATAAAAAACAACACTTATTTGCCTCAAAATACCGGATTATAAATACGCTTAGTGTATTTTGTGCGCTTAGCATAACACATCCTGCAGGAACTAAAAAAAATATATATATATCCAAGGGACAGAACTACAGATAATTAAGATAACGTTAACGTAGAGTAGCATCACATTTGACTACCAACTCTTTGCTGTATAAATGTCTGTCCAGCTAATTACGGAGCTGGTGAAGAAAAGGCATGCCAGGGGTGAGGTTGACCGCGATACACGCTCGTGTGCCAAAAAGTGAAGGAAAATAATGGCTACTTAGCACCATTAGCAGTGTTCCCTCACAGGAATACATCGGCGTGTGCAAAAATATTGTTTGCATGAGGGATAATTGAAGATAATATGAGCTATAACTTAAAAGTAGTGCAAAGGAAATGAAATGAGCAACATGAAAATTTATGAGCACAAAAAAATGTGAGCGATCAAGAGAGTGAGAAAGAGAGACAGAGAGACAGACAGAGAAAGAGTGAGAGAGGCAGAGCAAGAAACAGAGAGAGAGACAGAGCGAGATAGAGAGGCAAAGAGAGAGAGAGGCAGAGAAAGAGAAAGAGACAGAACGAAAGACAGAGAAAGAGAGAGACAGAGAAAGAGACAGCGAGAGATAGAGACAGAGAGAGATAGAAAGAGACAGAGACAGTGAGAGACAGAGCTAGAGACAGAGAGAGAGAAAGGGAGAGACAGAGAGTGACAGAGAGTGACAGAGAGAGCGAGATACAGAGTGAGAGACAGAGCGAGACAGAGAAAGAGAAAGAGAGACAGAGAGAAAGAGACAGCAAGAGACAGAGAGACAGAGAGAGATAGAGAGAGACAGTGACAGAGATAGATATACAGAGAGACAGAGCTAGAGACAGAGAGAGACAGAGACAGTGAGAGACAGAGAGATAGAGAAAGAGAGAGACAGAGGGAATGAAAGAGAAAGAGACAGAGACAGAGAGAGCGAGAGACAGAAAGAGAGACAGAGAGAGAGCGAGAGGCAGAGAGAGAGACAGAGAGGCAGAGAGAGAGAGAGAGAGAGAGAGAGTGGGATCATGATTGTCAAAGTTTACAGCGAGGAACGGCGCAGAAAGTGACTGTACAATGTTTACTTCCACTTTATAATATTAGAATCCTGCAAACGTAAGACTGAAATATCATTAAGACGAATTAACGTAAATTGAAAACCACTGTATTTGAAGAGGATACACAAGAACAGATGTATACAGTAAGAAAACAAGACTCACTGACACGATTACTGAGATTATTCACCTGTTTTACCGTCTCCAAGACACATGTCTTCGGAAAAAAGCTTTCACTAAAGTTTTATTCCTTTTTTAAAAAATTCTCTAAGGAACATTTCATCTTTTTCTGTTTCATACGTATTTCTGTGTTCCATACGTATTTATTTTTCTATAGTTTCTAGACAAGAAAGTAAATCCAGACATCATCATCATCATCATCGTCGTCGTCGTCGTCGTCGTCATCATTATCGTCATTATCATCACCGTCGTCGTCATCATCATCATCGTCATCGTCATCATCATTATCAAGTGCCGTGCCGACTGGCGGTGGCTATTATGCTTCTCCAGAGTACCCGATCCTTCATACAGGCCATCAGTTCAGTTGGTGATCTCCTTTCACACCATCCCGTCAGACTGTCCAGTATCATTTCTCTCGGCCTTCCCCTAGCTCTTCTTCCATCTATTTTTCCTTTGTTATAATATTTTAATTACCCCCTCTTCTCATTGCATGTCCTATGAAAGTACATTGTCTCTCTCTCTCTCTCTCTCTCTCTTTTTTTTTTGACAAGATTTTTTGTCTCTCCAGCTCTTCTCACATATTCTTCATTAGTTATTTTTGTGGTCCAAGGAATTCGCAACATTCTTCTAATAAACATCGTTTCTACTGCTTCCAATGACTTTGGTGTAAACCTGCCTATTGTCCATGATTCACTTCCACATAACAAGATAGGTTCAATATAGCATTTTAGGACTCGTTTTCTAATATTCATTGATAAGGATGTCTTGGATAATATATTTCTCATTCTCTGAAATGCAGTCTTTGCTTGGCCTACTCTGTTCCTACTTTCTGTTCTGCATTTCCCATCTGAAGTTATTACTGCTCCAAGGTATTTGAACTTCTGCACCTGCTTTAGAACAGTTCCGTTTAATTTTATACTGCATGTTTATGGGTTCTGTTTCTTAGATATAACCATAGCCTCTGTCTTTTTTATGTTTAAAGTTAAGGCCTTTCTGTTCACTTTCTTTGGCGACTTTATCCAAGAGATTTTGCAGGTATTGTTGGTTCTCAGCTATCAGTACTGTGTCATCAGCATACCCAAGGTTGTTAATATTGTATCCTCCAATTATTATGCCTGGTTCTGTGATGATCGTTCTTAGAATATTCTCACTGTACAGAGAAAAAAGGTCTAGAGATTGTACAGATCCTTGTCGCACCCCTTGTTTTATAGGTTGATATTTTCCAATTCTATTTTCAACTCGAATTGCTGCTTCTTGGTGACAGTATAGATGTTTTACAATCCTCAGGTCTTTGCCGCGTAATATCATTCACCATATTTCTCAAGAGAAGCTTAAGTTTTTGTTTAATAATCTTAGCATAACTATTTTTTGTCTTATTTCCTTTTCTTGTCCACGCAACCCCACATCTTCCCCTCCCTCTTTTCCTCCACATAAGAAGAAAAAAATTGAATACATGCATTAAAACTAGTCTTCGTCATAAGCTGAGTTTTGCTATTTTGTCTCGTTTATGTATATATTTTTTAATCCTCATCCTCGTTTTTTTTTAGTTCCCGTACAAACTTTATAAATGCAGAAATGTAAAAACTCGAACTGATCAGAAATTCCTGAAAAGAATAATCCATTCTGGATTTTCTGAGTAATTTTTTAAAATCATTTTAGCTTTTAGAAATTTTACTCAAGAAAATACAAGAAAAAATATATAACAAACAGCAAACTGAAACTTTTGATGGTTGCATTTTAATGCTTGCATTAGATTAATAAATATATTTTCGAGATATTTGGTTTAAGGGATTTTAGGCACTGGATTGTATACGTAATAACTGCAGTTTGTTGAAGAAATCTTTGATGGATAAGAAAAAAATGTGGGGAGGGGGGAGAAAGATTTACTCTAAGTACGAATCCAAAACATCTGAATATGACAGTTAAATCTTTGAATTTGTCATCACTTGGTTGATTAGGCTTTCATTAGTAAACACAACGTTGTAAAAGGGTGATTGATAGTGGTAAAGATGGTGTATCAGTATGATTAGAAGTAGTAAAGACAGCGTAACAGTATGATTAGAAGTACAGTGCGTTCGGAAAATCTGTGCACTAACCCAGTATCGATTCTGATATCGTAGTGATATCTTAATGACTTTGGCAGGTAGTTGTGGCTGGATATCGTAGACAGATATTAATATATCATTACGATACCGGAATCGATACTGGGTTAGTGCATATTTACTTGTAGAACACCTCGTAGTAAAGATAGTGTAACAATATGATAAGAAGTAGTAAAGATAGTGTAACAATATGATTAGCAGTAGTAAAAGTAATGTGTTAGTATGATTGGTAGTAGTAAAGATCGTGTATCAGTATGATAAGAAGTAGTAAAGACAGTGTAACCTTATGATTAGAAGTAGTTAATATAGTGTAAAATGATTAGCAGTAGTAAAGATCGTGTATCAGTATGATCTGTAGGTTTCAAGATGACGTTTCGGTATAATTTGTAGGCTTGAAGATAACCTTTCAATATGAGCTGTAGATAACTGTAAGGTTTCCATCTGCTAAGAGAGCTCACACTAGAAGCTTATGCTGTTACATTTACCTCCCTACCAGAACTCCACGACTTGAATGTGTACGTGAGCAAGATGAGCAACGTAACAAGCTCTGAGGATAAATGCGCAGTCCTGGTTGGAGAAGCCCAAACAACAGAAGTCCGACTTGCATGTTCCCAGGCCAAACATGGCAGGTATGATTTGAATATACGAATTCTTACGTAGCTACAGAATACACGTTATGAAGTTTGTAATAAGATAGAAAACCATGATAGTACTTTACGTATATGAGCATAAAAATAGTAATTCTTGTTAACTTGCAAGACATAGGTTGGTAAATGTTAAGGAATAATAATCGAGATTTGTACTTGTCGACGGTCAGGTGTAAGAGTATGTGTTCAACCCCAACACGTGCGGGTGTAACAACTCACCTGAGCTAGCGTTTATAATTTGGCTGCTATTAAGTTATGCCCCTTGAGAAACTCAGACACCCCATGCTAATGTTAGCACGTGAATGCTGGGACACAGAGTGGGGCTTGCCGATGTGTGAGACTGGGATGTGCGAACGAGAAAGAAGAAAGCATGTAGCACTTGAACCCTCCCATGAGACGCTGAAGTTTCGTATGTTCCAGTGAACATATCGCCATGTTATGTACGGAGTGCAAGAATTTTAAGACATGTCTTCGTCTAATGGAGTTTTGCTTGACTGGATTGGCCAGATGGTCAATGTTCGATTCAGCCATCAAGATTTGTGTGGGTGAATTCCTTACGATCATTTTAGGTGCTGCTTGATGTATCCATGATTCACCTACTCACCACTATCATGATGCACACACTAAATGTCTCGATTTTGTTCAAGATCTGGCTTACTGGTTACTCCAGAGTGTATTGTTCTTTGTAAGCGATGTGAGATGTTGACCATGGATCTGAACAGTGTACATCATTTCAGGATTTGTTGTAGCTATGTCCTGTGATTGTTATGGCACGACGTCAAAACCATCTCACTGTGGTAATCCTAGCCAACAGATAAGACTCTCCTTCCAGTAGAGTTAACAGTCTCTTTAACATATGTACTGCTTAATATTAGGCATGCAAATAGCTGGTCCCTATAACAGTCATAGAACTGCTCCAGAGGGATCATCATTATAGTCGAACCAGATGAGAAATCTTAATACATCCGCTCCAGAAAAAAAAGCAGTCAGTGTAGTATACCCCCACCTCATATACGATGCATACCACTCAGCCTTATGAGGAAAAACTGGAAGATGTGGAAAGTTTTGATCACATTGGATCATTACTAACTAATAATAGGGATACAATGAGGGGTATTAAAAGGAGGACATCTATCGCTCTTCAAAAAAATAAATAAATAAAACAACTAAAGAAGCTGTGGAAAGGAATACATGAATAAAAAAAATAAGATTGACATGCCTCTTTCCTTCTGAAACATATGCCTGTGAGACCTGGACACTAAACAAAACAACTGAGAAACATATAAATGCCTTTGAATGTAAATGCTACAGACAAATCCTTCAAATATGGACACAAAAGAGAACAAATATATCTATACTACAGGAACTTAATATTGAAGAAGGCTGGCAAGTAAGGAAGATTCAACAGAGAAAACTTAAATGTTTTGGACACATTAAATGTCATGATAATTTATAGAAGACTGTTTTGAAAGGGTACATAATGCGAAAAAGAAAGAGAGGAAGACCCTGGCGAAGATGGCTGCAAGACATTGTTGATGATTTGTGAATGGACGCATCAGCAGCACGGCATCTTTCTTACAATCGAGAGGCCTACAGGACTATTATTATTAGTACTGTCAATATCATTAGCTAAAACCTAAATCAGAGGTTCTCAACCAATAGAGAATTCCCCTTAGAAGAAAATTTTAGGGTTTAAATATTGATCTTTCTACATTGTAGATTAACATTCCAGCAGTCAATCTGTGGTTTCAATCCACCCCGCCCCCCCCCCCTTTTTTTTCCCAGAATTTCTTAAAAATTCCCAGGGGGAGAGCTAATTCTCCACAGATTGAGAATCTCTACTCTGATACTATTTTACACAGATATAAGAGTGTCTAAGGGGAATAATTTACAAATATTTCTTCTTTCAGATACGTGATTATTGAACTTCAAACAAGGGCAGACACATACGAAAGTCTTGTTCTATGCGAAGTCATGGTGTTTCAGTGACAACATAACGGTATTATGTAAGCAATATTCATTATATTTCATCGGATTCACTGCATTATGGTTTTCGAAGAAAAAATTTCATCATTTAGCGAAAGATTAGCCATTAGGCAGAAGAGGATTAAAAAGGCTCGGAAAGGCAATGCCACATTATGTGAAAAGAAGAACTCTGGAAATAAACGTTATTATTTCACGTGACAATAATTTATAATTGTTATTGCTGCACTGGTGCTGTTATGTTATACAAAAGACAGTGGCATATCATTTGTGTTTGAACTGTGTTAAACAAAGTCATGCAGTAACAGTGACGATATATCGGGAATACTACAGCCACTATCACGCTTATCCTATATCAGATGGGGGGTTAAAGGTCAGAGAGAGTAGGGGGTCCTTGCTAATCTCAACACAGTGGCTTGGGAGTGTATGCTTCAACTGTTTACTCTCGAACATTCATTGATCTGGTTTTAGGAGTAAAACTCGGTCAGGCTGTAGGAATGCAGTAATTAAATATTTAAGAAATTTTATCATAATTTCCTCGCTCACAGAATGTGAGCTTTATACAAACAAACAAAAATGGCTGTGTTATTACTTTGAATAGTTGGATGCTTCGGTTTCAAAAGGGAAAAAAATATTTCGGTTAACTGACAGAAACAATGATAATATAGAAAAGAATAAACATACCCAGGTGCAATATCCTTTCAAAAGAGAATACACTGACTCAATTAAACAAAACAATAACAGCTTCTGGCAAGATCATAACGGAAATTTTTTTTAAAGTCACAAATAGGTAAGCAAAAGGGATATTTTTATGACATGAAAAAGATACTAAGAAATAGTATATCCCTTAAAATGAGGAAAAGCGTTTTATAATGTTATGTACAAGGACCGACAATTACGTGATGAGACTAATTGCATAAAAAATAAAATAAACAAAGGTTGAAGATATAACCTGTCTTTTATTCAAAATAAGCCCCTTGTGCATTGATATAGCAAATGGCACGATCTAACAAACACTGGAACGACCTCTGCAGTTCTTCTGTTGGTATGGCCTTTAAACTCGATGTTACGGCCCTTTGGATGTCATCAGTATCGTCAAAGAAGCGTCCTTTTACTGGTAACTTTAATTTTGGGAATAGAAAATAATCGCAGGGAGACAAATCTGGGGAACAGGGTTGATAGTTGAGCCAAAAAGTCATGTACAACTACCACCCGGTGAGCCGCTGAATTATCATGAAGAAGGAAAAAACTGCCAGGTGTTGAATACTCGGGTCGGACTCGGAGAATCCTTTTCAGTAGTCGTTTCAAAATACTTAAATAAACTTTGGCAGTGACAATCTGTCCCTCTTGAATAAACTCTTTGTGAATAACTCCTTTGCTGTCGAAGAAGCACACTAACAATATCTTCACTTTCGACTTTTGAAGGCGAATTCTTTTTCCTTTTGGTGATGATGATGACTTCCATTGAGCACTTTGGTGTTTAGCTGTGGGATCATAGGAAAAATCCATATTTCATCCTCTGCAACAATCACATTTAAGTAATGTTTATTTCTGCAACACGTTTTGATGATGTCTTTTGCGTACTCAACACGCTGATGTTTTTGATCATCAGACAACGACTGTGATACAAACAGGCAAGCAACTTTTTCTTGCCCAAATCTTCCACTAAAATTTTACAAATGGTCTCTTGGTTAACACCAAATTCATCTTCCATCATCCTCGCAGTCAAACAACGATCTTCTTGTATCCGTTCTCTGACTTTTGCAATGAGCTCCTCATTACGAAGAAAAACTGGGCGTTCATGTCTAGTTACATTTGTGATCGTTTTCACACAAAGTGTGAATTGTGAGTACCACCTGAATATCTGTGCACGAGATAAATAGTTATCCCCATAAACTTGTTGAATCAGTTCAGTTGTCTCAGTGGCACTTTTCCCGAGTTTTAAACAGAATTTAATGTTAGCTTTTTGCTCCGTGGTGATTACGTAACAATGAACCTCTAACTAGGTCAACAAAATGACGGCTTGTTTGTCGTCTGCTTATCGGGCGGCGATGAAAAGTTGCCAGATCATAGATGAAGGTTGCCTCCTTGGATTACACGCCTTGCTTCATAGATGACATTTTTGTCTTGGCCATAATAAAATCAGTCTCATTACTTAATTGTCGGACCTTTTAGAGGCAATATTGCGATATGGCTGTGAAACTTGGACAGTCAACAAAAATATAACAAAGAAACAAGAAGCAGCAGAGATGTGGCCCGGGGAAAGATGCAGCAGATACCCTGGGCAGACAGAAAAACAAAGGAAGAGATCCTCAGAGAAGTTTCTGAACAACGAAAACTAGTTAATAGTCAGAATTTCTTGGACATAACATGAGTTGGAGAACCTAGTAATAGCTGGAAACTTAAGAGAAAAAGGAAGAGATCAAGAAAAATATCTCAGAGGGATGACAAAGTGGCCAAAAATAAAAGCACCTGAATTAATCGGAAATACCAAGGACAGCACAAGGTGAAAAAGCATCATCGCCATCGCTATCCTACGATTCGTATATCAAAATAGGCACATAATAACAATAAAATTAGCTGGACGCTTCATTCCAGTGAACCATAGTGAAACTTCTTATGAGGTCTCAGTGTTGGTGGTTTCTCCATTTAAAAACTTAAACAATGTTGAAGCAAACACCAAAATATACATACGCACGAATATTTGAATGAATGAACTTGCGATATACTGATATTATAATATATGTATGTGGGCAGAAATGTGTGCACATCTGGAGTTTCTTCAGCAGTCATTGCTGGTATTTTTCTAAGCTTTAGTATTTTGAATATTGTGCATATTCATGACTGTGTATTTGTCATTAATGATCATTCCATTTATGTTCTGGAAAAATCTTGCATGTCACTCTTTCAGGAGTTGATTTTAGCCAATAATCAGGTGTCATAATATTTTAAGTTTACCAGTGCATTCATTCATTAATTCATTTGCATGTCCCTTGCGGAACTTTGCCTCCCAAACAGCACTCCTGTAGGCCTCTCGGTTGTGAGCAAGATGGCCTGCTGCTGCTGCGTCCATTTGTAGATCCTCAACGATGACTTGCAGCCATCTTCGCCTTGGTCTTCCTCTCTTTCTTTTTCCCATTATGTACCCCTCCAAGACTGTCTTCTCTAGATTATCATGACGTTTAATATGTCCAAAATATTTAAGTTTTCTCTCTTTAATCTTCTTTACTAGCCAGCCTTCTTCAATATTAAGTTCTTGTAGTATAGATATATTTGTTCTTTTTTGTGTCCATGATATTTGAAGAACTCTTCTGTAGCATTTACATTCAAAGGCATTTATGTGTTTCTCAGCTGTTTTGTTAAGTGTTCAGGTCTCACAGGCATATGTTGCTATGGGAAAGATGCATGCCCTTAAGAATCTTATTTTTGTGGTTCTATCTGCTCCTCTCCACACATTCTTTAATTGTAAGTTTACCAATGAGAGAGCTGGAAATAATGGATATGATGTTTAATTTTATGCTGTGGGATTTTCTCTTTTTTCTTTCTTTCTTTTTCTCGAGTTTCTTAAAATTCAGTTATTTGAACGACGTAAGTAGGCGTGACGTTATTAATGTTATTGATTTTCCCTACAGTTGGGAGCCTGTACTGACATTCCACTTTCACCCATGAAATCTATTTATTTGCATATTTATCTTACATCTTACATCCTTCCCGTGCCGCTAAATGCCCGCGTGGTAGTTTGCCAAGATGTCCTGTCTTCGGCGAGTTTTTCAACCTCATCAAGGGATGTTATGCCCACTGAACTGGCCTTTCTTAAAAATGTCCTCTTTAGAGTTTCACGTGGTCGACCTCTTTTTCTTCGACCTGTTATGTTCCACTTGATACTTGTTTGAGGATCCTCTGAATGTTTCTTCTCATCACATGACCGACATATGTCCATCTTCTTTTTCTGATCACCCATGATACAGGTTGTTGTTTGCTTACCCGTGTTATCTCTGTGTTGTTCTTGAATTCGTTCCACTTTATATATCGAGTATTTTCCTTAGACATTTGTTTTCGAAAGAGTCTAATTTCTTGTCTATTTTTTTTTTAGTTGATTTCCAACTTTCACATGCATAAATGAGGGTGGATACTACATTTGAACTGAATAAATCTGAACTTGGTTTTTGTTCTGATAACTTTTGAATGCCATATGTTCTCAGGATTCTTGAAGGTCAATGCTGCTTTTGTAATTCGAATTCTAACTTTCTTTCTGGAACATTTAGTTGTGGGACTGGTAAGTCAATTTCAAGATCTATCATTTCTTTTAGGTGTGGTCGATTACGTATTTTTGCATATTTAAATATATATCATTAATTTATCCTTGTGAAGCATAGCCGTGGTATCTTATTGCAGTGACTGGGCCCAAGCAGTAAAGGAAGATTCCTTTTTGGTATAGTTATGTAATGGCGTACCAGTTTCTGAGTTAGATGTATCTTTGCCATTTTGTATAAAATTCTTGTGTAAATGTGTGTCGTGATTTTGTCTATTTTTGCATTTTTGTATTATATGAAATTTTTTTGTAAACCTGTGTAAAACTATTTCTCCTTCACCCCACCCCACCCCACCCCACCCCCACCCCACCCACTTCTTTCACTTAACCTGTTAATTAGCCATTCTGTTTTTTCCCATTATTGTTTCCCATTTAAAACAAGAAAAGCCCTGCTGGCTGTCCCTTAAAACAGTGGAAACCCTCTGGGCCCCCTTTCATTGGGCCTGACGTGTGTAACTGATAAATACGTGGGAGAGAGATGATAACTTTGATTCTGTGAGAAACAGTTCTTGTTATTACCAGACATAAAAGAAATGACAACTGCGTTAGAACTTGTCCTGTTAATGAACATAGATGGAAGTGTATGGTTCAGTTACACAAAAATGCTTTTTGCTGGACTTTTTTGCACGGAGGAGGCCAAAAGGCTAAGTCTGTGTATTTTTCATCCATTTTTCCTGTTTTTGTCTGTTGTGTTGTTTTTGTATGTGATCGCTGGAAAAAGCTTTTGCCGAAATATTGGATCGTTATATGTCCTTCAATTATATGTACCCATCTTGCTTTCTGCCCACTTTCCTCAGTCTTTCTTTTTGTAAAATTGAACCATACACTCATCTACTGTCTTACTACCAGTGATAGTTTCGGATTCACTTCCCAGAGTATGGATGGGATGTTAAATTCAACTGTCAAAATTTTTGTTAAAACTCTCATTATTTGGACCCAATGTGAGGTGGATTTACTTTGAAGTTGTGGGGTTTATGGCCACTGGCCTTCTGTACTCGCCACGGAATATGCCTACAGGATTTTCTAATTTCTGTCAAGACAGGAAAAATAAAACCCGAGCCTAACTATGATTCAAACCCACGTTTCCTGGGTGAGAACCTGGTGTTTAGCGCACACAACCAAGCGGCCCTTGTTAAACTCGATGATTGACGTAAATGTGTGTTAAGATCAGAGTAAAGTATGACTGGAATATAAATACATATGGGGTATTACAGAGTCAAATCCTTCTTGCTTGAGAGACCAAAGGACTGAAGAAATTATGAGTGACTGATTTATGATAGACTTGTTAAGTTACTGTGTATGATAGAGCGAGAAAGCAAGAACTATAAAGAATACTAATTAATAAAGAACAGGAACTAATAAAGAAGAAAACATTGGATATGCTATAAAATGTTAAATGAAATATGTGACCATGTTATTTACATAGAAATAAAATGTTTCATCAAAGCATGAAGGACAAATTATGCTGATTTTCGCTTGCACATTAATCCAACTTGCTTTAATGCTACATACATTCATTCATTAGCACGATCCCTGCGGAGCTTTGCCTCCCAAACAAATTTCTTGAAGGCCTCTGGGTTGTAAGCAAGATGCCCTGTTGCTGATGCATCCATTTGCAGGTCAACAACGATATCTTGTTGCCATCTTCGCCCTGGTCTTTCTCTCTTTCATTTTCTCATTATGTACCTTTCCAAGACTGTCTTCTCCAAACTCTCATGAAGTTTAATATTTCCCAGATACTTACGTTTTCTCTCTCTTTAATCTTTCTAAATACTTACATACACTGTACTTATATTTGTTTTAATACTTAAATACACTATACTTATTAATACTTACATACACTGTACATGTTTTAATACTTACATACACTGTACATATTTAATACTTACATATATGTTTTAATACTTACAAACACTGTACATGTTTTAATACTTACATACACCATACTTATTTTAATACTTACGTACACTGTACTTATACTTGTTTTAATACTTACATACACTACACTTATTTTAATACTTACATACATTGTACATGTTTTAATACTTACATACACTGTACTCATACTTGTTTTAATACTTATATACACGGTACATATTTTAATACTTACATGCACTGTACGTATTTTAATACTTACATACACTGTATATTTTAATACTTACATACACCGTACATGTTGTAATACTTACATACACTGATTTAAACTGATCATGCTGTATAAAATTTGGAACTCTGGAAATACAAGGTGTGTCCGCTAGGTAATGAGACTTATTTTGTACAGCCAATCACCAGGGCCGGAGGTGGGAGCGAATTTTCCGGCCCTGAAGGTTAGTGGGGGATGTTAGGTAAAAGGTCGATATCTCGTTTTTTGGCTCTGAGCTTTTACAGAGTGTGGATCGCTTGCGAAGTGGACAGGTGTTTAAGCGTCGCGTAATGGTCAAAATGCAGACGAGTGTAGAGCGATAAAGTGCTGTGACAAACTTGAAAAATCCGCGACCAAGACACTTGCAATGATACAGAAAGCCTGCGGGAATGATGCTTTAATGAAAGCGCAAGTGTTTCGGTGGCACAAGACGTTCAACGAAGGAACAGAGAGCGTCGAGGATGAACAACGCACAGGGCGCCTATTAATGTCTCACATTTCCGACAATGCTGATAAGGTGAAAGTGGTTTTGGAATCTAACCAACGTCTGTCTTAGATTGACACCAGATCAAGTGGGACTTCCAAAATCCATTGCGCATGAAATCGTCACCAAAGAATTGCACATGTGGAAAATTTGTGCCAAATTGGTTCCTAAGGTTCTGAGCGACGAGCAGAAGAAAAACCGTGTGTCGATTTCTCGTGAGTTTTTGGACCATGTGAGGAGTGAACCTGATTTTTTGGAGAAAGTGATAACCTATGATGAAACGTGGATCTTTGAATACGATCCTGAGAAGAAAAGATAGAGCTCTGAGTGGCGCACTACAGAGTCTCCTCGACCAAAGAAGGCTCGAATGAGCAAATCGAAGATAAAATCGATGCTCATTGTCTTTTTTTACTCAGAAGGTGTTGTCCATAAGGAGTCTGTACCACCCGGACAAATGGTCAACGCAGCATTTTACTTGTAAGTGTTTAAACGGCTGAAGAACAGAGTCGCGCGTCCATCCGGAGATCGCCAACACCTGGGTTCTTCACCACGACAATATGCCGAGTCATACGTCGCTGCTAGTGAGAGAGTTTTTGGCAAAACAAACCGTGGCAACGCTGTGCCAACCTTCCTACAGCCCGGACTTGGCCCCGGCTGACTTCTTTTTGTTTCTCCGGCTCAAATCAAGCTTGAAAGGCCACCATTTTGGGACTGTTAGTGACGTCCAACCTGCCGTGATGAGTGTTTTGAAGGAGATCTCTGTTCGAGACTTCCAGGCGAGCTGCGACGAGTGGCAGAACCGCTGGCAAAGGGGTATTGATGCTCAAGTATGTTATCCCGAGGAATTTTAAGCATATGTAAGTATATCTTGAACAAATCGAATTTTATGGAATCAGTCTCATTATTTACCGGACACACCATGTATACAAGAATTTGTGGAAAAGTTTGCTTCCATTTTAATTTTAACCTTGGGTCAGTGGATCTCCAGGGTTCTATGGAAGCATTTTTTCAGGTCCATGTACCAGCAACAGGAGTGATTCGATTTTTAAAAAATCTTAGCACCATCTGAGTTCTGTTTATTGGTTTACTTTTAATGAGCTGTTCTCTGGATGGAAATTTAGTCCATGACCCAAAAAATTAAGAACCACTGAGTTAAATAAAACAGCTGAGTAACATAACTGAAATAAAACAGAAATGTATCTTTATCTCTTACTTACAGAGAACTTCGTGACTTTTCGGCATATATTAGTCTACTTTAATCACAAAAAAAGAAGATAGAAACGGCTTTATTCATTAATTAAATACACAGTTGTAACTTTTCAGCTTTCGCCTAATTCATATCAAAACATACATGACAAAGAAGTAGAAAAAGAAGAGAAAGGCTGACAGTCGACGGTTCTTATTCTGTTTCTTTGTTGTTCGCTCAGACATCCACATCAGTCTTTGTCACAAATGCAGCAGTTCGTCTCTGGTTCTCAGTATCACCATAGAGCTTCATCTGCAAAGGACTGGGATCTGGCCAGTTCCTTTGCCTGTGAAAATATTTTGTATGTTTTTTTTTCATTGTTTGCTAAAATTGGTACCTGCTAGAGAGACTGAATCTAAGGGTACGGAATTTCTGTGTCATGGCCTCGTTTCTTTGCGGGTGTCACGATCCTCATGTCGACTGAACAAGCACTAATGACTTCGCTTTCAAACACCTTTTTTTTTAGGTGCGAAATAGCGCAGTTCGTTAGTACGCTATTCTCTCGTGGCTAGACGGCTGCTACTCGTCCTACTAGAGTCCGTGGTTCGAATCCCAGGTAATTCTCTTTTTCTTTCCCTCACGTCTCACTAAAGTGCTTTGTCTACGATTTTTTCGAGGTCTAATCCTACAAAACTGTCTTCTCTTACATTATCGTACGAAAGCCTCGTTGTTTCCTATTTATTTAAAAAATGTTACTTTGCCTGATAGTGATGTGTAGCTTGCAACTCTGGAGAAAGTCATGTTGGTGTCTATGGCTCTTTTTTACAGACACATTTGTCTGTTCAGCAAATTTCCAGCTTGTGGTGTAAAAGGTGCCTCAGTCTGTTTGACTTAAAGAAGACTGTGTGAATTGTGTGTGTGTGTGTGTGTGTGAGGTGCGAGTGCGTGTGTAAGGTGTGTGTGCGTGTGTATGAAGGAGAGAGAAAGAGGTAAATAAAAGATTAAAGAACATGATTCTTGGTGTTTGTTGCTCTCTGTTACTTCATTTGATGGTGTTTCTATCACACCACTGTCACATTCCTGGTTGTCTTCTTTCACGGTTTTCCTCTGCCTCTCTCTTCTTGTCTTTTCATTATTCTCGTTATGATGTCTCCACATCGTCTCCGTCTCATGGCATGTTTCCATGTGCTGTTTGTTCTAGAACTGATAGAATTAAGTCTTTTTTTTAGTTGTTTTAAGCATGTAGTGAAGGCCAGGAATTAAAGAAAATGACCCATAACTGATAAACTTAGGAAAAACAATGAACCATCTATTTATTTTCATTTCATCTGAACTCTTTTGTTATTCTTTTGTAATGATGTATTCTAGCGGAGGAGTTTTGATTTAATAATCAGCAACGGACATATACTTTTTGAAACAGAATGTGTATATTAGCATTTCTGATGACCACTTCAAAGCTTGACAAACAATCACAGTACTGCTACACGTTGTTATCCAGAACAAGGTTTTTTTTTTTCCTCAACATTTGGTTGAAATTGTGAGTGAATGACCTGTCTCCACGCTCTGACCGTTGGCGCACAGGCGAACGCTGAAAGGAGCAAGAATAAAAGTTATACATTTTAAGTATATGGACAAAGGCAGCATGACAGTATGAAATAATGGCAATGGACAAAGGCAGCATGACAGTATGAAATAATGGCAATGTAAAATTCACTCATTTATCATTATCATAGGGAGTTAAGACGCTGTCCGATTAGGCAATCAGCGACCCATAGCTGATATGCCGGAGTCAGGGTTAGTGAAACATAGGTGACCAAGACCCTATCCCACATCTCCATCGGTACCCCCAGTAACAGGCATAGCCTGGCTAACGGGGCAGGGATCGCCATAGTCCCCATGCTGGTGGAGTATGCTAAAGTCCATTGCATACCCCCAGCTTTTTAGCTGTACTCCGGGACTGAAAAGGTGGCTGCCATAACCGCTCCCACGCCGATACTATGCTGTGCCACAACAACTCTACAGCATCGGCTGCAGCAGTTACAGGGACAAGACAACAACATCATTATCATCACCATCATCATCATCATCATCATCTCGTACCTTGCAGTGACTGTTGTGTAGAGCATGCTAAATCTCTTGTCACGATGAAATCCGACCAGGCTACTTTCTGTCCTGTTCATGTTGTCTCTTTCTTCCTCAGCGCTTCCTGTTCTGTGATTTTCACCACGTTTAATGTGTGGCTCTTAATATTGTCAAAATACTTTAGCCGATTTAATTTTCTTTCAATTTTCATTATTACTCTTTTCAGTTTCACTTATTTCAATGTTTTCTCGTCTGCCTTCATTCCGGCCCATGAAACTAGATCTTTGTCTTCTGTTTATTCCCGTATTTAGAGTCTACAACTTCCTATTCTGCCAGTACATTCAACGCCGCATCAGCACAAAGTTGTGTTTACATTCCGTCCTGTAAGTAATACCCTGAGTTATACCTGACATGTAATATTGTGACAGATTTGAGTGTTATTTATTTCAAATGTAAAACAAGTGCTATAGTGTGCTAGGTTTGGAGCGCTAAAGCAAATATTTAAGGTCCTCGGGTTTATCCAAGGTTGAGGCGGCAGCCTGACAGATCTGATCTAAGATCTATGTGCTACTTGTGCCTCAGGTATAGTCGCTGGCTCTGCTTCTGATGTATGTGGTGTTCTGTCATTAATTTGTATGCCACTTCTGCTTCAGACCAAGCTGCTTCTTCTGCCTCAGATGTATATGCTATTTCTGCCTCAGATCTACAAGTTACTTCTGCCTCAGATCTATATTCTACTTCTGCCTCAGATCTATATGCTACTTCTGCCCCAGATCTATATGCTGCTTCTGCCTTAGACATACATCCTGCTTCTCCCTCACATCTATATGCTACTTCTGCTCAGATCTATATGCTACTTCTGCTCAGATCTATATGCTAGTACTTCTGCTCAGATCTATATGCTACTTCTGCTCAGATCTATATGCTACTACTTCTGCTCAGATCTACATGTTGCTTCTGCCTCTGATCTATATGCTACTTCTGCTCAGAACTATATGCTACTTCTGCCTCTGTCCTACATGCTACTTCTGCCTCAGATCTATGTGGTACATCTGCCTCAGATCTATATAATACTTTTGCTCAGGTTAATATGCTACTTCTGCTCAGGCCTATATGCTGCTACTACCTCAGACCTACATGCTACTTCTGTCTCAGATCTACATGCTACTTCTGCCTCCGATCTATATGCTACTTCTGCCTCAGACCTATATGCTACTCAGATCTATATGCTACTTTTGCCTCAGACCTACATGCTACTTCTGTCTCAGATCTATATGCTACTTCTGTCTCAGACCTATATGCTACTTCTGTCCCAGATCTATATGCTACTTCTGCCTCAGACCTATATGCTACTCAGATCTATATGCTACTTCTGCTCAGATATACATGTTGCTTCTGCCTCCGATCTATATGCTACTTCTGCTCAGAACTATATGCTACTTCTGCCTCTGTCCTACATGCTACTTCTGCCTCAGATCTATATACTACTTTTGCTCAGATTAATATGCTACTTCTGCTCAGATCTATATGCTACTTCTGCCCCAGATCTATATGCTGCTTCTGCCTTAGACATACATCCTGCTTCTCCCTCACATCTATATGCTACTTCTGCTCAGATCTATATGCTACTTCTGCTCAGATCTATATGCTAGTACTTCTGCTCAGATCTATATGCTACTTCTGCTCAGATCTATATGCTACTACTTCTGCTCAGATCTATATGCTACTTCTGCTCAGATCTATATGCTACTTCTGCTCAGATATACATGTTGCTTCTGCCTCCGATCTATATGCTACTTCTGCTCAGAACTATATGCTACTTCTGCCTCTGTCCTACATGCTACTTCTGCCTCAGATCTATATACTACTTTTGCTCAGATTAATATGCTACTTCTGCTCAGGCCTATATGCTGCTACTACCTCAGACCTACATGCTACTTCTGTCTCAGATCTACATGTTGCTTCTGCCTCTGATCTATATGCTACTTCTGCTCAGAACTATATGCTACTTCTGCCTCTGTCCTACATGCTACTTCTGCCTCAGATCTATGTGGTACATCTGCCTCAGATCTATATAATACTTTTGCTCAGGTTAATATGCTACTTCTGCTCAGGCCTATATGCTGCTACTACCTCAGACCTACATGCTACTTCTGTCTCAGATCTACATGCTACTTCTGCCTCCGATCTATATGCTACTTCTGCCTCAGACCTATATGCTACTCAGATCTATATGCTACTTTTGCCTCAGACCTACATGCTACTTCTGTCTCAGATCTATATGCTACTTCTGTCTCAGACCTATATGCTACTTCTGTCCCAGATCTATATGCTACTTCTGCCTCAGACCTCAATGCTACTTCTGCCTCAGATATATATGCTACTTCTGCTTCTTTAATGAATGTGAAAGAAAATCATGTAGGAAGAAATGCATTGAAAATATATTCGCGTGTGTGTACGTGTGTGCATGCTGTTTTGTTAAATTAGTTACCTCTCATTTAGTTCACTGTCCTATATTTGTGAATGTAATAGTTTCATTGTGCATTCTTAGATTTTTCGTGTAATTTGTACACTTCTATTAAATCGAATGTGTGTTAAGAATGAAAGATGAGCAATGAAAGGCAGAAGTAAGACAGGACTGCATGCCCAATTTTTTACCCTTTGAAAATAAATATATTTCAATCATTCATTCAGAGCTAGGCTGCTGCTTCTGCTCAGATATGAGTCCTGTGAACAAGTTTGGAAGAGCAAGTGTGCACACATTGCCGCCTTTGAGTGCATATTCTGAAAGCTGAGCAATACCCTCATATGAGCTTCTTTCCCTAAAGGAAATAACAAGTCAGTAACAATAGCTCCAATGACCGGTTTTTCCTTGAAGCAGGAGAGAAAGAAATGTTCTAATGCTTCTAGAACTGATGGTCTGTGCTGGGGCTCGCAGATTATACCCAGTCAAAGATTTTGATGCTGATACATTCGATCTAAACACCGACAGTTACACTGATATTCAGCTCAATACGTACTCTACTGCAGCCTCCTCTCTATAGACCTCAATCTCGTCGACGTAGAGTTTTGGGTGTCTCAGACCCAAGATGTTCCAATGTAGAGGATCCAGGATGGAATCTACGTGATTCCAAGAGACGACCACAGACTGGACGGTCCCGAAATCCTTAGGTAGCAACCCATGGAACCTGTAGCTGTGTCCTGGTGTTATGGTCAACTTTGTGGAATCACTGAGAAGAAAAATTAACTTGTGAAAACAAATCTTGAGAATGCAATAAGGGAGACAATTGTTAAGATGTGTGCATAAACATATGATCACACTGACAATATATGGTACAATCTTATCTTACATCCTACCCATTCCGTAAACTTCACATAGGGATCGCATCGTAGTTCGCCATGTTTTTCTGTTTTGGGCGAATTTTTCAACCCCATCGAGAGATCTGGTACTATAGGTGAGGCAAAAGTTAAAATCCTCGTTTCCGCGCCATTAAGGCATATTGGGGTTACGGTATTAGGCCCCTATGTCCGAGACCTTGGGCACATGAAAGTGTGACGTGATCAGTACTACGCCTGGCTGTATTTACCTTCCCAGATTTCTCTGGTACCCTTTTTTAGACGCTGTGTGAACCCCGGGGCCTTTTTGGTACGGTGGTAGCAGATACAGTAGATACCAAATTAAATAATGCATCAAACAAGAGCACTATTTTAAAATAGTGCTCTTGGTTGATGCAAAAATACGTGCGTTCCAAATACACAAAAAAACCCCGTTTCATACTACAAATCTATGAAATAAAGAAAAGGTAAAACCGGAAATCGTAAACGAATTTTTAAAAAAAATAACAAAACGTATACAAAGCGACTCCTGACTGCAGTAGGATAAAGTGATGACTAGTAAACAGGTTCCGTAAAAGAAAGGAAGAGGATAGCGTTTAGTCCAGTCTCACAATAAAACATACGACAAAAGACAAACAAACACAACCAATATTTCAGCAAAACTCTGGCAAGAACGACAACAAAATATAAAAAGAAGCTTGACTTCACAATGACGTTTTTGCACGGTAAGTTTTTGCTCTCTTTGGGATTTTGAAGTTCTACTGCTTTCCCAACCCCATCTTCACAGGCAAAAACTTGAACCTAAATGAAAACCATGTTTCTCGGAATAAAAACCAGCATTCAAAGTGCAAGGCCAAGCCAGTTATAAAATTTCATTTTACTAATGAAGTAAAAAAAAATACCCTGTATCTGCGTTTTGAGATCTTTACCGTGTCGGCTCTAGACAATTTAAGCCTGTAGATCCTAGATCAGCAAGAAAGTGACTCATCAGATCCACAGCTCAAGTACAAAGAAAACAACAAATCTACTGCACAGCTGCACTAACCCAATGGTTACGCTGCCACTTTGTCCGATAACAGAAATAGAGACAGTGCCCGTCTCCGTATCGCCTTGACCGTACGTGAACTTCACATTCAGGTCCAAGTGGTATTCTAGAGCAAACATAAATCTGAGACTTTTACAAAAGTTAAGAAAAATAAATCTGAGACATTTATAAAAGTTAAGAAAATAAATCTGAGGCATTTATAAAAGTTAAGAAAAATAAATCTGAGATATTTATAAAAGTTAAGAAAAATAAATCTGAGACATTTATAAAAGTTAAGAAAAATAAATCTGAGATATTTATAAAAGTTAAGAAAAATAAATCTGAGACATTTATAAAAGTTTAAAAAAATAAATCTGAGATATTTATAAAAGTTTTTTTAAAAAGATAAATTTAAAAAAGAGTTAATGAAGTAAAGGAAGATCTCGTGCGTTCAGCTGATGTTGTGTAACAAGTGTCTTTAATTATTGATGATTACTACCAACAATAAACCTACGTCAAAAAAAGTAGTCCGATCTCTTTGTTCTCTACGTTGACTGCTGCGCGCTTTTTTTTAAAGAGGTAAGAAGGAAGTGCTTTTTTTTCAAAGTGAATTTAGTCACCAAAAAAAGTGCAGACATCACTGGTTGTGACGGTCCTAACATGCTGGTATGACTTTGAAGGAGGCAGCTTATACATTCAGCCATCTTGCGTCTCTCATGTTTTCTCTCTCGCGATTAAGCGGTTGCATGTCATACAGAAGTCAGAGGTTCGAGTCACTGCCGTTCTGTTATCTTTTTTTTTCCTTTTTTTGTCTAAAGTGATTTATGTACTGCTTTTCGAAGTTAATCACATAAAACTCCTTTGATTTAAGTATTCACTACAGACTCTGCCGACTTAAGATATTCCATTCAATGCCCGTGCTAGAGATGAACACAGAATTCAAAACTCCTGCTTCAGGAATGTACAACTTCAATAGACTTACGTAACTAAACTAGGCCACAAGACCTGCCCAGTAGAGCAGAACCACCTGAAGTTTGTACTAATGAACCTGTAATGATGATCTATAAATAAAAGAGATTTATCTTGAACAGAAATTATTAACTCTTAGAACTTGTATATCTACTTAAGACTTCTGCGTTTCAAATGGTCTCCGTTACATTGCACACACTGCTGGGGCCGATTTCGCATTATGCTGTGACTGAGATCATTCAGTGTGACTATAATATATACAACACCGTTTAAGTAATCCCACAGAAAAAAAAAATCTGGAGGAAAAATTTCCAGAGAACAGGACGGCCAATTCACATCACAGAGTCGTGAAAAGAGGTGCGTTCCAAACATGGTTACACACAGCAGGCATGTTCACACGCGCAGTTTGTGCTGTAGCATCATCTTGCTGGAACTATAAGCTCTCTCGTTTGAGGGGAGCACTGATCCTTTGGGCGAAGAAGTTGTTTATCATGTATATGTGGCTTTCGGCATTCACTGTCACTGTATTCCCATCAAGATCTTCACAGAAATAAGGCCCAGTTATGCAGGGCAATGACAAAGTACACCAAAGAGTTATCTCTGGACTAAGGAAAAGGAGGCAGGTGAAATTCATGGAGATTTGTAACTGTTAAGTAGCGACAATTCTGCTTGTTAACCGCACTGTCAAGATGGCAATGTGCTTCATTAGAACAAAACAAACTGTTCAATATTTCAGAGTGGCTTTGCAACAGATTTAGCACAGCTGTCCAGCTTCCAACTCTTTGTTGTTTACATTAACTTGTCGACGTCTGTACTACCTAAATTTTGTAGGAATGGAAACGTAACTCCTTAGGCAACATGGAACATTTCATCTGGATATTTCACAGCCGAAGTATGCTTCGCGATGGACCTCTTTGGACTCTGGGTGACTGCATTTAGCACTTGAGCAGTCTTTTCTACTGTACGAATAGATCTACAAGAGAACCTTCTCGAAACTTCGACACTAACATAAACATAGTGTTCCGTTGATTGATTTGCCTACGAAATTATGGCTGAGTAACCGATACAGACAGCTGGGATAAAGAGCTCAACAACAGCAACACTATTATTCATAAACTATCCTCTCCACGCCAAACTAAATTCCAAAATGGAAGCTATTGTGTGGCACCATGTGGGGCCGTGATGCCAATCTATAGCGCCAAATAAATTCCCATTTACAAAACGTCAGATGTTTTTGCTCTGCTCTGTAGATCTAAGGGAAAAGCTATGGCACTGCCTCGACAACTTAGAACAGATCTGTGGAATTTACTGACACAATACCTCAAATTTACCATGACCTGGAACTCTCGCACTGAAAAAAAAAAGAACGCTAGAAAAGATGAGTATTTCTGCAGACAAAAGAAAAGCAATATACTGCTGAGAACTCTGATATCATGAGTTGCACTCACCACAAAAAGGTTCCTGTCCAGAAGTGGTTAAATAATACTTGACCTGCTGTCCTGCAGGTGGCTTGTGCTTGTCAGCGTTTAGACCCAGTGATGAGCATGAATTCCCTGCACACGAAGTACACAGGTTATTCTGAAACATGAGTTTTAAATATGTGTTTATGTCATATGAAGAAAAACATGATAACTAGTCATAGTTTTTTTTCCATAATCAGGAGTCTGCAATTTTAAACTACCGTAAACTTCCGGTGTAATACTATGGTCATTGTTTTTAATTACAAAAAATGTTCGTGGGTCATGGATGTTGCCTAGTAGGTTCAGCGTTAAAACAGCTCAAACTAAGTTGTACTGATACTTTTTATGCGAATTTATAAAGCGAAAGCCCGTTGAATTTACTTGCGACTTTATTCGATATAAACAAAGCTTAGTATCACATTCATTTGTTTCGGCTTCGTTTCGTATGGATTTTTAAGTGATAGTTTTAAAATAAATGCTGTAAATTTTTTTTAAAAAAGCGCCAAACGAAAGTGATAGTTTGAACTCACATTCCCAGTTACAGGGAAGCTTTTCAAAAAACAAACACACACACTAACAGCCATGCACACGTACACACCAAAGAGGAACCTAGAAAGTACAGTCTAAGTTCGAAAAACAAACAGAAAAGAAAGAGAATCTACCGTAAAGTCCTCCTCGCTGGCACACGGGAAAGCCACAAATGGACACTGGGTATTTACGCTCTCTATGAAGTATTTAACTGCCCTGTAGTGGCTGCATGCCACAGTTTCCAAAATACCTGAAAGACAGATACAACTGAAGCAACACGATAAAATCGTTGAAACACAAAACTAAAATGAGTTGCCCGTCATCATCATCACATCATCATCATTTATTGTTTTTCAGAATGGAGACTGGCAAAAAATGAATTCCAAATATTTTTTAGACAAAGTAGATCATCTTTCAAGAGAATTTTTGACCGTCTACCTCTTGCTATCAATCTGTGTGCCATTGTTGTCCTTTTGCTCTTTTGCCCTAGAGTTTCCCATGAAAGACATCACTGTGTCACATAATCTGAGACATTTTTTACTGTTTTTATTTCTAAAAAAAAAAAGAATCGAAATTCAAAGTGATATTAATTTTTTATTGTAAATGGCAGTAGCGACAAATATTAGCCGTCTGTGGTAGCTGGCAAGCATTGTTTCGGCTGTTTCTATCGTAATTTGACATAAGTGCCATCTTCTTTTTTTCTTCTTCACCATGGACCTGCGAGCTGGTGTTCTTCGCAGCCGATAAGCTGAAGATATTGAGGGATAGCATCGTGTCCGACTGGGAGCAGGTTAAGCCGGCTTTTTTTTTTCAGTCATCGGGTGAAGCTAAAAAGCAGGGGGTGTGCAATACTTTATCGGCAGACTCCACCACCATGGGGACTATGGCGATCCCTGCCCCGTTAGCCAGGCTAGGCCTGCTACTGGTGCATATCAACGGAGAGGTGGGACAGGGTCTTGGCCGATTATGGCTGGCAAGTATTAACGCTAGCATATCAGCTGTGAGTCGCTGGCTGCTAGCTCAGACAACGTCTTCGCCCTCAGAAACTCAGAAACAATTTTTAAAAAACCAAATTCAAACAGCGAAGTCCTGCCACTATGTCAAATACATTGACGCTGATACTTTCTCTTTTATATTTGTACGTTTCTTCGCTTCATATTACAGCGAGTCAAAAATTTGTCACATTTTTCATACCCTAATTTCAGTCAAGGTTCCCGCCTTATACGCTTGGACTAGCATTTGTTACGTCATTCTGAAAACGTACGTAACTTTTTTTTTGTCGAAGAATCGCGAGATAAGTGATCAGCAGAAGGAAATATGGCGGACAGCAAGGTTGTCATTCGTGTTCTCCTGAGGCATTGTTGGAAGAAAGGGTTGAATCATTTGGAGCTGCCCGTGAAATCTGCAGTGTGTGGAAGTGAAAGGAACAGTTGATGACAGCGGTGAAGTGATTTCAAAGGTTCAGGTCAGGGGACACTGGCATCAAAGACAAGCCTAGGTCGGGCCGCTCCTCAAACACCAATGATGAAGCCCTGCAGTTTAAGGCACTCGGCGCTTGTCAGCCCAGCTGGGCCCTTCTCAAAGCACCTTAGTTCGGCACCACTGCTTCAGCAACAGGCACCCTCGACATGTAACCCACGATCTCACTCCCCAACAAGCGCAGAGACGTGTTGACGTCTGTCACCAGCTGTTGGCACATGCTTTCTATCACGGTATCGTCACTTGGGATAAAAAGTGTATTTTCCTGTGGCAGTAAGGGAATGGGATTTAAAATTTTGAATCTACGTTATATGCTAAATATATGTATCGTGGTTCGTCCAAAAACATGGCAACTGTATTTGTTATAATGTTAATTTGTGATCTTGCGATTTTTAGTCTAGTAGTATAAGTGCTAAAGAAACATATACGTGTTGTAGGTACGTACGTGAGAGAAAACTTAAATATTTTTGACACATTAAACGTCATGATAATTTAGAGAAAACCGTATTGGAAAGATACATAATGGGAACAAGAAAAAGAGGAAGACTAAAACGAAGATGACTGAAAGACATCGTTAACGATCTGCAAATGGATACAGCAGCAGCAGGCCATCTTGCTCACAACCGAGAGGCCTACAGGAGTGCTGTTTGGGAGGCAAAGTTCCGCAAGGGACATGCAAATGAATGAATGAATGAGGTACGTACCGTTTATAATTCCGGTATTCTGAAGGAGATTTACAATAGGGTCGTGCGTACACTCTGGCTGATCGTGTCCGAGATTGGGGTAGAAGTCCGCATGTCCACTCTGCTCCTTCATGCCCAAACCTTTTCAGAAGAAAGTCGCAAAATAAATATGTTAAAAAAAAGATATGGGGTTGAATTGCAAAGACCGTGATTAAGGAAGTTGACAGACAATACATGTAGAAACTGGGCAAAAAAGGAGTTCACACTGTGTTTCCTTGAAAATAAGTGAGGATTTCTAGCGCAATAGATTAGGCAAAAGGGAGAAATTATGGTAGAATTCAGAACACGACAACGCAGATTTGTAGGAAATGATTTGAGAACAGACAAACTAGAACACCTAGTGGCAAAGGGAAAAGTTGAAGGATAGAGGAAGACAAAGAAACAAGATACTTGACAGACTAAAAGAGTGGCATGGCGCACAGTCCAACATATAACTTATAGAAAAAACAAAGAATAGATGGTTGTGGAAATCAATGGCAACCTACATCAGACTGGCATGGACCACACAGAGAGAGAGAGAGAGAGAGAGAGAGAGAGAGATCGCACAACAGTCTTTACATTTTTTATCACTGGGAATATTTTAAAATATGTATTAACTTTGCATCAAGCAACTGAATAGACTCCACAGGTAGAAAAAAGACAGGGCAAACTGTGAGACACACACATCTTCTACAGCAGTGGTTTTCCACCCTTTTATATCCAAATACCACTTTTCCAGCTACATGTAAGTTGCCGACTATCATCTTATATGTAATATGGCGAGGCCACGAAACCTTAATTGGTTTTATCCAAGAGATGGCAGTTTCAATAACCCAGTCATGGACCACATGATTATGCTTTGATGTCTTTTATCTGTCCTGGGAACACATGTATGAAGTCACTGTCTACGTCCCTGAAGTTCAAGGAAAACGAGATGGAAATTTGAAAGAGGTGTAGTTGAAGGCTTGGTTTCATAAAGAGTTTGTCTCTCTTTCTTATTGCATGCCTCCTTCAGTAGAAGATGACTTATGATGACTGAACTTGGCGAAAACTTGACAGTGTAGAATTTCCTTCTGTTATGATGTTACAGAACTCAGACGCACTTTCAGCAAGCAGGCGTACAAGGCATAGTCCACCAGAATAATGCAACATCCTGCTTTCTGGAGCTCCTCGGGAAAACGAATGGCTCTCTCTAGCTTTGATTACATGGTCTTGACCACTGAAGAGCTAGTTCGTGCGATTTGAACACGGTTTTTCGTCCAGAAGACACAGGTTCGAATCTTGGTAGCCTCAAGTTTTTTTCTGTCATGGCCAAAATTAAGAATCCAGTCTGCACACATTGTGACTACTGCTCTAGCTAAGGTGGGCATTAAATCCCTCAACATCGAAATATCTCCCCGGCAGGTGTTGGAAAACGCGGTATAATAGTTCTTTAGCTCTCATGTTGTTGTTATTTTTGCAGACCACTGAGGCGTGCATTGTCAGTGTTGCCCTCCAGCGTTTTAAGATCTCTTGTAATCTGAAACCCATCACAAAGTTCAGAACACAACGAAATATAATCTCTTTATGCTTCCGTACGAACACACACAGACTACAAGGCTATGTACACAGCTTCCGTATGAAGACACACAGACTACAAGCCTATGTATACAGCTTCCGTAACAACAGACTACAAGCCTATGTACATAGCTTCCGTACGAACACATACAGACTACAAGCCTATGTACACAGCTTCCGTACGAACACACACAGATTACAAGCCTATGTACACAGCTTCCGTTCGAACACAGACTACAAGCCTATGTACACAGCTTCCGTACGAACAGACATAGACTACAAACCTATGTACACAGCTTCCGTACGAACACTGGTTGGCAAGTCTTAACGCTAGCATGTCTTAAGCTATGTACACAGCTTCCGTACGAACACACACAGACTACAAGCCTATGTATACAACTTCCGTACGAATACACACAGACTACAAGCCTGTGTACACAGCTTCCGTAACAACACACAGACAACGAGCCTATGTACACAGTTTCCGTAACAACATATAGACTACAAGCCTGTGCACACAGACTATGTACACAACCTGAAACTTTCAAACATCATATTCCGCATTTGCTGAAACTGACTCCAGCTACAAAAGGTAAAGGCAATCCTGTTATGTTTTGAAGACACTTATAAGATGTTTTCCTTGACCTGTCGGCACGGTAGAGGATGATGTGGTCAGCATCACTCCTGGTTGCTTTTCCTTTCCCAACTTCAGACTAAACCGGGCTCATTTTTACAGCTGGATGACTGGGATCCCCCGGTGTCTTGACCACTTCGTATCGAAGACGTCACCAGCTCGAGAAACGTTCACCGGTTACAGTACAGTCATTTGCATGTCCCTTGCGGAACTTTGCATCCCTAACAGCTCTCCTGCAGGTCTCTTGGTTGTAAGCAAGATGCCCTGCTGCTGATACATCTATTTACAGATTATCGACGATGTCTCACATTCTTCCCCAGTGTTAAAATTAGATCTGTCTGGCCTGGGGGACTCGCCACCAGATATTTTTCCTATCTGACCTTCCATGTTGCTGTTTGGGTTTCTTGGTATATTTCCAGAAGATAGTTTACCATTGCCTTCCTTCCGGGCAGTGACTGTACTAGTCATTGATCGTAGCCATTGTCCCTACACTGAGATCATCTGCCTACCATCATAGAATGGTGACCATAACCAACATTATCTGTCAGCTCCTCTCTCATTCCATCCACCAGTTCATGGGTTATCCTTCTAAAATCTTCCAGCTTTGACTGAAGAAGAAGAAAAAGAAGAAGAAGAAGAAAGGATTAAGGACAACTATGAAGTAACTAAGTGTGGCATAAGATAAACAATTATATGGCAATATTGCACATGGATGATTTCATATCAGACTTACCCAACTCTATTAGCTTCCTGCCATCTGTGTGTATGGCGTCTACAAAAACTGCATCAGTTGGATCGAGCTTTACAACTTTGTCAGTGTGCTCATAATAAGGACCAGCGGGATCAAGACCTGAAAAAAAAGTTTCATGAAAACTCAGTTTTAACATAGTAATAGCCGGTGAACAATCATCATCATCATCATGTGCCGTGCCGACTGGCGTTGGCTATTATGATTCTCCAGAGTATCCGATCCTTCATGCAGGCCATCAGCTCAGTTGGTGATCTCCTCTCACACCATCCCGTCAGACTGTCCAGTATCATTTCTCTTGGTCTTCCTCTTGATCTTCTTCCTTCTATTTTTCCTGTTGTTATAATATTTTCAATGCCCCCTCTTCTCATTGCATGTCCTATGAAAGTACATTGTCTCTCTCTTATCTTTTTGACAAGGTTTTTTGTCTCTCCAGCTCTTCTCCTACATTCTTAATTAGTTATTTTTGCTGTCCAGGGGATTCGCAACATTCTTCTAATAAACCACATTTCTGCTGCTTCCAATGATTTTTGTGCAGACTTGCCTATTGTCCATGATTCACTTCCATATAACAAGATAGGCTCAATATAGCATTAGCAGGTGAACAAACCTGTTTAAATTTATGAAGTAAAGGCTTACAAACAGTGTGCCCAGTTCTGAGATTACATATACGAAGGCCTATCGGAAAGTTCGCGGACAGTAATTGCCGTGATGTAAGAATTTGTCCTATTCACGTAAAAAATCTGTAGGTCTAGGCTCCTAAGTGCACCGACTCAGTGGGTTAAGGGACATAATGCTACTTAAACGTTTTCAGCTTTTACACGCGATTACGTGACTGTGGGCGAAGGCCGTTCTCCGACATTGAAGATAGCTGACAAGTTCGAGCAATGTATCAAGTTTTGCATGAAGCTTGGCGAACCTGCTACCAAGGCAATAGAAATGCTTCATCAGGCCTTAGGTGAGCACTGTTTAGGTCGAACACTGGTCTTTGAGTGGTACGCAGGTTTCAAAGCTTGTCGAGGGTCAGTCAAGTCCCGAGTGCTACAAAAATTAATAATGATCGTTTTTGTTTTGTTTTTTCGATATAAAAAAACCAATGTTCACCTAGAGTTTGTTCCAACACGCGCTACGATGAAATCTAACTTAAACTGCAACGTTCAACGACACTTGAGAGAAGATGTGTGGGGACGAAAAAGACCTGAACTTTATCACAGACGCAGTTGGCTGTTGCATCATGACATTGCGTCTGCTCACACATCCCTCAGAGCGACACAGTTTTTGATGGAAACAATATGGCAGTTGTTTCCCTTCTTTCCTATTCGCCTGACTTAACCCCTTACCGACTTCGCACTGTTCCCAAAAATGAAACTGCAGCTAAGGAGGCACCGCTTCGACACTTTAGATGACATTCAAAAGGCATCGTAGGCGGCATTGAATAGCTTTGAGGAAAAGGACTTCTGCTGTGCTTCTGAGTCGTGGAAGAAGCGCTGGGATCACTGTGTACGCTCCCAAGGAGACTGTTTCGAAGATGATGGCGACCTAAATTAAATACGGTAAGCCTTTTATTTTGTTTTGTTTGTCGGATTTTATTTATTTATTTTTTTTACATAGTCCGGGAACTTTTCAATAGACCGTCACATTGAGGGTTTTTTTTCTTTCTTTCCTTCTTTCTTTCTTTCTTTATTTCTTTCTTCATCATTTAGCTATTGATCGGCCAGAGCCTTCTCGCCATGGAGACGTCCATGACCTTCACCGAGACATGTCTACAGCGCCACCTCTACTTCAAATATATCCCGATACATTCGTGCTCAGTCAGTTGTGCATCTAAAGATAAGAGAAGATGGTGGTTATATTTCTGTGAAGTGTAGAAATGACAAAGTAAAACAGCGAGATAACACCAACGATGTAATTTCATGGAACCAGGACAAACATATCGACGAGGGACTTAAAGCAGGAACACTGACACTGTGCTCGTGGACTTGGTTAGAACGTTTCTTCTTTCTTCATTCGGGGAAAATAATGAGTCGAGGTTTTCTTGATTATTTGGGGGTGGGGGTGGGGGTGGAGAGGGGTAGGGAGATGGAGAGAAGGAGGGAGAGGGAGAGAGAGATATGTTATTTAATAAAAAAAAAAAAACTTAACATGTGGCAACTCCTGTGAGGACAGTCTTAATTCCCCTGCCTCAAGACACACATCCTCCCCTCCGTGAGAAAATTGAGAAATCGGTCAAACGTTGGTTATGCCTGTTTTTAGTTCAACAACAGATTGTCGTTTCATGGCCCGAAAAGTTTTATTTCCTTTTAGGTATAAAGTGTTGTTTTTAAATCTGAGATGGACTTAATAAAACTTGATTTTGATGTAGTACTGGCTCCCAGTCTGCAGACTGACAGAAGAGGGTCACGTGGTAGTCCCCATAGGAAGTCTAGATTATGTAAAATATTAGAAATGAAGATTTCTTATGTAATACTCAGTGGGGGTTTGGGAGGGGGGGAATGTAGGTGGGTCATAGAGAATTATTAAAATTTTGGGAACCATTGAAAAAGAAACCACAGATATATCACTCCAAGGTGTTAAAGTCCAAAAGACTATCAAGGGGAACAAGGTGTTAAATGTAACGTCAAAAGAGGTACCAAGGGGGCATGGTGTTAATGCTCATACAGGCATCAAGGGAACAGGCATCAATTTTCACGGAGGCACCAACATGACATTTTAGTTCCCATATATGCACTTGGATTATGTGTGATAATCCCCACAGAGGCACCTAGGGGATATGTTAGTACCCATAGAGGCACTTAGATTATGTGTGATAATCCCCACAGAGACACCCAAAGGATATGTTAGTGCCCACAGAGACACTTAGGGGATATGCTAGTGTCCATAGATGCACGTAGGAGACGTCTTCTTCTTCTTCTTCTTTTTCTTCGCTCGCTTCTACCACCAAGACCGCCCCGTGATCCTACTGAATTTACTCCCTTGGTCCTCAATAGGTCCCGTGGTCCCCATAAGGATCACAAGAGGTTCAGAGTATTGCAGGGCTTTAGCCTGTATTCTTGGTGGGTCTCAGAAGCGGTATTGCGTGACAACGTGGTTTTCGTTGCACCAGTTTTAATCTAAAGTTGGACTTTCTCACCTGAAAACCTCGACGTGTTTTGGATATGAGTATATCCCCGCTAGGCGAGAGGTGGTTGTCCATCTAACCTAGAGTTGGACTTTCTCATCGGAAAACCTCGATGTGTTTTGGGATATCCGTGTATCCAAGGCCGGGTGAGAGGTGATTGCCCATCCAGTCCAGCGTTAGATTTTCTCCCTGGAAAACCTCAGCGTGATTAGGATACGAATACAGCCCCACCGGGTGAGAGGTGGTTGCCTGTCTAGACTGTCCTGGTCCAGTGTTTCTGATTTCAGCATTTTGTGGTCGTGGCCGCTACCATTCTTAGTTGTGACCAGGACGGAGCTTTGGTCCAGCAGGACGAATCCTCGCCACTAGTGAGTTTCAGCCCTGGGTTGAGCCGGTTTAGGCATATTATCCCAGTATGGGCGTGTTTAGGACGTGACCGACCTCTAGAGCGGAGGTACCGTGACTTAAGTAGCCATCAAGTTTGACCCCTGGTTTAAGCCGGTTTAGGCATATTTCACCAGTATGGGCGTATATCGAACGTGGACGCCTCTAGAGCATAGGCGCCGTGGTATGAGTAGCTCTCGTGGCGAGACTACTGGACATACCGATTAAGCTTCACATGATCCTTTCCATCACCTTTTCACATCGGCGCCGCACAGCAACCCTGATTGTTTTTCCTCATTTTCTTCATTGACCTGGAGGAGGTTCACTCCACCCACGGCATCCAAAGAGTCTCGCCAGCAGCGTCTTAATCCTTGGGTTAAGCCGGTTCAGGCAATTCGCCTGGTATGAGTGTACATGGGATATGGCCGACCTCCAGAGCAGAGGTGCCGTGACTTGAGCAGTCCTGACCTCGAGACTACTGATTACTTCACTTACTCCTTTCTTTCACCTTTTCCACAGTGCCGTACGGCAACCCATAATCGCACCTTTCCTTACTGGCCGGGAGGAGCCCCACTCCACGCGGGGCAACTGAAGAATCTCGCCAGCAGCGGTAGATGAGCTACCAAACATCACTCTCATCTACCCGAAGCGTCTGGTTTTCAGGCGCCAGATATTCGCCTTCGCCCCTTCTCCTGTCAGTTTAAACAGTTCTGCCACGAGAAGGCCAGGAGCCGGACTTGACCGTCAGATGCTATTTGAGACGCACGCCATTGGAGTGGAGAGCGTATCCTCCACCCCACCTCCGGCAATAACAGTCCTTAGAACCTCTAGGGGACGTGCTAGTGCCAGTAGATACACCTTAGGGAGGTGTTAGTGCCCGTAGATGCACCTAGGGGACGCGTTAGTGCCCGTAGATGCACCTAGGGGACGCGTTAGTGCCCGTAGATGCACCTAGAGGACGCGTTAGTGCCCGTAGATGCACCTAGGGGACGCGTTAGTGCCCGTAGATGCACCTAGGGACGCGTTAGTGCCCGTAGATGCACCTAGGGACGGGTTGTTAGTGCCCGTAGATGCACCTAGGGACGCGTTAGTGCCTGTAGATGCACCTAGGGGACGTGGTAGTGTCCACAGAGACAACCAGGGGATATGTTAGTGCTCACAGAGACACCCAAGGGATATGTTAGTGCTCACAGAGACACCCAGGGGATATGTTAGTGCTCACAGAGACACCCAGGGGATATGTTAGTGCCCACAGAGATAACGAGGGGATATGTTAGTGCCCACAGAGATAACGAGGGGATATGTTAGTGCCCACAGAGATAACTAGGGGATATGTTAGTGCCCACAGAGATAACTAGGGGATATGTTAGTGTCCACAGATATAACTAGGGGATATGTTAGTGCCCACAGAGATAACTAGGGGATATGTTAGTGCCCACAAAGATAACTAGGGGATATGTTAGTGTCCACAGAGGCACCTAGGAGATATTGTGTTAGTGCCACATTGTTCTCTCACCTGTAGACACTAAACAGGTCAGCGTCACGCCTGGTCGCTCTCCCCCCTCCCCCACTTCTGTTTACTTATTTGTACAGGTGAATGACTGGGCTCCAACCACGACCTCGCCGAGAGAGAGAGAGAGAGAGAGAGAGAGAGAAGCGCACTAATCGCCACTCATGCAACCACACATTTAATGGGTTCACAGTTCTTGTAAGCAGGTTGTCAATGATGATGATGATGATGATGATGATATAGCTGTGGGCAGACTGAGAGATAAGTTTACCAGTTATTCTTCCTAGTCCAGGGACTCTCTCGCCGGCGTAGCCAGCCACGTGAGCACCAAGGCTGTGCCCAATGACGTGGAAGTCCGCTACGGTGAGATCGGACGAATTCTTGGCAAATATTCAAGATAAGAAATTAAAAGTTCAAGACATTTTTAAAAAACTAAATGAAAGTCACGATTTGACTATTTTCATTACATGAAAGAAATAAACGTGGGTTTTATTTATTTTTTTTTGTGCTTCTAAAGGCATTAAATGATAATAATACTAATAATTAGGTTAGAACAGCGGTTACCAAACTGGGTCGTATCATCCCTCTGGGGAGCTTTGAGAAGATAAGCTGGAGGGGGAGGGGAGACAGGGTGTGTGAGAAAGAAGCAGAAGGTTACTTAATTTTTACAACTGAGTCAGAAAAAGTTGTTTCTTTCTTTTTTAAAGTACAGATATTATGGATGTAGGTCAAGGAAGGGGGGGGGGGGGTGCTTCTAAAGGCGTTAAATGATAATAATACTAATAATTAGGTTAGAACAGCGGTTACCAAACTGGGTCGTATCATCCCTCTGGGGCTGGGGAGCTTTGAGAAGATAAGCTGGAGGGGGAGGGGGACAGGGTGTGTGAGAAAGAAGCAGAAGGTTACTTAATTTTTACAACTGAGTCAGAAAAAGTTGTTTCTTTCTTTTTTAAAGTACAGATATTATGGATGTAGGTCAAGGAAGGGGGTGGGGGAGAACAGGGTTGAGAACCGCTGGTTAAGAAAACGGAAGACAAGACGTGAACGATCTTCGCGAGCAGCTGTTACTTAACAAAATTGTTCCCAAAATATAAGTCCCAGGACTCCTGAAGCCTATGACAATTTCTCTGCAGCCTTTCTTCCTTCCTTACTGCCCTGTCCTTTGATGCTGATATTAAAAACGTTCTCACACAGAGTTATCAGAGCCATATCTCGCCACTGTCATTATCGCTGGGCAGAAAAGTGCTAGGTACCATTAGTTTCTGAACTCTCACTTGTGCTCAACATCCGGAGCCCAAAGTTTTTACTGACATCGATTATATAGGAAAAAAGTATAAATAAAATAGCTACGCATTTACAGTTTTCGATATTCAAACTAGGGATTTCCTCTCTCTCACTCTCTCTCTCTCTCTCTCTCTTCTTCTTCTTCTTCCTCTCCACCTTCTATCTCTCATGTCTCCTTCCCCACTACCTCCACCTCCCACCTCTCAAACAAACAAACAAAAAACAAAAAACAAAAAACAAAAAAGAGAGAAGAACAAGATTTAAGGAAATTCGTTGCTGTTCCAATCTTCACAAAAGCTAAACCAAACAGGAGCACATCTTAGGTTCATCACAGACAAATGTGGGTTAACATAAAACCAGCCAAACTTTTACTGTTTGAAAGAGTGAATTTTAAAAAAAAATCCAAACTGGCATAGTCATTCAGTAACGAATTTGTCATCACCTAGGTCTCTGGGCTAAGCTAGTGAGGGCCCAAGTCCTCTCCCGTCTGTACTATCCACTGTCACTTCTATGACCTGATTCTCCTCGAGCTGGGGGTGAAGACGCTGTAAGATTAGGCAATCAGCGACCTATAGCTGTTATGCTAGCGACAGGGTTAGCGACGCATAGCTGATATGCTAGTATCAGTGTTAGCGACCTATAGCTGATATGCTAGCGATAGGGTTAGCGATCCATAGCTGATATGCTAGCGACAGGGTTAGCCACCCATAGCTGATATGCTAGTGTCAGTGTTAGCGAACCATAGCTGATATGCTAGCGTCAGGGTTAGCGAACCATAGCTGATATGCTAGCGTCAGGGTTAGCGAGCCATAGCTGACCAAGACCCTGTCCCATCTCTCCGTTGGTACCCTCAGTAACAGACATAGCCTGGGTAACGGGGCAGGGTCTGCCATAGTCCTCATGGTGGTGGAGTCTGCTAAAGAAGCACTGCACACCCCCTGCTTTTTAGCTGTACCCCTGGACTGAAAAAGTAGCGGCCATAACCCGCTCCCACGCCGATACGATGCTGTACCTCAACACCTCTACAGCATCGACTGCAAAGAACAACAGCTCGCAGTTACAGGGAGATTGTAAAGTCTTCTCGAGCTGTGATCTCAACTAATGCTGTAAGACACATCAATGGCGATATTTTACTTCTTTAATTTTTTGATGCAACCCAAACCTTTACTCTGAACTTACAGAGATTTCTTTTCTTTACGTCGGGCCCCTGGTCATCTCTCTCTCTCTCCCCCCCCCCCTCTCCCGCCAAACCAGACTTAAGCTTGCTTAGCCAAAATGGTAATTGGGCACTGAAATGGGTATAGTTATACGAATGAAAACAAGAGCTGTATGAAGTAGTATACTCACCGAAAGCGCTTTGATCAGTTCGCTAATCTGAGCTCCCACGACCCGAGCATTGGCGCAGGCTTGGGAGTATGGAGGACCATTGCCGCTTGACCAGTCGACTGTGATCACATTGTACTCTCCGTTTCCATGCTTGAATAACTCGTCCCGGAATTCCTACTCAGAAGAGATAAAGCTGAAGTTCAGATCTAGCAATAGTTGCTGTTGCTTTGTGCTGGCAGCAGCACCAAGTAGAAGCTTTGACAGTTGCAGCATCAACAGCGGCAGCAGTGTTAATAATGCAGCATTAATAGCAGCAGCAGCAGTAATTGTAGCAGTAGCAGCATCAATAGCTTCAGCAGTGGTAATAAAGCAGTTTTAACAGCAGCAGCAGCAGTAATTGTAAGAGTATCTGTAGAAGTAATAGCAGTAGTAATTGTAGTGTTGGTAGGAGAAGCAGTAATAATAGCATTGGCAGCAGCGGTAATACTGATGGTAGAAGTACGTTAGTAGTAACAATACAACAGCAGCAGCAGCAGCGGCAGTAGTATTAGTAGTAGTAGTAGTAGTAATAGTAGTAGTAGTAGTAGTAGTAGTAATAGTAGTAGTAGTAGTAGTAGTAATAGTAGTAGTAATAGTAGTAGTAGTAGTAATAGTAGTAGTAGTAGTAGTAGTAGTAGTAGTAGTAGTAATAGTAGTAGTAGTAGTAGTAGTAGTAGTAGTAGTAATAGTAGTAGTAGCAACAGCAGTATAAATAATATTAATGATAGCAATATATATAGTAATACTAGTGGCAGATGAGTCGACGGTGGAGCCAAGGATCACACGTAATCTTTCGGTTAACTGTTGGCTCATAATGGCTAATAAACTACAGCCAACCTTTGCCGGACTCTTTCCTCTCGTTACAAAAGTTGCCGGAACCATCTGTTTATGGCTGGCAGTGATTTCCCTGCCTTTGTGGTATAAGATTTTATTGACGAACGAGGTTTGGTTCTGGGCAGTGCCCAAGGCAGTGTAGCTGACATAGAATCTCTATATTGCGGATAAGGGAAAAGGGCATAGTGCCATTAATTATCTCATTTTGATTCCTAACTGGAGGTCAGATTAAGCTTTTAAGATGCTAGTAGAAAGACCTTGGAGAACAAATTTGTAATCCAGTGAAAAAAATTCCCTCCCCCGTCCATTCTCCACTTATCCTATTGATTAACCGTTGTGCTTTTTATCTACTATGAACCCCCCCCCCCTCCATTCTCCACTTATCCTATTGATTAACCGTTGTGCTTTTTATCTACTATGAACCCCCCCCCCCCTCCATTCTACACTTATCCTATTGATTAACCGTTGTGCTTTTTATCTACTATGAACCCCCCCCCCCTCCATTCTCCACTTATCCTATTGATTAACCGTTGTGCTTTTTATCTACTATGAACCCCCCCCCCCCTCCATTCTCCACTTATCCTATTGATTGTGTTTTTTATCTACTATGAACCCCCCCCCCCTCCATTCTCCACTTATCCTATTGATTGTGCTTTTTATCTACTATGAACCCCCCCCCCTCCATTCTCCACTTATCTATTGATTGTGTTTTTTATCTACTATGAACCCCCCCCCCTCCATTCTACACTTATCCTATTGATTAACCGTTGTGCTTTTTATCTACTATGAACCCCCCCCCCCATCATCCACTTATCCTATTGATTAACCGTTGTGCTTTTTATCTACTATGACCCACCCCCCAATCATCCACTTATCCTATTGATTAACCGTTGTGCTTTTTATCTACTATGAACCCCCCCCCCCCCCCCACCACAAAAAAAAACAACATCTGGGTCTTCCTTTTTAACTATCCAGATCACAGAGACATGCACCGGCTGGACCCTACTCTCGCCGGGTCTGCGGGCAGGAAAACAGCTCGGAAAGTTTTTGAAATATTTACAAAAATGTATACACGGCCAAAAATGTGGACATAATTACACGTAGTTAGTGTTGGAAATTTGAAAAAAAAAAGAAATCTTAACGTAATTTTTCAATAAATTGTTGGGACAAAATTTAACTACAGTAATTAGACAATGTGATATTTCATCTTTGTCAAATAACAAACAACAATATCAAACAAAGAGAAAGAAAGAGAAAGCAGATGTTATGAGCTGCAGATGGCAGAAACAAAAACACAAAAAAATCTAGCAGAAGGAATGATCACTTATCACATTTTACGGTCAACAAATACAGAAAGAAGTACAGAAGAACAAGAACTTCATTCATTCATTCATTCATTCATCCATTTGCATGTCCCTTGCGGAACTTTGCTCCATAACAGCACTCCTGTAGGCCTCTCGGTTGTGAGCAAGATGGCCTGCTGCTGATGCATCCATTGCAGATAATCAACAATGTCCTGCAGCCATCTTCGCAATAGTCTTCCTCTCTTTCTTTTTCCCATTATGCACCCTTCCAAGACGGTCTTCTCTAGATTATCATGACGTTTAATGTGCCCAAAATATTTAACGTTTTCTCTCTTTAATCCTCTTTACTAGCCAGCCTTCTTCAATATTAAGTTCTTGTAGTATGGACATATTTGTTCTTTTTTTGTGTCCATGATATTTGAAGAACTCTTCTGTACCATTTCCATTCAAAGGCATTTATGTGTTTCACAGCTGTTTTGTTAAGTGTCCAAGTCTCACAGGAATATGTTGCGATGGGAAAGATGCATGCGCTTAAAAATCTGATTTTTATAGTTCAGTCTGTTCCTCTCCACAGATTCTTTAGTTGTTTTACTTTTTGAAGAGTGATAGATGTCCTTTTAATTTCCCTCATTGTATCTCCATTATTAGTTAGTAGTGATCCAAGATATTCAAAACTCTCCACTTCTTCCAGTTTTTCCTCATTGATACATATTTCAGCTGCCTTATTTGTTTTGTCAGTTGTCATCAATTTAGTTTTCTTCGCATTAAGATTGAGGCTTTGCTCTTCGTTGTTCTTACGGACTGACATAATCAGTTTTTCCATTCTTTTTTGTGTTGTGGACAGTAATACTGTGTCATCAGCATATCTAATCTCTGGTATTCATAAACTCCAATTGTTATGGCATCGTAATATTCTTTGTCTACATCTTCACTAATATTCTTCAATATATTTTCAGTATACAAGTTAAACAAGTAAGGCAACAATATGCACCCCTGACGAACCCCTTGTTTTATGTCAAACCAAGTTGTTGTTTCACCATTTATTCTTACTGCTGCCTGTTGGTCTAGATACAGCAGTGATGTTAAATTTATAAAATATGTTGGAAATCCCATTTTTTCCATTATTTCCCAAAGTTTCTGGTGTTGTACACAATCAAATGCCGTTGATTAGTCTATAAAAGATAAATATAGATTCATATTAAACTCTCTGCATTTCTCTATTATTAATCTTATATTGAATATATGATCTCTTGATCCTCTTCCTTGACTGAAACCAGCTTGGATCATATTAACTTCTTATATTTTCTTACGAAGTCTACCCACTATGATTTTTAACAGAATTTTACTGGCATGACTAATCAGGGCAACAACTCTGTAGTTTGTGCATAATTTCAGGTTACCCTTTTTTGGGAGTGGTATGAATATAGTGCTTTTCCATTCTTTTGGCCAGATACCTGAATGCTATATCTTTTTACATAGTGCATGATAGATTGTTGCACACTCCTTTCCTCCTGCTTTAATCAATTCATCTGTTATCTCATCACATCCTGATGATTTACCATTTTTCAGATTCTTCATTGCCCATAAAACTTCTTCTATTGTCGGTTCAGGTTCTTTCTCCTCCAATAATAACTCACATTGTTGATTTCTGCTTCCACAGTTGGTTGTTTCATACATTCTTTTGCAATATTCCTTCCATCTTTCTAGAATTTCCTCTGTCTCTGTCAAGGTATTCCCCATCTCATCACAAATTACATTTAGCTTAGGTTTGACATTTCTCATCAATGTCTTCATTTCTTTATACATTTCACTATCTCTTCCACACTTCTGATGTCCTTCTATCTTTCACAACAATTCTGTATGTATTGTTTTTTGTCTTTTCTTATATTTCTTCGTACTTATTGTGTTAAAGATTTATATGTTTCTTTGTTCTTCGTCACTTTCCATTGTGTCTTTATTTTTCTACGTTGTTTTATCAGTTCTATTGTGCCTGCTGTAATCCATCCATTCTTTTGTGTTTTCTTTACTGGAACCATGTCTTTAGCTGTTGTTATTAAGATATCTCTGGTCTGCGTAGCCAATTCGTCTGGTGTCATCTCCTCCTGTACAGCCATCAGGATTTCGAAACGGTTCTAAACAAGAAATGGCACTACGAAATTTAAAATTTCGATCAAAGACTTAGTTTAAGTATTTAGTTAATATTTGTCACAGAAATCGCTGCCATATAGTACTTGCAGTATAATGATCCTTCCTAAGGAAGTTTTAGAACCTTTGATTTATACTCATAAATGAAAAAAAACTTCACAATAGATGAAAAAGCTTCACAATAGCTTCATTTACCTTCGTCCATTGAGTAAGATTTGGACTATCCATAAATCCATGGATTAAAATCTTTGTCGGCCTCGCTTTGAAATTTGTCCACGTGGAAATGGCAGTTTCCGGGTATCTTGCATCTAATTCTTCAGCGATTTTGGGGTTGTCTTTTGTGAAGAGTAAGAACTTTGTCCTTAGAGAGTGAAAGGATATTTATGTCCTAATGCAGGTTAAATGAGAACTTTTGATTAAATGAAAGAAAAGATAATTTTGTATATTCGTAACATAACTGTGACAGTTGGGGGGGGGGGGGGGGGGGGGGTAAAAACGAACTCTCTCTCTCTGAACCTTAAGTGCCCAGGGCACATGGGGCTTCCGCAAGGGTTTTCCACAAATGCCTGTCCTTCGCCTTTTTTTCTGCTCTTGCCCAGGTGAGCCCTCTATTGCTCAACATCCTCTCTGTTGTTCTTCTCCATGTCTCTTTTGGTCTACTCTTTTGGACGAACTACTCAAACTTGAATAAGACAGCCGCCGGCGCTTCATGCCTGACTGGTTGCGTCTGGTTTGGGATACTATAAAACTGACCTAGAACCATTCTACCTCCTAGAGGTAGCCCCTGGTAGCGGACAACAGTCTGACCTAGTGAACAGGGATTAAAGCGAGAAGGCAAAGCGGGTTCAGCCAACTTGAAGACGGATGTATCTAGCTGAAAGACGCAGATATTACAGCCCATGTGTAAACAGTGACAAAATGCTACCCTTTCGAGAACGAACGGAGAAGAAGAAGACTGACAGATGTTTATGTGATGTGACAAAGTTCTGACAGATGTTTATATGATGTGACAAAGTTCTGACAGCTGCTTCTGTGACTATGACGTAATTGCGGTAATTCTTTTGCTTTGCATGACGTAACTGTGATCATTCATGAGTATGACGTAATTGTGATAATTATTTTTATGGGTATGACGTAATTATGATGATTGTTCTGCGGTTTTGACGTTATTATAACAATTGTTTCTATGGTCATGAACTTAATTATAGCACCTGCGTATGTGGCTGCGACATAAACTAGCAGGGAGCTGAGATGACATTGAGATAGCTCTGTTATTGGGGCCCGGCCGAGTAAGACCAGAAAAAGGTCCTAACTCCACCTGTGATGGCGCAGCCTTGTCAACGATCCACATGTTTTTCATGGTAGCAGGATTTGTGGAGAGGCTTACTGCCTAGATCCACCCATGGAAGTCAAGGTATGAAACAACCTGTCGCTCATGTGATGTGCATGATACAAGCTCTTCACAGCAGCAGCCACCAGGAACTTCTAGTTCTCGGTCACAGGGAGATCTAAGATCCAACAACAACAGTAACATCGCTACAAATACTACTACTGCTACATCTACTACTTCCATTATACTACTATTACTACATCTACTACTTCCAATACACTACTATTACTATATCTACTACCAATGATAAATATGCGTATGTTGTTAAACCGCATTAATTTATAGCAAAATAACAGAGCAGTGATAAGAAAGTTAAGATAAATTCTTTAAAAATAAATACGTTTTTGTTAAGATATTTCTACATTTACTGCACAATAGTTCATTCCTTCTTTTGGATCTATTTTCTGACTTATAAAGTACAGTTTTACACGCAACAGCATTTACAGTTCTTTTTAATAATCACAATTGATATATCTAAAGGAAATAAATTTAAAAAAAAAAAAAACAGTTTCATCGCTACAGTGGAGCAGTACAGAACAAGAGAAGCAACTCACAAAATTCTGTCTGGCCCTTCTGGGACGTCAGAGTTCGGTCTTTCAGCGCTGGTGAAAGGGGCCTCAGAGGAGAAGCATCCTAAAGTACCAAAGCAAGCCACGCCCCCTAGATATTGTACAAAATATGAGTGCTATGTGTGGGAATTTCGTTGTTTTACACGAACATAAATTATTTAAACATTAAAATAAGAGGCTGGTTTGTACAGAAAGACAAACTATTAAACAGGTGACTGCAGGAGAAAAAAAAACAGCGTTTGGTCATGCTTACTTTTAGCAGCATGATCTGTTTTCTGCTCCGTTGATTTCATCTCCGCAGTTGTTACTATTACAGACAGCCAGAAGGCCAACGATCTTGCCACAAGGGGTTTCATTTTTCTGAAGACGGGGTTCTGTTTCCAGCAGACTGCTTGCCGAGAGAACAGCATGTGCAGGACAAACTGTAACGCAACAGTTATATACTCGTATGTGATGGGTGACCCTGGGTTTTTTGTTTATAAATTAGTATTATGATAGTAATCTAGAAGCTTTAAAGGAAATAGAAGTCAAGGACATGGAGTAGATAGACAGACAGATTATGTAGGCTAAAATATTCGTGGAAGCTTTTAAAATCGTTATTGTTTTTAGACTGCAGCTGTCTTAAAAAAATACCAAAATAATAGGCACATGGAATGAAGCAGAGAATAATTCAAAGAACAGGGTGACTGGAGAGACTTTATCCGTAGCCTGTACTCCCAAGAGAGTGAAAGGCGATGATGATGATGTTACTGTTAGCAAAATGTACAAAATATTTTTTAAAAAAACAATAAAGAAACATAGATTAACATATCCAGAAAGAAATGTCAGCGCGCCTCGTGTTTTAATGTTCAACAAATTAATGCAGAACCTATGGTTCGCTAACATTTTCTTGTATTCAACGTCTGTTTATTCTGGGGGTAAAGTACTCATCTGACGATCATTTCAATTTATGTTTAACCAACCGTGCGTACTGTTTAGTCCACATCGTCATGCAGGCCAACCATCTCTGCTACACCAATTGTTACCTAATTCTGGGGAGGTTTGGGGGGGGGGGTGATGGTGGTTTAAAGATTGGACGAGATCGATAGCATTGTCTCTAGTGTACAATCATAGATTGGGGATACCCTTTCTTTTGTAACACTCCGGGGGTTAAGACACTGTCCCATGAGGCAATCAGCGACCCATAGCTGATATTCCAGCGTCCAAGTTAGCGAACCATAGCTGACCAAGACCCTGTCCCACCTCTCCATGGTACCCCCAGTAGCAGGCCTAACCTGGCTAATGGGACAGGGATCGCCATAGTCCCCATGGTGGTGGAGTCTGCTAAAGAAGCACTGCACACCCCCTGTTTTTTTAGCTGTACTCCGGGACTGAAAAAATACCTGCTATAACCCGCTCCCACTCTGATATGATGTTGTTCCTCAACACTTCTAAAGCATCGGCTGCAAAGAACTCCAGCTCGCAGTTACAAGGAGTTCGTACAAGTTGTAACACTCCCGACAGATGGGAATACCCTCTCTTTTGTAATACTCCTGCCTATCTTTTCGCCTAATTTCCCACACGTTTTTCTATTCCAGAATAGATTAACAAAACTACTTTTTTTTTGGCAAACATTTTCAGATGTTTCTGAGGTGTATGCCTCTATTTTCAAATGTTTCTGTGGATTCTGCAAGGAACCAAGTCTGTTTCCTGGGTCAGTTATTACAGGACCCTGGACAGTGCTTACCTGAATTTTATCTCTGAGAAAAAACGGGAAAAACAGGGTCCCCAACCACCTCGACAGCCACGGCTTCAGGGGTAGAACCATGCGCTAACCCTCCCCCTCCTCTTTTTTATAGTCGGTCGTGTGTTTCTATATTCTCTGCATGTTCAGATAAAGCAGTATCTGAGACCGTTGGCCATCATAATCGTGTCTAGGACCAGTACAAATGAAGGGCACATGCACTATCTCTGTTCTCCGTGCGTAGATCACTCGAGCAGCAAGTGTTAAACCGTATTTTGTTTTCATCAGTGACCCACGCAGACATATCTTTTGTCTTATCTTTATCTTTTGTCTTATCTTTATTCGTTTGTTACTTACATTACTGTAATCTTGTTGTGAACTGTGCGGAATAGAAAGATTACCACTTAATTTTGTCTACTGAGCTGGGGATTGACGTCATTCTTGCACTGGCCGCGATGTACTCTCTTCTCTCTTTGTTGCTAGTATATATAGCTTTTATTGTATAGACTCAGGATAAACTAACAAACATGAAACACAAACGCAAGGAAGCTGGATCTTCTGGAATAAACCTAGGGTTTTTGTTGCTTTCTTTTCATTTCAAATATTAGTCAGTCTCAGTCGTTGCTTGTACTTGTACGAACTCCTTGTAACTGCGAGCTGGTGTCCTCTGCAGCCGATGCTGTAGAGGTGTTAAGGAACAACATCGTATCAGAGTGGGAGCGGGATATGGCAGCTATTTTTTCAGTCTCGGAGTACAGCTAAAATGCAGGGGGTGTGCAGTGCTTCTTTAGCAGACTCCACCACCATGGGGACTATTGCGATCCCTGCCCCGTTAGCCAGGCTAGGCCTGTTACTGGGGGTACCACGGAGAGGTGGGACAGGGTCTTGGTCAGCCATGGTTTGCTAACTTGGACGCTGGAATATCAGCTATGGGTCGCTGATTGCCTCATCGGACAGGCGTCTTCCATCTCAGTCATTAAAGTACTCAGAAAAGAGTATGCTTTGGGGGTGTCCACAAATCACTGACATTCATGTGCTTCAATATCACATTCTGAGAATATATGAACGTGTGTGCATGTATGTATGTGTGTATGCATGTTAGAGCATCAGCTAGAACGCCTGGAGCAATTTCAACCAAACTTGGCACACATGTGACTTACAGTCTGGAAACTGCACCGTGTGCGTTAGATCATCCCTAGGATACCCCTGTGGGTCTAGATGACATGTAAAACTAATCGAAAATGAACGATATTAGTGTTGAAGCCACAGTTTTCAGGGTCGCTGAAATGAATAGTGACACTCTCAATGCCGTTTAAGTCCAAATTCAGCACCCATCGGTATGGGGTGGGGGTGACATCTACAAATCATTGAAAACGACAGATATTAGTGGTTAATCTGTAGTTTTCGGTGCCGCTGAGATGAGTAGTGACATTCCCTATGCTGTTTAAGTCCACATTCAGCTTCCATCGGCATGAGGTGCTTCGAGTTCGGGGTGGAATAGGGGTGACATGTACAAATAATCGAAAACGACCGATATTAGGCTAGAATCCATAGTTTTTTTTGTGTCGTTGAGATGAATAATGATATTCCCGATGCTGTTTAAGTTCAAGTTCAGCCGGCGTGGGGGGGGGGGGGGGGGGGGGTAGGTGAGAAGTGGTGAAAAATAAAATTTCCAAATTCATCGAGATTAGTGTCGAATTCATAGTGTCCGGGGTCGCGAAGCTGATTGGTGACAGTCCTGATGACAATTAAGTCCACGTTTAGTGGAATAGAACAAATAGAACTCTTCAGGACCTTCTAGGCTCTGTAGAACCTTCTAGAAGGTTGTGGAAATGAATAGAACTTTGTAGAACCTTCTAGAAGATTGTGGAACTGAATAGACCTCTGTAGAACCTTCTAGAAGGCTGAGGAAATGAATAGAACTTTTTGATTGTGATAAATAAATACTCGGGCAACTCCGGGTAATCAGGTAGTGTTTCTATAAACTGCGATGTGTTATTTCAGTTGATGATGGAGTTGGGATTGGTGTGTGCGTGTTTAATGTGTATATTTAGAGATGAACCGGTGTCAGTAATAATAATAATGTAATTGTGATTAAATCAAGAGAACGATGCCAATATAGAGTGATGAATAGCATCAGGAAACACAAGAATCAGCCCGGCCAGACAAATCAACAAAGTAAGAGAGAGAGAGAGAGAGAGAGAGAGATGCACCTAACCTTCCTGCCACATGATACTGATACAGATAGCACGAAATAATGCTGAAAATAATATCTAGGACAGGAAAAAAATCTCGCTATTCAAATGTTCAAAAGAAGATTCTCAGTGCTTGGAAGAAGATAATATTTTACTTGCCAGAACGGTTGCATGGGTTTGTGACCCGCTTTAGCCCCCCCCCCCCCTTTTTCCCCAAAAGTCCATTCACCTGGTAGAGAGTAATGTTTGGTAGCGTTGAGGAAAACAACCTCAGAAGATGGAAAATATCTGCTTGCAGTGGAGAACACACAAAATTTCACTACACACGCTGCTACCAGTAAATGAAGGTTGTCACGCCAATTCCCTTCTCACAAATAAAGGACTTGATTAAAGTCAACAGCAGCTATAAAAAATGTATCTTAATCTTACACAAAAAAAACAGAATACTTAATACATAAAAATGATAGAAATCTTTTGCGTAACCATCTATTTGTTGTCAGAATTAAATACTAGCAATAATTTTAAAGTACTGATTATTGTTTGGCAACAGATGCGCTAATATAAGCGTTATCAAATCTGCGCCCTATTGACAAAGCTGAGTTTAATACAGAGTTCTGGTTCTAAGGACTGTAATAGCCGGAGGCGGGTGAGGGATACGCTCTCCACTCCAATTAAATGTCTCCATGGCGTGCGTCTCAAATAGCCTCTGACAGTTCAAGTCCAGCTCCTGGCCTTCTCGTGGCGGAACTGTTCAAACTAACAGGAGAAGGGGCGAAAGGCGAATATCTGGCGCCTGAAAACCAAACGCTTTCGGGTAGAAGAGACTCGTTAGTCTTGATTGGTAGTTCATCTAGGAGAAGGAAAGCTGGTCGCAAGATTCTTCAGCTACCGTGCGTGGAGTGAAACTCCTACCGGCCAATGAAGAAAAATGCGGTTAGGTTTGCCGCGCAGCGCCGTCGTGGAAAAGGTGATGAAAAGGATTAAGTGAAGTAGGAAGTAGTCTCGCGGTCAGGGCTACTCATATCAAAGCACCTCTGCTCTAAAGGCCGGTCATGTCGTATATACACCCATACTGGCTCAAATGCCTAAACAGGCTTAACCCAGGGGTTAAACTAAGACTCTGCTGGCGAGATTCTTCGACTGCCGCGCATGTGGTGAAATTCCTCCTGGCCAATGAAGAAAAATGCGATTAAGGTTGCCGCGCGGCGCTGCTGTTGAAAAGGTGATGGAAAAAATTAAGTGAAGTTTAATCCGTATGACCAGTAGACTCGCTACTCATACCACGGCACTTCTGCTCTGGAGGCCGACCACGTCCTATATACACCCATACTGGTGAAATATGCCTAAACCGGCTTAAACCAAGGGTGAAACTTGATGCCTACGCGTTTCACGGTACCTCCGCTCTAAAGGCCGATCATGTCCTATATACACACATACTGGGATAATACGCCTAAACCGGCTTAACCCAGGGTGAAACTCACTAGTGGCCAGGATTCGTACTCCTCGACAAAAACTCCATCCTGGTCACCACACTGGACCAGTGCAGTCTAGATAGGCAACCACCTCTCACCCGATGGGGATATAATATATCCAAATCACGTTGAGGTTTTCCGGTGAGAAAGTCCAAGTCTAGGCTAAATGGGCAACCACCTCTCACCCAGCGGAGATATATTCAAACCACGTCGAGGTTTTCCTGTAAGAAAGTCCAATTCTAGACTAAACTGGTGCAACGGAAACCACAGTGTCACGCAATGCCGCTTCTGTGACCCACGGAGAATACAGGCCCAAGCTCCACGATGCTCTGAGTCTCCATCCTAAATGAGACTATCGCGAGAACCACAGGACTAAATTCAGTAGGATCACGGGGCGATCTTGGTGGTAGAAGCGAACGAAGAAGAAATACAGAGTTCTGGCGAAACACTGATAAATAGATGATAAGAACGCTAGTAAATTATCTTTCATTCTGGTCACGAACACTTGAGATTGCAGCTCTTTGTACAGAAAAAGCCATACATAACTAGATTACATGTATCCAAATGTATGGGAGTTTCTCAAATTTCCTTATGCCTGATCCACAGATGTATTCTTTGATGTACATGTATCTTTCATATTTGCTTTTTTTAGTTCACAAATATTTATTATTCATATTCGCGTATGTTTCAATGTTGTTTTTAAACAAATGAAAAAATAGGAATGTTAATGTTGGAAATACTGAACAACAAATTCTGAGAAAACTGCAACATAATGCACAAGCAAAACAAATAATGAAAACACTTTTTTTCTTCTCGAATAACCGATTTATTTAATTAATGAAAACAACAGTTTTAGTGATACAAAGAATGATGTTGAAGCTGTTAGTAAACCACAACTGATCTGGATTCAACCATAACTTATCTGGAATCTGTAATAGACAATTAGGGTTTCCGTAAAACAAGTCCCATTATACCGCAGTTTCGCCAGCAAGCTAGACAACCTGTTTTCCAACAGCTATAGAGACTGCTGGAAAATCTGTTTTTAGGTTCATCCTGGGAGCTAAAGAAAACTACAGTAATACAATCTCTGTCTTATGTGATGTCTGTGGTACGAGATCTTGAAATCTGCAGTTACACGGAGTTAAGGCATAAATGACACCATTTGCTTTAAGTCCATCAGTTTCTTTAGTGCATGCTGATGAAATATGATACCACACAATAAACAGTGTATAGGTATACAACTATACATAAAGCACTGCAGTAAAGCTGTGATACTAAAATGTATAAAGTAGGAAAAAAGTAGGAACAGCTTTTTTTAAGAGTTTTTTTACACAGTTGTGACGTTTCAGCGCGAGCCTTTATCAAACAAAAACAAACAGGACGAAGAATCAGAGAGGAGACAAAGTACAGATTCAAATGAATTTGATGTTAATGAAACAAAAAATGAAAAAGTTAATGAAAAATTGCAAATGACAGCTTCTGGAACAGCACAGAACCACAAGCGCCTTTATGTCGATAGGGGCACAAATAAAATGCCAGAACCTGAGATAAGTCATTTGTAATTTTTCATTAACTTTTTCATAACTGTATATCTATCCACCTGTCTGTCTAACTAAACCCTGCATTTCCCACCTTACAAAACTCACCGAGTTTAAGACGTACCTTATCTGGCAAGTAATATTTTGAGAAGAAAACTAAAAACCTCACATTTTCCAAGAACTTCATAGGCCTCCCCTCACTAAGGTTTTGGTTCAAAATTACATTCCATTGGACATTCGCCCACTGAACTTCTTAAGCATAATCTACAACTAACCTTACAAATACTGGTATATCCGTACTCATGGTTAACCTTTGTGGGCTAACGTGTGGGATTTATCGACTCTAGTATTCTATAGTATTCTCGAAGCGGTACAGGTCTATTACTCATGGAATCTCATAACCTAAAGTATGCACAACCCGACTACGATTAATGAATCTACATTGCCATACATTTAAAAAATTTCTTATAGTCTGGTTGTAATCGTTTAACAAGTACTTTGTTTACTACATTTACCACAGTAATCAGTTAATAATGGTAAATTACAGACAGAACATATCCGAAATCGGTGAATGATGTTTTTTTTTTCTGTTGCTGTTGAACTTATGGTGCATTCGGGGGGTGTGGGTGTCAGATTCCTACAGACCTACACTATAACCTGTAAACAGCCTATCACACATCACAACAACAGAAAACAGCGAACCGGGTAATTCAACCCTCGGTATTAAAAAAGGCGAGAATGATAACTTCATTTTTCAGGCAGTGGAAAGATGACAATCTTCCTGGAAGTGCGAGCTGATATAAGTGAAGATGCTGAACTCAGCATCGTGTCGGATTGGGAGTTGGTTATGGCATCTATTTTTTCAGTGCAGCTGAAAACCAAGGGATGTGGAATACTTCTTTAGCAGACGTACTATCGACTTATTGGGGTGCAGAACAGTGATCACAACCTGTGCATAGGGAAAATAAAACTAAAATTGAAAAGCCACCACAAAAAATCAGTACACAGAAAGATAAACAATCACAGCCTACAAGAAGAAAATACGAACAGTAATTTCAATCAGGAACTTGCCAATCATTCCAAAACACCCAGTGAAGTTGAGGAGATAGGTATAGATGAATTATGGAATTCTTACAGCACAGCCATAATCACAGCAGCAAAAGTGCATGCTGGACTGAAAAAAAAAAAAAAATAGAAAAGCATGGATATCAGAAAAACATGGAAGTATATACATGAAAGATGAGCAGTCAAATTAGACATGTTGAATGCAAAAACAGATCTTGGGAAAAATCTGTCGAAAGCAACATACAAAGAACGAGACAAGAGAGTAAAAAGTTCAGCTAGAAGGGATACAAGAGAATACATAGACAATATGGTGAAAGAGGCAGAAAAAGCAGCAAAAACAGGAGACAGCAAAACTTTATATAACATACAAAAGAGGCTAACAGGTACTATTACATCTAAAGAAAGACCAATCCTTAGCAAAACTGGAACCCTATTAACATCAAATAAAGACCAAAAACAAAGATGGGCTGAACACTCCCAAGAAATACTTAATCAACCACACCCAAAAGAGCTGTTAAACCTTGAAACTGACCTACCAGCCCCACAACTAAATGTCAACCTAGATGAAATTAAATTGCATGAAATTGAAACAGCAGTGAATTTAATTTCTAACAAAGCTGCAGGTGAAGATGAAATAACACCCGAAATGCTAAAAGCTATCAATAGTGACAACATGAGACAACTACAGAGAATGTTTAAACAAGATTTGGAAAGAAGAAAAGGTCCTTTCAAATTGGAAAAAAAGGAATCATTGTTAAAATACCAAAAAAGGCAACCTCGTTGACTGTAACAATTGAAGAGGAGTAACCTTAATATCAGTTGTGTCAAAAGTATTTTTCAAGGTCATTTTGAATAGACTCAAAGATATCGTGGATACTGCAATTAGAGAATAACAAGCAGGATTTCGAAAAAGGGAGAAGCTGTCTCGACCAGATCTTTAAGAATAATACTTGAAGAACATAGTGAAAAACAAAAACCATTAATACTGAACTTCATAGACTTTAAAAGGCATTTGATAGCATACACAGAGATTCATTGTGGAGAATTTTAAGTCTATATGGAATACCATCTAAAATTGTCATTAAGGACTTTACAATGGATATGTCTGTGCAGTCAAGACAGAAGAAGGGATGAGTGAATGGTTCCAGATTGAAACAGGTGTGAAACAAGGATATATACTGTCTCCTTTACTTTTTGGGATTACAATAGACTTCATAATGAAAAAGTTCTGCACAGGTAACACAGGTATTGACTGGGTACATGGGACCCAACTAGAAGATCTTGATTTTGCTGATGACATAACTCTTATCAGTAACAATGTGAATTCCATGCAAGAAATAACAGATAGCCCGTCTTCACTGGCTAGCAAAATAGGACTTGAAATTAACCAGGACAAAACAAAAATAATGAAAATTCCCATTAATCAAAATGGAAAAATACACATAGAAGGGATAGATATTGAAGAAGTCAATCAATCTGCATACCTTGGCAGCTACATAGACCAGGATGGTGACACTAGAAAGGAAGTTAGAATCAGAATTGCAAAAGCAGCATTGATCTTCAAGAATCTTGAGAACATATGGAATTCAAAAGTTATAAGCACAAAAACCAAGTTAAGACTATTCAATTCAAATGTAATATCCACCCTCATTTATGCACGCAAAAGCTGGAAAACTAAAGAAACAGAAAAGAAATTAGACTCTTTTGAAAGCAAATGCCTAAGGAAAATACTCGGCATCAAGTGGAATGAACTCAAGAACAATGCAGAGATAAGACAGATGACTGAACAACAACCAGTCTCATGGGTGATCAGGAAAAGGAGATGGACATATGTTGGTCACTGGATGAGAAGAAATGATCAGAGAATCCCAAAACAAACTATCAAGTGGAACACAACAGGCCAAAGAAAAAGAGGCAGACTGCGTGAAAACTCTGAAGAGGACATTGTTAAGAGAGGCCAAATTAACGCATAAAATCCCTTGATGAGGTTGAAAGACTTGCCGAAGACAGGAAAAATTGGTGAACTACTTTGCGAGCGCTATGCGACGTTTAACGGCACGGGAAGGATATAAGATATATATAAGATATCGGCTTTATATATTTTAATATTATTTTGGTTTGTCTTCATAATTCTTTCTAATCATATTTAGTCCATTCTGGATTCGCCAGGAGACTGGTGTCCAAGTACCAGTAACCTCTACTCCAAGACTTAACCAGATCTAACCATCGGAGTATAGGAAAGTATGGTGATCTTGAAGTTTTATATGGCAGGAAATATAGTATATAATCATCCAACGTCTTTAGCCCCTCCTCCAAAGCGTAAGCCAAGAAATTCCCAAAATTAGAGATTTTGTTTACCCATGCAGTAGCATACCTTGCTGCCCCACCCAGTTCTCTCATTTAATATTGTGAAACCGATTATGTTAAGCAAGCTTCAACATATCCTAGCATTAATAACAGTTTATAAATTAATGAAAAGAAATAAACTATAGATTTATTATAAAACGAGAAACAAATAAATTTAGATTATTTCTTACATTATCATATGCTCATCACATGTAGAAAGAGGAGCTTTTAAACCACAATAAAATGGTTTGAATATGTTATAGTTTTTAGCACGTCTTCACCTTATTTGCACAAAAAAATCAAAATCAAAAAGAGGAAGCTGTAGTCTAATTTTTGACCGATTTCATGCTCAGTTGAAATCATGACAAGTCCTTCCAATTGAGTTCGGCCATTGCTTAGCGTAAATAAAGTTTACTGGTAACATTAATTTAATTTAAAACATATTACATCCTTCCTGTGCCGTTAAACGTCACATAGGGCTCACATGGTAGCATGACAAGATTTCCCGTTTTCGGCGAGCTTTTCAACTGCGTCAAGGGATGTCATTTCCACTAAACTGGCCTCTCTTAACAATGTCCTCCTTAGAGTTTCACGCGGTCAATCTTTTTCTTTGGCCTGTTGTGTTCCACTTGACAGCCTGTTTAGGGATAATTTGACTCTTTCTTCTCATCACGTGACTGACATGTCCATTTTTTCCTGATAACCCATGAGACAGGTTAAAACAATAACAATAATAAAAACAAACAATACTACACTAATAATCTGGATGTTCAGAAGATCCAGCGAACGGTGAGGAAGAAAAGAGTCACAGCTGAACATCAGAAGCATTTGAGCAAGAGTTTTGTAGTGCTAGGAATGTTGCCTGGGAAGCCAGGCGACAGAGACCGAAAAGATTTGAGAACCACCAATTTCCTTCATTGAGAACTTTCCCTTGAAATGACAATCTCCAGTAACCCTGGCACGAGAGAATGAAGCACCTATTTTACAGCTGAATTATGTAGGATAATAAAGGATATGCAAGCAACTGCTTTGGATAACAAATCAGTTGATTATCGAATGTGGTAAACCTGCGCTCTTAGTCACAGTGGGAGATGGATACAAAAAAGGTAATGTGGATGTAAAGTGGGAGATGGATACAAAAAAGGTAAGTGGATGTAAAGTCTAGCAGCATCTTCAATCATCATTTTCATCACTGTCATTATCATCATCATCATAAAGATGTGAAAAATTGTTAGATGTTGCAAAAAATGGCAAAAATATTTGAAAGATTACTGTGACTTATCTTATCTTATATCTTATATCCTTCCCGTGCCGTTAGACGTCACATAGGGCTCGCAAAGTAGTTCTCCAATTTTTCCTGTCTTCGGCGAGTCTTTCAACCTCAACAAAGGATTTTATGCCTGTTAACTTGGCCTCTCTTAATAATGTCCTCTTCAGAGTTTCACGCAGTCTGCCCCTTTTTCTTCGGCCTGTTGTGTTCCACTTGATAGCTTGTTTTGGGATTCTCTGCTCATTTCTTCTCATCAAGTGACCAACATATGTCCATCTCCTTTTCCTGATCACCCATGAGACTGGTTGTTGTTCAGTCATCTGTCTTATCTCTGCATTGTTCTTGAATTCATTCCACTTGATGCTGAGTATTTTCCTTAGGCATTTGTTTTCAAAAGAGTCTAATTTCTTTTCTATTTCTTTAGTTGTTTTCCAGCTTTCGCATGCATAAATGAGGGTGGATATTACATTTGAATTGAATAGTCTTAACTTGGTTTTTGTGCTTATAACTTTTGAATTCCATATGTTCTCAAGATTCTTGAAGATTGATGCTGCTTTTGCAATTCTGATCCCAGTTAATGTGAAATCTGATTCTGTGGTTTATATAATTTTTTTCTGGATATTTTGACATTAAAATGCAGAAATTTGTTTCCCTTTCTACTTCAATCAATCTTACCTTGGTAAGAGCACACATTACAAGTAAAATATAAAATATTTTTAAAAAAAACATGCACACAATGAGAAACGTTTCACTTTAACATAATCTCTATGATTAATAAAACTCTTGGGATTATAAAAGAACTGACTGTTGTATTTACCTTTTCCTTCATATAACTTACTTTTTCTTTTAAAGTAGAAATTAAAGTGTTTTTTGATTGCAGGATTTAATTTTGGTGACTTTCCTTTCATAAAGATTTTACGGACAAATTATTACTGGCACAATTCTGATATGAAGTATTGAAATCAGAGGTTCTTAGGATATTTTGATAATTATTTGAGATTTTAATGTTCAATATAACCAACATTTAAAAAACAATGGAGATAATTTAAACAATATTCTGTGATTGTGATCATTTGAATTTTGAAAATTTTAACAGCCCTGTTTATTGAAGACTTTTTAACACTCATTTCTGTGAGATTTTTACTTTATGAAGCTGCCCCAGAAAAGACTACTATTCAAGAATTAAAAACTTACCAAGCCCCTGATGTGACGTAAAACTATCTAAGACTAATTTATCAATGATAAAAGTGAAGGTAAACATTACACTAACATAATTTTTCATTCATAATCAGTAACATGTCATGCATGAGAATGTGTGCACATGCATATGTTATATCATGTATTGCCTATATAAGTATAATATGTTCTCATTTAGACATAGGAAAAAAACAGCACAGATTTATTCATTCACTGTGTGATTTGCCAGTTGCTGCCAACAGTCATGCTATTCCATGATTGCAACACTTAGCACTTCTAAATCTGATTGCTTGTTCTTGAAAACCAATCAGTCAGTCATTTGCATGTCCCTTGTGGAACTTTACCTCCTTAATAGGTCTCCTGTAGGGCTCTCAAAAACCAATCACTGAATCATATATCAGATATTTTTCTCCCAGTTATCTTTTCCCTTTCTGTACTGAGTTTTCCAGTGATGGCCAGTTTCTCTAACTCCTGCCTTCTCATGACAAGTGTACAGAATTTTTTATTTCTGTCCTTATAATTTTCATTACATTCAGTAACTTCTCTGAGAACTTCAGGTATTTTTTTGTTTTGTTGTTTGGACAGTCTGAAATGTAATGAAAAATGTTGTATCTTTTTCCAAATTCATATTTCTGATTTAGATTTAAATAAATCTTAAAGTTTTCAACTAATAAGAAGGATGCAACAATAAGGTCAAAAGTGACAAGACCAAACATAGGCTTGCTGCAAATGAAGATAAAGATTTAGAAAATATGGCAAATGATAAAAAAAAAAATAACAGGTGACAAAGAGAACAACAGAGAAAAAAAATTTTTTTTTAAATTTAAAAAAATGACATGTGATTTCATATTCAGAAACTAAGAAAACAAATAAATACTATAAACTGAAATTTGAAAATTATACAACAAACTATTACAACACACAGAAAGGATACCAATATGAGTATCAGAAACTTTACAATATACAGAAGTGATACCATTACGAGTATTAGAAACTTTACAATATACAGAAGTGATACCAATATGAGTATCAGAAACTTTACAATATACAGAAGTGATACCAATATGAGTATTAGAAACTTTACAACATATAGAAAAAGATAAGAAAAATGTGAATGAGAAAATTATAAAACACTAGGAAAAAAAATGCTATAATTTTTTTCTTTTACGCAGTGGATTTGTGTTCATCAAACTACATCTTATCAATACTGAATCTCATGCAATGATTATAATTATCTTTCAGCATGACAGCTTAGTATGAAAAAAGTGTGAAAACTACTAAACTTATGTGTATTACAATTAGGTGGGACTTGTACCAAGAATGGATGATCACCATATTCCCAAACAAATATTATATGGCAAACTTATGAAGGCAAGACTGGCCACAAGGTAGAGCAATACTAAGATATTTTTTAGTCATTCATGAGAGAAGCTACAAAGTTTGAAAAGGACTGGCAAAAGACCAAGCAATAAGTAACAGTTAAGATTCATAGAAGAAATGATGACCAAAACTGAAGGAAAAGAAGACGTGCAAATAAGACTGGACTCTGCAACAAAAACATCTTTTACTGTTACTGCAATTGATTCTGTAAATCTAAGGAGTGGATTAACTATTACCCAGGCTCCTATGTTAAACTTAATAAGGGTCCTGACATGGGCCTCTGAGAGAAATTTTATAAACTGGTGCAAACTAAACTTTCATCCACTATGGGCCCCCACATTCCTCTAGGCCCAGCTTTGAAAGAGGAAAACCCTTCAGGTACTGGAGCGATGCACCGGCAAAACCCAACATTCATAGGGCCTGCCCTGTACCTTGCAATCTATACCATTCATCTCTCATATAAAATTCATAAAACGATAAATCTGTGCAGATTTTTCTTTCCCTGATGCCAAACCCCTTTCCCTTTTAGGGCCCTTAGGCTTAAGCTTGTTCATCCTAATGGCTACAATTTGCTACTGCATCCATAACTGTTAGAGTCAGCTATGAGAGAAGTTGTTCAGCATGGTCCATAACAGCCAACACCTACAAGTTTCAAAACTGTCTTATCAGACACAAAGTGTTATTATATGTACTATATTACATATGCTTTTATGCACCAGTTTTTAATTATGGATTAATGTGATACAGTATTCATAATCATAACCCACAGGGAGTGAAAATGCACGATAAGGTAATCAGTGACCCATAGCTGACCAAGACCCTGTTCCACCTCTCTGTGGTACCCCCAGTATCAGGCACAGCCTGGTTAACAGGGAAGGGATCATCATAGTCTCCATGGTGGTGGAGTCTGCTAAAGAAGCATTGCACACCCCCTGCTTTTTAGTTGTACTCTGGGCCTGAAAAAGTAGCTGCCATAACCCACTCCCATGCCAATATGATGCTGTGCCTCAACATCTCTACAGCATCAGCTGCAAAAGAACAACAGCTCGCAGTTACAGGGAGTTCTACAAGTACAAGATCATAACCCACATTAATAAAGGGAAATACTTAAAACACTCATACAATGAGAACATCAGTAGAAACACGAGAAAAACAGGACTCAGAAAATGACACCCCTTGCTGAAGCCATGAAAATGCTAATAGGAGACAATGTGACAAATCTACACAGAAAAACTATGTGGACTTTTCAAATGGCTTAATACAAAATATTTGCTATAGTTGAAAGCAGAGGGCAAGAATGAAGGGAAAAGAAATAGTTATTCTAACAGAATATACAAGACTGGTCTATAAACTATGATCTTCAAAAATGTTGAGTGTATGGATGCTATTAAGTTAACTATGAAACAATCTATAAGAAAATCTGAAATATCACATACTGGTGGAATCAGCCATCTGAGAAGTATTTTAACAGAAGATTCTTGGGAGATTCCACAAATAGCCGCCACTCACTGCATCAAAACTGAGTTTTAAAGTATTTAAAACTGCATGAAAAATCAATTATATGACAAACAAAATACAGATAAAACTAAAGAGACGGCAATGACTGGTGCTCATTTGCGCTGATGGACTTTGTTAGAATGGCCTTGACATCGAAGGGGACCTAACTGTGAATATCCTTCTTCCTCCTTTCCACCTGTATAAAATATAAGGATGTAAGGATATTCTGTTTTAAGTCATTTATTTGTATTAAGCTTATACTGACAGTCACAAAACTATATAATTACAGTCTTGTCCAACTCTATTTAATCAGCCCTGATCACTGTGCATTAAATAGTCTAGCAGCCATCTTTGTTCTCAGCCAGGTGCATGCATATCAATGCAAAATATAACATAGAAAATCTACTCCAACTAACTTTCATTACAGACAGCTCCATGACAAATGATTTGTACCTTCTACTGCAAATCCTTGTATGGGCGTACACTTTTCATGTTCGGATTATATTTAATGATCAACAAATTTATGTAAAAAATCTAAAAATATGTCTTTCTCAAAAGAAAACTGTGACTGTTTAAATTATTTCAAATATTACTACTTATTTTAAAACTGAAGGTAATTTAATGTTCTGATTCTGAGTATTATTTTACTAAACGTTTTCAATTACTGTGACCACTAAAATATCAAGACCATTTAAAAAATTGCTCCTGAAATAAATCACTAATTATTATTATAATCAGACTGTTTTTGCCAAAGAACAAGAGACACAGTAACTTTTTTTTAGAAAGAATGCTGCTGCTAATACCATCTGGCACAAAACTAAATGCTGTAGTATTAATGCATTAAAATGCTGCATTTGTGATCCATAGAAAATATGAAGTTAAAAGGGTTATGTAACAAATAAAATGGAACCACAACAAAGAAAATGTAAGAAAAAGGAAAAATGTATATGGAAAAAGCTGTGAGTAGACTCAAGAATAGGTGTAATGCTTTTCAAAATTTATTTCCCACCAATGCTAACAGCAGGGATCATAGATCCCACTCAAATCTACTGACTTGGACTCAAATCACTTAAAGATACAACTTGGCCTTGAAGATCTAGAAAAGTGACTCAGACTTGATTTGTGATTTACCTTTTTAGTCAGTCAACTTCAAGGCTTTAACTACAGCTTTTTGTTTGTAAGACAAAACATGCTTCAATGACTTCATCCCTGTATGGTGTCAGACATAACTAATTTGAATCTATGGTCTGTTCAGTTTCACCTGGTGCATGATTAGACATTATGTAATGATTCACTTGCTCTAGATAGGTTAATGACACCTATGGCAAAAAACTGTACAGCTGATAATGTGGAACAGATAGGCTCCATTAAGTTTAAGATTTATATCACTAGCTGTTAACATGATTTTTATTATCTGCCCCATGTTTTGTTTTAAGATACATTATCTTTATTTTTACAAGAAAGCTTTCAGGCAAGAGGCTAGCCTTTTAAGTTCATTTCATTGTCCTTTTTTTTGTTGTAAATTTACTGCTTACTACTCAAATTCTGTATGCTATAATTGTTAACACTGTTAGATGTATATGTGAACCATTTCCAGTTACAATGGACTCCTATCTTGTTTCAGAAATCTCAAAATTTTAGCTCAAAATTTTAACTCAGTAGTTTTAGTTTCATGAATCATTTTGTGGTTCTTATTTACGAAGAAATGTAAGTATGTCCTGCTATATGGTTCAGAAACATCAGTTATGATCAAGATAATACAATAGAGAATACAAACATTCATGAACTACTGCTTGAGGAGGATTTTAAACAAGATCAGGAACAAGGAGGTCTGGAAAAGGGCAGGAAAAGAACCAATGAACTTACAAATCATGTCTAGGAAGTGGAGGTGGATTGGCCACAAACTGAAGAAACTGACCCCAGCATAGCAAGACAGGTACTGACATGGAATCCTCAAGGAAATCAAAAACAAGGAAGACCTAGTCTTACATGGAAAAGAGAAATTATGACAGTGTTCAGAGACAAGGGATGCACATGGAAGGAAACAGAGAATAATTCCAAGAACAGGGATGACTGGAGAGCTTTTACTCATGGCCTATGCTCTAAGGGGAGTGAAAGTTGATGATGATGATGTATGAAGAGCTCTTATCATATTATCTACACTGAAATTGAAATGGTGTCATTGATCCAACAATTTTTAAAAAATGATTATTTTTCAATGAATGTATGCATGCGAAATTTATAATTATCATGTACTATATAAAATATGAATGAAAATTGTATTTAAAAACTTTTTTTTTATGCTTAAGAGAATAAATTATGCATTAATGTATATGAAACAATGAATGAATAAGAGGGAAATAGTTTTACAGACAACAGTAGTCCCAGTAAGTATGCAGTTCTATGGACAGAGGTAATATAAAAATATAAATTAATTATAAATTTTACAGACAAAAAAATGTGTACATCAATGAAGAACTTTATGTACTAAGTCCAGTAAAAGATGCTTCTCTTCTTTTTTAAAAGCACTGATCAATAACGAAGAAAAAAGCAAAAAATAAAAGACATTTCAATTGTAAGAGTGAAATAAAGAAGTTAAATGTTAAATTGTAACAACTTTATGATGCTAGCTCGGAGTCATTTGCTATTAAATTATTCTCTTTTACTGGAATATTAGAAAAGATACGAAATGTCTCTAGCTTATTACGAAAAGTCAAAAGTGAAGTGATGTTGAGGTAAAAAAAAAAATTGCTGTAATAAACATTAAGTAAATTCTGAAGAAAAATTTTCTAACAGAATCTGAAATGGAAAAATTCTACTTCTTTTGCCTATCTTTGTAATTGTCTCTTCCATGACAATGCACTGGTCCAGTTTGACTGTAGCCATCTTCGTTGGAACCACCTTAGAAAATAAGTAAATTTTAAGTTTCCAATGAAGGACATGTATTCACTTGTGTACATTCTGATGTAACTGCCAAAGTGAAGCTCAATTTCTGTAAAAGATTCAGCGTACATGTCTTGAATAAAAATCAGACATTTTAATTTGAATGTCCCGATATTATCATATCTTGGAAAAATGACCAAAAAAAAAAAAATTTACAGAAGTTCTAGAATATGAAAAAATAATTAAAACCATGAGGAAGCGATACTTAATACTCTTTGGACATGTCATGAGAAGCCAAAAATTAGAAAAATCTGTCAGTCTTGAAAAACTCAAGTGAAAATGAAAGAGAGGGAGGTCGTGAGAAAAAAATATCTGAATGGTATGACCAGATAGAATGGGAGGAAGGAAAACTGATTGAAAGCACCAGTGATCCATCAGTGTCAGAAATATATAGAATGCTTAAATACAGGGTGTTCTATAAATAACTGTGCACTAACCCAGTATTGATTCCTGTATCGTAATGATATATTAATGTTTGTGGTATCTAGCCACATCTACCTGCCGTGGTTAGAGTCGCCAATTAAAAAATGTTATGTATTATAAGCTAATCAGACACATACCTTATCTGGGAATTTTTCAGCAAATTGTTCCTGCACTAAATTGGTGCTTTATCAAAACACGTGCTCAACAAGAAAGATACGTTCCTCCAGTGAAAGAACGATAGTGAATAAACTGATTTAAACAATTCACCCATCATGCACTTCAACAACTGCTTCACTGCTTAACAAATGAATATACACTGAATATTACACAACAACAGGCTTCAACACAATAACATACGCCGGCAGATAAGGCTAGATACCGCAGTCATTAACTCTTCCCGTGCCAGATGTAAAAATGCGGACGTTCCATTCTGTGCCAGACAAAAATCGCGGGTCTTCATATGTATAGGGGGTATAGTTGTAAAATGGAATGGAAAACAGTATTTCCATGTACTTCCGTATATTTATTATGTTTCAAAGTATAACTAAATGTATGGAAATTTCATAAATGCAGAGTTTTTTAGGAAAAAAGAAGTAATGTGATGTTTTTAGACAATGAATTTGCCCAGCTCACCATCAGTTAGGTCTAGATCTGCACTACTTACCATCTGAGATGTCTAGATCTACTTGTTGATCTTGTATTGTGATTCTATGTTGCATTCTCGCTAAATTAATGTCTGAAATAACCTTCTAACTACTTCTCCCGTCGTCTAATATGTCTAGATCTACTTGGGATACATTCAAGAGCAGTGGGGTGGTCAAAGGCCATGTCCATACCCCTATCTACATCATCAAAAATTGAAAAATTTCGGTCTTTCTCTTCCTTTTTCTTGCTCGAAATTGCTTGTAACTAGGCACTCTTTCGCCATTTTGAAAAGTGTCACCGGAATCGCTGACGAAATATGTACATTCTAAATGTTACACCGGTTGTTTTATTGAAACAAACCAATGATCGCTAGATCAACCATTATTGGTAAGCATCGGGAAACCGGATGGGTAGATACAGCGACCAAAGGCACAGGAAGAATTAAGATATCACTATGATACTGGAATCGATACTGGATTAGTGCAGTTATTTTCTGAACATGCTGTATTTGACTCAGATGTTGGAAGAAGGGGGGCTTCATATGGTTTAAAAAAAATAGAAAGAATTGCATCCCACGTGTCTCACCTAATCCATATTAATTTTTTTTAAAAAGCTGATTTACCTGTATCTCCAGCAACAAACGCATACACAGGCAGATCATCTTTATAAGTGAGATAGCCATCATCCTTGCGCCACACCTCATCATTTGAATCACAGTTACACAGGTATACTGGATCAGCACAAGAATGGTTCATGCCACAGGCACAACTCTGTGACCCTGGAGCAGCGCCTCCAAAATAATCAGCAATGGCACGTGATCTGAATCAGAGTAAGAAAACTGAACATGAAAATTATATTAATGAAAAATACATTTAAAAAAGGGTGAAACTTTCCACATGAAGTCACTTGGGTGCCAAACTCATCCACTCCTTTATTCATTAGTTGCTATGTTGATAGATAATGACTTGCATGTTTCTCCAAGTTGTGTTATCCTTTATATCTCTAATTATATCTATTGCTTGCCATTTCAAGTATCACTTGGTCAAGCCAATAAGACACTACTTTCTCAGGAAGATTTTCCTTTTTTTTTCCTCTGAGTTTTCACGATGCTTCTGTTTTCTCATGACATCCTAAAGAATTTTGATCACTTCTTAGCTTTCTTTGTTTTGCAGCTTGTTTGTTTTCATGTCATTGAGGGTACATAATGCATCTTCTCCAAAATCACATATCTGCTGCTTCCAGCAATAAAGCTGATTTACTACTGAATGAAAGTAGGGTAGTGGTTTCCCTTTGCATTCTGTCAGTTACAATTTTCTCCACAGTACTTCACATAAAAAGATTAACTTACAAGTCAAAGAAGAATCCTTGTCACATCTACTGTTGTGATTAGATGGCATTTCAAAATGTACCAGGAAGAATGACAGACTACTGTAGCTAAATTATGCATCAGTGTAAAGCATTACTATGGAAGTTGGCTATTTTATGTACACTGTTTGTCAGCATATATTGTACAGTAAATAACAAATAATGAAAATATAAAAATAAATGTTACATAAGGATGACACAAATATAAGGCTCAGAAAAATGTAGTCAAGCAGATCCTATACCACCTTTCAGTTGTATTTCTTTACAAATAGGCTTTTGTGCCTCTTCAGCCAAACTAACTGTGGGTTGAGAAGACATGCTCCACATAATGGTTGACTCATCTGAGAAATTTACTTCTTGGGTCCACTGCAAGAATCCAAGGGAGCTAATATATCTCATTCCAACGGGTACTGATATTTTATTTCAGAATCATCAGGTGAAATATCTAAAATAACTAATGATTGTATTTTGAGTTATAAATTTAATGGATAAGAAACAATGAGACCTGTGAGGCTCATATGAGATGATCAAGTGGACAGTGTATCATCCACTTATGGCTAGGTGGTTTCTCGTCCTATAAGTGACCATGATTCAAATGATGGTCATTCTCTTAGTCTTCAGTGCATTTAATTTTCAAGGCTACCTATACATCATTATGGGCTATCACTTGTATACAAATACAACAGCATCAGGTAACAAAAGTTATACTCATATGTTTATATTTATTATAGTTTGAAATTCCTAACTAAGAAAAGCTCTAGCAATTTAGTAATAGAATCCATGAAAAAAGAATATAAGTTATAAATCACATTACACCTGTTTAGCCAGCCAGTAGTAATTTTGTTATTGTCATTGAAGTTGTGAATGAGCGCAGCATAGCATTCCCAACTAATGTACTGCTCACAGTAACTAGACTGGTCAATTATTGAAATCACATGGTCAAAGGTAACATTGTAGATAAGCTCCACTTCATATTCCCTGGCACCTTCCCACCCTTGAACTTTTTTACGATCTTCTGATCATGACCTGAAGAATATAAATAAAATGTTCTTGATATTTATTGTTCTTGAAGTCTGAGGAGAATACTAAGTTTACATATATTTACTTTACACATATAGATACCCTCATCATGGTGATGCCACAGAGAAACTTTGTTTCACACCTTCTGCTAGACAGGCTCCAGCCCAATGCCAAAATGATACAGAAAACCACAATAACCAGCCATTATCTTGGCCTCATCAGTTACCATGTGGGTTCATAGCATCTCAGACCCAATGGTCTTCAGACAACGTGGACAAGCAATTGGTGTCATGATTGGGAAAAATAAAACTGCTAAGCCCTAGTGCAATCAAAGAGAGAAAAGACTTTATATGGCTCTTTGTCTTAGAAAGCAGTGCCAATGTAAGTAGATGCACGCTACTAACAAAAACTGCCAAGAATTTAACGGCTGACTGTACCAATTCATATTTGCAGCATATCTCATCAGTATCTATTTGTATCTGCATCTCTTATCTTCTAATTTGATCCTCACTAACTCCTCAATATGGCATTTTCTTTAGTCAATTAGTCCCATCCTCATGACTGATAGAGAAATCTCTCTTGGAAGCCTTGCAGACATCCTTGAATCTCAGTTTATGTCTATTTCTTGACCTTATACACATCACCATATAATATCTACTTCAGGACACAGTTGTCCACTATTTTTGCAACATGCTACAGCATCTAAGCCTTTTGTTACTGTTGTTATAAAGGTATATTTCTTTAGCATATTAAGGGACCTCTGAATTTATTTTGGTTCCTGCATATGAAAGAGTTTTCATCTGGACAACAAACTCATTCTTTTTCTCAGTGAAAGATAAGGTAAGTTAATTTTTTGAAACAAAATACCTTTATTTAATAGTTTATATACAAAAAATTTTCATTTCTGACCCAGTATCTCTGTGGTATCTGCTGTAAACCTACCAATTACAGTGACTCCAGTCCCATTTTGTGAAATCATGTCACAGTAAACACGAACAGGTTCAAGAGAGTCTGGACCATCAGGATCAATATCAGTCACTGCATTCTCTATAAGTCCCTTTTCTCCAAGTTCAGTGCAAGTACGAGCTTAAAATGAATATTTAATATGAGTTTAAAATGAATTTTTACTACTTTATATAACAGACTAAAAGAACTAAAATTTTTAACAAGTATACTCATTTTTTTATAAATAAATATTAGTAACAAATACAAATGTTGTTGTTCAATAAGCAAGGTTCATAGGGTCTGGCATGAGAAAACATTAATGACAGCCATTTGCTATATATGTAAAGGTAACTGCCAGCCTCCATTATAAATACTGCTTTTGTTATTGCATATGGAACTGCTCTATCTCTTCTGAATTTCAGTTTTCAGTAAATCATGTGCCCTTTCATAGTGGTAAACTGCAGTACCGGTAGACTGCATCTCTAACTTAGACCATGACTTTAACACACAAAAGATTATGCTACTGTTTGGAGTCTGTCTGTGCATGACTTTTGTTTATAATCCATGTGAGCCACAGTCAACCTTCTTCAATAAGAAAACACAATATACAGTAAAGCTGAATGCAGAAACTAACATAATAATTATTAGAGAGAAATAAAGCAAAAATATCTCTATATATTAGAAAAAAAAAACAAAGAAAGGAACCATACCTTTTATCAGTAATGCTTTACAGTATTTATATCCATTTACTTGATAGATACTGACCTCTTTAAAAAATTTTTTAAAACTTAAACCAATTATATTTACCATCATCTTTAGCCATAAACAATACTGATACTAAGTCTTACTACAGCAGGAGAAATGTCAAAATTAAGACAAACACTTTTGCAGAAGGAACTTTCTCTAAAATGATAATATAAATATAAAAAATACTGTCTTTGATAAATGAATTTTCTCTGCTTCTAGAAGTTTAATAACAGCATGGTAAACTAGAAGGTCTTGTGTTTGATTCTCAACTGAAGAAGGATGTCATTTTCAGGTCAATTGGTATTGGGGCTGACAGCCTCAAGAAGTGCGTAGTCTTGGAAAGCAAAGTCAGCCTGGACAAGTGCTGGCTTCCCTATCTCACACTGCTGTTATTTAGAAATGTGGTGGTACTAACACTTCACACCTCTATGAAATGCAAGCAAATGCTAAGGGACATATTTTTTTAAAATGATAAAATGTGAAAAAAAGCCATCATAACATCTTTGCTTAGGCAAAAACAAATTTTCTGCTTTAGATAACAGCAGTAAGGTCATTCAGGGTTTAATGAAATCAAAGGAGTTAACCATGACTTGTAGAGTAAATACACGTACTCACCTAAGGGTAAACAAGCAAATGTATGACACTCTGTGGTCTGATTATTAGAACCAATGCATGGAGCTGTTAATTCCTTGTAGGAATTCATGTCACATTCTCTCTGTCGTTGACGATTCCCACCACCACAAGTCACTGTACAGGAAGTCCAAGGATTCCAAGGGAACCATTCTCCAGGTACTTTAATGAAATGTTGGCACATTTTTATTTTTAAATACCAATCATGTGATAAAAGATATCCTTTAATAATAATAATATCATAAACTATCAGCAAGTAACAATGTATTCTGATGTAAATCTCAAACAAAGGTGGTATGATGTGTTCTAAAAGCACTTGATGTTGCAGAAGTTTATATGCATTAGTAGTTGAAAGATTATCAGAATCACTGTAGACAATCAAGAATTTTATATTCTCATTCCAGTTTCATTTTAGTTTCAGGTATAAACAGAAGCTTTAAATACAATGAAGCAATGAGAATACTGTGACAGAAATAAGACCAAATGAGAACGAATATATAAGAGTATTTGGCACAACAGAAGGTTAACAAATCTTTCAGATAACACTATAACAGGACATGTAATTTAACAAGACCATGACCCTGGAAGAGTTCACAGAAAATGGGTGCTATAACTGATATATGCTAATGGCTGGATAATAAATTTCCTTGGCAAGATGTATATGCACAAACATAGCAGGTATTACATGTTCCTCTTGATCATATCTCTGACTAGTAGAAAAGAAAAAAGAAAATGCAACCAAAAATAAAATATGCATAAATCCCAAGACAAACTGGCATTATTTATCTGTTTACTTTTTAAAGCAGTTATTCAAGTGATTTACATAAAGAAATTTGTATTATCATTTTAAATAAAAAAAACACCTTACTTTCACAAGAATTTTCAGCGCAAGCAAGATACTCGGAAGAGATTCCAACACAAGGTTTGCCTCCATACTGGGGTTCTATGCACTTTCTTGATCTCATCTCATGGCCTCCACCACAAGTTGCATTGCAGGCAGACCATTCAGACCAGTCTGACCAAACCCCATCAACTGGTATTTAGATAGAATACAACTGGATAAGTTACAACAAAAAAGGGAAGGAAGGAACAGTAAAAGCTGAATTGTCTTCAGTTTATTGCAAACTTACATTCAGAACTAGTGTTTCAATTTTATAACTGCCTGTGCCTGATCTTTAATCAGAGTAGAATTCAGATACATTTTTTGTGCATATGTATTTATCTGTTTAGTCTTCTCTGTTGTCCTTAAGTAAAATCATTTCTGTCCAGTTAGTGTGCTGTTTTTCATAACCATTTTACCATTCTTATTTCAAACTGCTTATTCTTCCACTTTCTTTGTGAAACTGCACCATGCACCTTCATCTAACTTTTTTTGGTTATGTTGATTTTTTTTCCTCGCAAAATTTTATTTTGTATAATATTTTTTTTTATTAGCCAACACATCCTTATGTTAGAAAATGAGTCCTAAAATGCTATATTGAACTTATCTTGTTATATGAAGTGAATCATGGACAATAGGCAGGTCTGCACAAAAATCATTAGAAGCAGCAGAAATGTGGTTTATTAGAAGAATGTTGCGAATTCCCTGGACAGCAAAAATAACTAATGAAGAATGTATGAGAAGAGCTGGAGAGACAAAAAATCTTGTCAAAAAGATAAGAGAGAGACAATGTACTTTCACAGGACATGTAATGAGAAGAGGGGGCATTGAAAATATTATAACAGGAAAAATAGAAGAAGAAGATCAAGAGGAAGACCAAGAGAAATGATACTGGACAGTCCAACAGGATGGTGTGAGAGGAGATCACCAATTGAGCTGATGGCCTGCATGAAGGATTGTGTGCTCTGGAGAAGCAAGATAGACAACGCCAGTCGGCATGGCAAATCATGATGATGGTGATAATATTTTTCCTTTATCTGTATTTTCTTCATTCTGTGTTTTAGACAAGTGAGGTTAATGTGATTTATACATTTTTTCAAGCTGCTTAATCATTTCCTATCCTATGTCAAAGGTTTCTTAAACAAAATATTTTCAGTATTATAATTGTCAGAGATTGCTTAGACAAGTGGATGCCTTCAGAAATTAATTTTATTAATTAATTAATTATTTTTAAAATGCACTCGGATATTTATCTGCTATAAATTCCATACTGCAATTAGAACACTTGATTGACTGACATTCCTTTTGGGCCACCATTGGCTCATAGGGCGGAAATCATATCTTTCCATGTCTGACGACTCACTGCCCTCGCTGTAGGTCTTGGATGGACTTGAATCTCAAAGTTGTACTCTCTCTAGTGATGGTTCTACGTAGAGTCTCCTTTGGCCTGCCTTGCTTTCTTTTGCCCTTCGCCGTTAACACTGAGATCACACAGGAGTTGAACATTTTAAGTTTCATGATTTTACTGAGCATATCTGACTTACAGACAGTAGACAGTTTATTGAAAGTATTAGAAGCCATTGCAATGCCGGGACTTGATTTCTAGTGTTGTATCAACCGAGGTTGACATTTTGCTTCCCAAATAGGTGAAATTGTGGACTTTTTCAAAAGCAAAACTGTTTAGCAAAATCTCGTCAGGTCTATTTGTGAGATCAATAATTTTTGTTTTTCCTCATTAATTTTTAGGCCAAGTTGTTTTGAGTTGGAGTGAAGGTGACCCATTTTCTCTTGGGTGTCTGCACATACAAAAAATATCCAGATGAAAAAAACTAGTGAAACAAGTGGATGGACTGAAATAAAAAAAATAGACAGGGAAAGATTACTGAACAATAATTGTTAGCTAAGAATAGTTTATTTTACTTATACAAGATTTGATTTTTATATTTGATGATTTTACATTATTCTGATGCCTGAGCAGTGTTGTGGTTAGTGCTTTCATGTGACTGCAAGGTTGGTAGTTCATTGATGCCCAAGTCATCCAGATATAGAAATGAGCATATGGTTTCTCTGAGAGTTTGGGAAAGAAAGGCAGCCGTGTGTGATGCTGACCACATCATCCTCTAGTGTGCCAAGAGGTAAAGGAAAATATGGACACTAACACCATATTTCCTATGTGCCTCTACAGCATGATACGGCTACAGTTCTTTTCATGTATTATTCTGAGAAAATGAATATTTTTTTATTAATTGAAGGAATTAACCAAACATAATGAGGATTCTCACTCGGACATTTCTGAGTATTACATGGCTGCACCATATTATCCGGTCCCTGACAGTCTCGTCCACCATACAAAGGTTGTGTACATGACCTATTTCTCTGTTGAGTACCACCTCCACATGTGGATGTGCAAATACTCCATTCCATCCATTCACTATAGTACCCATCAACTGCAATAAAAGTGTTTGTACTAGTTCATTTCATAATATTTTGACAGCTGAATTTTTAAATAAAGTGGGTTTTCAAGTTAGCTACTTAAGTGATGTAGTCAACTCAGTTGAAGAGCGCGTAGCTGATGAGTAGTGTACCACAAGCAGGGGTAGATGATTTTGTAATTTAAAGAGTCAGTTCTTAACTGAAGCAGGATAGATGGAATGAGAACAGTCGAAATGACATCAAGGTGTCTTCTCACAATAAAGGTCATAGATTCTTCCTTGGTTGGCTGCCACTTCTGCTCACCAGGCCTCTTGCTAGTGCTATAAAATATGTATGCTGTATTGAGATTCTCTTTCACAGGAGAACAAAGCACTAATGAACTTGTCCACTGTGCAGTGAAAATAACCCTTTAATACTTTAACATTTTTTAAACATGAATCAACTAATAATGTCCCAAAATGCATATGCCACCATCATCATCCACATACAATGGACAATTAAATCTAGACCTATCACAGTATTTTGTGCATTAAATTAATTTATTCTTTGAAGAAAATGAAAACACATTTTTCATATACTACAGTTTATATCAGTCATTATTAATTTCATTCACTTTAACCTTGTATAATACATACACAATAATCTGGTCAATGGAATGCCAGTTGATATAAAAGTTATAAGAATTTATTGTGACCTTTATGCAGACATTTGGAACAATACTAATGTTAAATATTACCAAGCGAGTGGCAGCTCATATCTCTGCAGTAAGTCATTTTACAAACTTTATATATGACAATTATATTAAGGAATAACAAATATTTTAAAAAATTATTAACACATTGAATGGGTCATACTTGGATGATGAAACTCAAGTACCCAGTGGCATAATAAGTATATATAAAATGCAGAAAGAAATGTTATAAATTATAAAACAGATTAAAATGAAGTGGGACACATCTCAATACTGTAAGATCTGGAAGCTTGAATAACCAACAATATGTACTGCATGCAACTCTTTGTGCATAAGTAGTAAGAAAGGGAAATGCATGCATAAAAAAATACCTTTTTTTTAATAAAAGTATGAAAATTAATTTACAACATTTAACATCTCAATAAATTGTACTTTTTACAGACAGAATCCCCAATCTTAAATATTGGCTGAGCTGAAAACAGAACAAACCATGTAAGAAATTCACAATACCTGGGCAGTTATGCTCATTACATGACTGGGACTCATTACCAAGCCCCTGGCAATTAGCACCCCCATACAAAGGTTGGATACAAGTTCTATTGCGCAGTTGTGCACCTCCTCCACATGTCAGTGAGCATGGACCCCATTTAGACCACTCAGAGTAATATCCATCAACTGACCAATGACACAATAAAGCAAATACATCAGCAATTTCCTTGATGTCTTTTTGCATATTTGATGCAGGAACAAATGTGATATTATCAATATGGCACAGTTTTCCATTACTATATCTTTTAAAACATAAATAATTATGATGATTACATATAAATATAGTTTAATTAAATCTAATACAGTCTGTATCTTATATGATCATATTTACTGATATTTTAAACTACATTAACTGGATTTCTAAATTATAAATTTAGGTAAATTTTGTTTGACTTGGACTAAATAAATAATACTGATTTAAAATAAATTAAAAATTCTTTTTATTTGTAAAACTTAATCATCCTTTAATTTAGAAGACTATTCTCTGATATAGAAAAAAATTAATATTTTTGGATATATAAAAAATTGTTATTTGATCATTGGCAATCTTTAATCTAGAAAACGAGCATTCTTCAATCCAGAATATATAACCATTATTGACTTTGGATTAACAAGCATTCATTTGTACATTCACAAAGTAACAGCAGCAGAAGAAACACTGTGCATATAAGAGTAGTGCACTTAACTGTTTCCACTCGCGTGAGCCCCATAAGGATATTTGTGGTAAGTGCTATCCCACCCTCGAGAGCCCTATATAGCTTCGGAGTTTCTTTCATTGAAAACATGATGTTACTTTTCATTTAACCAGTTAGAACTCTTCTGAATCCAACGTTACTAGCATGCAGGATGAAGAAGCCATTTTGGAGGCTTAGATGGGGGGGGGGTTTCAAGTTTACTTCAAGATTGAGTGGTAGAATGGTCACACCGACCAACTAGACCTAGCTTACTATATGTGTTTCTCGTAGCTGTAGATCTGTTAGATTTATTGGATGTCACAAACATCCATAAATATTGATTTTTCTATGTTGAAATTTGAATGACTATGTACTCTACATTGGATTATGACACAGTTAAGGTAAATATAAAGTAGATTTTATTGCTCAGCCCTAACATTTTTTTAGCGCCAAAAAATCATTCCATCGTTTCACACCAGTTTTTTCTTTTCTTCGTTTTTTTAAAATGACAAATAACTTCATTTATGGAATCCTCACTCATTTCCGCTTATTTTAATGTGTGGTACACACGTGGTGATCATGGAATTAATTTGGTACAATAACTTTTGCACAGGGACCCCCTTCTCCACAATGTCCGCGTCATCAGAAACTAAGGAACATTTTGGAAGTAAAGCAAGTGGAAATAGTTAATATTAATAGATATGGTGACTTAAAATAAAACCTCTGCACTTGTTGAGCACTCCCACATCAAAATTTTCAAAAACCGTCTGATTGCAGTGTGTATATTTAAACTTTTTAGGCAAAAAAAAAACAACAAAAAAACAAAACTTGTCTGTTACATAAAACCTACTTTTAGGGAAATCATATGAACTTATTCTCATGAATCCAATGTCTTCATCATCAATCCATATCCACAAAACTGATTTTTAACAGAAAATTATATTTTGAAAATTTAATAATCCAGATGATTAATTAATCCTGTTTTTTTTTCACCAGAACTGTTTGAGATAAAATTTTGGCCAGCAGTATCTATTTCACAGACCATGAAATCTGATGATAGCACAACATCACAGGCTCATGGAAAACTTTCAGCACAGAGTGAGATATGAGACCATGGCCTTTTCACTCAACAGATAAATGCTTAACTACTCAGTTACCTAGACATACAAAAAATCAGAATTTAAGAAAACCAATATTAAGCTAAGACAACAGACAGCTAACACAGATGAAATAACAAATATAAAAATTATGACTGAAATAGTTGTGGGCAAATCTTCAGATTAAATATGAAATCTATTTTAAGCCCAGCTATCACTAACCACTGTTTAATTTCCTAAATAGCAACTTATACAATTTTATATTTCACTTCTAATATTTCTGGTTTTTTTTAAAAAACTCTTTCATAGTCAAAGAGACTAAAAAAAAAAGCACTCACTGAAAACCAAGGTAGTGTCATGTTATTTGGCGCTTTTGGCAAGGCTAACTAATCTTTTAAAAAAAAAAAACTGTGCTCCTCAAAGGTCAGCTGTGTTCTCTTTAAGGTCTGCACTACAAGTGACTCATTAGCTGGCCTAATGGTGGCATTGGCCCTGATCAAAAGAAAGACAGAGGAAATGATGTACAGCTTAGTGTATCAAAATATCAAACAAGTCTTCTAAACTGTGAATTAGATCTGAAGAAAAGTGTGCCTTCTTATATATGACCTTTCTGACAAGTGAAACTGAAGAAATAAACACACACAACTTAAAAACATGTGTTTATTCAATGTAGAAAATATACACATTATATCTCAATAAACTGGTCTGTTTTTACACTCACAGTTCATTCCTAAAGACCAACAGAGTTGAAAAACACAAATTCAGCTTTAAATCCAATAAACTCTCAGTACCTGGACAGTTATGATCTTTGCAAGACTGAGACTGATTATCAGGCCCCTGGTAATCAGCCCACCATACAGAGGCCAGATGCAAGTTCTATTACAATCCTGTGTGCCTCCTCTACGTTTCAAAAAGCAATCACTCAAACTGGACCATTCAGTGTAATATCCATCAACTGACCAATGACACATAGTGAAATGTCATCAACAGTTAAATCAAAACTTCATCAACAGCCAAAATAAAACTAACACTATTCATGTTTCATTTAGAAGAACAGTATCTTGAAGAAATTAGCATTCAAATATTCTTATGCTGGCAAAAAAGTTTTTATTTCACTGTGTACAATGAGGTGTGCATTGATGTCAAAGTGTATTTCTTTCTAGTGTCCACTCCTCTTCCTTATAAACTAACTAGTTGTATCAGGACATTAATTCTTAATTGTTCATTTCAAACTGGGTTTGGTAATAATGTTAAGATCAAGTCTGATGGCTGTCATTCAACAGTAGTAAACAATGTATTTGTGACTAATAAAACTTACTGCCATGTGGCTGTCAAATGTACTGCTTTATGGATGTCACACCTGTTGTTTTGAGGATGACTTGTAGGAGTCAAAAGTTAGGGAAGTAAACCATGACAGAAGAATTCAGAGGAAAAAGACCCTAAAGTTGCTGATTGTGAAATTCTGTTCTGCTCATCTTCTGCCATTCTTCATAGCTCTTAGATTTCCAGACTTAGGGACTAAGCCCACCTGTGGAGCAGATTTGCAGAGTCAAGACAAGTTAGCGCAGTATGAGCAAAGCACTTTTTCTATATTAAATTCTTTGGCTAAGCAGGAAATGCATTCAATATCCATTACTGTGGCTGAATTTGCAACCACCTATTGATAAAATTGCCCTGAAAGAAGCTTTCCAGCTTGGTAACTTCCTAAAACATTTACCACCTTCAAAAACATTTACTAAGATGATTCTAAGGACTATTATAGCTGGAGGTGGGGTGGGGGATATGCTCTCCACTCCAATTAAATGTCTCCAAGGTGTGCATCTCAAATAGCCTCTAACAGTCACGTCCAGCTCCTAGCCTTCTCGTGGCGGAACTGTTCAAACTGACGGGAGAAGGGGGAAGTGAATATCTGGTGCCTGAAAATCAGATGCTTTGAGTCAATGAGAGTCTTGTTTGGTAGCTCATCTGAGAGAAGGAAAATGATCTAAAACCCACTGCTGGCGAGATTCTTAAGCTGCCATGCGTGGAGTGGGGCTCCTCCCGGCCAGTGAAGAAAGGTGCGAATGGGATTTCCGCGTGGTGCCACCATGGAAAAGGTGAAAGAAGGGATTAAGTGAAGAAAGATTAAGTGAAGTAATCAGTAGTCTCAAAGTCTGGACTTCTCAAATCACAGCACCTCTGCTCTGGAGGCCGGCCACTTCTTTGTGCACCCATACCAGGCAGACTGCCTGTACCGGCTTAACCCAGGGGTTAAACTAAGACACTGCTGGCAAGATTCTTCATCTGCTGCGTGTGGGGTAAAACTCCTCCCGGCCAATGAAGATAATGTGATTAGGGTTGCCGTGCGGTGCCGCTGTGAAAAGGTGATGGAAAGGATAAAGTGAAGATTAATCGGTATGTCCAGTAGTCTCGTGACAAGATCTACTCATACCACAGCACCTCTGCTCTAGAGGCCAGCGACGTCCGATATACACCCATAATGGTGAAATACGCCTAAACCGGCTCAACCCAGGGGTGAAACTTACTAGTGGTGAGGATTCGTCCTCCTGGACAAAAGCTCCGTCCTGGTCACAACTAGGAAAGGTAGCGGCCATGACCACAAAATGCTGAAGTCGGAGACACTGGACCAGTGCAGTCTAGATAGGCAACCACCTCTCACTCGAAGGGGATATATGCGTATCCTAATCACGTTGAAGTTTTCCGATGAGAAAGTCTAATGCTTGACTAGATGGGCAACCATCTCTCATCCGGCAGGGATATACAGATATCCAAAACACATTGAGGTTTTCCAGTGAGAAAGTCCAACTCTAGATTAAACTGGTGCAATGAAAACCACACTGTCATGCAATCCCGCTTCTGCGACCCACTGAGAATATAGGCCCAAGCCCCGCGATACTCTGAATCTCATGTGGGCCTCTCAGGGATCTTCTGTGGCCCTCTCAGGGACCACAGGAGGACCACAGGTGCAATCAAGGACCACAGGAGTAAATTCAGTAGGATCACGGGGCGATCTTGGTGGTAGAAGTGAATGAAGAAGAAGATTTCATAAGATGAAAAGAGCAAATAGATATGAAGACTATTAGGTGCTTTAAAAAATTTAACAGAAACACATACATTGGAGAAAGAAGAGAGAAGTGCTTAAAAAAAATGGTGGCCAAAACTGTTCCTGATTGTATGCTGAGACATTAAAAAAACATAAAAAATTCTACACCATAGTAATGTAAATCCAGTATATTAAAAAAAAGGCAGTGTTAGCCATTAACAGGGTTACTTCTCTATGCTTGTACTTCATTAAATGCACATTGGATAGTTAACAAATGTTATCCCCAGTGTCTTTATGTTAATTACTCTTGTGGAAAGACAGAAAAGCAGTATTTTTGAAAGCATTATGCTAGTCATTAATCCTTTTCTATCCATGTTATTCATCAACCCTGTTTCTATCCATTTCTAAAACAGAAGATCTGCCAATAAAATTTTTTTTAGCATCAGCTGTCTGTTTTGTTTCATTTAGATATTTTCACTTTTTTCTAATTGCTATGTAGAATTTATAAAAGATAATTTGAAACATAAACCAAGGCAAACAGGAAAAACTGCAAAGAGTGAAGCAACATAACGTCTCATATCATCAAAAAAGAACCCTCCCCCCCTTCCCCCCCAAAAAAAAGGGCAAGTGTTTCAGTCCTTTAAATTTCTAATGCTCTAAATGGATGTCTCTGTATCATAACTCTCAGAGGTCTGTGAACTGATGGTTAAAAATCACTTCTCATATGTTATTAACTCTTTGTCTATTTTGGCACGCGTCTTGCGTGGCTGTATCCCTGTTAAGTGCTACGAATAGTCGCACAGTGCGATGATGGTTTGTAGCTCTTTAATTTTGAAAATAATCAAAGTATCTTAAAACCAGCAGTTGACTTCCTTCCGGCCTCGTGTTTGAAGCAAACTAGCGAAAAAAAAGAGCGATTCTGTGTTACTTTAAAGCGAGTTTTTCAAAGTTTATCGTCGCTAGTCTTTTGTTTATCAACAAATATGGCTTCCAGTGCTAGTTTCTTTTGTCCAGAACAGCATATTTCTGCATTACAAGCTCAGAATTTAATTTAAAAATGTCTAGACTGTGTTGTAGAGAATGCAGTAGTAGAGATTGTGAATTTTTGGACCCATGTGGCGCTGATTCAAAAAATCTTTTGTTTTTTTTTTGGTCCAGCAGCAAAATGTGTTAGAAGGGTAGCTGGTAATACTACTTCTCAGCTTTTTGCTAGTACTAGCTGTAATATCACAATAAGTAATGCTGAAGATTGTGTAATTTAAAAAATTAAATGTTGTAGAATGCTTCAAATGAAAAAAAAACAAAAACCAAAACACAATGGCCTGTTTTCTGGTAAATATTAGTCAACGACCACCCATTTGTTTTCATGTAAATATTACCTACCCATCTGGTGTTTTTAGTTTGCTGTGAATGCATAACTAGTGCATATTTTCATGTAAATTTTGGAAGATATGTGAAGAAAAGGTGTTTGTGTACATTTTTATTCATTATGGAATTATATGACCAACTACAGTGGATTAACTTGATGGGTAAGTGACAAAAAAATTTATTTTATTCCTTCATTTTCCATTCTTTCTTCTCAGTTCTTAGCTCTTTTTTTTTTGGTTGTATACTAACAAAATGTAAAAAATGTTATTTGAAAAACAAAATACATTTTTTCTTCTTCAAAATAAGGTATAATACTGCATACTACAGATCAGATTATGCCTTTGTCATTCTTTTAAATGTGACAACCATCCCATTTCACATTGTGAAATTTACCCCCCTTGGTCTTTTGAGGGAAACACCCCCAGCAGACAAAGAGTTAATAACTAACTCAAAAGAAACTTTTCTACTTATAATAAAAAATTGTTTCTGACACAGTCAGCTTGTTTAGGAAATCTTTCACACAAGACTGGAATGTCAGTATAATACTTCATCTAAAAGTTCTTCAAAAATGCATAGGAAAATTCTAAACTATTCAGCAATAAGTCAAAATGTGATTATTCAGTTGATTACAAAAAAAAGCAACAAACATAACACCTAAATCAGCTGTGAGTATGTGAATAAGAGCATGCAGGTTATTATATCATTTTCCCATGCTTAATGAAATGCTGAACCACAAGCAATATCTAGCACTCAATGAGATTCACAAACTACTTACTTGGGCATGGCTGAGTGTTACACAATTGTTCATCATCCCATTGTCCTGTACAGTTGAACCCTCCATAAAAGGGACCTTCACATCCTCTGCTTCGTGACTGTGTTCCACTGCCACAGGTCAAAGAACAAATGTTCCATTCTGACCATGTGGTCCAGATGCCATCCACTGTTGATATCATTTTTCATTACAACACATTAATATGTATCAGGAAAAATTTGCAGAAAGTTTAGCGAGTGATAACTGGAAGAAAATTTGCAAAATTTTTCAATGAATGATGATGGAATAATGAATGCAAATTTTATAGAGAATACGAATTTTGTAGCTGACTGTTACAGTTACACTTGTGTCTCAAGACACACATAAAATGAAGGGTCCATGCTCGCCCACAAAGCTGTAATGTGAAGTTTGTCAGTAAGTTCACACTGTGATGGGAACCACATTAATCAATGTCTCATTTGTCAAGCTGTTGTGATTCAACCTCATTATCAAGAGCACAGCAAGGGATCAAGGTTAAGTCTTTGTCAGTTTTTGTTCATTTCTGGAATAAGACATTTTTCTCTCACTTGCCCATCCAGTCTCAAAGTGGTCTGTATGAAGCCTATAATAACAGAAAGTGCCAATTTGACTATTGTTTTATGAGAAGTAAGCTAAGCTATCATAAAACATTCAGATTTTGTTTGGATGTCTTTACTGAAAGTTCCTCAAGAACTACTACTTGTCTTTTGTCACATTCTTGAATTCAATTTTTTTTTTTTTTTAATAAGCTTTTCAAAGATCTATTTCTTGAAGTTATGTTACGAAAAAAGACTGTGGTTACATTTTAACACATTTTTAAGTGTTTCATTTTTTCAACAGAATAATGTTTGCAGCTTAAAATTTCTCTTCCATTAATTTTTTAAAATTTTAACGGTTTGTAACAAAATTATATACTTTGTGGTTTCATTAATTTTTTTTTTTTTTATGGCCTTCATTCAAACTACTATGTCAATTGATACTGGCAACCATGCATCTGACATTTTGTATGTATGGTCCATGGCATTTTTTTTTTTTTTTCCAAAGTTTGAAGTTCAAAATCTGAGACTCCGGCTTTACTGCATTTGGGACAACCCCATATATGATCAGCCGCATGCCACAGCATCCATCCAAGAGTATGTTCGCTAATAGTTCCTGTCATATGTTAGTTGTTTACTATGTATTTTCTGCCATACAGTTTGGATTTCCAGCCAGCTCCTTGAATTTGTCCTAGCTCCAGCAGTCTCTTTGCAGCTACAGTGTTCTTCCATTCCTGCTCTTCATTTTCCCACAGTCTGTCCAATACATCCTTAGTAATGACCCCCCCTTGTCCACTGTCAGTCTGTGACATTTATTTTAGCTTGTCCTGCAAATCTGCCTGCCAAATCAGATTGCAAATTGACTTTACTGTATCTTCTGCCTCAGCCATCCAGGATCTCCTCATCTGATATGTCTTCCCTTTATCAACCCCAACTCGTTATGGAGAGGAGGATTCTTCATGCCAGCAACCCTGATGTACGCCTTTACCTGAGAATACTTGTTTTTAGACCTCACACTCAGCGTATCAAGCTGAAAGCTCATGGCCGCTACCGGAGTATCCCTGGTGTAACCCAAGACCACTCTCATGGCCTTGTTCTGCACACTCTCTAGTTTATACAGCTGTGCAGTGGACAGGGTGAGCAGGCCAAGACCATACTTCAAAGATGACAGTACCAGCGCATGCATCAGCAAGAACAGAATGCATTGTGGAATGCCAGCTGCAGCCATTAACCTAACTTCTCCTGCTTTCCTGGCTTTTTTTGTATTGCATTGTCCACACAGTGTGTAAAGGACAATGAACGATCAGATGTGATCCCTAAATATCTCATGAAATGTGTTCTCTTAATACCATGGCCTTGACACTTCACAATCAGAACTTCAGATCCTACAATTCTGTTATTTAATTCTTTTCTTTTTTTTTTTAATCTAAGACACCTGGACAGCCCATTTAGATATTTTTCTCCTGGGTTTTCTTTTTCCCTTGAGATTTCCAGTGATTATTAGGTTCTCTAGCTTCTGTTTTCTAATGATAAATAATTTTTATTATCTTTTCCTTATGGTTTTAACTAGCTTTCAATATTCTGAAATCTTTAAAACTTCAGAGAGATTGTTTACAATACAATTTTACTTGATAACAAGTTAATAAGGAAACCAAAATAGTGACCACTGTTAAATTCTAGCACATTTCTGCAGTTTAAAAAAGTTATAATAAAACACTACTGAATGAAAGATAGTAATTAGAAGACCTTTAATATATGTATACATTAAAAAAATGTAGACCACACACTTTTCTTCTTCTTCATACGCATTTAGTGATAATGCATGGTACCTTGATTTTTGCGATGCGCCTTCTGGCTGGGTACCTCCGTCTTCAACATCTTTCCTTGACAGGACAGACTCTGGTCTTGCTCAGAGACTGCCATGAAGACAATGGTGTAGGCTGGCCTTGCCTCTGGTGGCTGTACTTAACTCTTTCGGTGCCTTTGGTCGCTAGAGCGACATTTCCAGTTTCCTGATGCTTACCAATTGTCACTGTAGTGATAATTTTAATTCTCGAAATCACTCCAATCCACCTTTTGCTTTGAATGTTAACTGCGCATGTCAGAAATAACCTTCTTCCTTTTTACTCAGCGTGGGCAGATAGATCAGACATTTTGTGAAGCTATTTGTTGAATTCTGTGCAGTATTTTATAAGTAATTCGAACATTGGACACACCCTCTGACATGGCAGATTTTACTCTATGTACCTCATGTAGCGCTAGAACTGTTAGAAAGAGTACAATAGCTTGTAGAGAGATGTTTGTGACAATATTTGATAGGAAAAGTGTCAGTACTGACGAAAAATCAAAATCTGACCGGTGTGATTCTGACAACGATGCTGATTCTAACAATGGTTCTCAGTCTGACAAAGCTAGTAGTGACGTCTTCTTCTTTTATCTTTTCTTGCTACTTTCATTGTTCTGCTTCTTTTTTTTTTTTCAATTTGTGTAAAAAGTGATATTTCTTGGAAGGAATTCATTTTATCTTCAAACTGTGTGTAACAAGTGGATATTTACAGCTCTTGGTAAGTAGACAACCATTAGTTTAGAGTTTTAGAATTTTTTTTGGGGTAGAGGAGGGCTAAATATTTTGTCTAATTTTCTCACCAATTCTTTTTTCCCACAAAAACTATACATTTCTGGAAACTTCATTCATTTACATTTTTTAAATGTATATTTAGTATTTTTTAAACATGGAAATAATATTTTAAATTCACTTTTTCAATGATACCCCTCAATTTTCTAAACACCCGCGCATTTTGCTTGGCACCCAACGATACGTCCGCGTTTTTCCCGCTGGCACAGAAAGAGTTAAGCCCCTTCTCCATGTCAGGCCCAATGGCTTTGAGACAGTTCCACAGAGGCATTTTTCTTTGGGATGAGGTATCCGATGAGTGCTTCAATGATATCCATTCCCCGCCACCTATAGTCTGCTGGCTCTGTTTTGTTTACCTCATTCTGACAGCCACCAGAGGCTTGTCACTAATAGGCTTGTCATGTCCAGCCAGTGACCATCCACCGGAAAATATTTGTGCTATGTAAATATCTGTTACAGTATCTGACACAATGTCATTGTATGCATACGTTTCTATGACCTTGTTTAAAAATGTTTATTCAAAAGTTCAAATAAATATGAAACAAAAGCCCAATGGAATGTTAATTGGTTTCGCATCACACTTTCCTCATCCCTGCTGGCAATCCCCATCCATCCATCATCCTGATATTTTACAATAATAACAATTACAAGTAGTGTTGATTGCTAGAGGTTTTTTGGCCTGAGAAGTAGGTCAGAGTTTTAAGCAACCAGATCTATGTTCCCCGTCTCACAAAGACTATGTTAAGATAAATGTGTTCTTAACACAGTCGTTCCCAGGTTGACACTTACTTATAAGCAAAACAAAACAAAAAAAATTTAGCCCTGAAGAGTGATGACAAGGTAAATGCAAAAGCAGTGTCTATTATACATGGTGTAGTAATTCTCTGGACAAAAAAAAAAAAACAGTAATAATGGATAATACGTGTAAAAAATTGTTGCCAAAAAATAAGAATGTATAGTACATTCTGTCAGAGACCTCAAATTAGATACAAAAAAGTTACTCTGGGCTAAAATTACAGAACAGGCTCAACTCCTATGCAACCAGTAAGTCTGGAAAAAAATAATAAACTGACAGTAAAAACTGTTTCATCAGAGATGGTTCTTAATCCACAGAACAAGGAAATAGTACTTCTTCCCCCTCCCCCTAACTTTATTCCCAAAATGGTCATAACAAACAGGATAATACATTCATTCATCATTCATTTGCATGTCCCTTGCGGAACTTTGCCTCCCAAACAGCACTCCTGTAGGCCTCTCGGTTGTGAGCAAGATGGCCCGCTGCTGCTGCATCCATTTCCAGATCGTCAACGATGTCCTGCAGCCATCTTCGTCTTGGTCTTCCTCTTTTTCTTTTTCCCATTATGTATCCTTCTAATACGGTCTTCTCTAAATTATCATGACGTTTAATGTGTCCAAAATATTTTAGTTTTCTCTCTTTGATCCTCTTCACTAGCCAGCCTTCTTCAATATTAAGCTCTTGTAGTATAGATATATTTGTTCTTTTTTGTGTCCACGATATTTGGAGAACTCTTCTGTAGCATTTACATTCAAAGGCATTTATGTGTTTCTCAGCTGTTTTGTTAAGTGTCCAGGTCTCACAGGCATATGTTGCTATGGGAAAGATGCATGCCCTTAAAAATCTTATTTTTGTGGTTCTGTCTGCTCCTCTCCACAGATTCTTTGGATAATACAACTGTGGAAAAATAAAAACTGAAACGGCAACTTTCTGCAGTGAACATGCACACTGTGAAATGTTACACTGAAGAACTTGTGATGTGAATATTTTCTGTCAATAAATGTGTGTACTCAATTTTTCTCTGGAAAATATAAATGTATCAAAGGAATATTCCCATGTGAAGAAACCACGTGAATAAGTTCCTTTGTAAAAAGAAACAGAATGGAAAGAATTTATCTGAAGGTAAAGAAACAAAATTTGTTCAAGCATAATGCACCCAACACTGCACTGCACTTAGTGTCTACACTAATTCTACCTGGGCAGTAATGGTTGTTGCAGGAACTTGATTCAGTGCTGTTTCCTGTGCAGTTTTTTCCACCAAACTTTCCTAAATAGCACTCTCTCACACGATCTTGTGTGCCACCACCACATGCCACGCTACATTCTGACCAAGTGGCCCAGTCCAGCCAGTGACCATCCACTGGAAAATTTGTGCTATGTAAATATCCGTTACAGTATCTGACACAATGTCATTGTATGCATACATTTCTATGACCTTGTTTGAAAATGTTTATTCAAAAGTTCAAATAAATATAAAATAAAAGCCCAATGGAATGTTAAAAACCTATTGCTTGTTCATGTTTCAGTTTTCATCTCCTTGATGTTTCTGACTACTAGATATATTTTTTGTTACAACTGATGTGATGGGAAATTGGAAAAATAGGCTCAGCAAGTGTATATATAGTGCAGAAAAGTCTGAAGTAACTGAGAATTAAACCTATTATTCCAAGTTTATAGCATCTGTCTAGTACAGGTTTTCTCAACCTGGGTTCTGCAGAACTCTAGGGTTCCACAACAGATCTGCAGTGTCTGTCCCAGAGATCATGACTAAAAAAAATCTCTACAACGTTTTTTTCTTCCCACACTAGTGACTTTATTAGAATTGGTATACGAGTAACAAAATTAGAGCTTTTTACCACAATAATATGTATGCAGTCAGAACACCCACAGATTTGGCTAACTGGTTCAATGTGACATCGGGAGTTCAACAAGGATGTGTGCTCTCTCTTCTACATTTTATTATATATATGGACCAGATCACCAAAAAAGTAAATGTGGAACTGGAAAAATTAAATGAACTGCTGTTTGCAGATGATCAATGCTTAATACACTAAAATGATGAAGAGCTACAAAATCACATCTGTAGACTTGATAGCAACTGCAAAGAATACAGTATGAAAATAAATATTGAGAAAACATAAACAAGATAAGAAGAACTAGAAGACAATATAACATTTATATAAATAACACCAAACTCAAGCAGGTAAATGAATTCAAATATCTAAGAAACATTTACACAAGATTGAAAAACTGAGAAATCTAATGCAGAATTCATAAAGTAATGTTACCTATCAATTTTCACCAATCTTAAAACATCCAAAAATCTTGATGGACACCAAAAAACAACTCTTTCAAATAATATTCCCTCCAATTCTGTGCTATCTATGCTAAACATGGACACTCACCAACTACCAAGACAGAAAGATGGACAAGACATTTACTCCACGCCAACTGCTGCAGGCAAACTCCATTCTTCATAACAATTTCATACGTGCCATTACATTTATATATGACTTCATTCATATTTTTACTTTTTATTTGAATGTCCATTCCTATTTTCCTTTCCATCTTTTGTCTCTCAGGATATAGCATATTTGTTAATATGTTTCACATCATATTCTCTTATTTATGGAATCACTGAAAGCTGAATTTGTCATTTTTCATAAGCCTATGTTTATGTATCATTTTCTGCTGATGAAGACCTTTATAGTAAAAATACATATGGGATCATTATTTTATTTTCTTTCTTTTGTGCAAATACTCAGTATCTTTAAACAGCGAAACTGTCATTTAAAGAAAGAAATTTACTTCACAGCTGTATTATTTCTGGTGTATAAAATATAAAAAAAACTGATTTAATCAAAATATTATTAACAGAAGCTTAGAACATCATGGTTATTAAACAACAAATCATGAACTTATACTTTACACAGTAAAATGCATACAGGCAGATGATTTTAAAAAAGTGACTGAATGCTAAATTGTGAAAAAATGTTATAAAAGTATATTTAAAACAAGATGCAGAGTACTTTTAGCCTGTGTTCATTTACAAAGTACCGTTATATTGATCAAGAGATGAAAAATAACTACAAATATAAAGCTGCAGATAATTTTGATGCAGTCAGTATTTTCTACATATACAGTACCATATTTAAAAAAACAAATACCTGGACATTGCCTTGGATTACAGGGCTGTGTTTCATTGTTCTTGCCTTCACAAGGTGCACCAGAATAATATGGTCCATTACAAGTTCTGCTTCTCCACTGCCAGCCCCAGGCGCATGTGACCGTACACTGTGACCAGTCTGACCACATGTTCCACACACCATCAACTGTTTATACAGACAAGCCAACTTTTACATACAACTTCACTAAACAACATACATGAGCAAATATGATTGTGCTAGAGTTCAGTTATCTCAAGATGGGAACTTGAACCTATCAAGATAAAATCTCTTATCTTTTTGTATCTTCTTGAAACACGTATATTGAAATCCTTCAGTTTCATGAATGTGATAAGGATCAGAATTTCCAATGGTGGTGAAGTCTACTGAGATGCCTGTTTATTGAGTCCACTCTGGGAATTCCATAACCTCTTTAATATATCTCTCAGCATAAAACAACATGATGACATCAGTTCTATGTTGATTTATGAAAATAAATTGTGCCCTTTACATAGCATTTACATCCATCATCATCACAATTTAATCCAAACTTTTTCATAAGAACAGATACCATATAACAGAAGAGGTATAATATGAGTTGAAATCTTCTAACCTACCAGCACCCTATAAGCTGTTAACAATATCCATTATAACATGTTCACCTACTACTCTCTATTTAGCTTGCCTCACTAGGCTTACAGTAACCTGGAATTGATCTTTCAGTTTTAAATAAACAATCTAATTAAATGGAGCAACAACAACAGAATGCTGATAAACATGATAAAACAAAATCCATGCTCATCACAACAAGACAGAAATTGATAAATTCACCAACAGCAAACACTACAGCTCCATATTGGAACTTTACAGATGGAGAATGTTTGTGCAAAACTATGTCTCACAATTAATCACCATCTCAGCTAGAATTATCATGTAATAATCTAACACTCGAATTATCATGTAGATAATCTAACACTAGAATTATCATATAGATAATCTAACAAAACTTGCTGCACAAAAAGTGTATTAATTGCCAAAATTATGCACTTTATTGACAGACACAAGGAAAATATATAACATAATACAAACAAACTTGGATTACTGTTCCAGTCTGAGATGCTGTGCCATGTCAAACACGAGAAGACTTTATTCACTTAAAAAACGAGCAGTAAAGCTTAAAGGCAACAAAAATGTAGCACATATTACAAATAAGGGCAAACATCTTATCATTCTACTGCTCAAAAGAGATTTCTATTTAACAAAGCCAAGTTAATTCAATTCACAGAATTCTATTATGTGACATTCCACCCTGTATGTAGTCATTATTGAAATCCAACCTAAAACACAGTAAATGCTTAAATAATTGTCCTCTACCAAAACTGAGGCTTGACCTGTTCAAAAAAAAAAAACCCCTCTCCTACTCAGCTGTGGAATACTCTACCAATCATGTAAAACTCATAAGCAATATACCTTCTTACAACTTCAAATGTCAGTTATCTGTTTGAGGTTGACTATTTACCTCCTTAATATACATATGTATGCAGAATTACAGAAAGATCTGTTTTTATGCTTTGTAGGCTACAATATAGCATTTGATAAAGTGATGGTTTATGGTCTGGGTCATCATCGTTGCACTCCAGACATGTCCATAGGTGCTTACATCCCATCCTCAACATATCCATCAGCATCCTGCGGCTGATAGTGCCTGTTCTGCATTGGTTAACAAGTTGCCTCACATGTCCAGTGCCTCTTGTTCCTGGCCGTGCTGATCTGTATTCCAGCCCTTTCAGTCTAAGCAGCAATGTAGTCTTATTGCCCTCAAAATCCTTCACTCTGCCTATCTCTCTAAGCACGTTAACAATATCAGCTCAATCCAGTGGCTGTCCATCTGCAATGATGGCAGAGCCAGCCAGAATGTCAGCTCTCTCATTTCCCTGGATGCTCATGTACCCAGGAACATAGATGAAGGCGACTCCGCAAATCACTGATTTCTGCAATGACTCAAACCATTACTGGCATGCAGAACCTGTCTTGACCTTCCGGATCATACTCACTGAACCACTTAGTATGCAGACATGGTGCAGTCTTGTGATTCCATATGAATGGTTTCGCTACTGCCACCACCTCTATCATCATGCTGCTTGTGGTCACCATTGACTTCTTGGAATTTCTGCCTGCCAAAAGTGCTGTGAATGCCCATGCTCTTCTTTTATATCGTAAATGTGTAAATCACAACATCTGACTCATTGGAGTTTTCACTCATGAGGGCAATGACCTCTGCAATCACAGCAAGTGGATTATGCTGTTTCTCTTGTCAAGCATGACAAAGAAGGTGCCCTTCTCACCAGGGATCCTGTTGTTGGGTTCATGGACTTGCTTGATGACATCTTCTGCATGACCCATCCATGATTTGCTTTCTTTAGCCTGTCAGCCTTTTCTTTGAGGAGCGCTTGGTGCAATGGGTGCTTTTTTGTCTGCATTTATCTTGAGGTAAGCACATACCCTCTAGATCCTGATCCTGTGATTCACGGTGGGGAAATCAAGAGGGTATCTCATCGCTACACAGGAAGTTTATCTCATACACTCCAAGATAATTCGCATATCTTCATTTTGCATCTTTTCAAGTTTTTCAATCTGAGCAGGGCTGACAGTAAGGATGGCAGGGCATACTTAATGGATGCAAGGACCAGCCCCTGGTACAGAAGAATCAGTAACCTCTGCTCAATGCTGGCAGCTGCCATGACCTTCATTACTGATAGACTTTGTAAGCTTTTGTTATGACATGGTCAACATGTTCCTTCAAACACAGACTGCAATCAAACTTCACTTCCAAGTATGTCATCAAGTTAGTTCTAGTCACATCCTCGCCACTCAATCTCACAATAGGCACACTGGTGCTAACAATATGATTCTTCAGTGAAAACCATGTCACTGATGCTTCTGCAGGGTTGACAAGGGTGTTAGAAACTTCACACCAGGAAAAAGTTCAATGAAGTTCACTCTGCAATGCATTGGCAGTCTCCTATCTGTCTTTTCCCTAGAAAATACACTAGAATATCATCAAATAACAGAGTCCTTCCCCTCCTGACAAGTTGTTGTTCAGTGCTGATAAAGTATGACATCAGTAAGTTACTGGAATACTGGAAGATATAAATGTTGACAGCAAAGATGTTAGAATAATTTTAAAATATATACTGGAAACAAGTGGCATCAGTTAGAGAATAAAATAGGCAGATATTAGGTAATCAAGCAAATTGTTAGACACAGATTTGTACGTCACTTGATCTGTTTTTCCTTTCTATATGATGAAAACATCATGAGATCAAAAATAGATATTTCAAGAATAAAACAGAGGATTTACTTTAAATAGTCTGCATTATGCAGATGATACAGTATTAATAACAGAAAATGACAAAGATCTGTAGGACATGTTGAATGTTGGAGTGAAAGAAAGTCTGAACATCAAGAAAATGGAGACAATGGTTATATCCAAAAAGAAGTGCCCACCAACTTGTAACTTGAATATCAATGGAACAACACAGCAAGTTTAAATACCTGGGATAAGTGATAACAGCTGACATAAGATGTATCATAGAAATTAAAAGCAGAATATGCCCGGCAAAAGTGGCATTTCAGAAACTGTAAACCATCTTGTGCACTAAGCCATTGTCAATGAAGATGAAAGTATTACAGTGCTGCATTGAACCCATTTTGCAATATAGATGTGAATCACTGGCTACTGGCTGGCAAATGAGTAAATCATTGGAAACAAGAGAGATGTTCTGAGAAGAATGATGAGGATCCCATGGACAGCCCAGATAACTAATAAGCAGTGTCTGAGGCAAGCTAATGAAAAACAGTATAATAACAGGGAAAAGAAAAAAGGCAATCATTATTCTTGAGACATGTGATAAGAAGACAGAAATTGGAAAACATCTTAACAGTAGGCAAAACTGAAGGCAGGAAAGGCAGAGTTACTTAGAAATGTCAAGAATACAGATTTGTGGAGGAGTATGGCTGCCTCCACCACCAAACATGGCACATGATGATGATGTGTATATATGTATGTATGAATGCATATGTTTGTATGTGTGTGTATGCTTATGCATTTATATATATGTATGTATGTTTGTGAATGTATGTAAATGCATGTGTACATGTAAGGTCTAAATTGGTTTTAAAAATGGCTTATTTGTGGTGTTTCTTATACTGCTTTACTACAAAACTGTTAAATTATAATGAATGTGAGACTGTAAACAAGTTTAATGTCTGTAGTTACATCAATCAAATTGTGGAGAGAATGGACAAGATATTTTTTTTCATGCTTATTATGTTCAAACACTAATGCTGAATGTTTGTGACAGAGTGAAGTGGTATCATGAAAGGCAAAATGCCAGACAAGCCTGTGTGTCCAATTATTAACTCTCTGAAAATAAAGTATGTTTATCTAATTATTAACTCTCTGAAAATAAAGTATGTTTATCTAATTATTAACTCTCTGAAAATAAAGTATGTTTATCTAATTATTAACTCTCTGAAAATAAAGTATGTTTATCTAATTATTAACTCTCTGAAAATAAAGTATGTTTATTCCTTCATTCACTCTCTGGAAAATCCAAACAACACACTAGGAAAACAAAAGTAAAAAAAGAAAGGGGGTGGGGGTTGGTTCAAACAAAGAACTTACTTGGACACATAGGAAGACTGCAGGGTTTGTACTGGACATCCTCTCCTTGACATTGTCTTCCACCATGCATTTGGGATGGGTGGTTGCAACTGCGAGTACGAGTTTGTGTTCCATTCTCACAAGTGACGCTACACCTGCTCCATTCTGTCCATAGACTCCAAACACCATCGACTATTTAAAATCAAACAAGTGCTGTTTGATCTTTATCATCACTATCTCTTTCCCTCATATACATGCACACAAACACATTAAGATTCATAAAACATGCTCATATAAACAAGGTATGATACATTTAATGCAGTATAAGACACTATGAAGAATTCAAGCATTTTGATTTGATATTCATGGAACTGATAAACAGTTTCATCTTTTTAAAAACTACACAAGTGCTTCACTTTAGAGGACATCTGAGTGGCACAGTAGTTAGTACATTAATCTATCATGGCAAGTCACACAGCTGCAGAAATAGGTACCCGTCTTCTTCTAGAGTTGGGGAAGGAAAGATGGCTAGGCCTAATGCTGACAATTTTATCCTCTAGTGTGCTGAAAGGCCAAGGATAATATGGGCACTAACACCTTATCCCATGGGTGTCTCCATGGCATAATACCTATCTCATTTGATAAGGTTGGCTATATGCGCTTTTTCAAAACTTGCATGCTTTACAGCTCTAGATTTAAACAAGAAAACAGAAAAGAAAATAAACAGTGAGTCATTTCAAAAGTAGATCTGTATATTAATTCATGAACAAAAAAAAAACCAAAGAAGTATCCAGTCAAATGAAAATGAAAATAAAGAAACACTAAAAAAAATTTGTTTTAAATGTTCTGCGTAATGTACCCACACTGAGACAGATAATAATTGGTCTATACTGAAAACTAAACCAGTATGTACAAGGTGAAGGGAAAAGAAAATGAGGGTATTACTGGTGCAAAAGGTGAAGAATATTTGTGAAAAAAATGGATAGAGATTAGCTTGGTCTGTCACATCATAAGAAAAAGAGGTTCAATGCTGTGAATATTTCCTCATGAGATGGTACAGAATGATAATGAAATAAACTATCAAAAAACACAAGAAAATCTGTTCAAAGTTCTTTATTTTCAAGACAAAACAATTAGTGTAATTACATTATAACAATGAAGACAACAAAAATCTTATATCTCTTGGAACAGTATGTTAAACATCATTATTTTGATTAGAGTCTCTGTAGAGGCCATGATGAATTTCTGAAAGCCAAGACTATGTTATGATGTTATGTTAATAACCTTTTTTCATGCAGAAATGGGGGGGGGAGACAGGGACAAGGGAAGAAGAGAGAGGGCGCCGAAAATAAATTTTAACCAGCATGAAAGGTCATGAGAAGGAGGAGTTGAGAAATCCTGATTTAGACTATAAGCAACAGAGTCAAATTTATGTGCTCTGACAAAAGCTGGGCAAGATACTAAATTGAAATACTTGATATACGGCTGTGTCGCAAGTGCCTCGCCAAAAACAAACAAAAAAGAAATCAAAAGTCCATCATGGACGAGTCTATTGGAAGAACAGCAATGCTGGTTGCTGGGAGAATATTCTCCAATCTGCTTATGTGTGATTTTGAAAATGATGAAAGCAAGTGACAGTCAGCAGTCATGATTATAGAACTGATGTGATCTATAGCATTCAGAACAACCAACAACATCAGTAGCCCTATTATTCTGGTTGTTCTTATAAACTAACAGCTCATACCATTGCACTGTACTCCACCAGATACAGTGTTGCCATCAGTACATGGTGTATCAACTGTCCAAGAATTGTGTGGGCAAGCAGTCAGAAATCTTTCTGCTCCACTACATCTCATGCTGGTGATAGCAAATACTCCATTCCCAGGACCAAAACGACCATCTCTGACGGCTGTGAGGAAATAAAAATCTTTTATATTTTTACACTGATTAGAAGACCTGATTAGACTTTGCTGATACTGTTGTATTCAGGGACAGTTGAAAGGATTTTTGTGCTCCACAAAGTTAATTTCATAAGCTCCTTTGTTTAGAAGAAAGACGAACGGTACCAACGTAACAGAATGAATGAATATTGATGCCGGCCAAGAGGAAGGGGAGGAATGTCTTTGACATCCATATCTGTATCACTCTTCATGAGCCAGTGACAGTTCTGAAATTTATTATTCGCTATTTCAGAGGGTTCTCCCAGGTTCTTTTCATCACATACAAGGTCCGACACAACGAGACTGACCCTACAGCTTGAGAACTGAGAGTAGAAGGATAGAGACAAAAAGGGGTTACAGAGCATGTTCTAACCTATCACTGTAAGAAAGGCTCAACTTCATAGCTTTACTCAGCAGCAGTGGGCACATGTTCAAATAAGAAACATATGCCTATACTTGATTGGAAACTAGTGAAGTGCAAACGGAACAGGGAGTTAACATCAAGTTTCTTGTGAAGCTGGAGAAATCTGCGATGGAAATTTTTCAATTATTGACAGAAGCTTATAGTGATGAGTGCTGGTCTCGTGCACGCAATTTCTGAATGGCACAAACGATTTTCGTTAGGTAGAGAAAGCATGTAACTATGCAAGAAGTCACTAATACCTGTATACACCTGAAAGATGTGGCACTAAAAGTGGGCTTGACCATTAATCAAGATAAGAGAGTATATGAAGATATCAAGAGACCTGAGACAGAATGATCCAGATTATATAAATGTTGGAGATATGATTATTAGGAAAGCAGAAACATACAAATATCTAGGCACAACCTTCAACAGAAACAATATAGTAAGCAAGGAAATTACAGATAGGGAATATACTTAGATTTGCAACACTTGCTAAAATCCAAAATCCTGTCCCTAAACACCAAAATAACAGTCTAAAAATAAGACCAGCAGTCATGTATGGATCAGAAACGCTGAGTACAACAAAGAAAGATGAAAAATATTTGCAAATGTTTGAGAACACGATCCTAAGAAGAATCTCTGGGCTGATAAAGGATACCAACAGTGGAGAATGGAGAGCTAGAAAGAACGCCGAACTGAGCAGCTTATTTAATCCCAACGAATTATAAATGTCTTGAAGCTGAGCAGGCTACGCTAGTTGGGCTATGTACTGTGGAAAGAATGGAGAACAGACAAATGAAAATGATGTATGTACAAGAGATGAGGGAATCAAGACCAAGGGGTAGATCAAGACAGAGATGGGAAAACAACATGGAAGAAGATATAAAAGAAACTGGTGTCACCAACTGGAGAGAGAAGATTAGGAACATAGAGGACTAGAGGCGAAATTTATCTGCAGCAATGAGCCTTAATGGCTCGGGAAAGAGAAGCATGTATGATGATGACCTTCGCCTGAATTTTGCATCAAGACAATACCTCAATAAATCAAGGATGATGAAGCAAGAATCATCAGCAGAAGATACAACCTTGTCCTGAGATAAATTCTGCCTATTAACTGCAGTAAGCAAAATTATTCCATTTATATATTATTTCATTATATATTGTCAAGGGAGAGTCATACCTGTTGTGCCATTCTTCTGAAGTTATACCCCACCATGAATCTTTTTAACAAGCACTCCTGTTTCATCCGGGATAAGTCTGACTGTTACACTTCAAATAAATCTTTGACTTCAGCGACTATTCTCGTCTGCTAATTGCCAGGTTCAGTTAAAATCACCGCCTTGATTCTCTTGAGACTCCACTGACCTTCGATTGGGGCTTCTTGTCATTGTCAGGGCCCGTAGCTTTAATTCCCGTCTTTTTATATCCAGGACTGTCTGTCGTCCTTCTTCTCCCCTGTGGTTTGTCCGCGTCCTTCGGGCGTTCTCTTTTTATATCATCACCCCATGTCTGCTACACGTCTAACGGATCTACACAAACTGCGTACTTCTAGCAAAAGTTCCACGTTCAGTCTCCGAACGATTTCGTGCGTGCAGTCTTACACACCTAAATGGAACTCAAAGGGGAATTCCCGAGGGCGGGGTAATATACGCAACTCAGAACGTCTACTTTTATCAATCATTTCCCTTTGCTAGCTATACTGTTATATATGTTCATCTTGATGTCAAGGGTTTTACATTAATTAAGCATAGTCTTAGAGAGAGCTTACGCTGATGGATCACAATGGAGAACTCCACAAGTTCAGAGCCCCTTGAAATGGTAACGTATTTCTCTGTAGCTATGAACTTCAGTTCTTTTCAGCCAATGAAAAAAGTGGCGTGGAAAAGGATTTTTTGAACTTAAACTGAGTGGCGAAGTGGTTAGTGCACTGGTCTCTCATGGCGAAGGTCGGGGGTTCGAATCCGGCCATACGCACCCCAGTCACCCAGCTATAGAAATGGGTACCCGACTTCTTCTGGAGTTGGGGAAGGAAAAGGCAGCCAGGCGTGATACTGACGATATCACCCTCTAGTGTGCTGACAGGTCAAGGAAAATATGAGCACTAACACCATATCCCTATGTGCCTCTAAGGCATGAGAGGATTACCTTTACTTTTTTTTTTAATCCTCTCTACTACTTTTTGTTGCTGATTCTTCTAATTGTTATACATTTAGTTTATCTTTAAAAGTTGCCTAGTGAATGAATGCAACTTATTATCTTTTATAAACATTTTTTTTTTCTTACCATACAGGTAAATTTTCCAAAATTTTCACCATACTTGCATTTTTCACATCAATAATTGCTGATTATTTTTTAACGTACTCTGAAATATGTCTCCTTATCTAACCTTTTAAACGAAACCATATACTGTACATTTAATATCGATACAGCATACCTGCATGTCCACCTGGCCAACCTGCCTGTTTACAAGCAAGACCAGCTATATAGTCCGTCATCTGATCGGCACAAATGAGCGTCCATCTGTCTCTTAAATCGTCATAAAGCTCAACACGCCCCTCTCCTGGAAAGACTCCTCCAGCAAGTCTGATTGGGCCTTTTTAATATTATTATTTTTTAGATAAAAGAAACGAAACTGATTTACTACAAAATATATGTAGGTTAAAGTTCTGGATGAAATCATGTTCCCTTGTACTAAGATATTAAATGGGATGCCTTTTCTTTGTTGTGCGCTAATTATCACGTTTTACGAAGACAAGATGCCATGATTCTGTGTTTCTTTATTAACTGACGTCTTTCCGTGTGTGTTTGGTGGGGTGGGGTGGGGGTAGTGTGTGGACGTGCGCGCGCGTGTGTGTTTTAGTAAATAAATCTATGAAGTTTAGATGTTCCTCAAAGAATTGCATGTTTCTAATGGAAAGGGAGACACGTGAAAGACATTTAATGATATATTTTAAGAAAATGATTGACAGGTCCTGATTATTGTCATCTGTCAAATTCCCACCATTCATCACTCCCACAAGGCGTGGCTTATAAGTTGCTTACCCGCGCCTATTACGCTTTCACAGGTAGTGGTATATCAACTGCTTACCCATGCCAGCCACACTATCACAGGGTGTGGTCCAGCAACTGATTACCCATGCATGCCAGACTGTCACAAAGTGTGGTCTAGCAACTGATTGCTCATTCATGCCAGACTGTCACAAGGTGTGGTCTAACAACTGATTACTCATGCATGCCAGACTGTCACAAGGTGTGGTCTAGCAACTGATTACCCATGCATGGCAGACTGTCACAAGGTGTGGTCTAACAATTGATTACTCATGCATGCCAGACTGTCACAAGGTGTGGTCTAGCAACTGATTACTCATGCATGCCAGACTGTCACAAGGTGTGGTCTAACAATTGATTACTCATGCATGTCGGACAGTCACATGATGTTGTCTAACAACTGATTACTCATGTATGTCAGACTGTCACAGGGACCTATAAATTTCTTATCCTTATCATACAACACTGTCACAAGGTGTGACTTATCGATTTCTTACATTATGCATGCCACACTGTCACAAAGCGTGACTTATCGATTTCTTACCTATGCATGCCACACTGTCACAAAGCGTGACTTATCGATGTCTTACCTATGCATGCCACACTATCACAAGGCGTAGTTTCATCACTTAGTCCCAAACAATATCTGTCAACACCAACCGTCCCATTATTGCTGCAGGATCGACTTCTCATCTTGACTCCACGTCCACAAGACGTGTATGTAGAGCAGTCTCCCCATTCACTCCATGGGTTCCAAACTGAGATATAAATAAACAGATGCAGCACTATTTATTACTAGTTCTATAAAATGTATGTCCCGTGGGGGTGTGAAGTGTTGGTGCCTTCACACTTCTATGCTACTACACAGCCTGTCCTCGCTGCATTTGTATTCCTAGAGAAACTCCATTTTCTGAGGCTGGGTTAACCGAGTGCGAAATCGAAACAGGGACCTTTTGGTCGGCAGTCCAAATGCACTAACCACTACGCCACCTAGTCACCATACCAGTTCTATAAAGGAACGTAATTATATGTGATAACATTATGACCTCTTGAATATTAAAGAACTGTAAGACTTGCCGAATTGATTATAAATAAGGTTTTATTGGCCAGTTTCCAGCTTAAGGCGTGTTCGGAAATTGTGTCAGTCTCTTCCCATTAGATAAGAGTTCTTGTAGATACTACAAAGCATGAGCACCATGCTGAGATCGTCCTCCACTGAAGGAGATCGACCCCCTACGAATTTCTTACATACATATAGTAATGTCATTCATATATTTGCATGTCAACTTTGCCTTCCTAACAGCTCTCCTGTAGGCCTCTCGGTTGTGAGCAAGATGGCCTGCTGCTGATGCATCTATTTACAGATCATCGACGATGTCTTGCACCTATCTTCACTTTGGTCTTCCTCCTTTTCCTTTTCCCATAATGTACCCTTCCAAGACGGTCTTCTCTAGATTATCATGACGTTTAATGTGTCCAAAATATTTAAGTTTTCTCTCTTTAATCCTCTTTACTAGCCACCCTTCTTCAATATTAAGTTCTTGTAGTATGGATAAATTTGTTCTTTTTTGTGTCCATAATATTTGAAAAACTCTTCTGTACCATTTACATTCAAAGGCATTTATGTGTTTCTCAGCTGTTTTGTTAAGTGTCCACGTCTCTCAGGCATATGTTGCGATGGGAAAGATGCACGCACTTAAACATCTTATTTTTGTAGGTCTGCCTGTTCCTCTCCACAGATTCTTTAGTTGTTTTATTTTCTGAAGAGCGATAGATGTCTTCCTTTTAATTTCCCTCATTGTATCTCCTTTATTAGTTAGTAGTGATCCAAGATATTCAAAACTCTCCACTTCTTCCAGTTTTTCCTCGTTGATACATATATCAGCTGCCTTGTTTGTTTTGTCAGTTGTCATCAATTTAGTTTTCTTCGCATTAAGATGGAGGTTTTACTGATCAAATCTAAAGACAATCACAAAGTCGTTGCTAACCTGGGCAATCTTGAAGTTCACAGATTTCATATTCTTGTGCCATACCGCTACACGAAGTCGGATTCAGTGTTTCACCAGTACTGGACTCTATACAGTCCCTTTTTCTCGTTCGCCATCCACGATAGCAGGTCACTGAACAAGGGCTCCAGTCTATCCATGCTGACCACTGCGGTCCTTCATCTATAAAAACAACAGCGATGATGTTGTTATACACTGTATCGTTACAGCTAACTCTTTATACCGTGGACAGAAATGGTTAGCAAGATATTGGCTGCTGCAGTTTTGTTTGGCAAAGTCTGTGGTATACTAGTGCTTCATATAATTATAGATTATAGCAGCTATGACTAGTGATATTAATGGTTGATAGATGTGGTGATGCAGTTAGGAATGACAGCAACCTAGATAAAGTTGGTGTGTAATAATGATAACTGATCTAAATAGTGATGTTAATGTTTCACGCAAATATGGATAATAACAGCTGTAAATAGTGATGTTATTATTTAATGTATCTTACATTATTTAATGTATCTTACATCTTTCCCGTATCATGAAACGTCACATAGGGCTTGCATGGTAGTTCGCCAAGTTTTCATTGTTTTCGGCCAGCTTTTCTACCTCATCAAGGGATTTTATGCCTACTAATTTGGCTTCTCTTAATGTCTACTTTAGAGTTTCACATAGTCGATATCTTTTTCTTCGGCTTGTTGTGTTCCACTTGATAGCTTGTTTTGGGATTCTCTGATTGTTTCTTCTCATCACGTGACCGATATATGTCTATCTCCTTTTCCTGATCGCCCATGAGACTGGTTGTTGTTCAGTCATCTGTCTGATCTCTGCATTGTTCTTGGATTCGTTCCACTTGATGCCGAGTATTTTCCTTAGGCATTTATTTTCAAAAGAGTCTAATTTCTTGTCTATTTCTTTAGTTGTTTTCCAGAGCGTGGTTATTTGTTTAATGTATGGATGGGTGATAATGACTCAAAAATAGTGATGTTAATGTTTTGGATAGGCAGAGATTATAGGGCCTCTAAATAATGATGCTAATGTTTTATGTAGGCGGGGAATACTTTAGATAATAAGTGGTATGTAGGTAGGGTTTATAGCGCCCCCAAACAGAGATGCTAATGTTCCATGTATTAAGTGTTAAAGCGCCTCTAAAACGTGATCTTAATGTTCAATGGAGGTAGGGTTTATAGCTCCTCTAAATAGTGATGATGTTAATGTTTCATGTGTATGGATGATAACACCTTTTAGGGCGATCTTAATGACTGATATAGAAAGAGATGTCAGCGATTCTAAACAGTGCTAGAATCAGTGATTACCAAACATTTTGAGGTGAAGGACCACTAAAACAAGTGATAAATGACTACTACTCCTTTACACTACCCCACCACTTTGTATTCATTTAAAATCTTCATACATTTCTAGTTTTCTACATACGAGTAGTAAGGACTAGTTCCACAGACGCCTATCTGAACCTTAAGCAGACTCTGGGGGACCACAGTTTGGCAACCACTGCCTTAAGTGATTATGATAACGGTGATGAAGAACATAATACTGTACCTGAAAACTGCATGAATCACCGGTCCATTTATTATAACAAAGGCAATGAGACGTCACGGAGCCTGTAGCTGATCTCATTTCTAAACAGCGACCATGTCCACTGCATGGATCTCCAGCGCAAGGGCCTAGTGCAGCCTAAAAGACACAGTTTTAAATGACTGGAGGAGTGAGTAATCTAGTCGACAGTGGCCTCTATTCTCATTTGAAATATGTGAGTTCGGACCCGTAATTGACCCAGCTGTATAAATGACCACCCGAAACACCAGGACTGAGAAAATGAGAGGACATCTGTGTGCAGGGCGAGGCACATTAGATTGCACTTCACACGCAGTTGTCAGTAAACATAGAAAAAGTGAATATCACGTCAGGATATCAGTTTCAAACCAGACAAGTCAAAAGTTGACGAACGGGAAAATGTATCTTCCACAAATTGTGAAGAAAATCCACCGTTTGGTTAACGTCTGTTACAAAATTTCCCGCAAGAACAATATTTGAAACAAGGACAAAAATTCTAATAAACCATACTTTTTTATTACAGATTTCGTTAGCATAATGAACTGATGATGACCATGTATTACACATAAGCCACTGGAAATGAATGAAGACTTAAACCAAATAGATAAGAAACTTGCGATTTTAATAAACAAGTACCAAAGATAGAAAAGTCACATAAACGCACCGGATGTACCCCTACGTAGTAAAGTAAAGTAAAAAGTAAAGGTAACCCTGTCGTACCTTAGAGGCACATAGGGATATGGTGTTAGTGCTCATATTTTCCTTGACCTGTCAGCACACTAGAGGGTGATATCGTCAGTATCACGCTTGGCTGCCTTTTCCTTCCCCAACTCCAGAAGAAGTCGGGTACCCATTTCTACAGCTGGGTGACTGGGGTGCGTATGGCCGGATTCGAACCCCCGACCTTCGCCATGAGAGACCTTGGCACTAACCACTCCGCCACCCCCTACGTAGTATATACAAATACCCGTATAGCCTCCCGATCAAGGTGACGTGAGGCCATGGGAGCAGGTGGTGGATAGAATGGGAGAGCAGCTGACAGATAATGTTGGTTTTGGTCACCATTATATGATAGTAGGCACATGATCTCAATGCAGGGACAATGGCTACGATCAATGACTAGTACAGTCACTGCTCGGAAGGAAAGCAATGGTAAACTATCTTCTGGAAATATACCAAGAAACCCAAACAGCAATCATGAAAAGTCAAATAGGGAAAGTGGTAGGCCCCCAGGCCAGATAGATCTAATTTTAACACTGGGGAAGAGTGTGAGGCAGAGGTCAGTACTAGTAATTGTGATGAAGGACATGTTGTAGGGAAATTTAGCATAAGACATAGAAATGAGGCAGGTGACAATCTAATAAGGTTAGCGGGGTAGGGGTATCCCCTATCAAAGGAGAAGTAAGACGACTCCTTACCTCCGTCAGTCTACGGGACACCCTTGGGCAAGGTGGAGTAACCGTATAGCCCCCCGATCAGGGTGACGTGAAGCCATGGGAGCAGGTGGTGGATGGAATGGGAGAGCAGCTGACAGATAATGTTGGTTATGGTCACTATTCTATGATGGTAGGCACATGTTCTCAATGTAGGGACAATGGCTACAATCACTGACTAGTACAGTCACTGCCCGGAAGGAAAGCAATGGTAAACTAACTTCTGGAAACATACCAAGAAACCCAAACAGCAATCATGGAAAGTCAAATAGGAAAAAGATCTGGTGGTGAGTCCCCCAGTCCAGATAGATCTAATTTTAACACTGAGGAAGAGTGTGAGCAGAGGTCAGTACTAGTAATTGTGATGACGGACAAAATCCTGACAGTGTTACTAAGAAAAACCCCTGCATCAAACTAAAAAGAAAAATAAGAGTAGGAACATGGAATGTAAGAAGCATGTATGAGGGAAAATATCAAGTAATAAGTGACGAGATGAAAAGAATGGGGATACACATTTTGGGAATCTGCGAACATCGATGGTAAGGATCAGGACACTTTAAGAGCGTGAATGATAATATCTTTATATACTCTGGTGGAGATGTAGGAAGAAAGAATGGAGTGGCTTTTTATTTGGACAAATCAAAAGCATTACCAGGCTACAATCCAGTAAGTGATAGAATCCTAACAATCAGACTTAAGGGCATTCCTAGAAATGTAACAATCATCCAGATATATGCAACTACAGAAGAAGAGGAAGTAGAAAACTTTTATAACACACTGCAAACGACAATAGACCAGGTACGGAAAAATGATATTGTATTACTAATGGGTGATTTTAATGCACAGATTGGTATAGAAAGAACAGAAGATGAAGGACATGTTGTAGAGAAATTTGGCATAGGACATAGAAATGAGGCAGGTGACAATCTAATGGCGTTTTGCATGGAAAATGAGCTAATGATTGCTAACACACTTTTTAAACAACATCCAAGAAGACTTTACACATGGACATCAAATGATGGGAAAACCAAGAATCAAATAGATTACATTTTAGTGCAAAGAAGGTGGAGGTCAAGTATAACATCAGCAAAAACTTTACCAGGTGCTGATTGTGACACGGGCCATGAGTTATTAATAGCAGACATGAAGATAAAGATAAAAAAGATAGTTAAGGGATCAAGACCACTCCGCTTTGATCTTACAAATATACCAGAACAATACGGTATAGAAGTGAAGAACCGTTTCGAAATCCTGATGGCTGTACAGGAGATGACACCAGATGAAGTGGCTACGCAGGCCAACGATATCTTAATAATAACAGCTAAGGACATGGTTCTGGTAAAGAATACACAAAAGAGTGGATAGATTACAGCAGGTACACTAGAACTGATAAAACAACGTAGAGAAATGAAGACGCAATGGAAAGTGACAAACAACAACAAAGAGAAATATAAAACTTTAACAAAAGAAGTACGAAGAAACATAAGAAAAGACACAAAACAATACATTGAAGATTGTTGTGAAAGAATAGAAGAACATCAGAAGTGTGGAAGAGATAGTGAAATGTTTAAAGAAATGAAGACATTGACGAGAAATGTCACACCTAAGCTAAATGTAATTTGTGATGAGATGGGGAATACCTTGACAGAGACAGAGGAAATTCTAGAAAGATGGAAGGAATATTGCAAAGGAATGTATGAAACAACCGACTGTGGAAGCAGAAATCAACAGTGTGAATTATTATTGGAGGAGAAAGAACCCGAACCGACAGTAGAAGAAGTTTTATGGGCAATAAAGAATCTGAAAAATGGTAAATCACCAGGATGTGATGAGATAACAGCTGAATTTATTAAAGCAGGAGGAAAGGAGTGTGCAACAATCTATCATGCACTATGCAAAAAGATATGGCATTCAGGTATTTGGCCAAAAGAATGGAACAGAACTGTATTCATACCACTGCCGAAAAAAGGGTAACCTGAAATTATGTACAAACTACAGAACTGTTGCCCTGATTAGTCATGCCAGTAAAATTCTGTTAAAAATCATAATGGGTAGACTTCGACAGAAAATAGAAGAAGAAATCAATATGGTCCAAGCTGGTTTCAGGCAAGGAAGAGGATCAAGAGATCATATATTCAATCTAAGATTAATAATAGAGAAATGCAGAGAGTTTAATGTGAATCTATATTTATTCTTCATAGACTACTCAAAGGCATTTGATCGTGTACAACACCAGAAACTTTGGGAAATAATGGAAAAAATGAGATTTCCAACACATTTGACACAGCTAACATTACTGCTGTATCTAGACCAACAAGCAGCAGTAAGAATAAATGGTGAAACAACAACTTGGTTTGACATAAAACAAGGGGTTCGTCAGGGGTGCATATTGTCACCCTACTTATTTAACTTGTATACTGAAAATGTAATGAGGAATGTTAGAAAAGATGTAGACAAAGAATATTACGATGCCATAATAATTGGAGGTTATGAAATACCAGAGATTAGATATGCTGATGACACAGTGTTACTGTCCACAACACAAAAAGGAATGGAAAAACTAATTATGTCAGTCCGTAAGAACAGCGAAGAGCAGAACCTCTATCTTAATGCAAAGAAAACTAAATTGATGACAACTGACAAAACAAACAATGAGGAAAAATTGGAAGAAGTGGAGAGTTTTGAATATCTTGGATCACTACTAACTAATAATGGAGATACAATGAGGGAAATTAAAAGGAAGACATCTATCGCTCTTCAGAAAGTAAAACAAATAAAGAATCTGTAGAGAGGAACAGACAGAACGACAAAAATAAGATTTTTAAGGACATGCATCTTTCCCATCGCAACATATGCCTGTGAGACCTGGACACTTAACAAAACAGCTGAGAAACACATAAATGCCTTTGAATGTAAATGCTACAGAAGAGTTCTCCAAATATCGTGGACACAAAAAAGAAAAATATATCTATACTACAAGAGCTTAATATTGAAGAAGGCTAGCTAGTAAAGAGGATTAAAGAGAGAAAACTTAAATATTTTGGACACATTAAACGTCATGATAATCTAGAGAAGACCGTATTGGAAGGATACATAATGGGAAAAAGAAAAAGAGGAAGACCAAAACGAAGATGACAGCAAGATATCGTTGACGATCTGCAAATGGATGCCGCAGAAGCAGGCCATCTTGCTCACAACCGAGAGGCCTACAGGAGTGCTGTTTGGGAGGCAAAGTTTCGCAAGGGACATGCAAATGAATGAATGAATGAATAATGTCAAATGTCTGCTTATATTTAACTGTAAAAAGAGTAGTTAGCACATCATTTAACAGTTAACATGTCTTCATTAAAAAGTGGTATTGCGTAACATATTAGCATTGTATGATATTAGCATTATACGATAGTAATTAAGCTAAGCTCATAGCATCATAGACATTTAATGAAAGATTTCATAGGAATCTTGCAAGATACGGAAAAGAGTAATCAGGAATCTTGCAAGATGCAGAGTTCTAGAAGGACGAGATCCAGCACTATATCCTATACAGTAAAAAATGATGTGAGATGATAATGTTTACTGAATGAGAGAACATGAAGAGAAAATTATCATCTTGTGTTTTCCCCGGAAAGAACTTTGACTGCAAAGGATCTTCAGTTTTGGCCTATCATTTTCTCTCCCTGTGGAACTTTGGAACCTGTCAAGTATTTCCTATTTCCCCCACGCACTAACTTTCTCGTTTTCTTCAGTTTAATTATCAGTAAGGTTTTCGTTAAGTATTAAGCGATCTGGTGTGACCAAAATATCTTAATTATCTGGCGCCCTTATACTTCTAGTTCCAAGCTCCTTTAATCACGGACTTGATTGTTTTTTTTTTTTGTTTAACGGGCATGCTTGTACAAAAAAGGACTAAAGTGGATACATGATATTTGACAATTCAAATCTTCATTTGTTATGTTATCTGTTTGGAGCTGATGATCTTTTTTTTTAAAATTCTGCTGAAAGTACGTTTAATTATTCCTATTCTTTTGTTAACTTCAATTTTACGTTTTCTGTAGTCCCTTATGAAGAGTTTCAGACAGTACAGCAGTTTGTAAATAAAATAGGCAGGAAAGCCTTTTGAAGGAAAAAAAATAAACTGAGTATTGCAGAGGAGAAAATCCAAGGCAAAAAGTAACACCAAGAATAATTAGTGTATAAGTATATACAACGAAGTATATAAATAACTAAGTATATAACTATACACGAAATCACTGCAGTAAAGCTGTGATAACAGAATTATAAACTAGGGAGAAAATAGCAACAGCTTTATTAATTAACAAGCACACAGCTGTGACGTTTCGGGGTGAGCCTTAATCATACAACAACACACAGGACGAAGAAATAGAGAGAGAAGATAAATATGAATTCACATGAATGTTATGTAAAAAGTAGTATTGAAAAAAATAGAATGAATAAAATAAATGGAGCACTTAGCTGTGGTTTGCAAGAGGCTGTGTTCAAAATTGCGCATGGTGGAGTGTTGAGACTGTTTAAATGTAGACTTGTAATGTGTGATAGGTGAATTGTAAAGGGGGGAGGGGGAACCGCATAAAAGGGAGATAGTAGAATAATGGTAATCTACACGGGAGAAGGTGGGATGGGTGATTGCAGCTGGGGTAGAGGGGTTGTAATCTGATGCCGTGAGGAGGTCTTGAAATATGGGTAGCAAGTGAGACAGGAATGGAATGAAATATGGGTAGCAAGTGAGACAGGAATGGAACTTGGTGCAGAGGGCATATGCTTGTGGGAGAGGGAAATACTAGGTGTAACTGAACTGCGAGTTCAAACCATGTGATTCAAGTGTCCCATATTCCCGAATGTAGTGGTTCTCAAGCGCTAGGCGGTTTCTGTCATCGACGTGACATTGTTTGATGTCTGTTACCAGAAAATCAGATTTGCCTCTGCGGTTGGGGCCATTGAAAATGTTTAGGACTGGTTTCGACGCATGCTGTGTGATATTATACAGATGTTTCTGTGCGCTCGTTAATTAATAAACCTGTTCCTACTTTCTTCCTAGTTTATACAGAAAAGAAAAACAATCTTGCAAACCTAAAATCAAATGTCTGAATTCATTAATTCATTTTATAACGTGCTGATAGAGACTGACTATCTTGCTTCTGTATTTTGTGCGGTACTTGACATTTTTAGTCAGTCTGGTTGTTTTTCTTTTCCCATACGGCTTGATAAGTACTTTAACATATTTTTCTCTTTTTTTTCCTTTGTGTTTTCCAGTGATTATCAGGTTCTCTACCTTTTGGGTTTTTTTTGCGATATATTTAATGAGGAAAAGGCAAAAGAAAACTGTTAAAAAGTGTTCAGAAGATTATTTTTTTAAATATTAGAAAACACAAAGGGAGGGGGTGGGGTGGAAGCGAAACAGCAAAGAAATTTGTGATGAAATGATGTCTACATCAGGTTTTATTTTGAAAAAAAATGACAAGAGAGGATTAATGTAAGAACGATACGAAGCTGATCGCATGACAAGCGTTTTAGAGGAACACAAAGAGCTATATTTCTGTAAAGAAAGATACCTTAACCATGTTCCGTCATGGACACTTTATTTTTCCATGTAGTCTCTATGACGACTAAGGCAATTTTCTAGGTCTAGGAAATTTTATTTTCGATGCACATCTCGTAAAATGTGACGTCCTTGACATAGAGCCACCATGTCACCTCTGTTTAGACATTCTGGTCTTGCTGATATCTGCGGCTACCAAGATTTTCCTTCAGAATCGGGAAGATTTGAAAATCATCTGGCGGCAGACGTTGACTTTACCGCGGATGATACAAATTCTTCTACCAAAAATATTGCAGTTTCCGAATAGAAGCAACCGTGTGTGGGCGAGCATTATCGTGAATGAGCAACATATCTTTTGTCAATAGCCAGGTCGACGACATCTAATGGCAGCTCGTAAACATTCAAGTATTGCACAGTGCACAACTGCATTAATTGTTGTTCCCCTTTCCATGAAAGAGACCAACAAACACGACTTTATGATCCTAAAACACGGTAGCCATTACTTTGCCAATGAATTGCACAACCTTGAATTTCCTGGTTGGTGGGGGGCCTTTCATTCCATGCTTGCACGTTCCAACTCTGGGGTGCTATGGTGAACCTATGTCTCGTCACCGGTGAAAAAGCATTCCAGTAAGTCTTGGCCGTGAATGGCACATTGTTGCAGGAGTTACAGCGCATTGGCCATTCTTTTTACCTTATGGTACTTGTAAAGGGCTAGTGTAACACATAGTGCACACACGTTATGAAATACCAACTGCACAATCATTCCGGACACTGTTCAACGTGACAGACTCAAGTCATGCGTCAGATCACAGTCACGTTCTAAAATATCGCACGTTCGACGCGCGTATTGTTCGATAACATACCTGCTGTCGTGGGTCTGCCACTCCGCGCTACGTTATTGGTTGTCACTGGCCACGTTGTAAATTCTGCACAGTGTTCTACCACTCGCTGTCGACATATCACACTGTTTCCGTAGACTTCCACCAAATGTCAATGAATTCTCCAGCTGACACCTGCTTTGCATTTAGAAATCGTATCACAGTACGAACCTTCTGTTTGGGCCACTTACTCCAGTTAACCCTCCATCATCTTCAACTGAGGAATGCAGTCTAGATGGTAGTTCCTCATGATGTAGTTCATGGTATCATTGTGACGGATTCACAGAGTATGCTTCGTAAGACTGAAAAAAATTGCTTCGAAAAGAATGGGTTCATCTGTTAAGCCAGTCAGTTGTGACAAGCCTAACGTGGATGTATTATCCATGGCATGCAGGATTACATGCCAATGATGTAACAGATACTTAATGGACAGGGTGAAATAAAGGACAAACTGACAATGGACAAGGGTGATACTGATAATGCCGTATTGGACAGATTGCAGGAAAATGAAGAGCGGGAAAGGAAGAACAATATACATGTGAAGAGATTGTTGGAGCTAGGACAAATTAAAAGTGCTGGCAAAAAATACGAACTATGTAGTAGAAAACGCATCGTAAACAACCAAAACTGGACAGGAACTATTTGCAAACACTCTCTTGGATGAATGCCGCGGCATGCAGCTGAGCATATACGGGGTTGTCCCGAGTGCAGTGAAGTCAGAGTCTGAAATGTGTGTGTATATATATATATATACATTTGCTTGTCCCTTGCGGAACTTTTGCCTCCCTAACAGCACTCCTGTAGGCCTCTTGGTTGTGAGCAAGATGCCCTGCTACTGATGCATCCATTTGCAGATTATCAACGATGTCTTGCAGCCATCTTCGCCTTGGTCGTCCTCTCTTTCTTTTTCCCTTTATGTACCCTTCCAAGACGGTCTTCTGTAAATTACCATGACGTTTAACGTGTTCAAAATATTTAAGTTTTCTCTTTTTAATCCTCTTTTGTAGCCAACCTTCTTCAATATTAAGTTATTGTACTCTGGGTACATCTGTTTGTTTATTTAGGGTTTTTCCGTACGCAAGAACTGCCCTAAAAACAAACACGAAATTTCTGTTAGTGAACGGAAGAACTGAAAACAATTGACTCTAAACAATCGGGGACACTATTATTACTTACCATATATAAATAATCGCATGTTTCTTTTAAATGAGACTGATTTATGTCTGCAGAATGTTCTTACTGTAGTTTACTGTCATGATGTCGTGAACCTCCTTCTATATTTGCAGTATTCCATGTCTGTAACTGATTTCTCACTGAAGACAGTCTTAGAACTAGCGAAACAGGTTTGTCATTCAAGTAGCAACGATGCCATGTTTGGGTTGTAAGGAGAAAGAAGAAGAAATTGATAAAACACGCAAATCCTCGCGATACAGTTTGTATGGCATACCCGATCAGAAAATTCAGCAGAAGAGGGCGGACAATATAAAAATGCAACTACAAGTACGATTGTCTTCTATCTTTCTGTTGCATATTCCGCTATATTTAAGTATACAAGCAATCCCTCGGTTACGAACGAGCTCCGTTCCTAAGTCTGCTCGTAAGTGTAATTTTTACGCAATTCAGAATAGTTAAATGAGGTTCATATCTAACGTCAGTTAGTCAAATGTTTGCCACAGTATATAGAAAACAAGTGTGCCTTTCTATGCATTAAAAGCATTAAAGAATCCGACAAACAAAGTAGCGCTCGATTGTTAGTTAAAAAAAATATTGATAGAATGTAACTTCAATTTTTATTATAAGAGGTTGTACGGGTGCGGGTGGGTGGTGGTCAGTCTTTACTGAGAGTTGTATGCCTACCGGGGGACTGCTTGTACTTTACTTCTGTATCTCTATCCTTGGGAAACATAGCTGAAGGTGTTTGGTACAGATTTACATATTTAATCCATAGTCACCTCAAGCACAAGTTTCAACGCAGTGATTCTTCACATTTTATTTTGTGGCCGAGGGTGCATGAGCCCCCGTTCCAGCTAGATAACATCTGTGGATTCTTTGTTAAAAATAAAGCAATAAATGGAATCCAGATAGCGCTGCTGGCTAGTGGATCGCCAACAATCGTTGCATGGATCCAAGATTAAAACCACTACTTTAACAATTTCAGGCTCACTCTGTAACTGAGCTGGAGAAACAGGTCATAGTCTAAAAAAAAAAAAACATTAATATTCAACTGTCATTTGGTGGTAAACTTGAGGAGACTTTCGGCTGAAGCCGAAACTGTTCAGATATGTGGAGGGTTGTCTGTAAAATCCACCTCTTCAGCGTGACACACTAGACGTCTTAATTTTAAAACTAAAACTACATGTTCATTTCTTCTTCCACCATTTTCGACCTGTTGCATATAGTATCAGAATGATATTGATAGTACCTCCAAAGCATTGGAGCTGAACTCCAAGTTTCTTTCTCTTTCTTTGTTATTATTTTCATCCACCTTGTTATGAGCATGCTTTACCTGGGTATTCTGTTAGCTCTCTCTCACACACATACACACACACACTCATGACGTATGCAGCTGGGTCAGTTAGAGGAGTGATTCACAAAGTGGGCGACACCGCCCCACATCCCCCTTCCCAGGGGTAATGGGAAGATCCTAGAGGACGGTGAAGGAAAAGAGGGCGGCAAGGGCGGCACTGGAATGAAGTTTTTGCAGCGCTAGGAATGTGGCCATTGAGACAAGAGGCAGAAGTCCGAAAAAGGTTTTTAACTAAGCTAGAGGGTAGGGCTTGCTCCAGATCTGAGGCTGGGGAAATAGGTACTCATTTCGACTGCCGAGTTGAGATTGGGAGATCTTCTGATGGACTGAATCCGCTGGCAAAAAAGCCAAGTGCCGTAACCCTCCCTGAACACAGAGCCCGGATATACATGAAAACATTTTTGTTTGTCATTGTGTTGTCCAGTGTTTTGTGGAGTGATTATTTCTAATAAAATAAAATAAAAAACTATGATGAAATAATCCCTACTACCTCCCTAGAGCCCACAGTCTATCTTTTTTCCTCAGATGATGGAAGAGCTTTCGGAAGTCACCTACGGGCTTGCTGTGGAGGGAAAAGAAAACAAACGCTATGAAGCTCAAGACTTCTTCATTTTCAAAGAAATCATGGGAAGCGGTGTAATGGCTGTTGTGTTCCGGGCATACTTCAAACCGACTGGCAAACCTTTCGCAGTCAAATTCATACCTCACTTTAAGCAGTCAAGAACTTTCGTGGCTAGAGAGCTGGCTATTCTGAAGCTGAGTGCCAGCTGTAGGTAAAGTATAGCTTTGTCTGAAAAAGTTTTTGACATATCCACCTGCTTCTGAGATTTTGTCATGTAAAGGTGTCCCCATGTATTTTCAAACTGTTTTGTAGCACAACATATCGTCCAGTCATGCCAGCCATGCAACCCACTCACTTAGGCAAAGGACTGGCCAGATCTCAGTCCCTTATAGGAGATTTATGACCATGCAGAGAACAAAGACGAATTGTCATATTTGTCAGAGAGATTGGTGTCGATGTCTTAGCCAACGACGAAGAAGAGCAAGAAAATTGTATAGTTCCCTTTAATGTGTAGTCACAGCAGATACATTGGATGATAATGACGCGACTAAGTTCTATTGTCTTGATTGCTATACGATTCGATGGTCTGTAGTTAGTATTATATGGTAGTGAAATAATCTCTCTCTGAACCTTAAGTGCCCAGGGCACATGGGGCTTCCGCAAGGGTTTTCCACAAATGCCTGTCTTTCGCCTTTTTTTCTGCTCTTGCCCAGGTGAGCCCTCTATTGCTCAACATCCTTTCTGTTGTTCTTCTCCATGTCTCTTTTGGTCTACCCTTACTTCTGCTCCCCTGTGGTGTCCATCTTAGTGCTATTTTTGGTAGTGAGTTGTCAGTCATTCGGAGCACATGTCCCAACCATCGCCAGCGTCTTTCCTCAATAATTGTTGTCAGTGGTTTCATCTGCATTTCTGCCAATAAGATGTTATTTCTTATGGTGTTTGGCCAAAATATTTTTTTAATTCTACGTAAACATTTAGTCTGGAAAGAATTCAACTTGTTTTCTATGGTTTTGGTGATTTTCCAGCACTCACTTCCATAGAGTAGTACACTTAGAACATTACTCTTAAATATCCTGATTTTCATATTTATGCTTAGTTTATTTGATTTCCATATATTCTGTAGCATTGCAAAAGCCTGGTTTGCTCTAGTAAGTCTGCTGTTGATGTCCTCTGTGCTGTCTCCATTTTCTACTACTCTACTGCCAAGGTATACAAATTCGTTGACCTCCTCCACTAACTTGTTATCTACTCTGAGTACATTTCTGTTGTTCACATTTTGCTTCATTAACTTTGTCTTTCCTACATTGATCTTTAGTCCTATGTTGTTTGCATTCTGGGTTAACTTGTTTATTTTATCTTGCATATCTTTGTGACTGCTTGATAATAGACAAATGTCGTCCGCAAAGTCAAGGTCCTCCAGCACTGTGTCAAGGGTCCATTGTAATCCTCTGCGTTTGTCTGATGTTGCCTCCTTCATTAACCAGTCTACTGCCAAGATAAATAATGTTGGTGATAGTACACATCCCTGTTTCACTCCTGTTTGTACCCTAAAGCTGCTGGAGGTATGTTCTCCACAGATAACTTTGCACTGAAAACCCTCGTATAGGGCTTTGATTACATTAACTATTTTATGGGGGAGGCCATGCCATCTTAGGATTTTCCACAGTGCATCTCTGTTGACACTGTCAAAGGCTTTCTCAAAATCTATGAATAATGCATATGTTGTGCTATGCCACTCATTTGCCTGTTCTAATATTGTCTAAGTACAAATATATGGTCTATGCATGATCTTCCTTTCTAAATCCTGCCTGCTCTTTCCGAAGTTTTTCCTCAAGTGTTGGTACAATTCTGTTGATGATTATTCTGCAAAATACTTTACTAGTGAGTGGCAGTAGGGTAATGCCTCTCCAGTTCCCGCAATCTCTGAGGTCACCCTTCTTTGGTAGTTTTACTATAAGACCAGTTTTCCACTCCTCTGGGGCTTTTTCTAAATCCCAAATTTGTTGTAATATCCGGCAAAGTTGTTTTGGTGTTTCTGTTTCTTCTGCTTTCAACATCTCAGCAGTCACTTCATCTTCACCTGGTGCCCTGTCTGATTTTAGCATCTTTATCGCCTCTTTTACTTCATTTATTGTTATTGGTCCTGTATTGATGTTTAGTTCCGCTTTTGCTTCAGGTATATCTATTGCTTGTGCTGCTTGTGTTCTGTTTAGTAGGGTGTTAAAGTGTTCCCTCCATCTTTCAATTTTTTCTCTTTCTCCACTGACCAGTTGTCCATTTTGTGTTCTTACTGCACTTTCACATCTTGTATTGAAGTTACCTGTCATCTGCTTTGTGATTTTATATGGTTTTCATGTCATTTGTATATGCTGCTTTCTCTGCTGTTTCTGCTAAATTGTCATAATATTGACGTTTATCTTGACGGCATGATTCCTTCACTTCTTTGTCTTTTTGTGCATAATTACTTAAAACTCGTTCTTTAAGCCGTTGTGATTTGGTGTTCAGTAATTTTTTCTTGATTTCTTTTCTTTGCTCTATCTTTTCCCATGTGGTCTCACTTATCCATTCCTCTTTTCTCCTTTTCCGATATCCCAGCACCTCTTTTGCTGTTTCCTGTAGTGTTTTATTGAACTCTAATATGGACATTTCTGCTTCATCTTGTAGGACACTGAAGCGGTTCTTAAGTATTATTGAGAATTCATTTCTTGTTTGCTGGTCTATCAGTTTTCTTGTATCAAAATGTATCTTCTGTGTTCTCCGATTCTGGCTTTCCTTAATTTTAGTTTTATTTTTGCTACCAGAAGGTTGTGATCACTTCCTATATCTGCTCCTTTCCTTGCTCGCACATCTTGTAGTGACCGTTTCCACTTGTTGTTTATTAGTATGTGATCGATTTGGTTTTCTGTGGTTTTATCTGGTGACCTCCAAGTCACCTTATGGATGTTTTTGTGTTGGAAAATTGTCCCTCCGATGGTCATCATGTTTTCTTCACAGAAACTGCACAGTCTTTCTCCATTTTCATTTATTTCTCCGATTCCTTCTCTTCCCATGATTCTTCTTCTATCTTCATTTCCTTCACCTACTTTTGCATTGAAGTCGCCCAAGATGAGTAGCATATCATGCTTGGGTATTGTTTCTACTGTGGCTTGGAGGCTGTTGTAAAAATCTTCTTTTAATTCCTCTTCAGCTGCTTCTGTTGGTGCATAACAAACTATAATAGACAGCTTCGTGAATCTTGAGTTGAACCGTGCATATAATAATCTCTCATTTATTGGGGTCCATTTCAGCAATGCTCTTGATGCTTCTTTTGTTATAATCAATGCTACTCCTCCTTCATGAAGATCTTCTTTACCTGACCATATTATTGTATCTTCTGTGTGCTGTGTTGTTAATTTCCTTCTGCCTTGTCCTGTCCATCTTGCTTCTTGTATTCCTAGTATGTCTAGTTTGTATCTGTGCATTTCCTTTATGGTTTGTGCTAGTTTTCCAGTCTGGTTTAGTGTTCTTACATTCCAGCTGCCTATTTGCATCTTTTGTTTAGGTTCCAGGAGGTCTGCAGTCGGGCTGGGGACTTCCAGTGGCTGGCTTTCATCCACAACCTTCATGGGCTCAGTTTCCTGATAAGCATTTCTCCTTCCACCTGCATTTGCTTTTTCCCTTGCTTCTGTTTCTGTAGCAGTCTGATAGTTTTTTACCAGATAGGGTTGCTGGCCCTATGCTGAACCCTCCTTAGTCGCCTTTTACGATCATGCATGGTAGGGTACAGTGGTCCTATTCTTTGCAGATCCCGGGTACCACACGGGGGAGTGAAATAATACAGAAGGAAAATGCGGGAGAAACGACTAGAGTCAGTTTTATATGGTCTGTACTGATGGACAATAATGGTGGCTAATGTTGTTAAGAATAATTAATTTTGTTATTATGTATTTTTTCTGTCAACTAGACGAGAATGTGATCTACAAGATATTTCTGGCTTTACATAATGTTGCGCACTACATCAGGCACGCCATAGTTTTGTCACCAATGTTATCTTGCTCAACAAGATACTTTTATTTCATGACGTGACCAAGTTTGTATAAGCGAAGAAAAGGAATCCTAGCGGCGTGTCTTTGAGACATACATGAAATATTTTCCTTCATCTGTTGAAAGTCTTTTTCTTCTTCGTCTTGGTGCCCTCCCTCAAAAGGGCGTTGGTTGCGTTGAGTTGATTTTTTGCGCCTTGCAATACTCTTCTCATCCGATTTCTGTGAGGGGAACGAATGAAGGTGTCGAGTGACTGCGAGCGACTGGCGGGAAGTATGACGTCATAGGTTAGGGAGAGAGGAAAGAAAAGTCAAGGTGCCTATGAGAATTTTGTGTCAGTTGGACAAGCTGAGGCCAGACCTGTGATATAATGTATTTATCGACAAATTCTCGAGAAGGTTAGTGATAACAAATGATGAAGATTTTTAAACAAAATACGATATTGACAAATTAAAGACTCAGATTGGCGAGAATGACGCCTACAGTAAGTTATAGTTGGAACAAAGATGGCGACAGGCAGTCCAAAATAGGACGAGTCGTAGTGAACAGTCAGTTACATGGTTTTTTTTCAGTCTGGAGTATTAGTTTAACACGGAATACCTGCATCATACACATTTTTATTTAGTAACTATTGAAGGTTCTCATTAACGACGAAGGGCAAATATACGTAGAAGGAACAGCTGTTGAAGAAATAAACCATTCTGCATATCTCGGCAGCTATATAGACCACCATGGTGACACTAGAAAAAAAGAAGTTAGAATTCGAATTGCTAAAGCAGCATTGACCTTCAAGAATCTTGAGAACATATGGAATTCAAAAGTTATAAGCATAAAAACCAAGTTAAGATTATTCAATTCAAATGGATATTAATCCACCCTCATTTATGCATGTGAAAGCTGGAAAACAACTAAAGATATAGACAAGAAATTAGACTCTTTCGAAAACAAATACCTAAGGAAAATACTCGGTATAAAGTGGAATGAATTAAAGAACAACGCAGAGATCAGACAGATGAGCAAACAACAACCTGTCTCATGGGTGATCAGAAAAGAAGATGGACACATGTCGGTCATGTGGTGAGAAGAAACAATCAGAGAATCCCCAAACAAGCTATCAAGTGGAACACAATAGGGCGAAGAAAAAGAGGTCGACCACGTGAAACTCTAAAGAGGACATTGTTAAGAGAAGCCAGTTCAGTGGACATAAAATCCCTTGATGAGATTGAAAAAACTCGCCGATGATAGAACATCTTGGCGAACTACCATGCGGGCCCTATTTGACGTTTAACGACACGGGAAGGATGTAAGATTTAAAGGAATCAAGATTATTTGCAGTATAGGTTGTTTGGACTAATTAGTAGAATCTGTGAAAATTAAGCGAGGTAGGATAGTGCTCTTTCTGTAATGTTTTGTGTTCGATACTGGAGTGAATTAAATTGATTGAGATTTGACTGAAAAGTATTTTTTGTATCAAACTACATGTGTATTCCCTGCTGAGAACACTTCCCTACACTTCGTCTCGGTGTAATTTTATGACCTAGCTATCCTTCCCATTGTGACCACTATTCGTTTGACCAGACTACTATGTGTCCGGGGGGCATCGTTAAGAAGTAGAATAGGGTCTTGATCGGCTATGATTAGACAACCCTGGCATAACTAACCACTTATGGGTCGCTGACAGCTATCTCATTTAGTCTGAATACTGCATCTTTTCTCTCCTCCCAACCCCACCCCCACAGGAAAGTAATGTGGGAATGTATCTTTCCAATGCGTTTTTCCTTCCTTGATTCCTGTAGGAGCTAACTTTTGCATTTCCTCCAGTCGATATCGAACCATTTAATATTGCCCTGAGAAACGAGGCCATTATTTACTTTGCTACTCAGGTCTTCATTCACTGGAGATAAAGCAGGGTCTCGGCACAGTTCTACTTGAGCATTGCATTTGCTTCTGTAAAGTGTTCATTTGTTTAACTTTCATATAAAAATCTGTACCAACAACAAAAAGTCATTAAGTTTTATCACAGAAATATTTCTTTCAGCATATTCATTGTTGATAAAACTGGTATTCTTTTTTCTTTATTATGTAGGTATATTGTTCACTACCATTCTCACTTCCGAGTTGGCCCAAATATGTACTTCGTAATGGAGCTGTGTGAAGGTGGCTCCTTCGAAGAACTGCTCGGTCTGAAGTCATTAATGCCACCACGACTTGGAAGGTAAGGAACAAACTAAAATGAGAATTAAATTTACATTGACTGACTACAACAAAAAAGAAGGATAAAGCATCATCATCATCATCATCATCATCAGGTGCCGTGCCGACTGGCGTTGGCTATTATGCTTCTCCAGAGTACCCGATCCTTCATGCAGGCCATCAGTTCAGTTGGTGATCTCCTCTCACACCATCCCGTCAGACTGTCCAGTATCATTTCTCTTGGTCTTCCTCTTGATCTTCTTCTTTCTATTTTTCCTGTTGTTATAATATTTTCAATGCCCCCTCTTCTCATTGCATGTCCTATGAAAGTACATTGTCTCTCTCTTATCTTTCTGACAAGGTTTTTTGTCTCTCCAGCTCTTCTCCTACATTCTTCATTAGTTATTTTTGCTGTCCAGGGGATTCGCAACATTCTTCTAATAAACCACATTTCTGCTGTTTCCAATGATTTTTGTGCAGACTTGCCTATTGAAGGATAAAGCATCTGAGAAAAATTTGTCAGGGTCCTGCACAAATGATAAGTCACTCTCTTGTCATCCACTACGGGACACACATACAAAAGTAGGAGGATCGTCTGGCCCTGGAGGGCGCAGATGGTGTACCACTCTCTTACTGGCCTGGTACCACATCCTTGTAAAGAGGTTCAATAAGCCAGAAGCATAGTTAGATATTAAGTAGCATTTGTAAAATAGAACCTAGTCTACTAAATGTTAAAATCTGTCGTGAGGCAAGGTAAAGCTAGGTTGCCTCCCAGACAAAATAATTAACGTTTTGATAATCTTCTTAATATACTACTGGACAAAAGTTAAGGGCCGGTCATTAATTTCAAGCATATGTTTCTTTTGATTGCTGTACTAAAACTGTAAATAAATTTATTATAGAATCTTAATTAAATTGCACGCTCAGACAGTCCTCTATGCAGCCGGGGCATAAACAGCACCAACTGTTCATCATAACAAGTGTAAAAATCACGTGCAGTAGCATCGTCCTAGACAAAATGTTACGGCATTTTTAGAAGTGTCAGCATGATCCAGGAGGTAATTAAATTGTGCTGCATGTGCAAGAGGCATTATTAGTGGACACTTCACACCTTCCAATCATTTTTATTAAAGCGGTTTAGGGTTATTTTTGTCATTTGAAAAACATCATGCCACAGTGAAGGCGTTTTAGCACCTTTGAGCGTCATCGGGTCATAGCCTTAGTTGAAAGCGGTTTACCTGGCCGTGAAGTTGCAAGGCATTCGGGGATGTCCCATTCTACCATCCAAAGGCATCTGGAGCGATTTCACGCAACCGGAGGAGTAGAAGACAGGCATCGTTCAGGCTGAACTCGTTGCACGAGTAGACGAGATGACAGATATGATGTCAACACTTCGCAACCGGACAGTAACGTCTTCCACTCTCAGAAACCAGCTAATGAATACGACAAACATCAATGTGTTAGCGGCAGAACAATTCGCAAGCGTTTAAGAGAATCTGGGCTAGCTTCACGACGATCAGCAATAAGAATACGTCTTACTCCAGCTCACTGTAGAGCTAAGGTTGCCTGATATCGACAGCTCATCTGTTGGACGAGGTGCCAGTGGGGTGAAATTCTTTTCACGGATGAATCTCGCTTCAGTATGTCCTTTAATGATGGCAGAATCTGTGTTTGGAGAAGGCCAGGGGAACGATTCCATGACGCCGCTATCCAAGAGGTTGATCTTTACGGAGGAGGTCAATCATAGTCTGGGGTGACATCAGCAGGCATGGCAGGACTCCCCTTCATGTCATTCATGGCACCCTAACCGCCCAGCGATATCTGAATGAAATTCTGCAACCCATTGTCCAGCCTACCTTGCAAGCAATGGGTGCAGGGGCAATCCTACAAGATGATAGCGCAGGACCACACCGGGGGTCGTGTCGTAGAAGGTTTTCTTCAACAGCAAAAGATCATTAGAATAGACTGGCCAGCTCGGTCGCCTGATCTATCGCCCACTGAGCACATTTGGGATGTCGTAGGCAGATCATTCTCCACCTGGTGATGTCACTCAGCTGACCCTTTTCCTTCAGCAAGAGTGGCAGGCCATTCCACATAATGTCCTAACAACCCTGGTTAACTCGATGAGGCAACGGTGCGTCGAATGTCTGGCAGCAAACGGTGACCACATGCCATACTGACATGTTTGTTGTTTGAAGACTACTCTTGTGAATTTTTGAATGAGGGGTGAGTGATTTCTCCAGCTTGCTGTATGTGTATTCCTAATCCGATTTGCAAATGAAATGACTGAATGTGTTCAGATTTACCACCTTTTATTCAGATGGTCTCCCCTTGACTAAAAAATAAAAAGCTTTCTATAATCTTTACTAAATACTGTCATAACAGCTTCGAATTATTTCAAAGTATCTTATAAAGTAATAGCTGACAATGCATTATTATTTCTGAATAACGAACACGTAAATTTAGGATAATGTACAGCAGCGGTTTCCAAATATTTTTTGACTGCTGCATCTTTGCCTCCCAGGCCATATCGGTGGCGTCCCCAAAATGATTTGTTTCTTTTTTTTCTTTCTCTTGGTTCATATGCCTTCCTCTCCTTCCTGTTACCGCTACCTCTTCTCCCATTCCCCGCCCCCCTGAATTTTTCGACACCCCATTTAGAGAAACACTGAAGCTGAGTAAGAGAATTATACATCAGAAGACAGGAGCGAAGGATAGGAAGAGCATAATTCAAACAGTGGGAATTAAAAATTTCAAGAAAGACAAGAAAAAGATATATTGACCTGATGACATACTAGAGAGTGGTGTGGTCAGCATGCTAGAGGGTGATGTGGTCAGAGTCACATCTGGTCGCCTCTATTTCCCCAGCTCCAGAAAAAGCTAGATACATATTTCCACAATTGTAAAATTGGGGCGCCTCAGGCGTCTCAGCCCGAGACCTCCACAGTGAGAGACGAGAGCACTAATAGCTACGCCACTCTGGCGCCCAAATATTAAGAGAGAAAATTAAACATGCTTACTTGAGAGAGTGAGCAAGCCATTGAATCACATATTTCAAGATAAGATGTTACAGAAGAAATGATAAACGGGGCAACAAAAACATTTTTGAAGAACTGGACTTAGATTAAGACTTGCTCTTCAGCTACAAAAATGAAAGTTATCTTTCTTTAGTCAAGTTAAAACATGGTAACCTAGATAGAAACAGCACGATGACCTAGAAAGAAACAACATGGTGACCTAGAAAAAAATAACATGGTGATCTAGCAAGAAACAACACAGTGAGCTAGAGAGAAACAACATGGTGACATAGAAAGAAACAATACGGTGACCTAGAAAAAAAACATGATGACCTAGAGAAAAACAACATGGTGATCCAGAGATGAACAACATGGTGTCATAGATAGAACATTAATGGAGGGTATGGTGTCTTGGAAACGAGGAAGGGAGCGGCCGAGTCTGCAGTACCCAAAACATGACATTCACTGGAGCGGACATCCTGCAATGTTCCCTCTAAGCCGCGCCCCGCGCGAGCGAACACACACACACATACATACATTTGTTTCGCCAACGAAATTTTATATAACGTGCATAAAATAAAATAAAATAAAATAAAATAAAGCTGCTACTTTAATTTTTCACGTTCATTATGTTACTCTGTATAGATTGTAGCACAGAAGAACAAAGTTGAGAACGCTACATGAGTTTGTTTGCATGATTTTTTTTTAAAATTTCGGTATTTTTCTAATGATAACATTAAACTATGAACTATTACTTGACGTTACGACGCACTTTTGCATACATTTTTAAAGAATATATTGCGCACAAACCGCGAAACCTTAGACTGTACAGTGGCATTTTTGGGAACAACAAGCGTCTTTGTACTAGCTATGAAAGCAACATTCTGCATTGGACTTAATGAAATGCCATATTAATGAAATATCATAATGTTGATGAAATACCATACTGACATAATATATTATCTACGTACTGCGTGCTCATTATTTTAAGTTCGATACTTAAGGCTGTGTTTTTGTTTCTATTGCCAGGACCTACTTGAAAGAACTTTCCATCGCGCTTATGTTTCTCCACAGTATGAAAGTTGTACACAGAGACGTGCATTTAGCTAACTGTCTCATAACTAGCACAGGTTAGTGGCGGTAGTACTACTTTATTTTAAACTTGGTTTTAACTAAAGAGTTACATCTCACTTAATCTATAGGCGGTAAAAAGAATGCGCTAAAGGGATGGTGCAGTTTTTATGACCAGCGAAATGGGACTAGCCACGACAAACCTCCTCAGGGGTGGCAGGGATCTACGGAGAAATCTACTTTGGAGGTCTACGCTTTGGGAGTTCAAGCAATTCATTTTAATCTACTGCTTGTGCTTCAGATTATTTATATATATACATCACGTGGTCGACTGTAAAGAACTCGTTAGCATTTGCACGGAAACATCACAACAACAGCAATAATAACAACATCAAAGTATTGCTAACCTACAACTTTTCCACGCGTGAATTTTTACGAACTAGTAAATACAACGTATTCACAAGCTGAAGTGTTCGTGTGTTCCTGTTACGGTCATTCTCTGCTCTCTATGATCACGAAAGTTTGGGCTTACGGACTTGTAGGACTGTAATAAAATTGGACGAAGGTAGAGAAATAAACAGAATAATCTGGTGATGGTGAACTTAGTAAACCAGCTAAAACTCCCCTCCCCCCCCCTTTTTTTTTGACGTTTCTACATAATATCGTTGGAGAAAAGATTTCAAAATCATTTGGATAGACAGACGGACGGATGGATGGATGGATGGATGGATGGATGGATGGATGGATGGATTGATGGATGGATGGATGGATGGATGGATGGATGGAAGAATTCACTTGGATTAAAATTAGTTTTCTAAATCCTGTTTGAGTTCATGTGTTTTTAAATCCAAACTGGCTTCACTTATCACTTCCTTTACATCTACGATCTTCTCTAAATTGCAGCTCATTTAAGACTAACAGATTTCGGACTAAGTCGAACAGTGGATGATCCTAGCGGGCAGATGATGACAATCTGCGGGAGAGCTGCAATAAGGGCACCAGAATTATACCTAGACAAGCCGTGTGGTTTCGGTTTGGACTGGTGGAGTGTTGGAGTCATGTTGTATCGGTTTCTGACTGGTTATTACCCATTTCATACCGAAAAACTTACTCAAGGGTAAGAGCCAAACATTTCTCTCAAATTTTTGGAAGACAGTTCGTGGTAGACTCTTCCTGGCAAATGGATCTCAGACAACACATGCAACAAAAATATAATACTTACAGTTGCACTTCATTCTCTGAACGGTCAGATCTCTGGCCACGAAAGTTCTTGACTTCTTTACCGAGAATAAATGAATTAATATCAAATCTATCATTACTTCAGTTTTAACAGGATTCTCGCTGGTGATAGAGAGTTCGTGCACCTTGCCCATTTCAAGAAGGAGATCGTAGCATGCACGGATGTGTCTAAACTGCAGTGACATACTCGTTTATTTTTTTTTCAGCTGAATTTGATCATAAATTCTTTGTCCGTCTATTTAAAGAGAGATAATAAAACAGCAGCGGTGTCTTTGCTCCCCCAAAGTTCTTTAAAAACAAAGAAGACATAAGTTTCAAAATTCTTGTTCTGTTTTCCCTCGATAGCCAGCCTTTCGGTGGCTTTCACTGACTTATTAGTCAAACTATGGACAGTTTACGAAATATTCTTCTTATATATCTATGCATGTATGAACTTGATAGTTCCTACCAGTCGGAAGACTATAACGCTGACATAGTTTTGAGTGGTGGATGAGCTACAGTGGACAAAGAGTCAGGTTTTTATTAAGTTTTCATAAACTATCGGAACATTCGGTCGTGATGGCCCATTTGTTTTATATGTGCATTCTCTTTATCTACCCCTTCCTTTATTTCTGTCTCTAAAACCTCTGTCTCACTCTCTTTCATTCTTTTTCCCACTTTCTCTCTCCCTCTTTCTCACTCTCTTTTTCATTCTTTGTCTCTAACCCTCAATCTCTCTCATATCACACGCACACATACACACACAACACACACACACACTTACACGCGGGTTTATTCCAAAATCAACTTCTGACTGACTGATAGAAAAAAAATCAAAACTATAGAAGAAAAAACTGTATTACACACAAAACTTACATACAGAGCTACATTACTTTTCCATGCAGTCGCCACCCAAATTCAGGCGCTCGCATAACGTGGCACCAGTTTTTCAGTCCCTAGTCAAAGAGAGTTAAGAGAAGCCAGTTCAATGGGCATAACATCCCTTGATGGGATTGAAAAAACTCGCCGAAGACGGGAAATATTGGCGAACTACCATGCAGGCCCTGTGTGACTTTTAGCGGCACGGGATGGGAACAGCACCACCAGGGTCATCCAGCCAGTTGTTATACTTCATGGATGAAGTTCTCATTAGTTTCGAAATACAAGGTCACCTATTACACCTTAATCTTGCCGAAGAGATGGTAATCGCTTCATCAGAATGATCTGAAATTGTAAAACGACGTTTTTTCACTCTCGACTTTGTCCGCTTTTTGAACTAGTTCATCAATCACAATTGAGTATCGTCCTTATGCCACTTCGTCATTTACATCTGCGCTCCTATCCCTGAATTTTCTCCACCAATCACTCACAGAAATGTCAGTCGTAACTTTTTAATCTTAAACATGACATGAATCTCCCCAGCTCTGTTTGTATCTGCTTGCAGAAAATGAATCACGCCACGGATTTCACAGCTCGCGAAAGTTGTGATTTCAGGGTCCATTTTGACTCGGTCGCTGATCGTGCACCACTGAACAAAGTGAACTGTGGGCTGGCTTTAGCAAGATAACACTCTACTGGAATAGTTTTTCATCATCATCATCATCATCATCGTCATCGCCTTTCATCTCCTTGGGAGCATAGGCCACGGATTAAGGCTTTCCAGTCGTCCTCGGATTTATTCTCGGGTTCTTTCCATGTGTATCCCTTGTCTCTGAGCACTGTTATAATTTTCCCTCTCCAGGTTGTTTCAGTACATCCTTGATTTCGTTTTCCTTGAGCATTCCATGTCAATGACTGTCTTGCTATGCTGGTGCTAGGTTTCCTCACTGTAGGCCGATCAACCTCTATTTTCTAGACATGATTTGTAAGTTCATAGGCTCTTGCTCTGTGCTTTCCCAGACCTTCTCGTTCCTGATCTTCTCCTGCCATTTAATGTTTAAAATCCTCCTCAAGCAGTAGTGGGCGAATGTTTGTATCTTCTGTTGTGTTGCCTTAGTCATAACTCATGTCTCTGAACTAAATTGTAGGTCAGTCTTTACGTCTGTTTTGAAGGGCCTAAGTTTGGTTACTGTTTTGATGTTCTCTTCACAACCATATTTTGTTGAGTTGGATAAATGCTGTTCTAGCCATGGTTAATATAGCTTTAGCATCCTTTTCCGTCCCGTCGACAAATCCGGGAATAATTTTGGGTATAAGTATGCATGACCAAATATATAAATGTACACAGTACCACTTCCGTAATGCAGTGACAACAAAGTGTTATAAATTTTTAAAGCAAATGTAGGAGGAGATTTAATTAACGAGCAGACAGTTGTAACGTTTCGGTCTACACCTTAATCATACAAAAACATACAGGACAAAGAAGGAGGAAAAGAAGATAAAGTATAAATTAATATGGATGATACGTATACAACAGATAAGAATCTCCACAATCATATTCCCTTTGTACTGAGTTCTCTCTCTCTCTCTCGCTCTCTTCACCTGTAACTTCTTTTCCAGAACTCTCACTGTACTAGATTATAAATCCTATGCCCAGTCACATTCATCTATTCTACCTACCAACCTTTCTTGACTGGATTATCACTGTATCTCTCTCTTTCTCTCTGCTTCCCAACATCACCATTACTGCCAACCTATCACACTTCACAAGTCTTCATTGAAACATTCACTATACTCTTCCACGCATACTCTCGGACGCAGCTTCTTGCAAGTCATAACTAAGAGTTCCCCATTTCTTTCCTACTATTTTATTGCCACACTTTTACTGGTTACTGCAGAAAATTCGCCTTGTCGCTAAGACAATGGGTTTATTTTTTACTAACCAAATTGATATTGATTTTGGAATTGCCCGTATAATGCCATGTTAAACAACAGCCATATTAAACAAGTATTCACACGATTCAGATACCAGTATGTTACGAAGCTGAAAGAAAAGTACCCAGAATGGCTGTTTGATGACCCATATTCCACCGACTTCTGCCAGAAGCTGTTGGAAAAGGACCCGAAACAGAGGATTGGTTACGTGAACGAATCTGAAGAAATTAAGGTAATATTTAACTCAAGTCGTGAAGAGAGTTTTGGAGATGACACTTCACATTAACTACGGTCTGCTCTTGCTAGTTTTAATGTTCTTTGAATCTCTGAATGTGTATTGTGCAGCTTTACATAAATCATCATCATAATTTCGTGCCGTCTTCAAATTGAAGGTTCCATGCAATTAATCTCCACTCTGCTCTGTTTCTTGTCTTTGTAGTGTACTCTGCCAAGCTTGTCCCTGTCCATCTCTTGATGTTCCCCACCAATCTATGCCGCTGTTGTTTTCTTGCTCTCTTGTCTTTGATTTTGCCCGTTTGAACAGTCTTCATTATAGTACTATACCCATTGACGTGTCTGAAGTATCTTAGTTCTCTTGTTTTTATGATTTTCAAGATTCCACTTTTCACTTCTAACTGGGTTAGCATTTCTTTGTATTCTTTTATGTCCAAAAGATAAGCCCTATTCTTCTATATATCCACATTTCAAGCGCCTCAGTTCTCTTCTCTGTTGTCTTAATGAAGATCCTGGCTTCTACATCATAAGAGAGTATAATATGTACCACTCTACTTTACGCAATCTCAATTGCTGTGATATTTATTTTGATGTAAGAATCTTCCTCAATCTGTTGAAAGTGTTTTATTTTGTTTTGTTTTGTTTTTTTTAATTCCTATTCTTTAATTTCCACTTCACGCTCGTCACTTCTTAGTTAAACCCCATGACCGTGATGAACGATAATTTTTTTCTTACAAAGTGTTCTCATGTCGTCAGCGCTTTCGGTAATCTAAGAGCTAATATACTCACCCATTTCAACAATGGTCTTCTAAAATTATATGAATTAATCATTTAGAAACTGTAGTAACGACTGTATCTTCACCCTTTTAATTATTTAATAGCTGTTTCTTGTTGTTCTCACACTCATCCCTACTTTTCTTGTTGTTCTCACACTCATCCTTACTTTTCTTGTTGTTCTCACACTCATCCCTACTTTTCTTGTTGTTCTCAGACTCATCCCTACTTTTCTGGGCTAAACTGGGACGGCGAGGAGAATATCGAGAGCGTTCTCGAGCAAGACATTAAGGTTGTCTCCAAACAATATCTCCCAGTTTCCAAGAAGATACTTCAAATACTGGGTGTTCAGAACCATCCTCTACTAGGTGTGGGCGAGAGTGGCCGAGAGAGCGATATATCTCTAGCTTCAGCAATGACGAGGGGTCTACAGTCTCGGAGCATAGCACGGACAATCACGCAGTTTCTACAGCTCTCTTCTCAGCAACCAGAAAAGTTTACGTCTCCGATAAGTTTAACTGTCACTGAGACTTCAGTCTGATTTGAAAATGTTGTTATTTATGTTACAATAAGGTATTTAATAAGTTTCCACTTGGTATGTTTTAGCGATGTTGTGTTCATATAGAACTTTTTCCCCAATATTCTTATCGTTATAAAGATAATTTAATTCATCACAACGTGATACTTTTTTAAAAGTGAATTTTTTTTCTTTGGCAATGGCAAAAGTCGACATATCTGTAGTTCTTCTAGTTCTACACTGAAAATAACTGATTTTAGTCATGACTTCAAAACATTACCAGTAAATTTTGTGTAAGCTTAATGCATGTTACAGTCATGTTTAAGCAAGGAACAATTTACAATCCTATGTGATATGTTAATAATCCTATGTAAGACTGAAACTTAATACAGTCCTATGTAACCCTGGAACTTAATATAGTCCTATGTAAGCATGGAACTTAATACAGTCCTATGTAAGCCTGGAACTTAATAAGTCCTATGTAAGCCTGGAACTAATTACAGCCCTGTGTAAGCGGAACAGACCTTTCGGTTGGGTCTAAACAGCAAAAATACTGAACTATGTTATTTGTGTGCGTATTTTTTAATTGCCAATTGTTCTAATATGTAATTAATAATTCATTTGACGTTTAACAGAACGTAGACGAATTGTGAGAGTTTCTCTGAACCTCTATGCCGCCGCCTTGTCATCAAGGCGATCCAGACTATTTTCTCACTGAACTAAGGGCTTATTTGACAAGTAAAGATAAATGTAGAGCTATTGCTTCTGCCGACAGACTTTCGTATGGATCTTTTGCGTCGACGCATATCGTAAAGTGGGAGTTGGGCATAAGGCCAGCAACCTTATCATGAGACTCATCTAGAGGCAACTCTAGATGTAGAAAAAAATCAACCGTTAGGGAAACTCTCATCAAATTCAATAGATCATCGAGGATATCAACTCAGAGTAGCCAAAAGAACACATTCATCGATCCTAAATATGTGATAAAGATCGGATTTTGGAATGTAAGAACAATGGCCGCACCATCGAAAACTGCTGAGGTAATATAAGAAATGGATAAATATCACCTAGACGTCCTGGGCATCAGTGAAATGCGATGGCCAGAAGCAGGGAAAAGATCGGCCGAAAACCATAAGTTAATCATACATTCAGGCAGAGACGATGGGAAATATCACGAAGGAGTAGGTATAATTACGTCAGCTGCGGCAGCAAAGAGCCTTACAGAATGGGAACCAGTGAACAGTCGTATATTAAGAGCACGATTCCAAATAAGACACGGAAGAATGACAATCATACAATGCTATGCACCCACGAATGATGCAGATGAGGAAATAAAAGACACTTTCTATCACCAACTACAACTACTCATTAACACAGTACCTAAACAAGACACCTTAGTTGTTATGGGAGATTTTAACGCCAAGGTAGGAAAAGATAACACCGACATCGAAAAGGTTATGGGGAAAGAAGGGGTTGATACGGTAAATCAGAATGGAGAAAGATTAATTGAATTATGTCTAACAGAAGGTATGGTCATTGCAGGAACAGTATTTCCACACAAAGAGATACATAAAACATCTTGGATATCTCCAGACGATAGAACCAGAAATCAGATAGATCATTTTTGTATTAGAAAGCAATTCAGAACATCTCTGATAGATGTAAGAGCATATAGAGATGCAGATATCAACAGTGATCACAATCTATGTATAGGGAAAATAAGACTAACTGAAAAGCCAACACAAGAAAGCAATACTCAGGAAGATAAACAGTCAAAGTCTACAGGGTGAAAATACTAAGAATAATTTTAATCTGGAACTTACCAAACAGTTCGCTGCATTCATTGGGGTAGAGGAGACAGATATAGATGACTAATGGCATTCTTACATCACAGCTATAATTACAGCAGCTAAAACAAGTGCTGTACTGGAAACAAGAAATAGAAAAGCATGGATATCAGATAACACATGGAAATCCATACATGAAAGACTATCAGCCAAATTAGCCATGTTGAATGTAAAAACAGATCTTGAAAGAGATTTGGCAAAAGCAACATAAAAAGAACTAGACAATAAAGTCAAAAGTTCAGCTAGAAGGGATGAAAGAGAATACATGGACAATATGGCGAAAGAAACAGAGAAGGCAGAAACAGGAGACAGCAAAACTCTATATAACATACAAAAGAGGCTAACAGATACTATTGCATCCAATGAAAGACCAATTCTTAGCAAAACTGGCACACTGTTAACATCAACTAAAGACCAAAAGCAAAAATGGGCCGAATACTTCCAAGAATTACTTAATTGACCACATCCAAAAGAACTGATAGACTATGGAACTGATTTACCATTCCCATAACTAAATGCAAACCTAGATGAAATTACATTGCATGAAACTGAAACAGCAGTAAATCTAATGGCTAACAACAAGCTGCAGGTGAAGATGAAATAACAACCGAAATGTTAAAAGCTATTAATATAGACAACATGAAACAACTACAGAGAATGTTTAATAAAGTTTGGAAAGAAGAAAAAGTCCATTCTAGTTGGAAAAAAAAGAATCATTGTTAAAATACCGAAAAAAGGCAACCTTAGCGATTGCAACAATTGGAGAGGAGTAACCTTACTATCAGTTGTGTCAAAAGTATTTTGCAAAGTTATTCTGAATAGAATTCAAGATATAGTGGATGCTGCAATGAGAGAAAGAACAGGCAGGATTTCGAAAAGGGAGAAGCTATCTCGACCAGATCTTTACTCTAAAAATAATACTTGAAGAACATATTGAAAAGCAAAGACCGTTAATCCTGAACTTCATAGACTTTAAAAAGGCATTTGATAGCATACACAAAGAATTATTATGGAGGAATTTAAGAATATATGGAATATCATCTAAGAATGTCAACATCATTAGTGACCTCTACAGTGGAAATGCTTGTGCAGACAATACAGACGAAGGAATGAGTGAATGGTTCCAGATTGAAACAGGCATGAAACAAGGATATATATTATCTCCCTTGCTTTATGGAATTGCCATAGACTTCATAATGAAAAAATGTTGCAAAGGTAAAACGGGCATCGACTGGATACGTGAGACCCAACTGGAAGATCTTGATTGTGCAGATGACATAACTCTTATCAGCGACAGTATGAAATCAATGCAAGTAAAAACAGATACCCTGTCTTCAATGGCTAGTAAAACAGGACTTGAAATTAACAAGGATAAAACAAAAATAATAAAGGTTTTCATTAACGACGAAGGACAAATATACATAGAAGGAACAGCTGTTGAAGAAGTAAACCGTTTTACATATCTCGGCAGCTATATAGACCACCATGGTGACACCAGAAAAGAAGTTAGAAGTGGAATTGGCAAAACAGCATTGACCTTCAAGAATCTTGAGAACATATGGCATTCAAGATAAGATATTCAATTCAAATGGATATTAATCCACCCTCATTTATGCATGTGAAAGCTGGAAAACAACGGAAGACTCTTTCGTAAACAAATGCCTAAGGAAAATACTCGGTATAAAGTGGAATGAATTCAAGAACAACGCAGAGATCAGACAGATGAGCAAACAACAACCTGTCTCATGGGTGATCAGAAAAAGAAGATGGACATATGTCGGTCATGTGGTGAGAAGAAACAATCAGAGAATCCCCAAACAAGCTATTATACCAGTATGCTCTTGGCTAGGGGTTATAACCAAGATTGGTATTTAGGAAATAATTAATAGAGTGAGTACCCTTGTTAAAAGGTAGGTTGATTGAGACCATTGAGCGGGGGTCTTGGGAAAAGCGTGCAGCATGGAAAAAACTGAGTGGGTAGGGATAGTATAATTACCACTCACGATTAGTCTAGGAGGAGCCTTACTTGATTGTTGTAACAGGAGCCTTACTTGTTTGTTGTAGCAAGAGCCTTACTTGTTTGTGTTGTAGGAAGAACCTTAGTAGTTTTGATGTAAATGGAATCTCGTTTAGGAAGAATTTCTAACAGTGGCAATTTGTTGGTAGTAGTTGGAGGATTTAGTTTTTCTTGTGATGGCTGAGGTTTGGGTGGAACGTTGTAAGTATGGTTTTATGTGTATAAGGACATTGTAAGGTTTTCGCCCATATGGCGTAGAGTTCTCTCACGCCGGGCATTGTCATTGTAATTTCTGTCCAGCCTGATGGCTACGTTTCCATCCTCATTTATTTTCTTAACTATCGTCTGTCAAATTAAGATGTAGATGTCTATGTATCATCCAATTTAATTTACGAGAGCACATTTTTTAAATAGATATACATTATTCCATTATTTCCCACAATCTTTGTATGTAAATGTTATTCTGTAATAAGTGAATACTTACCTTTTCGACGGAATATGTGTTTCTTGTGTGATATTCTTTTGTTTTCGCTTCAGTAACGTCCTTGGAATAATTAATGTGCGAGGCGTTATTTAGCTCACACAGTTTTGAAGTGGGGTCAAAGTTGAACGACTGGCATTGCGAGTACTTCAGACACTCTAAAGCACATTGGTTGTCATTTTTGCCCCAGAAAGTCTGTTGAATATTCAGAAACATTTTATACAATTTATCCGTGTCACTGTTTCAGGATCAAAATAACTGGTAAACGATCGTTAATTCTTACATTTGTTTTGGCTAGACATTTTACTTTCCCATGGCAACATATGCCTGTGAGACCTGGACACTTAACAAAACAGCTGAGAACACATAAATGCCTTTGAATGTAAATGCTACAGAAGAGCTATTCAAATACCATAGACACAAAAAAAAACCCAAATATATCCATACTACAAGAACTTAATATTGAAGAAGGGTGGCTAGTAAATATTTTGGACACGTTAAACGTCATAATAATCTAGAGAAAACTGTCTTGGAAGGGTGCATAATGGGAAAAAGAAAGAGAGGAAGACCAAGGCGAAGATGGCTGCAAGACATCGCTGATGATCTGCAAATGGATGCATCAGCAGCAGGCCATCTTGCTCACAACCGAAAGGCCTACAGGAGAGCTGCTAGGGAGGTAAAGTTCCCCAAGGGACATGCGAATGAATAAATGAGTGAATGAGTGAGTCATTTTACTGCTGTTTAACGGAAGCGAAAATGCTCTCCAAAATTATTTTCTGTGTTGAATATAATGAAAATAAAGTTTTGCCACATATATTTAACTCTAAATGTGTGACTTTCTGTATGAAATGTAGTGGAGTTTTCGTTTATTTGTTTGTTGCTGTGTAATTTTCCCTATAAACAATTTCGCTTTTATCATCTTCAAAAAGTTGCACAGTTTTCTTTAGCTTAAAAAAAGGTTATTTTTGTACAATTTCGCTTTAGCTTCACAAAGTTGTAGTTGTACAATTCCTCTTTAAATTCAATAAGTTATTGTTGTACAATTTCTCTTTAACTTCAAAAGGTTATTGTTGTACAATTTTTCTTTAACTTAAAAAAGGTTATTGTTATACAATTTCTCTTTAACTTCAAACTTGAGCGATAGTCTTGAACCACAACTTTGCACTGTGCAGAGAGTAGGTTGCAGTTCATTCATTCATTCATTCATTCATTCATTCATTCATCTGCATGTCCCTTGTCGATCTTTGCCTCCCTAACAGCACTCCTGTAGGCCTCTCGGTTGTGAGCAAGATGGCTTGTTGGTTCTCAGCTATCAGTACTGTGTCGTCAGCGTACCAAAGGTTGTTAATATTGTATCCTCCTACTTTATACCTGGTTCTCCAATGATTGTTCTTAGAATATTCTGGCTGTACAGATGAAAAAGGTCTGTCGTACTCCCCGTTTTATTTGTTGATATTTTCCAGTTTTATTTTCAATTGAATCGTTGCTTCCTGCTGCCAGTATAGATGTTTTACAATCATCAGCTCTTTGCCGTCTGTGTATATGTTTTCAAGCATTTTAATAATTTCATCATGTTTCACCTTGTCGAGTGCCTTGGTGTAATCAATGAAGCATAAGTAGAGATCTTTCTGTAATTCTATAGCTCTTTCTGAAAGTGTTCGTAAAGCATAAATGGCATTGTGTTCCCTTTCCTTCAACAAATCCGAACCGTTCATCTGCTATTTCTATTTTTTATCTTTTTCCTTGTTCTTCTCATAATATTTCTCAGAAGTAGCTTTGTTATGTGACATGAAAGGCTGATAGTCTGTTCGTCATCATATTCCTTTGCACCTGGTTTCGTTGGTAGTGCTATAAACGTGGATTTAAGCAGGTCACTGGACATATAACCACTGTTGTACATGTCATTCAGTAATTTAGTTATTATTTTTATTCCTTTCTCCTCTAGCTCCTCTATTTCTTCTATTGTTATATTATCAGGCCCAGTCGCTTTTCCTTTCTTCATGTGTTTGATGGCATCTATAATTTCATATTCAAGTATTGGTGGTCCATCACAGTTTTCAGTATCTGTTGTTAATTCTGGTCTTTCTCCTCCATATAGTTCACCGATGTACTCTGTCCACCTGTTCACAATATCTTCTTTTCTCATTAACATTTTACCTTATTTTGATTTCAGGCATCCTGTGGTATATTTTGTCTTCCTGTTTGTGAGTTCACTAATTCGTTTGTGCATGTTTCTGCAGTCTTTATTGTGGAGTCCTCTTTCTGCACTGTTCATTTAACTGTACTTCCTTTGCTTCTCTGCATTTGCTTCCTATTTATTTATTTATCTTGCTATATTTTTCTTGGTTATTTTTACTTCTCTTGTCCATCAGTCCCAAGATGTCGTCTGTCATCCATTTATTCTTGGGGGCTTCTGTTTTCAATGGTATTATCTCCTTAACAGTTTGGTGGATAGAATCTCTTAACATTGCTCATTGTTCATCTATACTATTTGTCTTTGCTATTGCGTTGAGCTGTTTGGTATAATAACTCTGTATTGTTCTCGCAGTTCTTGTTCTTTTTTAAGTAGTTCTGCATTCAGTTTGATGTTTCTCACTTTTCTGCATGCTTTCGTTAGCTTTATTCTAAGTTTTCCACACAGTGGGTCGTGGTCACTATTGCAGTCAGCTCCTGGAATGGTTTTTCTTGTCAGTAATGTACTCCGGAATAGTTTGTTGATTAATATGTAGTCTATCTGGTTAAACATTTTTTTGTCTGGGCTGCACCAGGTTGCCAGTCTTCGAGGATGTTACTTAAATGCTATGTATTTTAGCCCATTCAGTTAATTTACTACCTCTATCATTCCTCTCCCCCAATCCGTAATAACCAAAAATGTCAGAAGTTCTTCCTTTATCAACTTTGGCATTAAATTCCCCCATCACTATAGCGACTTCATGTGACTTTGTGTGTTTCAGGGCTGTGTTATTACAAAATAGCCGTACATCTTCTTCAGAACTATCAGCTGTTGGAGCGTACACGTGTACAGTATTTATGTTTATTGGTCGTCCTTTCAGTTGGGCTAGTAGGACTCGGTCCGAGATGTTCAAATATCCCACAACTGTCCTTGCTGTTTGCTTATCAGATATTATACCTAGTCCTCGCTCATGTTTCTCACCGCCTGAATATATTATTGTATATTTATCAGAGTTTATCTTCCCTGCACCTGTCCATCTAACTTCACTCATTCCTAGTATGTTGATCTTCATCCTTTTCATTTCCCTTTTTCTACATTTTCTAATTGTATCTCCCCTTGCATATTAGATTGGTAAACATGCATGCAAGCAGACAAGCGAAATTTGTAGGACATTTTTTGAGAAGAGGAAAATTGGAACACACTGTGGCAACTGGAAAAATTGAGGGAAGAAGAGACAGAGGAAGAGAGAGAGAGAGAAGTTACTGGATGGGCTGTCATTATGGCTAGGAAGAAAGTCACTGGCGGATCTCATAATCAAGTCTAAAGACAGGGAATTGTGGAGAGAAATGATCGCCTACGCCACTCGGCAAGGCACTTGATTGATTGAAACATTCATGATTTTATATATGCTATTCATGGATGTGCGGTGCATATGCAACATTGATTATATTAATGTATGTCATGGGCAGCTATGTTTGCGTAGTTTAAAGTGCTATTGCACAAATATTCGTATGGAGGCCACTTATATGGGGTCTCGAGACTTTCAGGACGTTATGTCCATAGAGTTCATAATATTAATATTGCAGACCTGTGAAGATTCAGTATCATATGTTATTATGCTTGAATTATCTTCCATTTTATTGATTTGTTCATCCATTGCTCTTCCATTATCGATTAATAATGTCTTGATGTCATGTTGATTGGTCAAAGCCAGTCTGTATGTTGTGGCTGTGGTTAATTGTGAGATTACATTTGGTGTATTATTGATTTCAGACAGTGCGTGCCATGTGTATTGTTGTATTGAATGTCACATGCTTGAGCAGAATTATTCAGTTTTCATACAATTGGTCACCGATGGGGTACCCGAGTTGGTGGTGTAAGGGGGAGATATAATATGTCCTCTAGTACTGACATGTTCTATAGTATTGTTGTACATAACAGGGGATTGTTGCTCGGTGAATTATTTTCATAAAATATTCCTCCAAGTTATTGATAACATGTAAACTTCCACAAACAAGTTTTTACATTGGTGACACTGACGTATATTTGTAATGATCTCACAGTTGAATGGCCTTACGCCTGAAGTCATATCACTTGAGTGCTAACCAGGAAGATAATAGCTGAATTCTCAACGGACTATTTTAATCACACACAATCACAGAAGGACTGCCCCTCGCTTGTTCTGCTTAAACAAACATCACTGAGTGCAAACTAATTTCAAATACACGGGCAGCTCCTGGAACTTACCAGTATTTTGTGGCCATTCAAGCTTCTGTTAGAGGATGTGTACAGTTCTACTTGCTTTGTCCACAAAAAAGCACTGCCCTTCAGTTCGATGTGGTTAGTTTGATTGTAACTGTTAACCATAACGTCGGACGAGTGACTGGATCCAGAGAGTTCTCCAGAGCTGACAACATTAATTAACCACGTAAAAATTAACATTTAGTAACAATTTAGTTCTTCAATATTGTGTTGTTGCTTCATATTTGTCGAAACTTCAAAACGTTAAAATTTACCTTGAAATCGTGTCCTAATAAATATTTCAGAATTTTTCAAAATGATAAATGAGAGAGAGAGAGAGAGAGGAGACACAGAGAGAGAGAGAGAGAGAAAGAGAGAGAGGGAGGAGAGACAGAGAGAGAGAGAGAGATACAGAGAGAGTGAAAGAGAAAGGCGTAACATCTTTGAGATAAATTCGTGAAATACTATTACTCGCATGCGCTGTCGGATATGGTATTTCATGATGATGGTGATGATTAGAAGAAAGATAATTATTTACATTAAAAAATGCTGCAGTCTGGACTAGTCCATAAAATGCTTCAATCTCCACCATGAAAGAAAGATATCAACTCAGTCGCACCAACTCTGTAGCAGTGGCGAGAAACCGTGACAGAATGACGGCGGCGACAGGGACAAAGCCCATTAACTTCAATAGTCTGAGAAGCCGTGTCAGTATCGATTTAGCCATTCTTGTTTTCGTTCATTATTTTCAGAAACCGTATTTATTCTAATATAATTAAAATGGGGGAGAAACAGAGAAACTGAAAATTGCTGATGAAGAGGTGTGGTTATAAAATAAATGATACTCAGAGCGCTGTGCTTGCTAATGAAAACTGAGAACATAAAAGAATCAATCAGTCTTTTGTTTCTGTAACTGAACTCAGCATTAGACCATTTAGATGAGGGGTTCTGTGCTGCTTAATCATTACAGATACCAAAATAGTTTTAAAAGTATTTGCCCCCACAACCCTTTTACCATCATTACCAGTCCTGTTAGGTACCAGCGTGACATAAAAAATGTCAGTAGCTTGGCTCTGCGTTACATACCAATGGCTAAAAACATAAAACATAACAGATGAAAAACAATTCTAGCACATCAGTGGCTAGAAACATAACAGCTGTAAGACAGTTCTAACACATCAATGGCTAGAAACATAACAGCTGTAAGACAATTCTAACACATCAATGGCTAGAAACATAACAGCTGTAAGACAATTCTAACACATCAATGGCTAGAAACATAACAGCTGTAAGGCAATTCTAACACATCAATGGCTAGAAACATAACAACTGTAAGACAATTCTAACACATCAATGGCTAGAAACATAACAGCTGTAAGACAATTCTAACACATCAATGGCTAGAAACATAACAGCTGTAAGACAGTTCTAACACATCAATGGCTAGAAACATAACAGCTGTAAGGCAATTCTAACACATCAATGGCTAGAAACATAACAACTGTAAGACAATTCTAACACATCAATGGCTAGAAACATAACAGCTGTAAGACAGTTCTAACACATCAATGGCTAGAAACATAACAGCTGTAAGGCAATTCTAACACATCAATGGCTAGAAACATAACAACTGTAAGACAATTCTAACACATCAATGGCTAGAAACATAACAGCTGTAAGACAATTCTAACACATCAATGGCTAGAAACATAACAGCTGTAAGACAATTCTAACGTAACATTTTGAAAAGAAAGAAAGAAATAAAGAATCCTATAATCTCATCATTTGGTTCACGTATCTCTAAATGTTATGGAACAACTGTTAAGAATCTTTGACGTACTGACTCATCCATTCTTTCTTTTGTACCTTCAGTTCACACAGATTACATTGTAGTTTTCCAGATATTAAAAGACTGTAGAGGTCCTACCTGCTCTCATCCACGTCAGCAAGTTGGTTTGTGAAAGAAGCCGGATAGTGTAAGACGATGACCCACACAATCATCAGTCTAAATGCCATCTTGTAGCCGCAATTCGGTAGGTTCGTGCTTGTCTGCTAGACCTTGCAATGCAAAAACTGCTACATTATCGTTTTTATAGTTTATTTAATACATTAGATCTTGTTATCATCAGTCACCCAGCTGTAGAAATGGGTACCTGACTTCTTCTGGAGTTGGGGAAGGAAAGGCGGCCAGGCGTGATACTGACCGTATCACCCTCTAGTGTGCTAACAAGTCACGTAAAATATGGGCACTAACACCATATCCCTATGTGCCTCTAAGCCATGACAGGATTACCTTTACTTTTTACTATCACTATTAAAAGCAAAAAAATATATATATCCCTTATATTTTGGCTACAAATTACATACGCTGCTACACAAACTGTACCAAATCTGCTTGATCTTATCCCTTGACATGTCTCTATCATTAAAGTTTATCAGTTTCATGTGGAAGCACAAGAGTTCAAATTACTCCCTTATTCCCATCCTGTACTCCACAATTTGTCCGTATCATAATTCAATTTGAATTCAAGTCTTCTTCGTTTGCTAAGACATAGACGTCAATCTCACAGATCCCACAGTTTGTTTCTTGTTCTCCGTAAAGTTTCTTCTGTAGAGAATTTAAGTCTGATCAGTTCATTGCACCATATACTGAAAACTGTGATGGACCACCAATACTTGAAGGTGAAATTATAGATGCCATCAAACACATGAAGAAAGGAAAAGCGACTGGGCTTGATAATATAACAATAGAAGAAATAAAGGCGCTAGAGGAGATGGCAATTAAAATAATAACTAAGTTACTGAATGACATTTACAACAGTGGTTATATGCCCAGTGACCTGCTTAAATCCACGTTTATAGCACTACCAACGAAACCAGATGCAAAGGAATATGGTGATCACAGGATTATCAGCCTCTCAAGTCACATAACGAGGCTACTTCTGAGAATCATTATGAGAAGAACAAGGAAAAAGATAAAAATAGAAATAACAGATGAACAGTTCGGATTTGTTGAAGGAAAGGGAACACACAATGCCATTTATGCTTTACAAACACTTTCAGAAAGAGCTATAGAATTACAGAAAGATCTCTACTTATGCTTCATTGATTACACCAAGGCACTCGACAAGGTGAAACATGATGAAATTATTAAAATGCTTGAAGACATCAATATAGACTGCAAAGACCTGAGATTGTAAAACATCTATACTGGCAGCAGGAAGCAGCGAATCAAGTTGAAAATGAAACTGGAAAATATCAACCAATAAAACGGGGAGTGCGAAAGGGGTGTGTGCTATCTCCAGACCTTTTTTCTCTGTGCAGCGAGAATATTCTAAGAACGATCATCACAGAACCAGGCATAAAAATTGGAGGATACAATATTAACAACCTTCGGTATGCTGACGACACAGTACTGATAGCTGAGAACCAACAAGACCTGCAACTTCTCTTGGATAAACAAAGAAAGTGAACAGAAAGGCATTTCTTTGAACATCAAAAAGACAGAGACCATCGTTATATTTAAGGAACAGAATCCACCAAAATGCAGTATGAAGTTAAATGGAACTATTTTCTAAAGCAAGTGCAGAAATTTAAATACCTTTGGAGCAGTAATAACTTCAGATATGAAATGCAAAACAGAAATTAAGAACAGAATAGGCCAAACAAAGATTGCACTTCAGAGAGTGAGAAACATATTAGCTGACACATCCTTATCATTGAATGTTAGAAAACGGGTCCTAAAATGCTATATTGAACCTATCTTAATATATGTAAGTGAATCATGGACAACAGGCGAGAAGCAGCAGAAATGTGGTTTATTAGAAGAATGTTGCGAATTCCCTTATCAGCAAAAATAACTAACGGAGAATGAGAAGAGTTGGAGATAGAAAAAAATCTTGTCAAAAAAAAAAAAAAAATAAGAGAGAGAGAGAGAGAGAGAGAGAGAGAGAGAGAGAGAGAGAGACAATGTACTTTCATAGGAGATGCAATGAGAAGAGGGGGAATTGAAAATATTATAACAACAGGAAAAATAGAAGGAAGAAGAGCAGAGGGAAGACCAAAAGAAATGATACTGGACAGTCTGACGAGATGGTGTGAGAGGAGATCGCCAACTAAGCTAAAACGTGCAAGAAGGATCGTGTACTCTGGAGAAGCATAATAGCCAACGCCAGTCGGCACGGAATCTGATGATGATGAATGCAAGAATGGGTCGTGTACAAGTGTGGAAGGGGGAAGCCGTGGAAAGAGGAGTGGCGATAAAGTGGTAATCTAGCCAGAAGAAGGTGAAATAGGTGGTTATAGTTGGGGTAAAGGAGTTGTGTGTGAGGAGCTGGCTTGTCCAAAGAATATGCTATGCTGTCTTTATCTCTTTTCTGCAGTCACATACGTCTGTTTCAGCTTGTGGTACACATAATATTTCGTCCTGCAGTGTCTTGTTCTCAGTCAGAAGATTATAACTTGGTGGTTGTTTCCCGAGAATCTGTAATATTCGTCTTCTATTTTTGCATTTGGGTGCTGTTTTAGCCATTTTGATTTTATATAAAACTTTTAGTCTGTTTAAAAAAAAAACTTCTTTATAACTTGAACTACTGTCAGTCTATTCTATTCTTCCTGCTTCTTTTGCCAGTCCGTTTGCTTCATCTTTTCCCTCCATGGATGTTACCGTCGACAAATATCCACTGGATATTTTCTGGGGAACGAAAACGATCACCTTTCCCAAAACTATCCTCACTCTCCATACGGGATTCACATGCGAGTCCAGTAATATGATATGTGGCACTGTATGCAAAAGATGCAGGTTAACTTATATTGGTGAAACTGGCCTCGGATTAGGTGACTGCATGCAGAAACATCTGTATGATATCACCCAGCATGCTTCGAAATCAGTCCATAATTATTTCAGTTGCCTCAACTACAGAAGCAAATCTGACTTTCTGGTACCAGCCATCAAACAATGTCACGCTGATGACAGAAGCCGCCTAGCGTTTGAGAACCGCTACATTCAGGAATATGGGAAACTAGAACCATTTGGTTTCGACTCGTAGTTCAGCTACACCTAACATTCGCCTCTTCCACAATCATATTCCCTCCGCAGTAAGTTCCACTCCTTTCTCACTTGTAACACACAGTTCAAAAACTCCTCACACACAACCCCTCTATCCCAACTATAAGCACTTATTCCACATTCTCCCGGCTAGATTACCATTGTATCATCTCTCTCCTTTCCACGCCCCCCCCCCCACTTATGACAAACCTATCACACATCACAAGTCTCCATTTAAACATTCTCTACACTCCACCATGCGCACTTCTCAACACAGCCTTTTACAAGTCACAGCTAAATGCTCCATTCATTTTATTTATTCTTTTTTTCCATTCTTGTTTTTTTTTTTACATAGCATTCATGTGAATTTACATTTTATCTCTCTCTCAGTTTCTTCGTTGTGTGTGTTTTTGTTTGATTAAGGTTGACACCGAAACGTCACAATTGTGTACTCGTGAAGTAATAAAGCTATTCCTACTTTTTACCTAGTTTATACATTTTGTTATCCACTGGATGACTGGTGTTTTTTTGTGCAAATTCCGTGCTCACCTGTCTTAAAACCCTGCCAAATTGTCCAAGTCTGTATTCTTTTAGTGCTTTAGTGGCTATATAGCCGTGACTTGGCTATGAAAAGACAAGGCACTATCCTTCAATAACTTTTTGATCACAATTTTCCTGTGCTTTATTTCTTGTTTTCTATAGATAAAACCTGTAACTTCACACAGACTATCACTGAAAACCTTATTTTCTTATCTCTGCCATTTGTTTCGCCACGATTAGGCCCTGCTTTTTTTTTCTTCTCATTATGAAGTTTCTTACTGCTCATAATAAATAAAAAGAGCTTCTCTTACAAGATTTATGTTAATTACAAAATTACTTACTTTCAAGTTCCTAAAATGCTTTCAATGTCTGTTTCTGCTAGCAAAGACCGTTGATATTTCTCGTTTCTGAACTCGTGATTGTTACTTCAGTTTTTGCAGTGCCGAAAGTTTATACTGTGTCTTTTTCAAGACGAGTATTATCGATTCACAACACGAATTCTGCCAATGAGTCGGTCTTCTAATAAATATTTACTTAACTTGCTGGTCTGGGTTTTCATTAGTTCTGTCATGAGAAATCTTACAGAGATGCTTGAAGATCGCGGACGTTGTTCGTTGTTTGTAGAATCTCACTGTCAGACCTAGTGAGAGGGTGTCAACGCGATGCATCGCCTCGGAGCTCACAGAACTTTCCCTGTTTTAATCAAGGATCTGGGGGGGAGGGGGGGGTGGGCTTCAGTGGGGTCCGTAGGAGATAAAAACGGAATGGCTAATCAGTGTGGCCAAAGGGGAGGTCTAGCTCATTGCAGTTATAAGCTTCACTGTACCTAGTCCAAATGTAACGATTCAGTAGCACAAACATCAAGTCAAAATAGAAAGTTGGTTGTGGCTTGCCTGAATTCATGGAATACACTGAAAACAAGGGAAGTAAGAAGTACATCAAGCTTTTTTTTCCGTAGCCTTGCTGAGAAGCGCAACAACCAGTTTTAAAGAGACTGTGAAGAACTGATCCAAGGCTTCCCGTCTTGTCCCGTCATGTCAACAACGCAACAAATCCTTCAAGACAAACTGCAGTAGCTCTCCGACGTCAAGATAATGAATCCTTCATTCGCACCCAGATTCTGCAAATGTTTGTTACGAAGGTTTATAAAGACATTTTAAATCCACAAGAAAAGAAGCAAAAGATATGACCAGAAGGTGCTTAAGGAAAACATAAGGCAGGATTAGCTGAGTGTGAGTCCCAGGTGCTAATGAACAACTTAAAATCTAATAATTAAGATCACAGGGAAAGAGTCAATATTTAAAAATCGAATCGTCACATGTTACGATGGTGAAGTATTTTGTCCTGCCATGGTGATGTGTCGCAGCAGTGGTGCTATTTCAGTACAAAACATCTTGTCATACTTACACTTCATCGGCCTTGTGCCCCAATCTCCATGAAAACAAACCCCACGATGGATGATCAAGATAACCCTAGAATCAGTGTTCGTACGCTAATGATACATCCACCACCAGTAATTGAATTTTTTTTTAAAGTTTGTTTCTCGTGAACATATCGTTATCCATACTGTACGGAACTGCAGGCAGGATGTTTCTTACAACCCATGCAGTGAAGGTGGTGAAGCACACCACAGTGTAGAATGAGGACGGGGAGATCCTGATTGAAGCCAGCAAGCATGAAATGGTGCAATACTTCTATAGCAGACTCCAATGTCTTGGGGACTATAGGTATCTCTGCCCCGTTAGCCAGACCGATGCTGTAACAAGACACAACTCAGACTGTTTCACAGAAAACCATCTTTCCCATGACAACTATACTCAAAGACAATTGCTGAGCTATCATGTGGGACATTTCACGACTTTTCAATACTGCCGTGCTCTGCTCATTGACCTTTGCTAAACTATCAACTAGGACATTTCGCGACTTTTCAAGAGTGTAGTCCTCTGTTCACTGACTTTTGTTAAACTATCAACTAGGACATCTCACACCTTTTCAAGAATGTCGTGTTCTCCTCGTTGACTTTTGCTAAACTACCAACTAGGACATTTCACGACTTTCCGTGAAAACCGTCCTCTACTCATCAACCACTGCTTAGCTACCGACGTGGACATATCACGACTTACCATTAAAGCTGTACTTTACTCATTGACCGCTGCTTAGCTATTGATGTGGACATCTCACGACTTTTCAGGAGAACGGCTTGGTGCATTTACCTATTTATATTTATACGCCACCACTCAGGGACAAATTCTACGGAATTCTAAAAGTCTCTCGTTTGTCCAGTCTGACGTGGATTTAGTCCCCTACAGAAAGGACTTCATTCCATGACAGATGTTTATGAAACATGACAATGATATCTCCTCCGGGCATTCCCATAAGTGTTTCGCCCTCCGTTCCAACACCAAGTGAACCGTGCGCCTGCTGGTAGAACCAGTCTTGCCCAGGTTGTGAGTATTGCGCATTAAACCGCTTCGTTCGAAAAATGTCCACTTCCTCTCTCCTTTCCATACTCGATCATCCTCCTGATGTAAAATCGTTGTCATTCATACTAATATCGTCCTCCAAAAGCATCCTGTCCAAGGTGGATCTTGCAATCTCCTCCTTGTCCATTCTAAAGGCACCCCGAATTGCAGCCGTGCTTGCTAGTTTGTCCGCTTTCTCATTGCCTTTGACTCCCGCATGACCTGGGTAGTAGATCCACGTCAGACTGGATAAATGAGAGCCCTCTAGAGGCTGGACGAAAAAAAATATTTGCGTGTGTGTGTGTGTATTCCTCTCAATTTCCATAGCATGATTTGGGAGTCCGTTACAATGACCCCATGTGAGTCGTCCTGTTCCACCACCAAGGAAATTTCTTCTGATACTGCCTCCACCTCCATCCTCATGCTCGAAGTGGTGGTTGCATAGGCTCCTGATTTATTCGCAACAAGTTTGCCGTTGCTGTAGACGACATAGCCCCATCCACTTTTTAAGCCTCGTACCACTGACCAACCCGTAAAGATGACAGGGTCATATGGTTTGGAATGTTTGCTGGATCTGTTCCTGCACTTGGACTTCTGTTCTACCTTGAGCCAAGTCTCGGCATTTACAGCCAGGCTGGATCACGATCTGTATTCGATTCTGCATATTTGGTACTTTAGTTCCGTCCGGGTCTAAAGAGATCTGCTCAAGGTCGCAGACCCCTGACAACGGCTCTCTTCTACCTCAGCCATCCATGATCTCCCTCGCTTGAGCGCTTACCCGTTGCATTATTCAGCTCTGTTAGAAGGGGGGGGGGGGGAGTTTATCGTGCCCACAATCCTGAGATATGTCTTCACCTGTGCATACTTGTTCCATACTTTCATTCTGGGCATATCCAGCAAGTAGCGCCTAGCTATGATTAGAGTATCCTTGGTGCACCCAAGAACAGCTCTCATGGCCTCATTTTGGATTCTTTCCAGCTTGATTATCTGAGTCGTGGACAAAGTCAGAAAACCGAGGCCTTGCTCAACCACCGACACCCACATCAGCAGGAAGAGTGTCCGTTGTGACAGGACAGCACTTGCCTTGGTCTTCACCACACTGAAAGCTACAATCACACACACGACTTCCGGTCAAGATGGCGGGTGCACGAGGACGCGGAAGTATATGTGTATGCTATTGTGGTTTTTTTCTCTTCAGTCTAACGGATGTTTCTGCCATACGTAGATTAGATCTGCTTTCTGCCCTTGTGTGTTCGTTTACACGGGTCTATGGCACTGTTCCCTGCGATCCGCTCTGGGAACGACATTGGTAGAGGGCGCTCTTGTATTTTTCCGTATAGGTAACCTCGTGGTCACGACGCCTGAAATCAAGGGCAGGTTACCTATAAAACTGACCAGGACCGGAAGGGCAGAGGGCCTGATGTGAGTGAAAAAAAAAAACCTAACAAAACTCTGCAAATGAAAATGAATTTTTTAAAAATTGTGTAAAAAGTTTCCGGATAAGCAGAAGACTAACAGTAACGTATCACTTGTGTATAGTCCGTGAGATATCGTAGTAATAGAGATCACACATAGACGGGACTCAAGAGATGGACGGTCTGGACTGGGGAAACAAAGGGGGAGAGGGAGGAAATGGGGTCAGGTTCTTTTTAAGTTTTGTCTAGTTGGAGGTTATTCCATTGCTGTCCGAAATATACATATCTACTGGGCACAGCTCTACCTTTTTCGCCTTAACATAAACCCTCGTTTGTTAATCCATTCATTTCTTTCTCTGTTAAGCAAAGAAAACAATATGATTGCAAAATTGATTTTCAGCAGTGAGCTACTAATAGTTGGCTGGTGTGCAACGAAATTTTGTATGAGATCACTCAACAGTTTTAGTATTTATTGGTAAATTAGTACCATTATTTGTAAAGTCCATTCTTTAACTGTTGGATCAGACACGTGCTGTAAGGTTAACATTATTATACCTGTATGGCGTAAACTCGAAATGTTTGAGAAACGCTGCCACACAACATTGATTTAAAGCATACATTTTTAAGTACATGCGTGATCAAAGTGAATACCATGTTTTTCCTAACATTCATATTGCTTTTCCTTTAAATAAAATTATCTGTTAATTATATGTCCAGCATATATATACGTCCCAAATTAATCGGGCCGTAGAAATGGGTTTGTGGATATAGTTTAATTATATACACTTTTCATTTCTTTTCAGAAGAAACGTTTTTCGAGATTCACGTGACTTCATATATACACGATACAATGTATGAAAACATACTGAATGTCATAAATTTATGTGTATTGGGAACAATGAAAACATATGGCTTCACATTTATGAGAAATAATTTATTAAAACACATTTATGTAAAAAAAACACCTTTACATGCATGAAATTCAAAGCATGTCTGTTTTTGTTTTACATTTTTAAAAATGTACTTGTAAGAAACTGCACTCAGCTAAGGAAGAAATAAAAAGACAGCGTCAAATTAAATGATAGATATGATCAAAAATAATCCATTCATTTGAGACATTTTGAAACTGTCCAGTTTGTTTTCTGGGCACACAAGCTTAAGTGTACTTTCAATGATGCTCTTGCCATCAAACCTGGATGACTGAATAGTAGATGCAGTTTCTGGAGAGAAGTAAATCAACCAATGACTTAAGAGTGTTCACCTGGCAAATCAATCAAATATTTGGTGCAGTGATTTTTCATTCAGTCGTTTTCATTAGAAATTCAACAGACTTTTACTACAGTTTGTTGTCGCTTGCAGTTGCATATGTTGGCTTTGAGCGTTTTCGAACACGGTAAGGCATTTCTAATTGTCTTTTGTGCATTTTTATTACAGTCTGTTGACGTTAGCCCCGGTCATGGGTCAAATGAATACAAACATTGTTTCTCGTTGTGCGCTGTCTATAACAGATAAGGTAGAACAGAAATTTAAAAAAACTTCACAGCGGCATGTCTGTGAGAAGCTTGCGTGATTTACACAGCATTGGTTCGTCTTTAACTTGTATACTGAAAATATAATGAGGAATGTTAGAGAAGATGTAGACAAAGAATATTGCGATGCCATAACAATTGGAGGTTATGAAATACCAGAGATTAGATATGATGATGACACAATATTACTGTCCACAACACAAAAAGAAATTGAAAAACTAATTATGTCAGTCCCTAAGAACAGAGAAGATCAAAACCTCTATCTTAATGCGAAGAAAACTAAATTTATAACAACTGACAAAACAAACAAGGCAGCTGAAATATGTATCAATGAGGAAAAATTGGAAGAAGTGGAGAGTTTTGAATATCTTGGATCACTAATAACTAATAATGGAGATACAATGAGGAAAATTAAAAGGAGGACATCTATTGCTCTTCAAAAAGTAAAACAATTAAAGAATCTGTAGAGAGGAACAGACAGAACTACAAAAATAAGATTTTTAAGGGCATGCATCTTTCCTATCACAACATATGCCTGTGAGGCCTGGACACTTAACAAAACAGCTGAGAAACACATAAATACCTTTGAATGTAAATGCTACAGAAAAGTTTTTCAAATATCATGGACATAAAAAAAGAACAAATATATCCATACTACAAGAACTTAATATTGAAGAAGGCTAGCTAGTAAAGAGGATTAAAGAGAGAAAACTTAAACATTTTGGACACATTAAACGTCATGTTAATCTAGAGAAGACCGTCTTGGAAGGGTACATAATGGGAAGAAGAAAGAGAGGAAGACCAAGGCGAAGATGGATGCAAGACATCATTGATAATCTGCAAATGGATGCATCAGCAGCAGGCCATCTTGTTTACAACCGAGAGGCCTACAGGAGAGCTGTTAGGGAGGCAAAGTTTCGCAAGGGACATGCAAATGAATGAATGGCTCGTCTATTGTTTATGACATAAAGAAACAGAATAATTGCTCAAGCTCTTTGCTGACAGTGATTCAAAGAAGCAAATGTGTATAAGGAAAACAATGAATGAAGGAAAAAGTGCACAACTAAATAAGATTCTGATGAAGTGTTTTAGGCTACGGCAAAATGAACTGTCTAGTGATCTATTAAAGAAACAAGCCAGAAGTTTTCATGAAGAACTAGGACTAGATTACGAGTGTGAATATACAGAAGGTTGGCTTCAGCGTTTCATACACAATAATTTGGCCTACAGTTTCATACAATGAGTGGTGAGAAATTTCAGCGGACAAAGAAACGACTGCTAAATTTGTTGACGAGTTAGTGTCACATGAAAAATTAAGTCCAGAACAGGTAGGTCACATCACTGTGCTGGGCTGCCCTAATGCTGCAGGGTGTACAGTATACGTTTTTGGTCATCGGTAAAAGCTTACGTCCCTGGACTTTCAAAGCTATGACATTGTTTATATACCAAATATAAAAATAACATTAAACTTGTTTTTATAAATTTTTGAAACTTTAAAATACTGTACTCTAGCTTTTTTTGTATCCCATCAATATACTTGAAATATTTATGTGCAAAATAAAACTTTATACTCAGTGGTTTATTGAGGTTTGTGAACGGGCAGTTACCTGGTTGGCGTGAAAACGGGCGGTCATGACAAACATACACGTGGCGCGCTCGAAAATTCGTATTTTTTATCATTGGGTATGCTAATGAGATGGTGATCACGTTATCAGGAGATAGACTAAGGGGGACGCGCAGATTCTGGCTAATTAAGTTATCTTTCGTTCTGGGAATGGCGAGCATGCACATTATGTCTGAGAAAGCTCATGTCTTTACCGTAAAAAGAGCACATGTGTATTTCAGTTATAAAGGGGGTAGAGAGCATGATCGTTTTGTCAGCTATGTTCTCAGAATTCTGCTCAGCTGCCTCGTTGGTGTGAGTTATAATTGTCAGTTATTGTCAATGTCAGGTGAAGTCACGTCATATTTGGTGTCTGCCGTCAGTAAGTAGTATGTATTTTAGTTAAAGTACCAGTAGTATCCTTTAACGGACGTAGTATGCAGTTATCAGACTCATACTGTGTGAGGGACATATATGATTTATAATGTTTAAGCTTTAATATATATATATATATATATATATATATATATATATATATATATATATGCATATGTTAATTGAGCTTTGAGCCAGGAAGAGTTGATGGAATGTAATTTTACTGTGAGGCTCTTAGGTAACATGTTATGTGCTTACATAGGGGACCACATAGGATGTTAAAGATACTATTTTGAATTTTAAGTTGTCATGTAACCTGATATATCTATATTTCTACACGAGATGTTAAGATTTTGTTGTGGGTTGCCATGACAGGCAACTCTTATGATGATTAATGAGATACACAGAACTATATATCATATAACGTATAAGCATGCTTGTGCATGATCTGAGTCGGCACAGTTATTGTGTACGTATAGTCCTATTTTGTAATAAAATGTTTGTGTTGCAATATATATATATATATATATATATATATATATATATATATATATAATGTTGTTGGATTTATGATTTGCCTGGTAGATATGAATGACAGGATGGTATTTAGATAAGGTCATTGCCAGAACACTATACGATCACAGGGTAGTGGACCCAGGCAAGAGGAGCTCCCATGAAGGAAAGGAACCTGCGTGAAAAGATAGCTGGTGGGGAAGCAGTATATGGTGGTTGGGGGGGGGGGGCCGCGCACGAAAGCTTTAACGTGGGCGTCATATCATACTGTAGACAAAAGATTAGCCGTGCTCCCAGCTTAGTAATAAAAGGGTTGGATGGTTGGGTTGTGAATAAAAAGGTGAAAATAGAGAATTTACCCAAGCCACAGAGTGGTTGTCACATACCCATATCCTTAATGATAACTTGTAAGACCCCTGGGTGGTCCATTTTAACAAAGGTTAAAGTTGGGGGCAAAGTGTAAAGTAAATCACATAATTAACAACCCTAAGAAATAACTAAAGATACCCAAAGATATAAACAAATTAAATACTTTCTTACAGGTTCCATTTATGCTAATAAAAAACACAAAGTCATAAACAGACTTCTGTTTCTCGTCAGTGATTATTTCTGGAATGTAATAACAAGAACTGGGAAGAGAAAAACAGGAAGGAGTGCCATAAGGAGAGCAACCTTGTATGAGGGAGCCTCATCGTGTGAGAAGGGAATATGAGGCGGGTTTAAGGACACTGTGAAGAATTGAGCCATTTTATTGGCCCTTATCATTTGGAACTCCGTTTTGATTCCTTTAGAATTGTCATTTTGGTGCCCAGGCGATTGTTTGTTCATCTTCTCGTCTAGTCATGGAAAAAAAAAGCTAAAGAACAATCCTGTGGTGCCTTTTTTACGTGGGCAAACATATGCTCTCTCTCTACTCAGCTATTGCCTGATTTTATTCAGCCAACAGGTGCTCGTATTATTCTTATTGACTCTGAGTTTATACTCCCTTTGTATTATCTCCTTAGTGCTATCTGGTGTACTGACGACATACAGTCGAGGTTTCACTCTTTCAAAACAGTTGAGCTCCATCTCTTCCGTCGTCTTTCTTCATTGTCTGTTTACTACACGCTCACAGACTAGCTTCCCAGGAACGGACAATCTCTCAGTAGCAAACAGCACAGTAGCAGCTAGGTTAGTTATAACGGTTTTATTTGCGCATGGGATAATACTGACGATGACGATGACTGAAAAAATACAGTGGCAATAACAATCAAAGGAACGTGACATGACGATGTTCCAAATCAATAATAATGCTCAAGACAATTCTAGATTCCATGCTGGTATGCTAATAAAACAGTCTATCCAGCTACTAGTCAGGGGCAACAATATATCCACCACCAATAAGTGAAATGAAAAAAAAAGCAAAGACAAAAACCTCGTTTCTCGTGAACATATTCGTCTCTGTTTCATGCTTAATTCGTTTTGCATATTCCCTGAAACTGCTAGCAAGATGTTACTTTCAGCCGATGCGGTTAAGGTGTTGAATCACATCATCGTGTAGAAAGAGGATGGGCTACAGTGTTTTTTTTTCAGATACTGTTTAGAGCCAGCAAGCATGGGAGACTGTAATGCTTCTTTAACAGACTCCACTGTCATGGGGACTTATAGTGATTCCTGCCCCATTAGCCAGACTGATCCTGTAGCAAGACATAAACTAGTTCACAGAAAACTATCTTTCCCAGGAAAACTGTATTCATTTCTGAGCTTTTGTGTGTGATTCACTTGATTTTAGTGCAAGCAGAGGGATCTTTTCTTTGGTAAGCACTCGGACAGGGACGCCCAGGTAAGTGCCCCTTTTGTCGATAACACGAGGTCGCTGAGGCTGCCGAGTGTGTTAGGCTACAGATGGCGTAGTCTGGGAAAACAGAGTGTGTTAGCCTACAGATGGCGCAGTCTGGGAAGACAGAGTGTGTTAGCCTACAGATGGCGCAGTCTGGGAAGACAGAGTGTGTTAGCCTACAGATGGCGCAGTCTGGGAAAACAGAGTGTGTTAGCCTACAGATGGCGCAGTCTGGGAAAACAGAGTGTGTTAGCCTACAGATGGCGCAGTCTGGGAAAATCAGGGCACACACGCAACGAGAAACGGTCATGTAACAATCTCGGCTCACGTCACGGCAATGTTCCTGCCGATTTCAACAAGGAAACACCAACACCAAGCCCATCAAAATCGCCCGAGGGAAAGACAGGAACCCGGAGGTTGCTGGAAGTCAGGTGAAAGCAAAAAAAAAAAGCTTGTATTCAAATTACTAAAGGTGACACAGTGGAATCTCTCTCTGAACCTTAAGTGCCCAGGGCACATGGGGCTTCCGCAAGGGTTTTCCACAAATGCCTGTCCTTCGCCTTTTTTTCTGCTCTTGCCCAGGTGAGCCCTCTATTGCTCAATATCCTTTCTGTTGTTCTTCTCCATGTCTCTTTTGGTCTACCCTTACTTCTGTTCCCCTGTGGTGTCCATCTTAGTGCTATTTTTGGTAGTGAGTTGTCAGTCATTCGGAGCACATGTCCCAACCATCGCCAGCATCTTTCCTCAATAATTGTTGTCAGTGGTTTCATCTGCATTTCTGCTAATAAGATGTTATTTCTTATGGTGTTTGGCCAAAATATTTTTCTAATTCTTCGTAAACATTTAGTCTGGAAAGAATTCAACTTATTTTATATGGTTTTGGTGATTTTCCAGCATTCACTTCCATAGAGTAGTACACTTAGAACATTGCTCTTAAATATCCTGATTTTCATATTTATGCTTAGTTTTTTTTATTTCCATATAGCCTGCAACATTGCAAAAGCCTGGTTTGCTCCAGTAAGTCTGCTGTTGATGTCCTCTGTGCTGTCTCCATTTTCTACTACTCTGCTGCCAAAGTATACAAATTCGTTGACCTCCTCCACTAACTTGTTATCTACTCTGAGTACATTTCTGTTGTTCACATTTTGCTTCATTAACTTTGTCTTTCCTACGTTGATTTTTAGTCCTATATGTTGTTTGCATTCTGAGTTAGCTTGTTTATTTTATCTTGCATATCTTTGTGACTGCTTGATAATAGACAAATGTCGTCCGCAAAGTCAAGGTCCTCCAGCACTGTGTCAAGGGTCCACTGTAATCCTCTGCGTTTGTCTGATGTTGTCTCCTTCATTAACCAGTCTACTGCCAAGATAAATAATGTTGGTGATAGTACACATCCCTGTTTCACTCCTGTTTGTAACCTAAAGCTGCTGGAGGTATGTTCTCCACAGATAACTTTGCACTGAAAACCCTCGTATAGGGCTTTTATTACATTAACTATTTTATGGGGGAGGCCATGCCATCTTAGGATTTTCCACAGTGCATCTCTGTTGACACTGTCAAAGGCTTTCTCAAAATCTATAAATAATGCATATGTTGTGCTATGCCACTCATTTGCCTGTTCTAATATTTGTCTAAGTACAAATATGTGGTCTATGCATGATCTTCCTTTCCTAAATCCTGCCTGCTCTTTCCGAAGTTTTTCCTCAAGTGTTGGTACAATTCTGTTGATGATTATTCTGCAAAATACTTTACTGGTGAGTGGCAGTAGGGTAATGCCTCTCCAGTTCCCGCAATCTCTGAGGTCACCCTTCTTTGGTAGTTTTACTATAAGCCCAGTTTTCCACTCCTCTGGGGCTTTTTCTAGATCCCAAATTTGTTGTAATATCCGGCAAAGTTGTTTTGGTGTTTCTGTTTCTTCTGTTTTCAACATCTCAGCAGTCACTTCATCTTCACCTGGTGCCCTGTCTGATTTTAGCATCTTTATCGCCTCCTTTACTTCATTTATTGTTATTGGTCCTGTATTGATGTTTAGTTCCGTTTTTGCTTCAGGTATGTCTATTGTTTGTGCTGCTTGTGTTCTGTTTAGTAGGGTGTTAAAGTGTTCCCTCCATCTTTCAATTTTTTCTCTTTCTCCACTGACCAGTTGTCCATTTTGTGTTCTTACTGCACTTTCCCATCTTGTGTTGAAGTTACCTGTCATCTGCTTTGTGATTTTATATATGGTTTTCATGTCATTTGTATATGCTGCTTTCTCTGCTGTTTCTGCTAAGTTGTCATAATATTGACGTTTATCTTGAGAGCATGATTCCTTCACTTCTTTGTCTTTTTGTGCACAATTACTTAAAACTCGTTCTTTGAGCCGCTGTGATTTGGTGTTCAGTAATATTTTCTTGATTTCTTTTCTTTGCTCTATCTTTTCCCATGTGGTCTCGCTTATCCATTCCTCTTTTCTCCTTTTCCGATATCCCAGCACCTCTTTTGCTGTTTCCTGTAGTGTTTTATTGAACTCTAATATGGACATTTCTGCTTCGTCTTGTAGGACACTGAAGCGGTTCTTAAGTACTATTGAGAATTCATTTCTTGTTTGCTGGTCTATCAGTTTTCTTGTATCAAAATGTATCTTTCTGTGTTCTCTGATTTTGGCTTTCCTTAATTTCAGTTTTATTTTTGCTACCAGAAGGTTGTGATCACTTCCTACATCTGCTCCTTTCCTTGCTCGCGCATCTTGTAGTGACCGTTTCCACTTGTTGTTTATTAGTATGTGATCGATTTGGTTTTCTGTGGTTTTATTTGGTGACCTCCAAGTCACCTTATGAATGTTTTTGTGTTGGAAAATTGTCCCTCCGATGGTCATCATGTTTTCTTCACAGAAACTGCACAGTCTTTCTCCAATTTAATTTATTTCTCCTATTCCTTCTCTTCCCATGATTCTTCTTCTATCTTCATTTCCTTCACCTACTTTTGCATTGAAGTCGCCCAAGATGAGTAGCATATCATGCTTGGGTATTGTTTCTACTGTGGCTTGGAGGCTGTTGTAAAAATCTTCTGTTAATTCCTCTTCAGCTGCTTCTGTTGGTGCATAACAAACTATAATAGACAGCTTCGTGAATCTTGAGTTGAACCGTGCATATAATAATCTCTCATTTATTGGGGTCCATTTCAGCAATGCTCTTGATGCTTCTTTTGTTATAATCAATGCTACTCCTAATTCATGAAGATCTTCTTTACCTGACCATATTATTGTATCTTCTGTGTGCTGTGTTGTTAATTTCCTTCTGCCTTGTCCTGTCCATCTTGCTTCTTGTATTCCTAGTATGTCTAGTTTGTATCTGTGCATTTCCTTGATGGTTTGTGCTAGTTTTCCAGTCTGGTTTAGTGTTCGTACATTCCAGCTGCCTATTTGCATCTTGTGTTTAGGTTCCAGGAGGTCTGCAGTCGGGCTGGGGACTTCCAGTGGCTGGCTTTTATCCACAACCTTCATGGGCTCAGTTTTCTGATACGCATTTCTCCTTCCACCTGCATTTGCTTTTTCCCTTGCTTCCGTTTCTGTAGCAGTCTGATAGTATTTTTTACCAGATAGAGTTGCTGGCCCTATGCTGAACCCTCCTTAGTCGCCTTTTACGATCATGCATGGTAGGGTACAGTGGTCCTATTCTTTGCAGATCCCGGGTACCATACGGGGGTGGCACAGTGGAATGCCAAGGGTATAAGAAAAAAAAAACAGAGTTATGGGTGAAGGCCAAAACAACATCGATATAATATGCATCCAAGAAACACATCTGAAAGACACCCAGAGATTCTTCATCAGAGGCCACGACTTGTGCAGGCAAGACAGAGAAGTAATAACCAAGGGAAGCATACTAACACTAATCATGAACACAGTCCCAGCAATAGAAACAGACAGATCCACTGAAGGAGATCTGGAACAGCTCGTAGTAAAACACTCATCCCTAACAAAGAGGTCTCTATTACCAACTGCTATAGTCTACCAAAAACAGCCCTAGACCCTATATAAATCCAGCCTAAAAATTCCGGACACCTCCTGGTGGGTGACTTCAATACTCATTCACCAAGCTCGGGCTATGAAACCACCAACCACAAAGACAAACAATTAGATGACTGGATGAAGGAAAATGAGCTCATCCTCATAAATCGACCAGAAGACAGACCAGCATACTTTTCTAGAGCCTGGAAAACAGCTAGCACTCCTGACCTTGCGATGGCTACAGATGACATACACAGTAAAACAACGAGAACAGTGAGTAGCCAGCTGAGAAGGAGTGATCATGTCTCAGTCATACTTGAGATAACCCTAACAGAAAACCAGGGACAAATAAAACATGTTCCCAAGCTGGAACTTCAGAAAAGCAAACTGGAGCTTGTACCAGGAAACATGTGAAGAACTAAATTTAGAACATAACACAGACTGTACTCATAAACCAGAGCACCACCAACCTCACTACAGCAATGATACAAGCTCCAAAAAAGTCAATCCCCTGAGGGGAAAAGGCAAAATTACCAACCATACTGGAGTGATAGTCTGGATAAACTACACAATGAGTTAAATGAAGCATGAAGAGAAATGAAGGAAAATCAAATGCCAAATAATATACAGAGACAACAACATTAAAGACATTCAATGAAAAGAAGAAACATGAAATACAAAGAACATGGTTTGAAAAGGCAAGCAGCCTAAGCATTGACAAAGATACCAACAAATTATGGCAGCTGGTCAGAAACCTAAATGATGAAACAGCAATCACACATGGCACAACAGTCCTTAAAGAAAACAACATATACTACACAGGGAAAAAAGCTGCAAACATCCTGGCTGAATTTTCATAAGGAAGAAAGCATTCTAACACTCCCTAAACACCACATCAGTGAAGTAAAAAAAAAAACAAACCCGACAAAGCTTGAAGAAACAAAAACCCTCAACCAACATGATATTACTCTCTCCGTCTCCAAACTAAACAAAGCCATAGACACATTCAAAAATAAGAAACCTCCAGGCAAGGACGGGATCACCAATGAAATGACAAACCACTTAAGAACGAAAGCCAGGCTCCAGCTTCTGCAGATAATAAACCAGTCATGGATGACCAGGAAGCTCCCAGACCAGTGGGGGGAGGCCATCATAACCCCGATCAGAAAGAAACAAGCAGACAAAATAAAAGACCTATTTTCGACTAATCAGTCTCCTCAGCTGCATGGATAAGATCATGGAGAGAATGATGAACTCAAGACTTGTAAAACTCCTAGAGGAAAACAACCTGCTTGACAACTCGCAATCAGAATTTATTTTTAAAAAAAAACAACAGCACCGATGACCAGCTGGTGTTTCTGACCTCAAGAAATAGAAAATACCTTCCAGAAGAAGGAAAAAGTACAGGCTGTCTTTGTAGATCTCACCGAGGCTTTTGACAAGGTCTGGAAGGAAGGCCTGCTCCTAAAGCTGCTAAAAAACAAAGTCAAAGGAAGAATGTACTACTGGATAAAAGACTTCCTTCGCTACCGCACAGCCAGAGTAAAACTAAATGGTACTCTCAGTCGACGAGTCAGCCTGCAGCAAAGTGTGCCACAGATATGTCGGTCACGTAATGAGAAGAAACAATCAGAGAATCCCAAAAACAAGCTATCAAGTGGAACGCAACAGGCCAGAGCAAAAGAGGTGAAATTCTAAAGAGGACATTGTTAAGAGAGGCCAAATTAGGAGGCATAAAATCCCTTGATGAGTTTGAAAAACTCGCCGAAAATTTGGCGAACTACCATGCAAGGAAGGATGTAAGGTGTAAATGCGGAAGGATGTAAGGTGTAAGTGCTATAAATGCTAAAGTTTTCAGGTACTGTGGTAGGTATCTTCAGTTGTATACATCATTACACAAATCTGTGATCTTCTCTATTCCAGATTCTTCTGGAATTGTAACATCTCTATGCTGACGTTGTCCAAGCCGGTAGCTTTCTCAATAATCATTGATCTCATGACCTTATCTACTTCTGTTTTTAGTATTGCTGGGCCCGTCTCAGTGTCCATGTATGGGCTTTTATTTCTATTATAATACTTAGCTGTCAGAAATTCTCTTTGGTTAACCAGGCAAATAATACTTTTAACAAGCAGCAATGATTTAGAATCATGGAATCAAAAGCAGTTTTTGATGGAGTCAGCAGAAATGTATTATTTAGTAAGTTAGAGTCAGAAAAACTAAAGACTCTGAATCAAAAATAATTCTGGGCGGAGTTAGAGTTATACATATTTACCATTTAAAAGACAACAGAAAAATACAGGAATTCGAACTGAAGTTATACAGAATGCTGAGCTGAAGTCAGACTGTAGAAGAATACAAGAGTTCTAGTCAAAATCAGAGAATGACGTTACTTTCGACTTTGACATTTCACAGTCTCATGACTTACCGCGAGAACTGTGCTCTGCTCATTGACTACTACTTAGCTATTGAATTGGACATCTCACGACTCTCCCGGAGAGCGAACTTGATGCATTTATCTATTTACCAGAACTCCTCAGAGACAAAATTTGTAGAAAGAACATCATTTCATGACAGATTATTATGAAAAATGACAAAGATATCTGACTATTTATTATGTCTTTACTAATTTCCAGAGATAGAAATGAAAAGATGGGAAGAAATAAAGTGGTAAAAGGTATTTGCTAGTTAGTAACTGTCGAGCCAACGCTTCCCAGTTTCAAGGAACTCTAAGACGACTTATTTGAAATCAGTGTGAATTGGCTTTAAAACTGACCAGTGTTAAGCCTAGACGCCTGTTGTGCACGGTCTGTGTGATATTATAGTAACAGTGGAGATGACAAATGGTAATCAGGATATATATGAGGACAGTTTGATTATGCAGGATTGGGCATAAAGCATAGCTGGATTTTAACTGAAGCAGTGAACAAAAGTCCGTAAGAACAACGAAGAGCAAAACCTCTATCTTAGTGCGAAGAAAACTAAATTTATGACAACTGACAAAACAAACAAGGCAGCCGAAATATGTATCAACGATGAAAATTTGGAAGAAGTAGAGAGTTTTGAATATATTGGACTACTACTAACTAATAATGGAGATACAATGAGGGAAATTAAAAGGAGGACATCTATCGCTCTTCAGAAAGTAAAACAACTAAAGAAACTGTGGAGAGGAACAGACAGAACGACAAAAATAAGATTTTTAAGGACATGCATCTTTCCCATAGCAACATATGTCTGTGAGGTCTGTTCACTTAACAAAACAGCTGAGAAATACATTAATACCTTTGAATGTAAATGCTACAGAAGAGTTCCTCAAATATCATGGACACAAGAAGAACAAATATATCCATACTACAAGAACTTAATATTGAAGAAGGCTAGCTAGTAAAGAGGACTAAAGAGAGAAAACTTAAATATTTTTGACACATTAAACGTCATGATAATTTAGAGAAGACAGTCTAGGAAAGGTACATAATGGAAAAAAGAAAGAGAGGAAGACCAAGGCGAAGATGGCTGCAAGACGTCGTTAATAATCTGCAAATGGATGCATCAGCAGCAGGATATCTTGCTCACAACCGAGAGGCCTACAGGAGTGCTGTTAGGGAGGCAAAGTTCCTCAAGGAACATTCAAATGAATGAATGAAATGAGTGAGCGTGCAGAAACTGAATATGTGTGAAAAAAAAAATAATGACGTCAGAGATGCAGCACACAAACTGTTATTTTTAACAATGATTTCTTGGCAAACACAACATCGCGTATTCACCGTTGAATCTTATTTTTAAAGTAGAGAATCGTCTATTACCGTACAAAGAAAGTTTCTTCGACATTTTGAGTTGCATCCCCGTGATAATTTTCCCGATCGTGGAGCAATTTTGAGGTGGGTTAAAAATTTAAGGAAATTGCTAATTGCCTTATAACAAGTCTACTGGTCGTTCAAGAACTCTATATACACATGAATGAATTCAAGAAGTCCGCAACGCATTGTTTCGTAGTCCGCGATTAGCTGTTAGGCACGCTTTATCACTTGATATGTCGGATCGCTCGCTACTTCGCATCATTCATAATCATCTGCATTTCCACCCTTACAAGTTGCAAGTTGTGCAGCAACTGAATGATTTGGATAAAATTAACAGACTTGACTTTGCTACCTATTTTCTAGCGCGCATTGAAGAAAATCCGAATTTCCTCAATAACCTCTGATGTCTGATGAAGTACATTTTGAGTTATCAGGAAGAAAACAAACAGAATTTCAGATACTTGTCAGCTGAAAATCCACAATTACTACATTAGAAACCGCTTCATAATGAACGACTAACAGTGTGATGTTGCATCATTCGGTGTCTTTGGCCCATATATATATTTTTTTTTTAAAGACGAATACGGGCATCCTCTTACTGTTAATAGCGATCTCTATGTGCAGATGCTAACTGGATACTCCATTCCAGAGTTGGCCAATAGAAATAAGAGACTAAGATGGTTTCAGTAAGATGGAGCAACTGCCCACACAGCCCGTCAGTCCATGGCCATGCTGCGACAAGCATTTCCCAATCGTCTTATTTCCAAATTTGGGGATATTCATTGACTGGCAAGGTCAGCGGATTTATCGGCCGCAGCTTCTTTTTGTGGGGGTATCTCAAGAACACGGTGCATGCTAGTCGACCACAGTCAGTTGCAGACATAAAGGATAGAATCCGACACTGCATTCAAAATATCCCTTTGAACATGTTAAACGCAGGAATTTTCCAGACGCCTGGCTGAATGTATCAAATGTAATGGCGGTCATCTAACCGGCATAATTTTCAAAACCTAAATATGATTGTCAGTAATAATAAAATTACCCACTTTTCTGAGTTTCATTTCACTTTTTTTTTTTACCAAAAACATTTATACCGCTTAATTATTTTCCATGCTTTATGCCGGGCCTTGTATATACATATCTCTTGTCAAAGGAACAAATATTTTCATTCACATTATCAATAGTTAGCTGTGATATACCCCCCAACCAAAAAAAAAAAAAACATTATTCATATGATAAATAAAACAGCAAAGACTTTACAGGAAAAAAGTTTATTTATTCAACCTGAAGAAAATACAATGCAGCCCTTGTGATTAACACTGTAAAGATCTAGTTTTTACTTTATACATTTCAAATTTTATTCAAAACTGTTGACTCACTGTTTGTTCTACACATTTAAAAAATGAATCAAAACCAGTGTCCCACCATTCACTTCAAATTTTACTTAAAACCAGTGATTTACCATTTATTTTACATATTTCAAATCTTATTTCAGAGTGAATCACAATTCACATTAAGGCACTGACCCATATTGAGTTTTTTAACTGAGACAACACTTGAATACATATACTTCTGCCTTGTTATGCATAATGTTCACATCTGAAACTGAAGACTGCTGCTGTTAAACTCTGATCTTCTTGGGAAATTGATGTAAGGTGTGGCAGCACTATTTGATCAAATGGTAAGTAGTAACTTTTTTTTAAAGATGAATGATGATTAGGTAAAGGAGGAAGAGGAAAAGTAAGAGAAAGAGGAGACTGAAGTAGTTATAATCCCAGTAGACTATAAGTATGAGAATATACAGGCCCTAAAGATAGCTTCCGAAAACCTACTGTTACGGAAACTCGCAATAAAATCAATCAACCACCAACCAAGTCCAGACACCAATCAAAAGAACACATTCATCGGCTCCAAATATGTGACAAAGATCGGATTCTGGAATATAAGAACAATGGTCGCACCATCAAAAACTGCTCAGGTAATCCAAGAAATTGATAGATATCACTTAGATGTCCTTGGCATCAGTGAAATGCGATGGCCAGAAGTAGGGAAAAGATCGGCGGAAAACCGTAAGTTAATCATACATTCGGACAGAGACGATGGGGAATATCAAGAAGGAGTAGGTATAATTATGTCAATTGCAGCAGCAAAGAGCCTTACAGAATGGGAACCAGTGAATAGTCGTATAGCTGGATCAGAGCACGATACAAAATAAGGCACGGAAGAATGACAATCATACGATGCTATGCACCCACGAACGATGCAGATGATGAACTTTATACTGTTTAAAAAAACGGAAACGCAACACTACTGTAGTCGTAATGGACACTAAATTTAAAACTTGTATCAAAATTTTATTTTACGGAATTAATGTTTCAATCTTGGCATGAAGAAACTTTAAGACGTTAACAATGAAATGATGTTCATTAAATTTAGTTTGGACTTTTGTCCTTTGCGACTGAGGCCTCCGTTTCAGTAAGGTGTACGGCTTCCTATGGCATGTATCAGAGAATGACATCTCCTTGACATGGATCCGATTAGCCGTTGGATCTGTTGTTGTGGGATGGCTGCCCACTCTTCCCGCGGTGCAAGAGACAACCGTCGGAGATTGGTCGGCACCACTTCTCGCTGGCGGACTTGTCTGTTGAGTTCATCCCATAAGTGTTTTATTGGGTTCATGTCTGATGGCATGGAGCCACAGAATGGTCTGGACGTTGTTGTCAGCGAGGAATTGGGTGGTGAGTTGTGCCACATGAGATCGAGCGTTATCCTGCTGAAAATTTCTACCTTGTTCGTAAGAACAGGACCTCTGTAGGGTCTTCTAGCCTTAAAGATCAGCGTCGTGCAGCCAGTTCCTGACCGTTTGATCTGAATTTCGAAGAGCTGCTGTCATTCACTGGACTGTTGAAGACGCAGATGCAAATCGATTCCTGAGGTGACGCAGCCGTAGGAGGCAGGAGTTGTGACTATGGGTCTTCCACTGCGCAGCCGATCTGCAACTGAGCCAGTTTCTTGAAATCGTCTCCAAAGGCGACTAATGGTGCTTCTAACCACATTAAATTGTCTGGCCACTACACTTTGTGACTGCCCAATCTGTAAACATCCAATGATGATGAGTCGTTGTTCTGTTGTGAGATGAGCCATACCTGAGCACTGAATTTTCAAATGTATTGATTCGAGGAGCGTTAATCTTTTATAGGCATTCAATAACATGGTCAGTGAATTTTGTGTTCAGTGAGTTTCACGGGATTTTCGTGAACCTGTCATGAGTTACTGTCAAAAATGCTATTTTGACTAGTGCCGCTTTTCTGTGCTCATGAATCAGCTGCTGAGTACAATTCAGGTCAGCACGTGAAGTTGATGTCCAAATGAACGTTTCAGGCAATTTGCCCTTGTCTGATCAGCAAACATCAGTTCAAATCGCAATATTGTATTTGTTGCGTTTCGTTTTTTGAACAATACAAAAGACAATTTCTATCACCAACTACAACAGCTCATTAACAAAGTCCCTAAACACATCTTAGTCGTCATGGGAGACTTCAACGCCAAGGTAGAAAAAGATAACACCGACGTGGAAAAAGTTATGGGGAAAGAATGGATTGATAAGGTAAATAAGAATGGAGAAAAATTAATTGAATTATGTCTAAGAGAGGTCGTGGTCATTAGAGAAACAATATTTCCGCACAAAAAGATACATAAAACAACATGGATATCTCCAGATGATAGAACCAGAAATTAGATAGATCATTTTTGTATTAGAAAACAATTCAAAACATCTCTGATAGATGTAAAAGCTTACAGGGGTGTAGACGTCAACAGTGATCACAATCTGTGTATAGGGAAAATAAGACTAAAACTGAAAAGCCAACACAAGAAAGCAATACTCAGAAAGATAAACAGTCTAAATCTACAGGATGAAAATACTAAGAATAATTTTAATCTGAAACTTACCAAACAGTTAATTGGATTCAGTGAGGTAGGGGAGACAAATTATGGCATTCTTACTGCACAGCCATAATTAAAGCAGCTAAAATAAATGCTGGACTGCACAAAGCTAATAGATAACACATGGAAATCCATACATTAAAGATGAGTAGCCAAAGTAGCCATGTTGAATGTAAAGACAAATCTCAGAAGAGATGTAGTAAAAGCAACTTACAAAGAACTAGACAATAAAGTAAAAAGTTCAGCTACAAGGAATAAAAGAGAATACATGGACAATATGGCGAAAGAAGCAGAGAAGGCAGCAAAAACAGGAGACAGCAAAATTTATATAAAATACAAAAGAGGCTAACAGGTACTATTGCATCCAAAGAAGGACCAATCCTTAGCTAAACTGGCACACTATTAACATCAAGTAAAGACCAAAAGCAAAGATGAGCAGAACAATTCTAAGAAATACTTGATCAACCACACCCAAAAGAATTGACAGACCTCTTGAAACTGAGTTACCAATTCCACAGATAAATGTCAACCTGATTAAAATTACATTGCATGAAGTTGAAGCAACAGTGAATCTGATGGCTAACAACAAAGCTGCAGGTGAAGATGAAATAACACCTGAAATGTTAAAAGCTATCAATAGTGACAACATGAGACAACTACAGAGATTGTTTAATAAAGTTTGGAAAGAAGAAAAAGTCCCTTCTAAATGGAAAAAAGGAATCATTGTTAAAATACCAAAAAGGGGAACCATAATTGTGTCAAAAGTAATTTGCACATTATTAGAATTAAAGATATAGTGGATGTTGCAATGAGAGAAGAACAAGAAGGATTTCAAGAAGGGAGAAGCCAGATCTTTATTCTAAGAATAATACTTGAAGAACATATTGAAAAGCAAAAAAATTAATCCTGAACTTTATAGACTTTAAAAAAGGCATTTGGTAGCGTACACAGAGTTTCACTGTGGAGAATTTTAAGAATATATGGAATACCATCTAAGACTGCCAACATCATTAGATACCTCTACAATGGATATGTTTGTGCAGTCAACATAGAAGAAGAATAAGCGAATGGTTCCAGAATGAAACAGGTGTGAAACAAAGATGTATATTACCTCCCTTGCTTTTTGGAATTGACATAGACTTTATAACGAAAAAATGCTGCACAGGTAAAATGGACATTGATTGGGTACACGAGACCCAAATATAAGATCTTGATTTTGCAAATGACATAACTCTTATCAGTGACAATGTGATATCAGTGCAAGAAAGAACAGATACCCTGTCTTCAATGGCTAGTAAAACAGGACTTTAAATTAACAAGGATAAAACAAAAATAATGAAACTTGTCATTAACCACGAAGGAAAAATACATAGAAAGAACAGCTATTGAAGAAGTAAACCAATCTGCATATCTTGGCAGTTACATAGACCAGGATGGTGACACTAGAAAAAGTTAGAATTAGAATTGCAAAAGCAGCACTGACCTTCAAGAATCTTGAAAACATATGGAATTCAAAAGTTATAAGCACAAACACCAAGTTAAGATTATTCAATTCAAATGTAATATACACCCTCACTTATGCATGTGAAAGCTGGAAAACAACTAAAGAAATAGACAAGAAATTAGACTCTTTCGAAAACAAGTGCCTAAGGAAAATACTCTGTATAAAGTGGAATGAATTCAAGAACAACGCAGAGATACGACAGATGAACAAACAACAACTTGTCTCATGGGTGATCAGAAAAAGAAGATGGACATATGTCGGTCATGTGATGAGAAGAAACAATCAGAGAATCCCCAAACAAGCTATCAAGTGGAACACAACAGGCCGAAGAAAAAGAGGTCAACCACATGAAATTCTAAAGAGGACATTGTTAAGAGAGGCCAGTGTAGTGGGCATAGCATCCCTTGATGAGATTGAAAAAGTCGCCGTAGACAGGAAATCTTGGCAAAATACCATGTATGTGATATTTAGTGGCACAGAAAGGATGTAAGAATGTAATGTAAGAAAGATAGCTTAAACTAATGTGAAATAATTTAATCAATCATAAAACAATATGCCAGTTCTGATAGCTGAAACCAACAAGACTTGCAAAATCTCTTGGATAAAGTCGCCAAAGAAAGTGAACAGAAAGGCCTTACTTTGAACATCAAAAAGACAGAGACTATGGTTATATCTAAGAAACAGAATCCACCAGCATGCAGTATTAAATTAAACGGAACTATTCTAAAGCAGGTGCAGAAATTCAAATACCTTGGAGCAGTAATAACTTCAGATGGGAAATGCAGAACAGAAATTAGGAACAGAATAGGCCAAGCAAAGACTGCATTTCAGAGAATGAGAAACATATTAGCTAACACATCTTTATCAATGAATTTTAGAAAACGAGTCCTAAAATGCTATATTGAACCTATCTTGTTATATGGAAGTGAATCATGGACAATAGGCAAGTCTGCACAAAAATCATTGGAAGCAGCAGAAATGTGGTTTATTAGAAGAATGTTGCGAATCCCCTGGACAGCAAAAATAACTAATGAAGAATGTAGGAGAAGAGCTGGAGAGACAAAAAAACCTTGTCAAAAAGATAAGAGAGACAATGTACTTTCATAGGACATGCAATGAGAAGAGGGGGCATTGAAAATATTATAACAACAGGAAAAATAGAAGGAAGAAGATCAAGATGAAGACCAAGAGAAATGATACTGGACAGTCTGACAGGATGGTGTGAGAGGAGATCACCAACTGAACTGATGGCCTGCATGAAGGATCGGATACTCGTATAAAGTATAATAGCCAACGCCAGTTGGCACGGCACATGATGATGATGATGCCAGTTTATAGAATAATTTAAACAATGGCATGCAACATGCCAAAGTAAACTGTCCATTATTTTTTTAAACAACCAAATAAAATTTTAGTGTTACACATACATTTTGTACAAATAATCCTTACAAAAAATATAATTATAATCAGATCTTAGATTGAATTTTGCTGAAAGACTTTGTTTAACCTTTCATTGCTTATGCTTAAAAATGTATGTGTTCCTGCAGTAACAAAACAGTAACATACAATTACATCACCCTCCATTATGGCCACTGGAAAATACCCATATAAAACTGTAAATTGTCACCTGCTTGAACTGTCCACACTACACTTAAAATATCTTCTTCTTTTGTGTTCAGTTCCATGTGTTGAGCCATCAAGACAAAGAGTTTGGTTGCCTCTATGAATCTCACTGTTAGCACGAGTTCTTCATGTGTGATCCATTTTCTCCTGGAACTGGATTTGGGGTTTTAGGTCTCTACAGAGAGTGCAAATGTGCAGAATGTCTTCCACACCTTTAGAGTGGAGTATAAGCCACTGACATCAGACTACAGATATTCCTCAGTGATCTGACATACTTACAGCATGTTGTACAGAACAACAAAATAAATGGAAAATATTTGCAAATTCCACAAAAAGATACTAGATAAAAAATGAAGCATGAAGAGAAACTAGTGATGTCCAAAGGACTTTAATGCTAACAGAATTCTACAACATACTAAGTTCCCTATTCTACACTACAAAAACTACATATAATGATATGTTAATGGGTTTGAAGGCTCATGTGCAGCTAGATCCATAACACCAAAAAAAAAATCTTTTCATTCACTCATTTGCATGTGCCTTGAGAAACTTTGCCTCCCTAACACCTCTTCTGTAGGCCTCTCTGTTGTAAGCAAGATGGCTTGCTGCTGATGCATCCATTTGCAGATCATCAATGATGTCTTGCATCCATCTTCACCTTGGTCTTCCTCTCTTTCTTTTTTCTCATTATGTACCCTTCCAAGATGGTCTTCTCTAGATTATCATGGTGTTTAATGTGTTTTAAAATATAAAGAAAAACAAATATACATAGAGGTCAAGATCAAACATATATGGTTATTGATTTTCTAGAAATTAAACATCATTTATATATTTCTATTTTGCTTTAGATGACAATATCGAAGCAGGTGGGTGTTGAGCATTATTTCACCGAAAGTTTCTCTTATGGCCTGATTCTATTAATTTTTTACTGTAATAATTGATTACAGTAGCAAGCAATGTTTATGTTTCAAGATCTAGTCTTCTGGTTTTGATCTTACATCTCTTGCCTTTGAACCTAACTCACATTTCCCTCTCAAATAATGTAGCACACTCACACAAGGTTGCTCTTCTTGTGGCACTGTTTTCTGTTATTTTCTTCCCAGTTCTTATTACACTGCAGAAATAATTATCAATGAAAAACAACAGCTTCTTTGTGCCTTAGTGTTTTTTCACTAACATAAATGGAATCTTAGTACAGCATCAAGTGTAAATACAAAGTTTTATTTTATACATAAACATTTCTAATATATTGAGGAGACATTTCTAGGACACAAAAGCTAGAGAACAATAATTTAAAATTTCACAAAAACTTTTATAAAACAAGTTTAATATTTACGCCATAATTTAAATTCATGACTCTGCAAGATACTTCTTACAAAGATTATTTTAACTCTGTTATTGGTATTAAAATAAAAAAATAACAAAAACAGTAATAATATAACATTTGAAAAAAAAAAACAAAACAAAAGAACAGATCCAGTTTTGGCATTTCAAAAGCTGGATTAAGATGAAGCAGTTATATTAAAAAAAAAAGCATTTGACAGAAAAGCATTCTTTTTCAAGATGGTGCGTTTATGTTTGCTAAAAGACTGCATGTATCATTTATATATTATGTCTCTTTAAGATTAAAAAACCTTGACAAACAGTTCTTTTTTAATTTCCTTTCTACATTTATTTGCTGTCTCATATTTTCTATTGCTCTTGTAAAAGGCATTCTGCTGAAATATTAGTTGCATACTATTACATTTAATTGTATCTATTTCTATGTCTCAAACCTATTTCTTTTTATTATTATTGTATGTAATTCTCATCATACTATCTTAATATTATGTCCATTTTACCACAGTTATCACATTCACTTCATACTTTTGTTTAAATAGCTAATTACCTGTTAAATTTATTTTGTAAACAAATTAAAGTCTGTATCAACATAAGCATACACAGAAAAAAAATACTTCTACATAAATTGCTTCTAGATTTTAAAAATTTCAACTCTCTCAGTGTATTACAGACTAAAAGATGTTCACATAAAAATGAATTCTATATAAAAATGACACCCTTACATGAAATCATTCTTTAAAAATTACATCAAGTCTTCATAAAATGAAAAAAAAACAATATCATTCATATATACAATGAAAATTTAATCTTAATTATTACAAAATTCAAATACATTCTTATCTTATATATCTTATATCCTTCCCGTGCCGTTAGATGTCACATAGGGCTCGCAAAGTAGTTCGCCAATTTTTCCTGTCTTCAGCGAGTCTTTCAACCTCATCAAAGGATTTTATGCCTGTTAACTTGGCCTCTCTTAATAATGTCCTCTTCAGAGTTTCACGCGGTCTGCCCCTTTTTCTTCGGCCTGTTGTGTTCCACTTGATAGCTTGTTTTGGGATTCTCTGATCATTTCTTCTCATCAAGTGACCAACATATGTCCATCTCCTTTTCCTGATCACCCATGAGACTGGTTGTTGTTCAGTCATCTGTCTTATCTCTGCATTGTTCTTGAATTCATTCCACTTGATGCCGAGTATTTTCCTTAGGCATTTGTTTTCAAAAGAGTCTAATTTCTTTTCTATTTCTTTAGTTGTTTTCCAGCTTTCGCATGCATAAATGAGGGTGGATATTACATTTGAATTGAATAGTCTTAACTTGGTTTTTATGCTTATAACTTTTGAATTCCATATGTTCTCAAGATTCTTGAAGATTGATGCTGCTTTTGCAATTCTGATCCTAACTTCCTTTCTAGTGTCACCATCCTGGTCTATATAGCTGCCAAGGTATGCAAATTGATTGACTTCTTCAATATCTGTCCCTTCTATGTGTATTTTTCCATTTTGATTGATGGGAATTTTCATTATTTTTGTTTTGTCCTTGTTAATTTCAAGTCCTATTTTGCTAGCCAGTGAAGATAGGCTATCTGTTTTTTCTTGCATGGAATTCACATTATTACTGATAAGAGTTATGTCATCAGCAAAATCAAGATCTTCTAGTTGGGTCCCATGTACCCAGTCAATACCTGTGTTACCTGTGCAGCATTTTGTCATTATGAAGTCTATTGTAATCCCAAAAAGTAAAGGAGACAGTATACATCCTTGTTTCACGCCTGTTTCAATCTGGAACCATTCACTCATCCCTTCTTCTGTCTTTACTCCAAATACATTGGAGTAAAAAAAAAGTTCAAAATTGGCAATCATGTATACAGAGAGTGCGATCTGCTTTATAAAAATTATTAAAGAAACTAACAAAAATTTCCAGTTGTGATCAACTGGCAATTGCAGAAGTAACCAGTGTCTTAGAAGATGAAGAAAGCTGAGGCAGAAAAGGACACTTTTCATGTGGCTGTTAGTATGTCAGGAGAAAAATAATGCTCATGTAAAATATCAGTCTCATATATCCATAAATCTACAGGTGATAGCAGGTGGATATAAAAAAATGTTGAGAGAAGGAAAAACATTAACTGATCATTTTGAAAGTTGTTAAAAGATAGTGAAATATCTTGAATTATGAAAACCATACTTGAGAGCAAAGATGAAGGAAGAGGACAAAGAGGAAGACAACAATACATATGAATAGGTACCATACAGGGATGTACTGGATTCAGGTTGGCTGTGAAAATAAATGATAGAGTTGGCTGATGGGTCTTTTGTAGCTAATCTTCCAAGGGGAGTTGGGACAGAATAATGATAATGAAAAGCTAGTGACAAACTGTCCTCCTTCAAGAGCTGTAAAATGGGAACTATAAAGAATATAACAGGGACCAGCTTGTGGCTGCTAATAAGGCTTATAACATGGCCTAGCACAGTATAAAAAAACAAGCACTGACATAAAACAGTGAGATGGAATATCCTTAACAAATTTCACCATGTTAAGGGACAACTGGTTCATATCACAGCTTTGCTTTTCACTGGAGACAAAAACAGTGCATGGGAGTCAAATGTGATTTTTAAGCAGAAATTTAAAAAATATAATATTGGCTATCTAAGAAACTGCAGATACTTAGAAATGATGCAAAGCATTTTTTTCACATACATTCATGAATTCACAAATGTGAGAAACAATGTACAAAAACATATTTATTTTTATATATGAAAACATTTAACTTCACATTTACAAGGTACAATGATGAAAACATGCTGAATTTCACAAATTAGAAATCACATGTATGAGGAACAATGAAAACATGTTTATCATTACATGAAGTTTCACATTTATGAGAAATAATTAATGAAAACATGTTTATGTTAAAAAAATATAAAAAAACATGAGTAAGATTCAAATCTGTCTTCTTTTACTTTAAGTAAAACAAGTGCAAGGAAGTGCGCTCGGGGAGGGGAGAAATATAAAAGGCACAGTCAAATTAAGTGACAGATACATTTGATAATCCTTTCATTTTGGACTTATGGTAACTGTCAGTTCATCTTCAAGGCACACAAGCTAAAGTGTACTTTCAGTGATGCTCAGGTCATCAATCCAGGATGACTGGCCAGCAGATGCAGTTTCTGGAGAAAAGTAAATCAACAAATGAATTAATAAGAGTGTTCACTTGGAAAATCAATAAATTGCAGAGCTTGTTCACTTGATTTTTTTTTTTCATTTAGTCAAATTATCTTCATAATAAAATCAAAAGGCCACGCTGTTTTAACTGAGCTATTATGCTTTTAACATGCTACATGTGTTTGTTTTCATGGACAATGCCCTTCATTTTTCTACATTTTGTCTGGTCTTATGTGTTTCTAATGAAATCAGTTGCTTCTTTCTTTTTTTAATGGCACACTTAATCTGTTCAGATATTTTTATACCGGGTTCCCTGTTTAATTTCCCCATGAGTTTTCAGTGAATTTTAGGTTCTTTAAGCTTTGTCTCACACAATGTCAAAAGAAATATATGTTTCCTAAAAGCTACAATATTAAAAAATAATTTGAAATGCCTATCCAGTTGCTTTAATAACACCGTGTATGTTATTTTAATGTGATGATATTTTGAAGGTATCCACATAAAAAATCGCAAGACACAGGTACATTTTCACCATACACCTCTATCTACCTTGATTACTAGAACCAGTTTTACTGCAGTCATTATCTATTTTATCTGTGCACTTTCACCTACCTGTATCAGTAACACTGAAATCATCTCCTTTTTCATCAAACATGTCATAATCCACATTATTCTCTGTTTCATCAAGTAAGTCCATTTGTTTATTAGCAAAGTTAATGAACACCTGCAAACACACAATATATAATACATGCTTGTACATCTATGCCGTGGTGGATGGAATGGGAGAGACCAGCTGACAGATAATGTTGGTTATGGTCACCATTCTATGATGGTAGGCAGATGATCTCAATGTAGGGACAATGGCTATGATCACTGACTAGTACAGGAATGAACTCAATGGTAAACTACCATATGGAAATATACCAAGAAACCCAAACAGCAACATGGAAGTTCAGATAGGAAAAACAGCTGAGAAACACATAAATGCCTTTGAATGTAAATGTTACAGAAGAGTTCTTCAGATATCATGGACACAAAAAAGAACAAATATATCTATACTACAAGAACTTAATACTGAAGAAGGCTGGTTAGTAAAGAGGATTAAATGAAGAAAATGTAAATATTTTGGACACATTAAACATCATGATAATCTAGAGAAGACCATCTTGGAAAGGTACATAATGGGAAAAAGAAAGAGAGGAAGACCAAGGTGAAGATGGCTACAAGACATCATTGATGATCTGCAAATGGATGCATCTACAGCAGGGCATCTTGACTACAACAGAGAGGCCTACAGGAATGCTGTTAGGGAGGCAAAGTTCTGCAAGGGACATGCAAATGAATGAATGGATGAACATCTATGCCAAGAGATGGCAGCTACAGCATGACTTTTATGAACACTCAAAATGTCCTGGAGTTAAATCAGAACCCCACAACTACCATTTCTAAAGACAACAAAACAGTATCATCATGATCAGTAAAAGAAAGCTGATTAGACCATTTTTAAAGTGCTCTTGGTAAAAGACTTCTGGCACAAAATGCCTACCTAAAAGTGCTTTGATTGATAAGCGCTCTATGGTGGCCGAGACAGCTCAGAAGCCTGCCTATTGGTTCCACTCTGACAACAAAAAAGCCCATTACTTCCATTTTAAGGATACTTTGTGATACAAGCTTAACCATCACTGGCTGCCTTAACAATCCTTCCATGTGCAGTGAACATCTACACACACACACATCAACACTGAAATGGTGTAATCAGTCTCTGTACACTAGTAGTTTTCAATGTCCTGAGTTCCATTCCTCCTTTTTCAACCCAGGCTGCCCCTGAATCTTCATTTGTATACTAAATCATCACCCAGAAAAGATTTTTACCATTATACATTCTTTTATGGTGGTAATTATTGAAATGTAGACAATTTACTAAATAAAACAAATATAAAATTGACTTTAAACTCCTCCTATGAGAGCCACTTACCTCCTCAATGAGAATCACTGCTGTAACTGAAAAATGTATTAAGTAAGAGATTTGGGACTATGGCTCTGTTTGAAGTGCATAGATGATGATCCCAGTTAACTGACAAGAGTCTTACATCTTACATCCTTCCTATGCCATTAAATGTCACATAGGGCTCGCATAGTTGTTTGCCAAGTTTTCCTGTTTTCGGTGAGTTTTTCAACCTCATCAAGGGATGTTATGCCAACTAAACTGGCTTCTCTTAACAATGTCCTCTTTAGAGTTTCACGTGGCTGACCTCTTTTTCTTCAGCCTTTTGTGCTCCACTTGATAGCTTGTTTTGGTATTCTCTGATTATTTCTTCTCATCACATGACCGACATATGTCCATCTTCTTTTTCTGATCACCCATGAGACAGGTTGTTGCTTGCTCATCTGTCTTATCTCTCTGTTGTTCTTAAATTCATTCCACTTTATACAAAGTATTTTCTTTAGGCATTTGTTTTCAAAAGAGTCTAATTTCTTGTCTATTTCTTTAGTTGTTTTCCAGCTTTCACATGCATAAATGAGGGTTGATATCATATTTGAATTGAACAATCTTAGCTTGGTTTTTGTGCTTATAACTTTTGAATTCCATATGTTTTCAAGATTTTTGAAGGACAATGCTGCTTTTGCAATTCTAATTTTAACTTCCTTCCTAGAGTCACCATCCTGGTCTATGTAGCTGCCAAGGCATGCAAATTGGTTTACTTCATCAACAGCTGTTCCTTCTATGTATATTTTTCCTTCATGGTTAATGAGAAATTTCATAATTTTTGTTTTGTCTTTGTTAATTTCAAGACCTATTTTGCTAGCCAAGGATGTACCCAATCAATGCAGTTCTATAAGAGTAGATAACATTCAATCTGATATCTTTATTATAAGATCTTCACCACAGCATCATATGACTAAAATTTTAGTTTGATGCTTCATGCAGATTCTACAGTAACTCATCTGGTATCAAATTCAAACAATTTTAACAACTAACCACTCACACAATGATAACTGACAAAATGAGAAGCAAACCAAAAATTACACTGGACCATGAAGAGCTAGAAAACGCAAACAAATTTGAATAACTAGGTTCAATCATCACCATCACTGGGGACTAACCAGTGGAAATCAAAAGAAGAATAGCAACTGTCTCACAGAAACTAGTGCAAATGAAGAGCAGGAAGCAAGGTACCAACAAGAAAACAAAGCTATGTTTACTAAGGGCTTACATATTCCCAATGGCAACGTAAGGATACAAAACATGGACACGTAACAAATCACTAGAAAAGAGAACAACAGCATTTGAAATTAAATGTTATAGAAGGGCACTTAGAATATTATAGATAGAAAGAAAATCAAATGCAATATTGATGGGATTAGGTGACAGTATCAAAAGTAAAAGCTGAGATACTTCAGCTTCATCAAGCCATGCGATGGTGTGAAGAGGTTGATAGCAGAAGGCATAGTGCCCAGCAAAAAGAGAAAAGAGGTGACCTCACTGTAAGTGGACTTAGGACATAACAGAAAGTCTGAATATGTCATTGTCAGACGCAGGTTAACTTATGCAAGACTACACTGCATTCAGGGAGGCATTCTACACTGCATTCTAGTGTTCTAGAAAGGATATGTCACATGAAGAACCACTCCCACAAACATTTAGTCAACACTTTCACATTTTTTTCTGATTTTCAAAACCTATTAACTTTTTTTTTTATGTTATTTTTCACGTAGGATTTTCTGATAAAAGTGACCATGAGCTCTTTGCAGCCAGCGCCAATCAGATCTCAAAATACTGACATAAAATCAAATGGTGAGAGGGTTACTGAGGCTTGCTTTGAACACTAAAAAAAAGCCAAGATTCCCAGTATAAAGCACTGCTAAATCAAATATGCTGACTATCTGCCAGTTTATCAGACACTGAATAAAGAAACAGCCTGTACTCTAGAACAGTTGTTCCTAATCTTTTTACATCCAAAGACATCTACATACAAGATGGGGACCACCATCTTGCAATGCCATGAACTCATAACTGCTTTTTATTCAACAGATGGCATTTAATACCAAATACATAATATATAGCTGCAGACCTAATAATGCTCTAAGGACCACTTTTGGGCCATGGACCACAGGCTGAGAACCACTACTCAAGAAATACCATGGAAAATAGATTTAGCTCCCACCAAGCCCTGATTCTCTGACCACAATATCTGCCTCATCTTTGAAGCACAAAGTTTAAAGCTTTTTTCATGAAGACGATAATGACATAAACGACCCGAGCATTTCAGAAAAAGATGAAACAGAAATTGGAATGGCTCTGGATAATAATTGCAACATGTAGAAAATCTACTTTCTAAGCTAAATCTACTTTCCATTGTCAAAAAAAATTTATTTTTAAATAATAAAATGCTCAGAAAAGTGCAAAATAATATAAACTAGTTAAAACCACAAAGAAAGAAACAATCAAAACTCTCTGGACAAGTCATGAGAAGCTAGAAATCAGAGATCCTAAAAATATCTGGAAAATTTCAGGAGAAAAAAAGGGAGATCAAGAGAAAAATATTTTAACAGACTGACCAAGTGTTACAGAAGAAGAAAAGCAAAAAATCTGAATGACATAAAATGTCTATTGGTATAGCACTAATGAATCAAAATAAAAAACTAACATCACAGTAACAATCACATACCTGATCCAGAGTTGTCTGTGATACACTGTAATCTTCAACATTATACACTCTCTTGGCATCTTCCATGGCCTGGAATATCTTGCTGAGGGACTGATATTCAATGCCAAGCTGATACTGAAACATCAATGAAGAAGACTGGTCATGCCCAACTCATCATATTACCTCTTTTGCAACCAAAGAAACATTTCAAGATCACACAAAAAAAAAGGTAGAACTATAGCTGACCAAGACCTTCTCCTACCTCTCTTTTGGTACCCTTCAATAACCTAAAGAGGTACTGCACACCTCTTGCTTGCTAGCTCCAGCCAGGGACTGAAAAAACAGTTGCCGTAACTCACTCCCAACTTGGCACGATGCTGTGTCTCAATATCTTAAATACATCTGTTCAAAGAACATCGAGCATGCAGTTTTGGGGAGATAGAAGAAGGAAAAGAAAATAAAGAAGAAAAAAGAAGGACAAGGAGAAGAAAGAGGATGAGGAGAAGAAGAAGAAATGGTCTTCTCAGCCCAGTAGCTTCTCACAATATTTTCATATTTGCAGCTTTCTGTGCTATTACTTCTCTTTGTAGCCTGTTTTTCATACCTGTACTATCATGTGGTATTGTTTCCTACCTGCAACATATTGTGATGCTTCTCTCTCAGTCTGGCTGAAGGAAATGAAGAAGAAATAAATTGCATGACTGGGTTAACATCTGGATTTTGGCCGCTTACACGCAGCACAATACTGTAACCATTGCCAAATCTGAACAAAGACAAAAAAAAAAAATTTTTTTTAAATTGCAGAAATATTATGTATTTTCAGCATCGTATAAGATTTTTGATAAAAACATCCAGAACAATAAATATAATATTATCTTTAGTGTTTTCATTTTATTTTAAAAACTCAAGAATACACATTTTTTGTAATGCACTTACAGTTGTGTGTACTGAGTACTTTTTCCTGCACTGCACAAGCAAATTCATCAGTTTTTACATGTTTTAATACATTTATTATCTTCAATCAAAGTAAATTGTTCACAGATTTTGAGCTAATTTTTTTCCATGGCAACTGTTAAGTCAATTCTGTGCAATTTCTATCTGCTGCATGTTCTTTGTCATGCATGCTATAAATTATTTCTTGTCTTAGCCTGAGAAAACTAGGTGTCCAATCAGCCAACCCAAGAAAGTTGGGAAAAGAATGAAACCTCAAAAAAAATCAAAGCCTCATGAGAAGTCAATATATGAACACTGAACATTTTGCTTAACTCTTAGAAGATGAGAGATCCCTAAAAAGATCTTTGCGTGCCGGGCCTTTCCCAACCAAGAGCCCTATAAGGCTTCAGACTTTCTTTCATTGAAAACACAATGTTACTTTTTATTTAACCAGTTAAAACTCTTCTGAATCCAAAGTTAAATTAGTGTTTTAAGCATGGGGGATAAAGAAGTCATACTGGATATATAGATAGGGGGGTAAAATTCAAGTTTATTTTGAGATTGAGTAGTAGAATGGTCACACCGACCAACTAAATCTATCTTACTACATGTGTTTCTCGTAGCTGTAGATCTGTTAGATTTATTGGATGTTACAAACATCCATAAATATTGATTTTTCTGTGTTGAAATTTGAATGACTATGTATTCTATATTGGATTATGACACATTTAAGGTAAGTTATAAAGTAGATTTTATTGCTCAGCCCTAACATTTTTTTAGTGCAAAAAAATCGATCCATCGTTTCACACCAGTTTTTTCTTTTCTTTGTTTTTTTTTTAATGACAAATAACTTCATTTATGGAATCTTCATTCATTTCTACTTATTTTAATGTGTGATACACGTGTGGGGATCATGGAATTAAGTCAGTACAATAACTTTTACACAGGGACCCCTGTTCTCCAAAATGTCCACGCCCTTCTCCAATGTCTGCGTCGTCAGAAACTAAGGAACGGTTTGGAAGTAACACGACTCAAAAGAGTTAATAAGCCGACACACTTTCTCTGCCAGGCGGTCTGGTTAGCTGAATGGTTAGGCGCTCAGTTTACTAATCTGGTGGTACCAGGTTCAAGTCCCAGCAGCAGGATTTTTTTTATGGTACATGGCAAAAAGGCCCCAGGGTCGGCCTAGCCCAATGGGTACCAGAGAAATCTGGGAAGGAAAATGTGGCTAAACATGATACTGACCATATCACACTTTCATGTGCAGGTCTTGAAAATACGAGCCAAACATTGTATTCCCAATATGCCTTAATGTCATGGAAACTGGGATTTTACCTTTTACCTTTACTGTCTCAGCTACTTTGATCCTGTAACAAAACTGGATGATCTGTTCTTTTTTTTTTACCTGTAAGTTCTTGCAAGATAAGAGTTACCTGCTCTTCAGATGTTGGATGCTCCCTAAACACTGGAATGTTCCATTCACCATTATGGCCAGTCGGTCACAGAGAGCTTCACATTCTTCCATGCTGTGAAACAATAAGATTTGAAAATGACAGTCTTTTATTGTAAGAAAGAAATATTTCAATTACAATAACAACCAGGCTTTATTCTGCAAAAATATCTCTCTCTCTCTCTGAACCTTAAGTACCCAGGGCACATGGGGCTTCCGCAAGGGTTTTCCACAAATGCCTGTACTTTGCCTTTTTTTCTGCTCTTGCCCAGGTGAGCCCTCTATTGCTCAACATCCTTTCTGTTGTTCTTCTCCATGTCTCTTTTGGTCTACCCTTACTTCTGTTCCCCTGTGGTGTCCATCTTAGTGCTATTTTTGGTAGTGAGTTGTCAGTCATTCGGAGCACATGTTCCAACCATCGCCAGCGTCTTTCCTCAATAATTGTTGTCAGTGGTTTCATCTGCATTTCTGCTAATAAGATGTTATTTCTTTTGGTGTTTGGCCAAAATATTTGTCTAATTCTTCGTAAACATTTAGTCTGGAAAGAATTCAACTTGTTTTCTATGGTTTTGGTGATTTTCCAGCATTCACTTCCATAGAGTAGTACACTTAGAACATTACTCTTAAATATCCTGATTTTCATATTTATGCTTAGTTTTTTGGATTTCCATAGAGTCTGCAGCATTGCAAAAGCCTGGTTTGCTCTAGTAAGTCTGCTGTTGATGTCCTCTGTGCTGTCTCCATTTTCTACTACTCTGCTGCCAAGGTATACAAATTCATTGACCTCCTCCACTAACTTGTTATCTACTCTGAGTACATTTCTGTTGTTCACATTTTGCTTCATTAACTTTGTCTTTCCTACATTGATTTTTAGTCCTATGTTGTTTGCATTCTGAGTTAGCTTGTTTATTTTATCTTGCATATCTTTGTGACTGCTTGATAATAGACAAATGTCGTCCGCAAAGTCAAGGTCCTCCAGCACTGTGTCAAGGGTCCATTGTAATCCTCTGCGTTTGTCTGATGTTGCCTCCTTCATTAACCAGTCTACTGCCAAGATAAATAATGTTGGTGATAGTACACATCCCTGTTTCACTCCTGTTTGTACCCTAAAGCTGCTGGAGGTATGTTCTCCACAGATAACTTTGCACTGAAAACCCTCGTATAGGGCTTTTATTACATTAACTATTTTATGGGGGAGGCCATGCCATCTTAGGATTTTCCATAGTGCATCTCTGTTGACACTGTCAAAGGCTTTCTCAAAATCTATAAATAATGCATATGTTGTGCTATGCCACTCATTTGCCTGTTCTAATATTTGTCTAAGTACAAATATGTGGTCTATGCATGATCTTCCTTTCCTAAATCCTGCCTGCTCTTTCCGAAGTTTTTCCTCAAGTGTTGGTACAATTCTGTTGATGATTATTCTGCAAAATACTTTACTGGTGAGTGGCAGTAGGGTAATGCCTCTCCAGTTCCCGCAATCTCTGAGGTCACCCTTCTTTGGTAGTTTTACTATAAGCCCAGTTTTCCACTCCTCTGGGGCTTTTTCTAGATCCTAAATTTGTTGTAATATACGGCATAGTTGTTTTGGTGTTTCTGTTTCTTCTGCTTTCAACATCTCAGCAGTCATTTCATCTTCACCTGGTGCCCTGTCTGATTTTAGCTTCTTTATCGCCTCTTTTACTTCATTTATTATTATTGGTCCTGTATTGATGTTTAGTTCCGTTTTTGCTTCAGATATGTCTATTGTTTGTGCTGCTTGTGTTCTGTTTAGTAGGGTGTTAAAGTGTTCCCTCCAACTTTCAATTTTTTCTCTTTCTCCACTGACCAGTTGTCCATTTTGTGTTCTTACTGCACTTTCACATCTTGTGTTGAAGTTACCTGTCATCTGCTTTGTGATTTTATATATGGTTTTCATGTCATTTGTATATGCTGCTTTCTCTGCTGTTTCTGCTAAGTTGTCATAATATTGACGTTTATCTTGATGGCATGATTCCTTCACTTCTTTGTCTTTTTGTGCATAATTACTTAAAACTCGTTCTTTAAGCCGTTGTGATTTGGTGTTCAGTAATTTTTCTTGATTTCTTTTCTTTGCTCTATCTTTTCCCATGTGGTCTCACTTATCCATTCCTCTTTTCTCCTTTTCCGATATCCCAGCACCTCTTTTGCTGTTTCCTGTAGTGTTTTATTGAACTCTAATATGGACATTTCTGCTTCATCTTGTAGGACACTGAAGCGGTTCTTAAGTACTATTGAGAATTCATTTCTTGTTTGCTGGTCTATCAGTTTTCTTGTATCAAAATGTATCTTTCTGTGTTCTCCAATTTTGGCTTTCCTTAATTTCAGTTTTATTTTTGCTACCAGAAGGTTGTGATCACTTCCTACATCTGCTCCTTTCCTTGCTCGCACATCTTGTAGTGACCGTTTCCACTTGTTGTTTATTAGTATGTGATCGATTTGGTTTTCTGTGGTTTTATCTGGTGACCTCCAAGTCACCTTATGAATGTTTTTGTGTTGGAAAATTGTCCCTCCTATGGTCATCATGTTTTCTTCACAGAAACAACACAGTCTTTCTCCATTTTCATTTATTTCTCCTATTCCTTCTCTTCCCATGATTCTTCTTCTATCTTCATTTCCTTCACCTACTTTTGCATTGAAGTCGCCCAAGATGAGTAGCATATCATGCTTGGGTATTGTTTCTACTGTTGCTTGGAGGCTGTTGTAAAAATCTTCTTTTAATTCCTCTTCAGCTGCTTCTGTTGGTGCATAACAAACTATAATAGACAGCTTTGTGAATCTTGAGTTGAACCGTGCATATAATAATCTCTCATTTATTGGGGTCCATTTCAGCAATGCTCTTGATGCTTCTTTTGTTATAATCAATGCTACTCCTCCTTCATGAAGATCTCCTTTACCTGACCATATTATTGTATCTTCTGTGTTGTTAATTTCCTTCTGCCTTGTCCTGTCCATCTTGCTTCTTGTATTCCTAGTATGTCTAGTTTGTATCTGTGCATTTCCTTGATGGTTTGTGCTAGTTTTCCAGTCTGGTTTAGTGTTCGTACATTCCAGCTGCCTATTTGCATCTTGTGTTTAGGTTCCAGGAGGTCTGCAGTCGGGCTGGGGACTTCCAGTGGCTGGCTTTCATCCACAACCTTCATGGGCTCAGTTTTCTGATACGCATTTCTCCTTCCACCTGCATTTGTTTTTTCCCTTGCTTTCGTTTCTGTAGCAGTCTGATAGTTTTTTTTTTACCAGATAGGGTTGCTGGCCCTATGCTGAACCCTCCCTAGTCGCCTTTTACGATCATGCGTGGTAGGGTACAGTGGTCCTATTCTTTCTGCAAAAATATAAGCTTACATAATTAACTGAGCCACAGTTCTGGGACTGCAACATAGTGAAATTAGTACAGATGAGGAAGGTATCTGCTTGCCTCAATAAGCAGGCCATATCTATGAAGAGTGTATAGCAGCACAATGCCTTCAAAATGTCTTTATATGCTCAGTGAAATGACTACTAGGGGAAGTAGAACATTTTGTGCCAGCTGTCTTGTTGGGAGGATCAAATACCCATGCTAACAGAGAAGTCTAAATGTGTCTGCAAATGTCTGAACTGGTGTTATCATACTGACATACTTCTGAGTGAATTATGATGACATACACTGACATACTTCTGAGGTAAGTATGATGAGATTCATTGACATACTTCTGACAGAAATAAATTCACATAAAAAAAGCATCTAAGGTTAAAATCTGTGGAGAACCATTAACTCTTCTGCTGCTGGATCACTCTTTGTGGCTACTTCCAGTGATCTCATCTCTGAGAATGCCATAAATGGTTCAATGCTTCGTTTTGTTAAAAAACTGGTACAAATTTTGTATTGTAACCTGTCAGTCCACACATCAGCTGAAGTTTCCTCTTCCTTTTTCAGCGTGGGTAGCTAGCAATAATGTTTCTTGAAATTTCTGTCCAGTTTTTTAACTGTTTTGTATATACGCTAGTAATGTGGACATGCCCTCTGAGCTGACACGTGTTTCTGTATGTACCCCAGACTGTTCTAGACTTGTTAGACGAACTGCAGAAGTAGCTAGATGGTTTTTTCAGACATTAGCTAATGAGAAAGTTTTCAGCCATTCCAGTTCTGATGAGGCGACCGCAGTTAGTAGTTCAGAAAGTGACCCTGACAGTAACAGTTGTCCCTTGACAAGTGCTGTTGCTCCACAACCTGTCATTTCTGCTCCTCCACCTGCCAAATGGGCAAAGAAGAGCAGTTTCAAACTGGAGCAGCACAGGCAAATAAAGAGGTAGGAACACATACTAGCAGTTTTGATGGCAGTGGTATCCTGGTGAATCTTGGCAATGAGAGGACACCGATGAATTTTTTTGATGCTGTTTACACCTGATATTTTGGAAAGTCTCATCGAAATCATAAATGCTTATGCTGATATAAGATTTAGCAATGCGACAGATATAAAAAGGTGCAGTAGATCACATCAGGGCACTTGTTGGTCGCCATGACGACAATCATAGGCGTGAACATGCAACCTAAATCTGAAATCAGTGATTACTGGAGCACCACACATCACACGCACGTGGATACTGCAATGAGAGAAGAACAAGCAGGATTTCAAAAAAGGAGAAGCTGTCTCGACCAGATCTTTACTCTAAGAATAATACTTGAAGAACATATTGAAAAGCAAAGACTACTAATACTGAACTTCATAGACTTTAAAAAGGCATTTGATAGCATACACAGAGATTCATTGTGGAGAATTTTAAGTCTATATGGAATACCATCTAAAATTGTCAACATCATTAAAGACTTCTACAATGGATATGTTTGTGCAGTCAAGACAGAAGAAGGGATGAGTGAATGGTTCCAGATTGAAATAGGTGTGAAACAAGGATGTATACTGTCTCCTTTACTTTTGGGATTACAATAGACTTCATAATGAAAACATGCTGCACAGGTAACACAGGTACTGACTGGGTGCATGTGACCCAACTAGAAGATCTTAATTTTGCTGATGACATAACTCTTATCAATAGCAATGTGAATTCCATGCAAGAAAAAACAGATATCCTGTCTTCACTGGCTAGCAAAATAGGACTTGAAATTAACAAAGACAAAACAAAAATAATGAAAATTCTCCTTAATCAAAATGGAAAAATACACATAGAAGGGACAGATATTGAAGAAGTCAATCAATTTGCATACCTTGGCAGCAGCTACATAGACCAGGATGGTGACACTAGAAAGGAAGTTAGAATCAGAATTGCAAAAGCAGCATCGATCTTCAAGAATCTTGAGAATATATGGAATTCAAAAGTTATAAGCACAAAAACCAAGTTAAGACTATTCAATTCAAATGTAATATCCACCCTCATTTATGCATGCGAAAGCTGGAAAACAACTAAAGAAACAGACAAGAAATTAGACTCTATTGAAAACAAATGCCTAAGGAAAACACTCAGCATCAAGTGGAATGAATTCAAGAACAAGGCAGAGATAAGACAGATGACTGAACAACAACCAGTCTCATGGGTGATCAGGAAAAGGAGATGGACATTTGTTGGTCACGTGATGAGAAGAAGTGATCAGAGAATCCCAAAACAAGTTATCAAGTGGAACACAACAGGCCAAAGAAAAAGAGGCAGACTGAGTGAAACTTTGAAGAGGACATTGTTAAGTACAGAGGCCAAATTAACAGGCATAAAGTCCCTTGATGAGGTTGAAAGACTTGCCGAAGACAGGCAAAATTGGCGAACTACTTTGCGAGCCCTATGTGACGTTTAACGGCATGGGAAGGATATAAGATATAAGATAAGAAAGATCACACGCAAACACCATTTTTTGGGCAGATGTTTTCTAGAGATCAGTTTCAACTGATATACAACACTATGTTGCATGCCAGTCAAACTGATAGTCAAGATGAGATAAAAATTGAGTCTTTTGTCAATCCTTTTGTTGGCATCCTTTTAGGCAGCCTTTTACCCTTACAATGAACTGAGCATTGATGAAATGGTATATAGCTGTAAGGGGCACTGGAGTTACAATAAGTATAATGCAAGCAAGGCATCAAAATACATCAAGACATCTGGCCTTTGTGAGGTGGTGAAGGTTATGTTTTCAACCTGTTGATCTATTTTGGGGCAGATACCTCATACAACCCTACTGGTGCAAACAGTTCTAGTCTAGCTGTAAAAGTGTTCATACTCTTCTGCAGCCAGTGAGATTTTCACATCATATTTATGCAGACAGGTATTAAAGCAGTCTAGCACATATTGATTATCTCCAGTCAGCAGGACACAAACACACGGGCACACAGAATGTGAATGGTGTAAGTTTTCCACCAGAGCTGGAAACTCTGAAGGCGGCTCAAAAAGAAGATCTACCACGTGGAAGATGGTGAGAAGAAAATTCTGTCTCCTGGAGAGACAGAAGCGCAAAGAAGTCTGTCCGTGTTGTCACAACATGTGGAAAAGCTGTCACTACTTGTCTTATTGAAGGACAGCAGGAGGTTGAAAAACTTCACATCATTCACACCTTGTGGACTATGAAGAAGCCCATAAGCTTCATGTGTACTGTTCCAGACCTGAGAAGAAGATCTGCACAAAGTTCTACGTGACATTATACAAATTTTACTTTATATTATTCTCAGTTATTATGACCCTTATTTGACTCTTTACTGAAGAAAACACCCAACTAGCACAACTGTCTATTCACACAACTTATCCTACAACTATTTATAGAAACAGCTGCTACCTGTGAGAAGTGAGAATGACTGAATGTCCCAATTTGACGATGCTGTTAATGCAGTTCCATAAGAACCTCCTGGCTTTGGGGTCCATGCCTGCTGTAGGCTCATCCTGGAAAGGATTAACAAAACTCTAAATTTTATAATATGCTGGCTCATTTACATACAATTTTGGATCATTTTTATTGATGTTGACTGCTTTCAACTCAAATACAAGGTCCGACAATTAAGTAATGAGACTGATTTTAATATGGCCAAGACAAAAATGCCATCTATGAAGCAAAGCATGGAATCCAAAGAGGCAACCTTCATCTATGATCTGGCAATTTTTCGTCACCACCCAATAAGCAGACAACAAACAAGTTGTCATTTTGTTGACCTAGTTAGAGGTGCACTGTCACGTAATCAGCATGGAGCAAAAAGCTAACATTAAATTATGTTTAAAACTTAGAAAAAGTGCAATTGAGACAGTCGAATTGATGCGACAAGTTTATGAGGATAATTATTTATCTCGTGTACAGATTTTCATGTGTATTCATGATTCAAACAATTCATGTGGAAATGAATACAAATGCAACTAGACATGGACGTCCATTTTCTGTTCATAATGAGGAACTCAATGCAAAAGTCAGAGAACAGATACAAGAAGATAGTTGTTTGACTGTGAGGATGATGGCAGATGAATTTGGTGTTAACCAAGAGACCTTTAGTAAAATTTTAGTGGAAGATTTGGGCAAGAAAAAAGCTGCTTGCTGTTTTGTACCACATTCGTTGTCTAATGACCAAAAACATCAGCATGTTGAGTACGCAAAAAAACATCATCAAAACATGTCGCAGAAATAAACATTTCTTAAATTTAATTATTGCAGAGGATGAAACACAGATTATCCACTATGATACTACAACTAAACGCCAAAGTGCTCAGTGGAAGTCATCTGCATCACCAAAACACAAAAAAATTTGTCTTCAAAAGTCGAAAGTGAATACAATGTTGGTGCGCTTCTACAAAAGCAAAGGAGTTATTCACAAAGAATTTATTCCAGAGGGACAGACTGTCATTGCCAAAGTTTATTTAAGTATTTTGAAACACCTATTGAAAAGCATTCTCTGAGTCCGACCAGAGTATTTAACACCTGGCAGTTTTTTCCTTCTTCATGATAATGTACTGGCTTACTGGGCGGTAGTTGTACAGGAATATTTGGCCCAAAAACAAGTGTGTGTTCTCAGCCATACACCCTATTCCCCAGATTTGTCTCCCTGCGATTATTTTCTATTCCTAAAATTAAATTTACTATTGAAAGGACATGTCTTTGATGATACATCGAGTTTAAAGGCCATACTAACAGAAGAACTGCAGAGGTCATTCCAGTGTTTGTCAGATTGTGCCACTCACTGTATCAATGCAAAAGGGGCTTACTTTAAATAAAATACAGGTTATATCTTCAAATGTTGTTATTTTATTTTTTAATGGAGTTAGTCTCATTACTTAATTGTCTGCCTTTATATAGTACAATTTACTTGAGCCTGATTTTAATGTGAATATTTTGTTTCCCCTTAATATACGTACTATATGTACAAGATTCACTTTATTACTTAACCAAGACCACACCTCCAATGTCTGTGTTGCATTTAACTTAACATGCACTAAGAAAAAAGGCACATTATGAAACACAATTAGTGTATAAGCATATAACTATACATGAAGCCACTGTAGTAAAACTGTGATATCAAAATGCATAAACTAGGAAAAAAGTATGAACAGCTTTATTACTCATGTACTCGTTAAGTAATAAAGCTGTTCCTACTTTTTTCCTAGTTTATACATTATGAAACACAATATCTACTGATGACAAGATAAATCCTTCTATGATACCATGCGAAACCTATGTGACGTTTAGCGGCACGGGAATGATGTATGATGTAAGATATGTGCATAAATTTACAAAGAAAACTTTGCTGAAGATAAGATCACATTTGCTTAAGCTTATAATATCTGACAAAACCAATCCAAAATCAGATAAAATTTTTAATCAGTATTTCAAATCCACATTATCATTTGATATTAAAAAGTGTATTCTTTCACACTATAAAGATTTTAAACCAGTTTAAAAAGTCTAGTTTCTTCTCCATTCATAAATATCTTTCATTGGGACCAAACAGACTTCTTGAGACACCATGGTTAACTTCATATTTAAGATTGAGAGGATATTTAAAGTATGCTGTGCATCTTAAACTATCTTGTGCTAAGTATCTTAAACTATATTTCTATTAAAAATCATGCTCAAAAAATAGTTTTTGCTGTAGGAACTTACCAAGAAAATAACTGGTGGATTTCCTATGAGAGCAATGGCAGTTGAGAGTTTTCTCTTGTTGCCCCCACTGTAACTGCTGGATATTCTGTCTCTATACTGGAACAGATCTAGTTTCTTTATAACCCAGTCAACCACCTGAGAAGTGTATGTAATAACTGACATTTAATATCTTGTGAAACATTTAAAACATGCAACAAAGAAATGGCAATATTGCTGAAAACAAAAACAGAAAATGTTACCAGCATTTTTAACAGTGGTTCACATAGTATTACTGAAATATACATAAAGTAGTTCACTTTAGTCAACTAGTGCACTAATCATTTCACTGCTCATGCACGATGTAAATATAATGATCTAGTATATGTCCTGCATTTTCATACAAACATATTGATAACACACTAAGGAACATGGAGCAAGTTTTAGGTCAACTTCCCCAAGGAGTAGTGCATCTTGGGCCCTGGCCTTGATCTCTGTAGTCTTACATCTTACATCCTTCCTGCACCATTAAAAGTCACATCGGGCTCACATGGTTGTTTGCCAAGTTTTCCTGTTTTTTTTGCGAGTTTTTCAACTCATCAAGGGATTTTATGCCTACTAAATAGACAATAAAGTAAAAAATTCAGCTAGAAAGGACAAAAGAGAATACATAGACAATATGGTGAAAGAGGCAGAAAAAGCAGCAAAAACAGAAGACAGGAAAACTTTATATAACATACAAAAGAGGCTAACAGGTACTATTACATCTAAAGAAAGACCAATCCTTAGCTAAACTGGCACACTTTTAACATCAAGTAAAGACCAAAGCAAAGATGGGCTGAACACTTCCAAGAAATACTTAATCGACCACACCCAGAAGAATTGATAAACCTTGAAACTGACTTACCAGCCCCACAACTAAATGTCAACCTAGACAAAATTACATTGCATGAAACTGAAACAGCAATGAATTTAATAGTTAACAACAAAGCTGTATGTGAAGATGAAATAATACCTGAAATGTTAAAATCTATCAATAGTGACAATATGAGACAATTACAGAGAATGTTTAATAAGATTTGGAAAGAAGAGAAGGTCCGGTTCTAAGGACTGTTATAGCCGGAGGTGAGGTGGGGGATACGCTCTCCACTCCAGTGAAATGTCTCCAAGGCATGTGTCTCAAATAGCCTCTGACAGTCAATTCCAGCTCCTGGCCTTCTCGTGGCAGAACTGTTCAAACTGACAGGAGAAGGGGCAAAGGCGAATATCTGGCGCCTGAAAACCAGACGCTTCAGGTAGATGAGAGTCATGTTTGGTAGCTCATCTACCGATGCTGGCGAGATTCTTCAGCTACCATTTGTGGAGTGGGGCTCCTCCCAGCCAGTGAAGAAAGGTGCGAATGGGGTTGCCGCGCGGCGACACTGTGGAAAAGGTGAAAGAAAGGATTAAGTGATGTAATCAGTAGTCTCGAGGTCAGGACTGCTCAAATCACGGCACCTCTACTCTGGAGGTTGGCCACGTCCTATGTGCACTCATACTGGGCGAATTGCCTGAACCGGCTTAACCCAGGGGTTAAGACACTACTGGCGAGATTCTTCGGATGCTGCACATGGAGTGAAACTCCTCCCGGCCAATGAAGAAAATGCGAAAAAGCAATTAGGGTTGCCATGCAGCGTGGACGTGGAAATGTGATGGAAAGGATAAAGTGAAGCTTAATCGGTATGTCCAGTAGTATCGCAGTGAGAGATACTAATGCCATGGCACCTCTGCTCTAGAGGCCAGCCACGTCCGATATACACCCATATTGGTGAAATATGCCTAAACCGGCTTACACCAGGGGTGAAACTTGATGACTTTGCATGTCATGTACCTTTGCTCTAGAGATCAAACACGTCCATACTGGGATAATACGCCTAAACCGTTTAACCCAGGGGTGAAACCTATTAGTAGCGAGGATTCGTCCTCCTGGACAAAAGCTCCGTTCTGGTCACAACTAGGAAGGGTAGCGGCCACGACCACAAAACAGTGAAGTCGGAGACACTAGGCCAGTGCAGTCTAGATAGGCAACCACCTCTCACCCGGCTGGGATGTATGGGTATCCTAATCACACTGAGATTTTCCGGTGAGAAAGTCCAAAACTTGACTGGATGGGCAACCATCTCTCACCCAGCGAGGATACACGAGTGTCCCAAAACATGTTGAGGTTTTCCAGTGAGAAAGTTCAACTCTAAATTGATGCAACGAAAACCACGGTGTCACGCAATCCCGCTTCCAAGACTCAAGCTCTGCAATACTCTGAACCTCTTGTGGTCCTCTCAGGAATCTTGTGTGGTCCTTTCAGAGACCACAGGGGGACCACGGGATCTATTGAGGACCACAGGAGTAAATTCCGTAGGATCATGGGGCGGTCTTGGTGGTATAAGCGAACGAAGAAGAAGAAGAAAAAGTCCCTTCTAAATGGAAAAAATGAATCATTGTTAAAATACCAAAAAAGACAACCTTAGCGACTGCAACAATTGGAGAGGAGTAACCTTACTATCAGTTGTGTCAAAAGTACTTTGCAAAGTCATTTTTAATAGACTTAAAGATATAGTGGATATAGCAATGAGAAAAGAACAACCAGGATTTCGAATAATACTTGAAGAGCATACTGAAAAGCAAAAACCATTAATACTGAACTTCATAGACTTTAAAAAGGCATTTGATAGCATACACAGAGATTCATTGTGGAGAATTTTAAGTCTATATATGGAATACCATTTAAAAATGTCAGCATCATTAAGGACTTCTACAATGGATATGTTTGTGCAGTCAAAACAGAAGAAGGGATGAGCGAATGGTTCCAGATTGAAACAGGCATGAAACAAGGATGTATACTATCTCCTTTGCTTTTTGGAATTACAATAGACTTCATAATGAAAACATGCTGCACAGGTAACACAGGTATTGATTGGGTACATGTGACCCAACTAGAAGATCTTGATTTTGCTGATGACATAACTCTTATCAGTAACAATGTGAATTCCAAGCAAGAAAAAACAGATATCCTGTCTTCACTGGCTAGCAAAATAGGACTTGAAATTAACAAGAGCAAAACAAAAATAATGAAACTTCCCATTAATCAAAATGGAAAAATAAATGTAGAAGGGACAGCTGTTGAAGAAGTCAGTCAATTTGCATACCTTGGCAGTTACATAGACCAAGATGGTGACACCAGAGAGGAATGAATGAATGAATGAACAGACTTTATTTTCGAAGAGTTAAAAATTGGGCATGCAGGCCTATCTACCATTCTGCCCTTCATCATACAACTTTCATTCAGTCACAGATATTCAGCATTTGTTATTGAACATAATATGCATGAAAAAACAATAAACCCTTTCTTTCCATACACTCCACATTCTCCTTTATGCAACTACATGAAATAAACTTTATTGCATGCTCACATTCATTTTAAACTCACACAGTTTTGGAACAGCAATATAACAGATACAACAATCAAGTCATACTATAGATTAAACTAATTTTAGACTTTACTTATGCCTATACTGTTCTTAAAGCAAATACATACCGATACATTTATTCACACACATATCCCACATATAAATAAACATATCCACACATGTACATATACACACATACATTCACATGTATACACATAGATATGTGCACAAACACATGTATGTATGTATGTATGTACACATAAAGACACATGCATATACACACCTACATATATATTCATACAAACATACATACCGATATACATGTATACACATACACACATAGCTATATACATACACACATATACATACCTACACCTATTCATACATGTATATAAAGCATACACAAACACATGCATATTAGGGAGGCATATAATCCATCTCAAACAGATACTGACATAGTTTGAAGTTATAAGAATGAATATTACTTATAAGTTTTACGTGAGTTGGTAGGGTATTCCAAAGGTGGGCAGCTGAGTAAGAGAAGCTTTTTTTGAACATGTTAAGTCTTGGTTTTGAGAGAATACAATTGCTTAAGCACTGACTGTGTTTTGGGTTAAATTTGAATATTGACCATAAATAGGGTGGAGCATTGTGTGGTAGAATTTTATCAATTAACTTGGCCTTGTTGAATAGAATTCTCTTCTTGAGGGGTAGAATGTCAAGATGTTTGCCTTTATTTGCAATATGTGCTACATGTTCGTTATCTATAAAATTTACTGCTCGTTTTTGGAGTGAGTAAAGTCTTTTCATGTTTGATATGGAGCAACCATCCCAGATTGTGGAACAGTAGTCCAAATGTGTTTGTATTTGTAATATGTAGTATATTTTCCTAGTGTCTGTGTCAAGAAAGTGTTTAATTTTGGCAAACTGGTAAACTTTTTGTGCAGTGAGTTTGGTTAGATTGTCTACATGACAATTCCAGCTGAGGCCTTGAAATTCTAGCATGGAGCTGTAGTGTTGTTACTGGTGAATTTGTTAATTTCTGTCTTGTTGTAATGAACATGGATTTTGTTTTGCTGGTGTTTATGAGCATTCTGTTGTAGCTGCTCCAGTTAATTAGACTGTTTATTTCAAATTGAAGAACTGACTCAAGATTAATAAGTCATTGTCACTAATGTAAACTGTGCAGTTATCAGCAAAAAGATCACAAGATGTTTTTTGAGATGAAATGGAAGATCACTGATGTAGAAATGTAAAAAGCAGAGGACCAAGAACAGACCCTTGTGGAACACCATTATCAACCACAGATGGACTTGACTTGAGTTTTTGAGGCAAACTATCTGCTGTCTATTAGAAAGAAAAGATGTAATAAATTTTGTTAAGTTCGGGTGTAGTCTCAAGCTTTCTAACTAGGATTACATGATCAATCATGTCAAATGCTTTTTTAAAGTCAACAAAGACAGCACCACATAATTTATCATCATTTATATTATATAACCAACATTCTGTCATTTTTGTGAGAGCTATGTGGAAGGAATGTCTGGGCCTAAAACCTGATTGACAATCAACAATCAAACCATTTTCTTGCGTATGTTGTAAGGTTGTCTTCTGTATGTGTTTTTCTAGGGGTTTTGACAAAGTTGATAGAATGGAAATTGGCTTACAGCTTGAAGGATTGTTCTCTGAACCAGATTTAAAAGGGGGATATATTTTTGCATTTCTAAGGAAGTGGGGAAAATGACAATATGTAATACATTGATTGTAAATGTATATTAGTGTATCTGTAATTGCTGGGGCTGATTAGCATAATATCTTGTTGTTCATTTCATCAAGTCCTGCTTGTGTTATTGTTAGGTTAGAAGGAAATTAGAATTAGAATTGAAAAAGCAGCATCGATCTTCAAGAATCTTGAGAACATATGGAATTCAAAAGTTGTAAGCACAAAAACTAAGTTAAGATTATTCAATTCAAATGTAATATCCACCCTCATTTATGCATGCAAAAGCTGGAAATCAACTAAAGAAATAGACAAGAAATTAGACTCTTTTGAAAACAAATGCCTAAGGAAAATACTTCGTATCAAGTGGAATGAATTCAAGAACAATGCAGAGATAAGATAGATGAGCTAACAACAACCAGTCTCATGGATGATTAGGAAAATGAGATGGACATGTGTTGGTCACATGATGAGAAGAAACAGTCAAAGAATCCCAAAACAAACTGTCAAGTGGAACACAACAGGCCGAAGAGAAAGAGGCTGACCACAGGAAACTCTAAAGAGGACATTGTTAAGAGAGGACAAATTAATGGGCATAAAATCCCTTGATGAGGTTAAAAAAACCTGCAAAAAACAGGAAAAATTGGTAAACTACATTGTGAATCCTATGTGATGTTTAACAGCATGGGAAGGATATAAGATATAAGAATCTGGCCTCTCCTAACAATGTCCTCTTTAAAGTTTCATGTAGTCAACCTCTTTTTCTTCAGCCTGTTATGTTCCACTTGATAGCTTGTTTCAGGATTCTCTCTTTCCTCTCATCATGTGACCGATATAAATTTCCAGCTCCTTTTTTCTGATCACCCATGAAACAGATTGCTGTTTGCTCATCTGTTTTATCTCTATGTTGTTCTTGAATTCATTCCACTTTATACCGAGTATTTTCCTTAGGCATTTGTTTTCAAAAGAGTCAAATTTGTTGTCTATTTCTTTAGTTGTTTTCCAGCTTTTGCATACATAAATGAGGGTGGATATTACATTTGAATTGAATGATCTTAGCCTGGTTTTTGTGCTTACAATTTTTGAGTCATTTCTGTAGTGCTGGTAGAAAATTCTGCTTTGGGAGAAATTATTCTGAATCATTTGCTTGTCCCTTGTGGAACTTTGCCTCCCTACCAGGTTTCCTGTAGGCCTTTCAGTTGTAAGCAAGATGCCCTGCTGCTGATCCATCCATTTGCAGATTATCAACGATGTCTTGCAGCCATCTTTGCCTTGGTCTTCCTCTTTTTTTTCCCATTATGTACCCTTTCAAGATGGTCTTCTCTAAATTCTCATGATGTTTAATGTGTCCAAAATATTTAAGTTTTCTCTGTGTAATCCTCTTTACTAGCTAACCTTCTTCAATATTAAGTTCTTGTAGTATGGATAGAGAGAGGAACCCCCTCCCTCCAAAAAAAAAAAAAAATGCCAGACATAACACATAGCACAGATCAGCTTTCCTTCATAGTCACATTATAGCACAGATTAGCCTTCTCTCACAGGTATATCACTTCATTATCAAAAATACTTGGATAAGACTATCATGAATAACAGTGTAAACTTACAGATTTTGTTTCTTTGGGTGAAATTCCACGAACTCTAGCATAAAATTCCAAATGCTCCCTGCCTGTCAAAAGTGGATCAAGTGCATCAAACTGAGGACAGTAGCCCATGAACTGTCGTACCTGGACCAGGTTTTTACGAGTACTACACACACACACAAAAAAATGTGAATTTCAAGTGAAGCTTGTCACATTTGTGATATTATTTCATGTTAGCCAAGTTGACATTGTGATAGCCTGGCTATATTATAATACAATTTAAGTTTATGCTAATTTTATTGCATTTTGCAATATAAACTGATCAACACAAACTGATATCTTACAGTGTGCTCAGAGCTGACTCTTTATAAACCTGATTATCATAAAATGATATTATAAAATATAATCAGACTATCACAATATAATACTGAATAACAAATTATATATATATATATATATATATATATATATATATATATGTATATATATTCTCAGACTGTTACTGTATAAACATGAGTAACATAAACTGAAACACTGCTATTTAGTTGTAAATATGTAACATTTATATAAATTATGTTAAATGTTAAATTATATATCATATTACTGTCCATGTTGACTAATATAAAAATGGTATTTCAGAAGGTAATTAATTAGCAAGTCTTCCTACACACATTTTATAGTATAATCTATAGCTAAAATGGTATTTCTTGTGACATTATGATATTTATACTGCACCACAATATATTACTGATATAGTATATATCTACATGCTTTGACAATATAACACTGACCTGTAATCATTTATAAATGCATCACCTTCTGTGACAGTTATATCTCCAGTCAACATTTTGAAAGTCGTGGTCTTGCCAGCTCCATTTACCCCCAGAAGACCAAAGCACTGACCCTCGGGCACGCCAACATACAAGTGGTCAACTGCTGTCATCTTGCCCTTCCTGCCTGGGGTCCAGTAGACCTAGTCATAATGTAAAATGTGGTCACGCTCAGACATAAACTACATGCTGCTGCTGTTCATCTCCCAGGAACTGCAAACAGGATGTTCTCGGCAGCTGATTCAGTGATGTTGAAACAAACATCATATCAAATTTTCAGTGGGTTATGGTTGCTTTGCTTAAAGACTCACAATGAACCCGAAAAGCAGGCTTCCTGGCAGACTCACTGCCATGGTGACTGTCAAGAGCCCTGTATAATTACCCAGGATAAGCCTCTTGCTAGCAGCACCAAGGAGAGGTGGACTTTGGATTGCTGGACCTAATAACTTTATTGTTATGCCAGCACAGTCATCTTTGCCATGTGACAAAGGTTTTCTAGTGAAGTCATACAGAATATAGATACAGAATTAACCTATAGTAAGTATTAGACCTCTTTATAAATCTTGTAAAATCTAGTTAAACAAAAAAAAATAATTCAGTATTCTGAACAACCTTTGTTAATCCTTCCAGTCTCATAACATCATCACTAGCAGCACCAGATAGAATTCTTTGCTTTTCCCTGGCCACATCAATATCTTCTTTCTTTGTCTTGTGAGCAGGGCTCTTGGACAGGAATCTGAAATTATAAGTTTCCCATCAGATGTTAGTGTATTAAAGGAAAACAAAACAATTACGTGAAAATCACTCTGAAGAACAGACAGAAGCAGGTCTGAGTTTAAACCTGTGATGGTGCTAGGATGTTTTTATGAGTGTACCTGCCTTTCACCTTGGATGACTTGCCTTCAGAAATATGGTTTTGTCAATACAACATTCTGTGCTTTATACTGTTTTTTAATGTAAAATTAAACACACTTTACAAACATCAGCAAGACTAGAATGTTTGTGTGAAATTTTTTTCTTACCTTATTTGATACTGAATTTAGTATTTACAAAATGCTAACATGCTGAACCAAAGTCAGAACTGGCTGATTCTCCTCAATACAGTTTGAGCATCATCATCCTACATCATAATCCTGCATCATCATCCTACATCATCATCCTACATCATCATCCTACATCATCTGTAACCGATTTTGCAGGCTGCTTTTTTACTAGGTTTGTGATAATATAAACCAGTTACTGTAACTGACGACTTCTAAAAGTTCCGGTTTCTCTCATTTTTTTATTGGTAACTTACCGGTAATTGCCGGTTAATGCAATCACTGATTTAAACCAAACAAATTTTAGAGAAAAAAAAACATTTGTGGGAAAGTAAATATGTTTATAAAAAAAAATGGCATATGATTGTAAAAATAAATGGTCTTTTAAAAGATGGTTTAGAAACAGGTAGATGTTAGCTGTTTGTGGAAGTTATCAAGCATCATTCTGCTGAAAAGCTTCTCTCACGGTTGACGTTATCAATATTTGGTGAAATCCACCACAGTAACAACAAAACCAAACATGTTGTAGGTACATTGGACCGATGCGTCTTCAGTTTTGGCTATTATTTTCTCCTTAAATGATTCAGTGCTCCTATAAACAATCCCACAGTGGTGTAGTGATTATTGCACTCTCCAGCTGATCAGATGGTCCCTGCTTCAATTTTCACTCAAGTGAAATTATTTCAGACTGACTGACATAGCCTTAAAAAAATGGGTAACTGGGGTTTCCCTAGGAAAACAAAGGCAGCGAGGACAGGTGTTAGCATCTCTACCTCAAATGCTGTAGTGGCCTAGAATTGTGGCGGCACCAACACTTTACACCTCTGCAGCATGCAAGTGTCATGAGACATAGTTTTGTTAAAAATAAGAGTAAATACATTTCCTGCTTAACTTTAGCCAATGATATGAAAAAATGCCTTGTTAATGTTGCATTAATTCTTTCTTGAGTTTGTCAATCAGAGGTGAGATCAGTGCATCTAGGAATCCAGCAAATTAGCAATAAGACAGATTTTTAAAAAAATCATATACTCTGAAACCAACTGCCTTAGGGTCTTCTCTCCAGATTTATATGTCAAGATTTACTTTCCCAGTCCAATTATGATGCAGAGATACAGGAAATATTAGCAGCCCTGGCAGTCACCACCATCAAATACAAAAACAGTGCCTCACCCAAAAAAACCTTGTTATTTTCTTAGAAAGGGGCTCTCCAGGCCCTTGAAAACTGGATACCATCAGCTGATCACATTACAATTGACATACTCAGTGCAATAAACCAACTCACCTCCTATGACACCAAGATCGCCTTACAGTGGATACCAGGGCACATAGATATTAGAGCAAATGAACACGTTGACAGACTGGCAAAGAGTGGAGCCACAATGTCACAGCCCACATCTCCACCAACATGAGAACAGCCAAACACATTATACACAACTGCAAGCAGCAGTGGATGGACAACTGGGCCAGTAATCCAACTGGAAGATCCCTATATGCACATCTGCCAAAGCCTAACCCTGGAGACCACATCAATAGATTATGTCGTAGAGACCAGTACACAATTTTCAGGTTGAGAACAGGACACATTACCCTCATTAAGCACTTAACAGAGTGACCACTGACCACACACCATACTGCATGCACTACAACAGACAAGAAAAAGAAACTGTTAAACACCATCTATCAGACTGCAGTGCACTGAAGGAACTTCTGAAGAACTTGATACCATCAAACTCCTCAATCACCATCATTCTGTATGGAGATGCAGAACAGATGAAGAGGACCTGTATATTTTATTATCTGGCACAAGGGAAAAAGAGTGAAAACTCATAAACCCGGGGATTGGAAAAGTCAAGTTACTCTCCCAGCTCCTGACTCTTCCAAGTACCATAAATGAGTGGACATGATTGATTGATTGACTGATTGATCTTTATTTCAAAAGGGTTAAGAATTGGGCATGCATGCCTGTCTAACATTCTGCCCTTTATCATACAACTTTCACTCTGTTTCAGACATTCACAATATGCTGTTTATATAACAAACATAATTAACAATAAAGTAACTACATACACATATAAATGACTAACTACATACACATATAAATGACTAACTACATACAATGACTATCTACCAAACAAAAATTTCATTACTATTCAGAATAATGAGTTCGGTGTCTGTAAGAGCAGTCTAAAATAACTATTTAGTTTTATGATTCATGGAGGCATGTAGTGGACATCAAACAGATATTGGAAAAGTTTTTAGTTGTAGGAAAGAGTATCATTCATTCATTGCATGTCCCTTGCGGAACTTTGCCTCCCAAACAGCACTCCTGTATGCCTCTTGGTTGTGAGCAAGATGGCCTGCCACTGATGCATCCATTTGCAGATCCTCAACGATGTCTTGCAGCCATCTTCGCTTTGGTTTTCCTCTCTTCCTTTTTCCCATTATGTACCACTCCAAGACGGTCTTCTCTAGATTATCACGACGTTTAATGTGTCCAAAATATTTAAGTTTTCTCTCGTTAATCCTCTTTACTAGCCACCCTTCTTCAGTATTAAGTTCTTGTAGTATAGATATATTTGTTCTTTTTTGTGTCCACGATATTTGAAAAACTCTTCTGTAGGATTTACATTCAAAGGCATTTATGTGTTTCTCAGCTGTTTTGTTAAGTGTCCAGGTCTCACAGGCATATGTTGCCATGGGAAAGATGCATGCCCTTAAAAATCTTATTTTTGTGGTCCTGTCTGCTCTTCTCCACAGATTCTTTAGTTGTTTTACTTTCTGAAGAGCGATAGATGTCCTCCTTTTAATTTCCCTCATTATATCTCCATTATTAGTTAGTAGTGATCCAAGATATTCAAAACTCCCAACTTCTTCCAGTTTTTCCTCATTGATACATATTTCAGCTGCCTTGTCTGTTTTGTCAGTTGTCATCAATTTAGTTTTCTTTGCATTAAGATAGGTTCTGCTCTTCGCTGTTCTTACGGACTGACATAATCAGTTTTTCCATTCTTTTTTGTGTTGTGGGCAGTAATACTGTGTTATCAGCATATCTAATCTCTAGTATTTCATAACCTCCAATTTTTATGGTATCGTAATATTCTTTGTCTACATCTTCTCTAACATTCCTCATTATATTTTCAGTATACAAGTTAAATAAGTAAGGTGACAATATGAACCCCTGACGGACCCTTGTTTTATGTCAAACCAAGTTGTTGTTTCGCCATTTATTCTTACTGCTGCTTGTTGGTCTAGAGACGGCAGTGATGTTAATTGTATCAAATGTGTTGGAAATCCCATTTTCTCCATTACTTCCCAAAGTTTCTGGTGTTGTACATAACTGCCTTTGAGTAGTCTATAAAGGCTAAATATAGATTCACATTAAACTCTCTGCATTTTTCTATTATTAATCTTATATTGAATATATGATCTCTTGATCCTCTTCCTTGCCTGAAACCAGCTTGGACCATATTGACTTCTTATATTTTCTTACGAAGTCTACCCATTATGATTTTTAACAGAATTTTACTGGCATGACTAATCAGGGCAACAGTTCTGTAGTTTGTGCATAATTTCAGGCTACCCTTTTTTGGCAGGGATATGAATAAAGTTCTTTTCCAGTCTTTTTTTCAGATTGTTAATGTTTGTTACAAGGAGTATAGTGTATATTTTATACAGGATGGGAGGGTATTTCAAAGATGAGCAGCAGAATAAGTAAAGCTTTTCTTGTAAAGGTCAAGTCTAGGTTTTGGACAGACATAGAGAGTACTGTTTACTTTCATATGGTACAATTCAAACCTGACCTCACTTTCAAATTTGATAAATGGTTATATAGCAATTTATATTAAAAAGGAACTTACATTCAACTGCCACATCCTTGAAAGAGACAAAAAAAAACAAAACTAATTCAACTTACGTCCAAGAGATGAAGAATTTGTATTCAATAAGCAAGTTCAGGATGTTGAAGAAAATGCCCAATAAAATCATAGAGAACAGATTGCGTCCCACAATTCTCCACTCAAACAAGTTGTAAACCATTGGATCTCCTGTAAAAAAAAAAAAAAGGCAATAATAATATGAAAGTCAGAATTTGTTACATTAATTCAGGGGAATTTTAAAGTAAACAAATAAGACCTAGAGAAAAGTGCTGTGAGTAAGGACAACAGAGGGTTAAGACAACAAATAATAAATGTGTTGTAATTTGAATTTACGTTACAAAATGTTTATGTAACAGTTTTCAAGACATTAAGCCTTGGTAGCATGAATCGGCCAATATTGTCCATTTCTGTTAATATGCCCAACACTATCCTATTTTTATTCTTCTGCATGTTGACATAAGCATAAAACGTTTTGCAACTTGGGGAATTCCACACTGGTTATACTTTGTCCTAGCATATATCACTCATTATTTTTAGTTGGTTACTGTATCCTGGGCATATGAGTGGCAAAGTTGTTAGTGCACTAGTCTCTCATGATGAGGGTCAGGGATTTGAATCTGGCTTTAGGCACTGCAGTCACCCAGCTGTAGAAATGGGTACCTGACTACTTCTGAAGTTAGAGAAGGAAAGATGGCCAGGAGTGATGCTGATCACATCACTTTCTAGTGTGCTGAACGGTCAAGGAAAATATGTGCACTAACACCATATTCCTATGCGTCTCTAAGGCATGACAGGGCTACCTTTACCTTACTGTATCCTAGCACTATTTTAAGTTGGTAACTTTGTCCAAGCACCAAATATTCATTATTTCAAATCAGTTCCTCTGTCCTGGTACTTAATATTCATTATTTATGTTTGTTACATATATTCTAGCATTTAATATCTGGTATTTTGTCAAGGAAAAACAGACTGAGGTCTAGCCATGACTAGTAAGAGCCTCTGAATTTTTTTTTGCCACTAATAGTCCAGCATTATTCTCCCATACATTTTACAAACAGAATACCTCACTGCACGCTGACCAAGCAAACACTAACGGTCTGAAAAACAAGACTGGAAAATCATAACACTCTTATGGTAATAAAGAGTATCCAAAACTTACCAAGCCTGGCTTTAACTTCTGCTTGTAACTGGTAGGATGTCATCTCAATCAGGCCTCCACCCAGGCAATAGTGAGGAAGGATGAGAAAAACTTGCTTGAGAATGTCATTTATGTTTTTCAGATCCTGAAAAAAAAAAAACACTGGGTAAAAAAATGTTCATCTAATCTCCACACACATACAGGGCACAGAGTTCAGCAGATATTTCTAACCCTTTATATGAATAAAACAATTATAATCAACTTTACACAGAGTACAGTACATGTTTCTAATCCTCTATATTAAGATAACAATTATAGTCTATAGAATGAGTACAGCATATTTTTCTTTATATCAGTGGTTCTTAACCTGGGGCTTGGTATTGGGGGAATCCAGGAACCAGAAATGGACTGACTATGCTGAAAAAAAATCTTGGCATCATTTTGGTTCCATTTATTGCTTTATTTTTAATGTAGAGCCCATAGTCATTCTCAGATCAGAAAAAGTTCAACAAAAAAGGTTAAGAACCATTGATCTATAAGAAGATAATGATTACAGTCAAAACTACATACAGACAATACAGCACATATTTTTGCTTCTCTATATGAAGATAACACTTATAGTCTAATCTTCATACAAAAACTCACTTGATCATCCAGAGACAAAAGTTGCAAAAAAGAAGTTGACAAAGTTGACATAGTGCTCAAAAATACATTCACACAGGAGAGGGCAACAAATGCAGAACTTGGCACATCAAACAGTCGTGAGAATGGGTACATCATGGGAGTTACTGACCATCTGTAAAGAGTACATTACAGATACAGTTTCAGAACTCCTACCAATGTAAATATTACAAAATATTAAAAAGATATTTCGTTTCTGCAATGGCACTAAAAATCTCCCCCTGTACTACAAGATAAAACTGTGTCTGTCTACTTTATTTCCATAAGATGACAAGATAATCCTGTGTTTGTCTACTTTATTCCTATAATATGACAAGAACTGCCCTGTAATTTTTTCTCATTATATGACCAGTTAAGGATGGGAGTCTGGAAAATCTGAAGAATAAGGAATATGGGGATTTGGTGGCTGTGGAGACTGTTTCAGAGGGAATAGAGTGAGGATGATATCTCTATGATAATGTGAGAGAAATATGGAGAATGAGAAGTGTATGGAAGTCTGAAGTGGATGTGTAATTTATTACAAAAATTGTTGCTCACCCATACATGAACAGCAGAGCAAGCAAACAAGGAAAACTCTTGCTTGATACATAAGCTTCTTTGCCAAAAGCCAGAAAGATGAGGATACACAACAAGGCAGAAATAGCATAGTTGACCTGCAATAGAAGAAACATATTTATGGAAGGAATCTGTGATTGTCTGTTTCATCTTTTTTTCTTTATTTCTTCTATTTCTTTTTTTTTTCTTTTTGCTAATATTATACTACTCATACTTTTTGTTTAAATACTGTCACATTTATTACATCTGATAAACAATGTAAGCCTTCTTGCTTCTTTCTCTTCCTTTTATATTTGCTACAATATGAACAAAGCTCTATAATTTCTGTAGTTCATTTGCTAATATTACATTTCTTTTAAATTTCTGCATCTGCTTTAGAATAGTTCCGTTTAATTTTATACTGCATGTTGATGGATTCTGCTTCTTAGATATAACCATAGTTCCGTTTAATTTTATACTGCATGTTGATGGATTCTGCTTCTTAGATATAACCATAGTTCCGTTTAATTTTATACTGCATGTTGATGGATTCTGCTTCTTAGATATAACCATAGTCTCTGTCTTTTTTATGTTTAAAGTAAGCCCTTTTTGTTCATTTTTTTAGTGACTTTAACCAAGAGACTTTGCAGGTCTTGTTGGTTCTCAGCTATCAGTACTGTGTTGTCAGCATACCGAAGATTGTTAATACTGTATCCTCCAATTTTTATGCCTGGTTCTGTGATGATCACTCTTAGAATATTCTCACTGTACAGAGAAAAAAGGTCTGGAGATAGTACACATCCTTGTCACACCCATTGTTTTATAGGTTATTTTCAACTTTTATTTTCAACTCGAATTGCTGCTTCTTGCTGCCAGTATAGATGTTTTACAATCCTCAGGTCTTTGCCGTCTATATTTATGTCTTAAAGCATTTTAATAATTTCATTATGTTTCACCTTGTTGAATGCGTTGGTGTAATCAATGAAGCATAAGCAGAGATCTTTCTGTATTTCTAAAACTCTCACTGTTACCGTTCGTAAAGCATAAATGGCATTGTGTGTTCCCTTTCCTTCAACAAATCCAAACTGTTCATCTGCTATATCCATTTTTATCTTTTTCCTTGTTCTTCTCATAATAATTCTCAGAAGTAGATTTGTTATGTGACATGAGAGGCTGATAGTCCTGTGGTCCTTTGCACCTGGTTTCTTTGGTAGTGCTATAAACGTGGATTTAAGCAGGTCACTGGGCAAATAACCATTGTTGTTAATGTCATTCAGTAACTTCGTTATTATTTTTATTCCCATCTCCTCTAGCGCTTCTATTTCTTCTATTGTTATATTATCATGACACAACTACAGTGAATGTTTAATAAGATTTGTAAAGAAGAAAAGGGAATGTAAATGCTACAGAAGAGTTCTCCAAATATCATGGACACAAAAAAGAACAAATATATCTATACTACAAGAGCTTAATATTGAAGAAGGCTGGCTAGTGAAGAGGATTAAAGAGAGAAAACTGAAATATTTTGGACACATTAAACGTCATGATAATTTAGAGAAGACTGTATTGGAAGGATACATAATGGGAAAAAGAAAAAGAGAAAGACCAAGACGAAGATGGCTGCAAGACATCGTTGACGATCTGGAAATGGATGCAACAGCAGCAGGCCATCTTGCTCACAACCGAGAGGCCTACAGGAGTGCTGTTTGGGAGGCAAAGTTCCGCAAGGGACATGCAAATGAATGAATGAATGAATGAATGAAAGAAGAAAAGGTCCCTTCTAAATAGAAAAAAGGAATCATTGTTAAAGTACCAAAAAAAAGGTAACCTTAGTGACTGTAACAATTGGAGAGGAGTAACCTTAATATCAGTTGTGTCAAAAGTATTTTGCAAGGTCATTTTGAATAGACTTAAAGATATAGTGGATACAGCAATGAGAGAAGAACAAGCAGGATTTCGATGAGGGAGAAGCTGTCTCGACCAGATCTTTACTCTAAAAATAATACTTGAAGAACATATTGAAAAGCAAAGACCACTAATACTGAACTTCATAGACTTTAAAAAGGCATTTGATAGCATACACAGAGATTCATTGTGGAGAATTTTAGTCTATATGGAATACCATCTAAAATTGTCAACATCATTAAGGACTTCTACAGTGGATATGTTTGTACAGTCAAAACAGAAGAAGGGATGAGTGAATGGTTCCAGATTGAAACAGGTGTGAAATAAGGATGTATATTGTCTCCTTTGCTTTTTGGAATTACAATAGACTTCATAATGAAAAAAATGCTGCACAGGTAACACAGGTATTGACTGAGTACATGTGACCCAACTAGAAGATCTTGATTTTGCAGATGACATAACTCTTGTCAGTGACAATGTGAATTCCATGCAAGAAAAAACGATAGCCTGTCTTCACTGGCTAGCAAAATAGGACTTGAAATTAACAAGGACAAAACAAAAATAATGAAACTTCCCATTAATCAAAATGGAAAAATACACATAGAAGGGACAGATATTGAATGAGTCAATCAATCTGCATACCTTGGCAGCTACTTAGACCAGGATGGTGACACCAAAAAAGAAGTTAGAATCAGAATTGCAAAAGCAGCATTGATCTTCAAGAATCTTGAGAATATATGGAATTCAAAAGTTATAAGCACAAAAACCAAGTTAAGACTATTCAATTCAAATGTAATATCCACTCTCATTTATGCATTTGAAAGCTGGAAATCAACTAAAGAAATAGACAAGAAATTAGACTCTTTTGAAAACAAATGTCTAAGGAAAATATTGGCATCAAGTGGAACGAATTCAAGAACAATGCAGAGATAAGATAGATGAGTGAACAACAACCAGTTTCATGGGTGATCAGGAAAAGGAGATGGACATATGTTGGTCACGTGATAAAAGAAACAGTCAGAGAATCCCAAAACAAGCTATAAAATAGAACACAACAGGCCAAAGAAAAAGAGGCAGACCATGTGAAACTCTAAAGAGGACATTGTTAAGAGAGGCCAAATTAATAGGCATAAATTCCTTGATGAGGTTGAAAGACTCGCCGAAGACAGGAAAAATTGGCGAACTAACTTGCGAGCCCTATGTGACGTTCAATGGCATGGGAAGGATATAAGATATAAGATAAGATAAGATATATTATCAGGTCCTTTCTTCATGTGTTTGATGGCATCTATGATTTCATCTTCATGTATTGGTGGTCCATCACAGTTTTCAGTATCTGTTGTTAATTCTGGTCTTTCTCCTTCATATAGCTCATTGATGTACTCTGTCCACCTGTTCACAATGTCTTCTTTTCTCATTAACATTTTACCTTCTTTTGATTTCAGACATCCTGTGGTATATTTTGTCTTCCTGCCTGTGAGTTCACTAATTTGTTTGTGCATCTTTTTACTGTCTTTATTATGGGAGTCCTCTATTTGTCTGCACTGTTCATTTAACCACACTTCCTTTGCTTCTCTGCATTTGTGTCTTATTTCTTTATTTATCTTGCTATATTTTTCTTGGTTAAGTTTACTCCTCCTCCTCTTGTTCATCAGTCCTAAGATGTTGTCTGTCATCCATTTATTCTTCGGGGCCTGTGTTTTCGGTGGTATTATCTCCTTAGCAGTTTAGTGGATAGAATCTCTTAACATTGCCCATTGTTCATTTATACTATTTATCTTTGCTATTGCATTGTATCTATGTGTAATAGATATATAATTATTCTCGCAGTTCTTGGTCATTGTTAAGGAGTTCTGTATTCAGTTTGATGTTTCTCGCTTTTCTGCAACACACAATAATTAGTGTATAAGTATATAACTATACACGAAGCACTGCAGTAAAGCTGTGATACCAGAATGTATAAAATAGGAAAAAGTAGGAGCAGCTTTATTACTTAACAATTACAAAGTTGTGACGTTTCGGCATGAGCCTTAATCATACAAAAACATACAGGACGAAGAAACAGAAAGAGGAGATAAAGAATAGATTCACATGAATACTATTTAAAAAAAAAAATTTTAAAAGTACTTAGCTGTAAATTGTAAGGTGTGACTTACATATGTTGGCACCAGAAAATGTAACCGCCCTGCTGCGTTACCTGCCCGGTAGTCTGGGAAATGAAAACAATCACCTTTCCCAAAACTATCCTCACTCTTCATGAGGGATTCACATGCGAGTCCCGTAATGTGATATATGTCATCGTTTGCAAAAGATGCAGGATAACATATATTGATGAGACTGGCCTCAGATTAGGGGACTGCATGCAAAAACATCTGTACAACATCGCCCAACATGCTTCGAAACCAGTCCCAAATCATTTCAATGGCCCCAACCACAGATGCAAATCTGATTTTCTGGTAACCGCCATCAAACAATGTCACGCAGATGACACAAGCCGCCTGGCACTTGAGAACCACTGCATTCAAAATTATTGGATGCTGGAGCCACATGGGTTAAACTCGCTGTTTAGCTACACGTAACATTCTCTTCAATCACTATAGTACCTCTCCACTAAGTCCACCCCTTCTTACTTTTCAAATTTCCTCACAGCATCACTCTGCAACCCCTCTTCCCCAATCATCTGTTTCAAGTTCTCCTAGCTAGGTCAATATTGTATCACTCTCTCTCCCCTCCCTGGTTCCCTATCCACCACCCCCAGTTACAACCCACCGACCACATGTGACAGGTCTCTATTTAAACAGTCTCCACGTTCTACTAAATCCATTCCTGACACACACCGCCAGACAAGTCACACCTTGCAATTTACAGCTAAGTACTTTAAAAAAAATTTTTTTTTTTTAAAAATAGTATTCATGTGAATCTATACTTTACCTCATCTCTCTATTTCTTCATCCTGTATGTTTTTGTATGATTAAGGCTCACGCCGAAACGTCACAACTTTGTAATCGTTAAGTAATAAAGCTGCTCCTACTTTTTCCTATTTTATACATTCTCACTTTTCTGCATGCTTTCTTTAGCTTTATTCTAATTTTTCCACACAGTGGGTCATGGTCACTATTGCAGTCAGCTCCTGGCATGGTTTCTGTTGTCAGTAATCAATCAGTCAGTCAAGTGCCGTGCCACATGATGTAGTCAATCATTTCTCTCCACAATTACCTGTCTTTAGACAGGAGATCTGCCAGTGACTTTCTTCCTTGCCACACTGACACCCCATCCAGTAACTTCTCTCTCTGTCTTCCTCTGTCTCTTCTTCCCTCAATTTTTCCACTTGCCACAGTGTGTTCCAATTTTCCTCTTCTCAGAAAATGTCCTACAAATCTTGCTTGTCTGCCTCTGATCTTTGCTGTAATTTGCCTTTTAACTCCACCCCCTCTTAAGACTTCTTCGTTGGTTTTCTTAGCTGTATATGGTACCTTCAACATCCTTCTGAAAACCAGATGCTTCAGGTAGATGAGACTCATTAGTCTTGGTTGGTAGCTCATCTAGGAGAAGGAAAACTCTGATTCCAAACCCCTTGCTGCCTTGTAGGGTAGGCTCTGGCCAGAGTCAGAGGCTAGTGGTGTAAACCATAAACAAACCAGTGGAAGGCAAGAGGAAACAAACACAATCATGACAATGACAGTAATGCATTCCGGAATTGTTCGTTGATTAATACACAGTCTATCTGGTTAAAAGTCCTTTTGTCTAGGCTGCACCACTTTGCCAGTCTTCAGGGATGTTGTTTAAACCAGGTGTTTCCTACAACCATGCTATGTATTATTGCCCATTCAATTAATTTACTACCTCTGCCATTCCTCTCCCCCAGTCCATAGTTGCCAACGATGTCTGAAGTCTTTCCTTTATCAAATTTGGCATTAAAATCTTCCATGACTATGGTAACTTTATGTGATTTTGTGTGTTTCAGGGCTGTGTCTATGTCATTATAAAATAGCTGTACATCTTCTTCAGAACTATCAGATGTTGGAGCGTACATTTGTATAATATTTATGTTTATTGGTAGTCCTTTCAGTTGGGCTAGAAGGACTCAGTCTGAGATGTTCAAATATCCTACAACTGTCCTTGCTGTTTGTTCGTCAAATATTATTCCTACTCCTCGTTCATGTTTCTTGCTTCCTGAATATGTTATTGTATATTTATCAGAGTTTATCTTCCTTGCACCTGTCCATCTAACTTCACTCATTCCTAGTATGTTGATCTTCATCCTTTCCATTTTCCTCTTTACATTTTCTAATTTTCCACTTACTAACATTATATTTCTTTTAATTCATTCATAGTTCACTTGGTAACATTACTTCTCTTTTTTCCTATTTTTTATTATTGCATTTCTCTTTTACATTCATACTACAGCTGCTAACATTATATTTCTTATTTACATTTCATAGTCTATTTTCCAACATTACATATTACATTTGTCTTTTTTCTGACTGTAGTTTATCTGCTAACATAACATTTCATTTTTACACACATAGGTCATTTTCTAACATTACATTTTTTTTTCTACATTTTAAAACTGAGCTGATCAGATGAACCAAACAAATAAATAATTACAAATCAAGTAAATGATACAGGAAAAAAAAATAAACAAATCTGGTGAATCTTGAAAGAAGAAAAACCTGAAAATAGGTGAATCATATAAAAAAAAATACTACCATATTTAAAAAGGAAAATGAAAATATTTGGTTCAGTATACAAGAAACGACTGGGCGACTGGGCCTGATAATATAACAATAGAAGAAATAGAGGCACTAGAGGAGACAGGAATAAAAATAATAACCAAGTTACTGAATGATATTTACAACAGTGGTTATATTCCCAGTGACCTGATTAAATTCACGTTTATAGCACTACCAAAGAAACCAGGTGCAAAGGAATGTGACGACCACCGGACTATCAGCCTCTCATGTCACATAACGAAGCTACTTCTGAGAATAATTATGAGAAGAACAAGGAAAAAGATAAAAATGGAAATAGCAGATGAACAGTTTGGATTTGTTGAAGGAAAGGGAACACACAATGCCATTTATGCTTTACGAACACTAACAGAAAGAGCTTTAGAAGTACAAAAAGATCTCTACTTGTGCTTCATTGATTACACCAAGGCATTTGACAAGGTGAAACATAGTGAAATTATTAAAATGCTTGAAGACATCAATATAGACGGCAAAGACTTGAGGATTGTAAAACATCTATACTGGCAGCAAGAAGCAGCAGTTCGAGTTGAAAATGGAATTGGAAAATACCAACCTATAAAACAAGGGGTGCGACAAGGATGTGTACTATCTCCATACCTTTTTTCTCTGTACAGCAAGAATATTCTAAGAACAATCATCACAGAACCAGGCATAAAAATTGGAGGATACAATATTAACAACCTTCGGTATGCTGACGACACAGTACTGATAGCGGAGAACCAACAAGACCTGCAAAATCTCTTGGATAAAGTGGCCAAAGAAAGTGAACAGAAAGGCCTTACTTTGAACATCAAAAAGACAGAGACTATGGTTATATCTAAGAAACAGAATCCACCAGCATGCAGTATTAAATTAAACGGAACCATTCTAAAGCAGGTGCAGAAATTCAAATACCTTGGAGCAGTAATAACTTCAGATGGGAAATGCAAAACAGAAATTAGGAACAGAATAGGTCAAGCAAAGACTGCATTTCAGAGAATGAGAAACATATTAGCTAACACATCGTTATCAATGAATGTTAGAAAACGAGTCCTAAAATGCTATATTGAACCTATCTTGTTATATGGAAGTGAATCATGGACAATAGGCAAGTCTGCACAAAAATCATTGGAAGCAGCAGAAATGTGGTTTATTAGAAGAATGTTGCGAATCCCCTGGACAGCAAAAATAACTAATGAAGAATGTATGAGAAGAGCTGGAGAGACAAAAAACCTTGTCAGAAAGATAAGAGAGAGACAATGTACTTTCATAGGACATGCAATGAGAAGAGGGGGCATTGAAAATATTATAACAACAGGAAAAATAGAAGGAAGAAGATCAAGAGGAAGACCAAGAGAAATGATACTGGACAGTCTGACGGGATGGTGTGAGAGGAGATCACCAACTGAACTGATGGCCTGCATGAAGGATCGGGTACTCTGGAGAAGCATAATAGCCAACGCCAGTCGGCACGGCACATGATGATGATGATGTTACAAGAAAAAACATCTAAATAGATCACGTACATCGTACAAGAAATACTATTTAATAAATCTCTTACTCTCTCTTCAGTTTCCCCCTACATCAACCAACATGAAAAGATAAAGTCTCTTCCAGAATCATGATGAAAACATTATTCACATAAAAAAATAATAGAAATAAAAGGTAGTTGTTGCTCAGTATGCTGTAGGAACATCTTTTTTTTTTTACAGCGATGATGATTATGATGATAAAATAAGTTAAATATGTGATCATTACTTATCAAATGAGCGTGGCAGGTGTGACAATCTAACACATCTGTCTGATGTCATAATACTCAGAGTAACCAGTGACGTACAATAGCTTCATTACCATGCTTACTAGCTGCAACCTGTCGCTCAATAGTGAGAGAAAATCAAAATATGTAATTTTTAGAAACAAACATTTTTTTTAAATTCAAAATCTGTAAGCTCCACTGAACTAGAAAGTTTCTACTATAACTTTCGCAAAGCTCATGTTGTGGGACACACATCAAAATGATGGGATGATGCCCTCCCAGTGAACTGCAATCCCAGCCTTCCCAGCAAGTCCTACAATAAATAGAAATACACTGATCTCCCACCTTATCTGATATGTTCATTTGACACAGTTCATTTCTGAGGAATGCTTCAAAATACAAGAGATCTGAATCAACAAAGATTCATCCAACAACCATAACAGAAGAACAAGACACATATCCCACAGTGATAATACACACACAGCATACCATATCCCAGGCCCAGTTTGCGACCCAGTAAACAACTGGTTTGATGCCAGAAACAAACTGAAGATGTTTGCTGCTGGACACCCTCTCTTCTACTAGGAACAGCACAAAGCTTGCTGGCACAAATGACATTGCAAAGATCACGCAGATTGCCACAACTACATCAACATTACTGTTTATGCTGCATGAATGAAAATTTTTTAAAATATGCATCTTTTATTTATTTAAAGTATGAAATGATAAAAAAAAAAGTTAAATAAGTCACCATTAATTATGAAAAATTTTGTTAGCCAAGTTAAAAGCTAAAACAAATCAGCTAAAAAAAATATGCTGAAATTATAAAGTAATAAAATAATGGAAACTATGAGGTAAGAAAACAAAATACTGAATTCATTATATAAAATACTGTAATTATAAGATAAAATACAAATAATGAAATTATGATGCAACATATAAAAGTCATGCTATATCATTTAAGCTGTGAACCACTGTGTACAATTACACTACCATTAATTTGTTTTTCTTTTTTTTAAAATATGATTAGCACATCAATTTTCTTCCATAACCACCAATATCCATTATGTTTAACTATGAGTGATAGGACTGATCATAGGGATACCTAGATTATTGTCCACAATCTTCCCTCTCTCTCTTTCTCTGTATGCCTGTATTTCTCTTTCCATTTATCTTCGCTACTGTCATGATGTTCTGTAATCTATTTCTCACTACAAGACATATCAATGCTGACTGCCCTATTTTTATGGATTAATGAAATGTTCTTCACTGATCTTTTTATTTTTTGTTGATAGACATTTCAAGCATAGAACTCACAACAGAGTATTTTAAAAAAAAAAAATTCATATGAATGACAAATTTACAATGGAAGTGGCATCATCAGAGCAATAGGGGGGCATTCTGAATCCTTTATTATTAAATCTGGTGTTCAGCAAGATTGCATCTTATCACCACTGCTATTTATAACATATATTGATAACATCTATAGAGAAGCTGGTTTGATAAAGACAGCAAAAAAATCAACAAAATGAAATAGAACAAACAGAAGATGACATAACCATAAATGAACTATTATTTGCAGATAACCAAGCTCTAGTTGCCGACTCAGAAGAAGGCTTGCAAGATCACATTAACAGACTGAATAATGCATGCAAAGAACACAATATGAAAATTAGCCTAGGCAAAACAGAAATCATGAGCATCGCAAGAGTAGATACACCAGTAAACATTATACTGGAAAACCATACTATGAAGCAAGTAATGCATTTCAAATACCTCAGAAGCATTTTCTCAACAAAAGGAAAAGTAGACATAGAGATCGAAAACAGATATAACAAAGCAAACCAACTTATTGGGCAAATGGCTCCCATACTAAACAACAGGCATGTCTCACTGGAAACCAAAAGAACTATCTATAAGACAATCTTCATACCAACTTTGTGCTACTAATGCTAGGCATGGACGCTGACAGCAAAAGACAAAAGGAAAATTACAACAACTGAAATGAGATTCTTGAGAAGAATTCTTGGAATATTAAGAATGGACAGAATCAGAAATAATGTCATTAGAAATAAAGTAGGAGTTGAACCCGTTCTGAACTATATTAAAAAACAGCAAATAAAATGGTTCGGTCATGTGTCATGACTACCAACAGAACGTGTACCACAGACAGCAATGTTTTACAGACCACACAAAGGCAGAGGAAGGGGCCACCCATGCAAATTATGGACCGATGGTATAGCAGAGTCCCTGAACATATCAATATATGAAGCTAACAGGTGAGCCATTGGGAGACAAATGCACTTCACCTCTACACCTAGCAGTAAATGAGGAAGGACAAGACAAGACAAATTTACCCAACAAGAACCTCAAACAACAATAAACTCATACAATACAAGAAAAAAAACTTAAATTGATGAATAATTACACAACATAAAAAAAAAAATCAAAATGGATGACAAATTCCACATTACAAGAACAAAAATTCTAATGAGTGATAACTTATACAATGCAACAACAAAAAACTGAATAAAAATTGCACATTACAACAAACATTTTGAAAATGAATAATGACAAACTGTTTAAAGCTCCTTCAAAATGAATAACAACTTACACAACACAACATTAAAAAACACAAGACCACTTACAGCTCCTCATTGAGCTGTTTCTTGGTCAAGTTCATTGGATGATTGAAGGTCACAATACCATAGTTTTGTGATATTTTCCCAGATGGCAGCAAAGCTCGCAATATCAGATTATTCACGGCATTCATATAAGAGACGCTAGCAGCATACCCTTTGTTATTGAACCATACCTGACAAACATTAACCAACATAAAGTAATTAGATCAACATTCATCCACACATATTATGCGCTCATATTAATAGCTACAAGAATACTACATATAAATTACAACATAAGAATACCACAGATAAATTGAATCACCTGTAAATTACTGCTACTGCACAGTTTTGGATGTCACAGTGAGAGAAAATCATTTCTGCATGCTGTGAAGTTGGATCAACCTCAAAGAAACAAGGAAAGCAGAAGACTTTGTGAAAGAGACACAGTGATTAAACAAAAGAAGAACAAAACACTTTTGTCTGCTTATTGTGAGTCAAAACTGAGTAAGAGAAGCCACTGTTAACAAAAAAATGAGTATGATAAGTTCCAGGGTAAGTCTGGGAGTAATGCAGCAGTTTAGTGTTGTTTTATCTCTAAATCCAGAGCATACACCATGGAAAGAAGCAGAATGTACACAAATAACTATTCAAACTGAAGTGAAAGGTGTGCAGAATGGTGAGATGCAAAGGAGTCATGTAAGATCAACAACCACACTTAATGTGCTAGATGACAAATATTCATGTGACACCTTGATACATGTGAATACAGATGGATCTGCATATAGTGCCATAAAGAATGGAGGATCAGGAGCACGTATTGAATGCCCAAATAACACCACTGACAAGATTTCTATACCCACTGGAAAATACTACAACAACTATGATGTGGAAGTTAGGACAATTACTGCCTCAGTTGAAAAACTATTGGACTCCAGAATTAATACATGCCCTATAGTATTTCTTACTGATGCAAAACTGGTACTGGAAGGTCTTCAGTGCAAGAACTACCAGAATTTAAGGATACTTTGTTGAAAATTGGCTCACAACACATAGTCACCTTGCAATGGATTCCATCCCATCGTGGGATACCGGACAATGAGAAAACTGACAATTTGGTCAAAGAAGGCACTAAACGAAGCTACCAGACATACCAATCACCTATAACTAGAAGAAAAACATAATAAAAACCTATAGCAAACTACAAACACCACCATATGATGACTATCACATGATAAACAGAAAGGAGCAAGTCAACATTCCATCTCTGAACAAGACACAGCCGACTCTGAAGTCACATGTATTCATTCATTCATTCATCTACATGTCCCTTGTGGAACTTTGCCTCCCTAACAGCACTCCTGTGGGCCTCTTGGTTGTGAACAAGATGGGCTGTTGCTGATGCATCCATTTGCAGACCATCAACGATGTCTTGCAGCCATCTTCACCTTGGTCTTCCTATCTTTATTTTTCCCATAAGTAGCCTTCCAAGATGATCTTCTCTAGATTATCATGACGTTTAATGTGTCCAAAATATTTAAGTTTTCTCTCTTTAATCCTCTTTACTAGCCAACCTTCTTCAATATCTAGTTCTTGTAGTATAGATATATTTGTTCTTTTTTGGTCACATGTATACAAAGTTTAAATTTAGTACTATTACTCCTTTGTATATGTGTCCAGGCACCCCAAACTGTGGAATATATCCTTCAAAACTGCGCCAGCTATGAGACACTGAGAAGCAACCACTGGCCCAGTGAAATCACCAAAGAAATTAAGCTCTACGGTTCCATACATGAATTACAAAAAAAAAAACAGTGAAATTTATCCAAGAGACAGGACAGCAGATATAGACAAAGATCTCTTGGTAACTGTGACCAGGATGAATGAGAGAGGATGTTGTAACATGAAAATCATGTCAGACTGGAACTGGAAGTGTTTGAAGTCAGCTTGAAGAACTGAAGTGGACCCAGAGGGTGTACAGATTCCAGCACCTAGCTCTACCAAGTTAGCCAGGCTGAGTCTACTACCACTATTACAACGCAGAGGTTGGATAATGTCTTTGTCAGATCTGGTTTGCCAGCATAATCATGTTGTCACTTTAGTACAGCCCATCTTTGTTCCTACAGCTATTAAAAGAGTGCTGTTTTTTTAGGTAAAAAAAAAAACTAGGTAATAGCAAGGATTCCTGGATTTCTGATGTGCTATTTAATGGCAACAGAGTCAAAATAAGTACCTGGCATTTCTGATGACAAAAAAGGGTTTGAAGCTGATTTTTTTTAACATCTATAATAAAGATGTCGAGCTCTTGAAAGATAAAGACGCTTAACATTTCACTACTCACTTGTGGTATTTAGCTCTACTAGAATGAAGACTGACACATCACTATCAATTTGTGATATCTGGCTCCATGACAATAATTTATGTTTCTATTTTTTTTAATGTGAAGATAAGATTAATAAGCATATCAGAAAAAAAGCCAATGGAAAAAAAAACATAAACCATTAAAAGCAAAGACAATATAACATTCTATTTCTACTGGGAATGCCATGGAATCAAAGACTTAGAAATGATTTCATGACAAAAAAGAATAATGAACAAAAGCCCGTATCTTCCTCAGTTAGATCCAACATATCTTCTAAGCTAATGAATGAATTTGCAAATCTTCATTCCATTAGAACTCTGTTAAAACAACTAGATGTGATGAGTGTGCATTTTAATAAATCATGATGAAACATGCACAGATCATTCTCTCACGCGTATTATACATGAATAAAGTGTCTTTGACTGAAAACTTTTACCTTGATATTTTGCTCAGCAAAGGCATACTGAAGTGCAGAATTTAGGTTTTTCCAAAACTGTTCAGAACCATTGCCAAGGGACTGGTTGTTGTTTGCGGCCTTCATGAGATCATTAATGGCAGCAGAAATCTGGCTAGAATTCAGGCGGCCAAGTCTGTTTTCCTCACCAAAACTGAATCCTCCATATCTGCAAATTTGGTCAAATATATTTCATTATCTACATCAGGACTACTTTTAATGGCATAATTTAAAACTGGGCTAAAGTTTGGGTTATTTAACTTCTTACCCCTAGGACTGTATTTCAACCAACCAGAAGCCTCAGGCTCTAGTGAAATTGGCAGAGAAGATGCCAGGAATATAGCACTGAATTCCAAATTTAAAGCCATGTTATTTTAACAGACAGTTTGTTCATCAATTCTGATGTAGCTGTAAGATTCCAGCAGTTTCCACTGCATAGCCAACACACCCGAGATGTTACTACAATGGTATTTAAGAAATAAGATATATTATTTCATTCTGCAGTGTCTCATAGTTGGTGCAGTTTTGGAGGATACGTTCCACAGTTTGGGGTGCCTAAGCACATGTACAAAGAGTAGTAGTACCAAATTTAAACTTTGTATACGTATGACTTCAGAATTGGCTGTGTCCTGTTCAGAGATGGAAAATGGTGACTTGTTCCTTTCTGTCTGCCATGTGATAGTCATAATGTGATGGTGTTTGTGGCTTGCTATAGGTATTTATCATGTTTTCTCATGGTTATAGGTGGTTGGTATGTCTGGTAGCTCTGTTTAGTGCCCTCTTTGGCCAGACAGTCAGCTTTATCATTGCCTAATATCCCACAGTGGGGTGGAATTCATTGCAATTTGACCAAATGTTATGAGCCAATTTTTGACAAAGCACCTGTAAGTTCTGGTAGTTTGTTAAACTGAAGACCTTCCAGTACCAATTTTGCATCTGTAAGAAATACTATAGGGCATGTATCAATGTTGAAATGTGATAGTTTTTCAACCAAGGCAATAATTGCCCTAATTTCCACATCTTAGTTGTTGCAGTATTTTCTAGTGGGTATGGAAATCTTGTCAGTGGTGTTGTTTGCATATTCATTATGTGCTTTTGCCCCTCCATCTTTATAGTACTGTGTGCAAATCCATCTGTATACACACATACCCAGGTGTCACATGGATATTTGTCATCTAACATAATAATAATAATCTTAATAAGTGTGGCTGTTAATCTTACAGGACTGGTTTGCATCTCACCATTGTGAACACCTTTAACTTCAGTTTGAATAGTTATATGTGTACATTCTGCTTCTTTCCATAGTGTATGCTCTGGTAAAGATGATAATGGAGCAGCTACAATTGGAAGGTCAGGTATCAGCGTACACAGAGGTTTGGCCTGATGAATGAAGCTGCTTATTTTAAGCTGCCTTCATGCCAAGTTATTGAATCTCTCCTTCAGGAGATAGCTTACAGATTTGAGGAATTTCTCTCCCAAGGTCATGATATTTTGTAAGTAAATGAACTTGAAATAATTTATATTTCATTTTGTAATGACATGAAAAACACTAGAAAAAAGAAAAAAGAAGCAAAGCAAAATAATTACATCTTTTTTTGCAGTCTAGTGTTACTGCATTATTTTTCATCCTCACTCATCCAGATTTATGAAAACATACTGTACATAACTTACCTCCGCTTCTTGTATCTCTCCACAGTTTTCACCAACCAGTCTGAGATATTGCGTCCTGTAGTGTTGTACAGCCAATCGCTTGTCCTCAGTCTCAGCATGGATGGCTCTGGACCTCCTGCCACTATTACAAAAAAAAAAAAAAAAGCAAAACACAAGAATAATTAAAAAGTTTAAACTTAAGGACAGTCCCATTTATGCAGATCTAAGGACGAGTTTCTCTCGTAGGCAGATACTCTCTGATTTCACAGAAGGCTCTCTCAGTACACAAATGTAGTGATTATGTCAATTAAATATTGATAGATTGTGGCCATGAGATAAGCTGCTCAGAAAACTGTTGCTTGGCCATTTGATGAACAATTTATATCCACGATTACAACACACAAGTGTTAAGAACTTATTTATATATCTGGGATGGTTGTATTATGACAGAATCAGTCCACAATACATTTCCTTTCCCTCAATAAGATAGATCACTATATTAGTTTAGTTAGAGCAGAATGGTGTATAAATATCTACAAGTGTATGTGTGTGTGCTATTTTAACACATAAAAGGTTATAATCATTTCACTGAAGAGACGTCTACAAATGAGGATCTCAGCACAGGTGCTGAAACTCCATAGTATCAGTAAGAATCCTGACTGTCAGACTGAAAAGGCATGTTAAGACCGATTCTGGTATTCTTGCTCTCAATGTTTGTACACAAACATACATGGTCACTGAAATCAAGCTGTGGAAACTAACCTTAATAGAAAATATTGTATGTGCAAGATTTACTTATAGTTACAAGACAAATAATGTAACATTTGGATTTTGTCTTTTTTGCCAAAGAATATTTTAAGTTATCAGCTGTGTTGCTCCTACACTCAAACAAATGAATAAATCAGGACAGCTCTAAATGAAGTACTATTTAATGGCCAGGCAGCCACACTGTCCAGCAGCAGGCACTTACTCTCAGAGCATCTCTGAAAGCCAGAGTCACAAGAACACTCAGAGGAGTCAATGCTCAGGTTTCCTGCCACAGTTGGGCGTGGAGTCGAGGTACTGTTGGTTTCTGCTTCACATGGCTTACCACTGTAGAGAGAAATTATAGAGATGTGACTGAACAAAATGATGAACTGTGGAAATATGGGACATCACCTCACAAACTGTTCATTCAAAGATAAACAATGTAACAAAACAAGGGACATTATACTCACAGACTGCTCATACAAAGACAGTGTAACAAAACAAGGGACATTACACTCACAGACTTCGAATTAACAAATGACAATGGCCTTTTGGCTAAGATCAAAGTGTAGTTCTGCGTTCTGTAGAATGTACACTTTGTTATTTTGGAACAAACGAGTTGTTTGAGGCCTGCCCTGCATACTGAATACCAGGGGTAAGGTCCGCATCTCATTACGGGTGGACCCGGTTTGCAGTACCACCGGGTCATGGCCTGTTGTTTTCATCGTCTAAAAAAAAAGAATGTAGTCTTCTTCTTCTTCTTCTTCGTTCGCATTGTCTGTCTATATCTGCAGTCCTGTCTCTTGGATAAATTTCACTGTTTTTTGTAACTCATGTATGGAACCGTAGAGCTTATCTTCTTTAGTGGTTTCACTGGGCCAGTAATTATTTCTCAGTGTCTCGTAGTTGATGCAGTTTTGGAGGATATGTTCCACAGTTTGGGGCACCTGTGCACATGTACATAGATTAGTAGTACCAACCTTAAACTTTGTATACATATGACTTCGGAGTCGGCTGTGTCCTGTTCGAGACGGAAGATGGTGACTTGTTCCTTTCTGTTTAGCATGTGATAGTCATCATGTGGTGGTGTTTGTGGCTTCCTGTAGGTTTTTATCATGTTTTCTTCTGATTATAGGTGATTGGTATGTCTGGTTGCTCCATTTCAGTGCCTCTTTGGCCAGATGGTCAGCTTTCTCATTGCCTGGTATCCACAGTGGGAGGGAATCCATTGCAAAGTGACTCCATGTTGTAAGCCAATTTTTGACAAGGCATCTTTAAGGTCTGGTAGTTTGTTGCACTGAAGAGCTTCCAGTACTGATTTTGCATCTGTGAGAATTACTACAGGACATGTATCAATTCTGGAGTCTGATAGTTTTTCAACTGCAGCAATAATTGCCTTAACTTCTGCATCAAAGTTGTTGCAGTATTTACCAGTGGGTATGGAAATCTTGTCAATGGTGTTGTTTGGATATTCAATATATGCTCCTGCCCCTCCATTCTTTATGGCATTATGTGCAGATCCATCTGTATATACACGTATCCAGGTGTCACATGGATATTTGTCATCTAGAACACTAAGTGTGGCTGTTGATCTTACAAGACTGCTCTGCATCTCACCATTCTGCACACCTTTCACTTCAGTCTGAATAGTTATTTGTGTATAATCTGCTTCTTTCCATGGTGTATGCTCTGGTACAGATGATAATGGAGCGACTACAGTTGGAAGGTCAGGTATCAGCTTACGCATACGCTTGGCCTGATGAATGAAGCTGCTTCTTTTAAGCCGTCCTAATGCCAAGTTATTGAATCTCTCCTTCAGGGGATGGCTTACAGAGCTAAGGAATTTTTCTCCCATGGTCATGACCTTTGTGTCTCTACGTTCCTTTAGCGCTTGAACACCAACTATTTTCTGCATTTCTACTATTGGTGTGGACCTCATGGCACCTGTGATAATCCGTAGTGACTGATTTTGAACCTTGTCTAGATTATGCAGCGTAGTGTTTGATGCTGTGTACCAAGATGTTGAGCCATATTCTAAATGTGGTAGAATACTTTGCTGATATACATTCTTGAGGATTCTTTCACTAGCTCCCCATGTGGTTCCACTCAATTTTCTTAATATGGCTAGTTTTCTTCTGGCTTTTGCTTCTGCACTGTTGATGTGTTGCTTCCAAGTCAGTTTTGAGTCAAGAGTCACTCCTAAGTAAGTGGGTTGGTTGTCCATCCTTAAGGGTATTTCATTTACAAAGATCTTACCTGCTTTCTGTTTAGATGAGAGGGTGAACAGAGTGGTACTTGATTTCTCTGTGTTGATACTTACACACCATTTGTTTGTCCATGATGTCAAGATGTCTGCTGCTCTTTGGAGTTTCTGTGTAGCAACTGTCGCATATTCATCTGTACACCTCATGACCAGATCATCTGCATACAGTGCCGCTTTGATTCCATAGGGAAGTTCCTTGACCAGGTCATTAATGAATACAAGGAATAGTGTAGGCGAAAGGACTCCTCCTTGTGGTACACCGTGTCGCAGAAGTACTTTCTGGCTTTTGTGTCCATCCATTACTACTCTAGCTCTTCTATTGTGTAAATAGGACTTTATCCAGTTGTACAGTCTTCCATTCACATTGCAGTTTCTTAGTTTCCACAGCAGACCTTTTTTCCATACTTTATCAAAGGCTTTCTTCAGGTCTATCCATGCTGCTAGTACAAGGTTTTTCTCTTGGAATGCATCCTCAATCTCTTGAGAAAGATAGGTCACTTGATCTTCTGTACTGTAGTACTGCCTAAATCCTGCTTGTTGTGGAACGAGAAGGTTTTCACTTTCTAGGTACCATTTTAGCCTCAGGTCAATGATGCGTTCCATCGTTTTGCATAGGCAGCTAGTGAGACTGATTGGCCTGTAGCTGGAGGCAGTATCACTGTTTTTCCCTGGTTTTAGCAGTGGTACCATGCTTGCTTCCTTCCAGATTTGAGGTAACTTACCTGTGCTCCAGCACATATTGAAAATATCCAACAGCTTTCCCATTGCTGCCATTCCCAGGTTCTTGATCATTTCATTGGACACTCCATCTGGTCCTGGTGATTTCCTTGGTTTCAGTTTACTAACTGCTAGGTCTAACTCACTGCGTGTGATTGGTGCATCCATGACCTCCACTTTTCTGACTTGTTCCTCCTCTTTCTGTGGCTCGATGCGCACTGTACGCTCCTTCTCTGGATGGATATCAATGTTGCAGTCCTGTGCAAACATGCGAGCAAAGTGATCTGCTACCTGCTTACCTGTAAGAGTTTTCCCATTCTCTATTAGTGTAACCTTTGTACTTCTTCCAGTACTCTCATCATTTAACTGTTTGATTAGTTTCCATAGTTTCCTTCCATCCTTTTCAAAGTTTAGGGACTCTGTTTTTTCTCTCCAACTTTCCCGTCTGGCTTGCAGCTTTGCTCTCTGAAATTTGGCCTTAGAATGTTGGTAATTATTGTGGTGTTCTTGGCATGGTCTATTTTCTGCTTGCTTTCGAGCTGCTTCCACGTCATCATGGAGTTTTCCCAGCTCACTAGACCAGTATGGTTTATAGTCCCTGCGAGCTCCTCTGGGAATGGTTTCACGAGCGGCCTGAAGTATACAAGCATTGAATTCCTTCACTATGCTGTTAATATCCTTACCTTCTATGGACAGCTGTCCCACCAGGATACCTGTACGATGTCTGTACATTGTCCAGTTTGCTTTTTTATAGTTCCATCTGGGGAGAGGGCTACTGGTGTTAAGGAGTTCATTTTCTATTGTCAGGAAGACTGGTCGATGGTCACTACCTCCAAGTTGTTTTCCAATTTCACGTGTAATGTTCCACTTCAGATCTGGAGAGTGGAATGCCAGATCTGGTGTTGATTTTGTATGCCAAGCCCTTGAGTAAAATGTTGGGGGATCCACTGGCTGGTTTATCAGGAGAAGTCCATTATCATCCTGCCAGCTCTCAACTTCCTCTCCTCTCTTGTCTATGTGGTCATAGCCCCAGCTCTGGGAATGGCTGTTAAAATCACCACAGACCATCAGTCTCTCTTTGTGTGGGATTGTTTCTAAAGCAAGTTGGCGGTCATTAGGACAGTAATAGTTAAGGAGGTGGAAATCTGTATTACTACTTTTTAGATGGTTTATCTGGTATTCGGCTCCTTCCATGTACACTCCCACCTGACATGCGCTGATGTTATTCTTAACAAGTGTGAGTACTCCTCCTTTTCTTCTGTCCTGTCGGTCTGATCTAAAACACTGGTAGCCTCTGATTTTAAAGGCGGCATCTTTGGTTAGGTGTGTCTCCTGTATGCAGCATATACTTACCTGCTCTGCAAAAAGTATGTTCTCTAGTTCAACCTTTTTGCTATAGCCATCTCTAACACTGCTGACACCCTCAGCATTCCACTGCATTATTTTAAGTTCTTGCTTTTTGGCTGTTTTCTTCTGTTGTATTTTTTGGCCAGTAGCTCTACTCTCATGTCTCCTGACTCCACAAGATGAACTGAGAGGACCTCCAGTAGCATTGGGTGGACCCTTTCAAGGCAGGGGGCCCGGCACTGCACCTGCCTGGTTAGTCTTCACAGGGCGAGCACCATGTTTGAAAACTGCAGATAGAGACATTTCATTAGCGATAATGCGTGTTACCCTGATTTTTGCGATGCGCCTTTTGGCTGTGTAACTCCGACTTCAGCACCTTTCCTTGCTAGGGCAGACTGTGGTCTTGCTCAGACTGCCATGAAGACAGTGTGGCTGGCCTGGCCAAAACTTTGTTTTCCAGCCTCTGGTGGCTGTACTTAAGCCCCTTCTCCATATCAGACGGCTTTGAGACAGTTCCACAAAGACACTCTGACTTTGAGATGAGGAATCTGATGAGTGCTTCAATGATATCCATTCCCCACCACCCATAGTCTACTGGCTCCGTTTTGTTTACATCATTCTGATAGCCATTGCTGTAAAGACCCATAGGCTTGTCACGTCCTGGATTCATTGGTTTCACACCAGACTTCCCTCATCCCCGCCAGAGATCTCCATGTCCCCATCCGTCCACCAACCTGACATTACATTTTACAAAAATAACAGTTACAATTAGTGTTGACTGCTACAAGTTTCTGGGCTACAGAGGTAGGTCACAGTTTTTAAGCAAACAGATCTATGTTCCCTGTCTCACAAACACTATGTTAAGATAAGTGTGCTCTTAACACAGTTGTTCCTAGGGGGAAAGAATGTAGTAAAACAAGGGACATCCTTATTCAAAAAAAAAAAAAAAGACAAAACAGTTACAAAACAGAGGACATACCAAACAGATAAGGTCTTATGTAGTAATTTCAAATTATGCAGAATAACAGAAAAAAGTTTGAAGAGTTTTAATGTAATACCAAGTGGCAAAAGAATGTTGGTATGGTGGGGATTGGTGGAGTGGGGTAGGGCCTGGCAATTTATTGCTAGTCTAAAGGGTGGTCACCTAAAAAAATGATCTTGGCCTTTTGGCTAAGATCAAAGTGGCTGAGGTCAAAGTGTCCTCTTGGCAGGTACCCTGATCAACATGCCCTTTGATTAAACAAAAGCTTCATTATTTTTTAACTAAACAAGATGCATGAGGCCTGCCCTGCACATTGAATGCCGGGTGTATGGTCCACATCTCGTTACGGGTGGACTCGGTTTGCAGTACCACCGGGTCACAGCCTGTTGTTTTCGTTGTCCTAAAAATAAATTTTAAAATGATTAGGAACCAGTGATTTTCACAATGTGAAGGAGAGAGTGTGCTTGTCTGAAGAAAATAATCCAAAAAAATTATTATCGGTCTTACTTCTAAGAAGACAACATTGCTGTATATAAATGTAAACTGTTGATCAAGTGCTCAATCATCATTTTGTTAACCAGGCTCTCTTGTTGCCAAATCTGTCAATATCTGATTTGTGCATTCATCCACAATGACATCAAGTTATATCTGAGCTATAGTTTTCTTTTCTTTCACCAGAATTTCTTGTCTACCCACTTCATCATTGCTTTTTATTCTGGTAACACAATGTCCTGCCAAGGATCAGTCTCCATGTCACATAATCTTTTGCTAGTTCTCTGTTCTCACAGCTAGTGGAGAAATCTATTTATGGATTTCTTGGTAAAATAGGTACACAGAAAATGTCATTTAAAATTCAAATAAATTAACTCATGAGGGTGTTCTTGGTGATTTACTTCCTGTATATTAGAAAGCAATACAGAACATCTCTCATGGATGTAAGGGCTTATAGGGGTGCAGATGTCAACAGTGATCACAACCTGTGCATAGGGAAAATAAAACTAAAATTGAAAAGTCAACACAAGAAATCAGTACACAGAAAGATAAACATCCACAGCCTACAAGAAGAAAATACTAACATTAATTTCAATCAGGAACTTGCCAATCATTCCAAAGCACCCAGTGAAGTTGAGGAGATAGGTATAGATGAGTTATGGAATTCTTACAGCACAGCCATAATCACAGCAGCAAAAGTAAGCGCTGGATTGGAAAAACCAAATAGAAAAGCATGGATATCAGATAAAACATGGAAGTATATACATGAAAGACGAGCAGCCAAATTAAACATGTTGAATGCAAAAGCAGATCATGAAAGAGATTCGGCAAAAGCAAAATACAAAGACATAGACAAGAAAGTAAAAAGTTCAGCTAGAAGGGATAAAAGAGAATACATAGACAATATGGCGAAAGAGGCAGAAAAAGCAGCAAAAACAGGAGACAGCAAAACTTTATATAACATACAAAAGAGGCTAACAGGTACTATTACATCTAAAGAAAGACCAATCCTTAGCAAAACTGGAACACTATTAACATCAAATAAAGACCAAAAGCAAAGATGGGCTGAACACTTCCAAGAAATACTCAATCGACCACACCCAAAAGAATTGTTAAACCTTGAAACTGACTTACCAGCCCCACAACTAAATGTCAATCTAGATGAAATTAAATTGCATGAAATTGAAACAGCAGTGAATTTAATGGCTAACAACAAAGCTGCAGGTGAAGATGAAATAACAGCCGAGATGCTAAAAGCTATCAATAGTGACAACATGAGACAACTACAGAGAATGTTTAACAAGATTTGGAAAGAAGAAAAGGTCCCTTCTAATTGGAAGAAGGGAATCATTGTGAAAATACCAAAAAAGGGCAACCTTAGTGACTGTAACAACTGGAGAGGAGTAACCTTAATATCAGTTGTGTCAAAAGTATTTTGCAAGGTCATTTTGAATAGACTCAAAGATATAGTGGATACTGCAATGATAGAAGAACAAGCAGGATTTCGAAAAGGGAGAAGCTGTCTCGACCAGATCTTTACTCTCAGAATAATACTTGAAGAACATATTGAAAAGCAGAAACCATTAATACTGAATTTCATAGATTTTAAGAAGGCATTTGATAGCATACACAGAGATTCATTATGGAGAATTTTATGTCTATATGGAATACCATCTAAAATTGTCAACATCATTAAGGACTTATACAATGGATATGGTTGTGCAGTCAAGACAGAAGAAGGGATGAGTGAATGGTTCCAGATTGAAACAGGCGTGAAACAAGGATGTATACTGTCTCCTTTACTTTTTGGGATTACAATAGACTTCATAATGACAAAATGCTGCACAGGTAACACAGGTATTGACTGGGTACATGGGACCCAACTAGAAGATCTTGATTTTGCTGATGACATAACTCTTATCAGTAATAATGTGAATTCCATGCAAGAAAAAACAGATAGCCTATCTTCACTGGCTAGCAAAATAGGACTTGAAATTAACAAGGACAAAACAAAAATAATGAAAATTCCCATCAATCAAAATGGAAAAATACACATAGAAGGGACAGATATTGAAGAAGTCAATCAATTTGCATACCTTGGCAGCTACATAGACCAGGATGGTGACACTAGAAAGGAAGTTAGGATCAGAATTGCAAAAGCAGCATCAATCTTCAAGAATCTTGAGAACATATGGAATTCAAAAGTTATAAGCACAAAAACCAAGTTAAGACTATTCAACTCAAATGTAATATCCACCCTCATTTATGCATGCGAAAGCTGGAAAACAACTAAAGAAATAGAAAAGAAATTAGACTCTTTTGAAAACAAATGCCTAAGGAAAATACTCGGCATCAAGTGGAATGAATTCAAGAACAATGCAGAGATAAGACAGATGACTGAACAACAACCAGTCTCACGGGTGATCAGGAAAAGGAGATGGACATATGTTGGCCACTTGATGAGAAGAAATGAGCAGAGAATCCCAAAACAAGCTATCAAGTGGAACACAACAGGCCGAAGAAAAAGGGGCAGACCGCGTGAAACTCTGAAGAGAACATTATTAAGAGAGGCCAAGTTAACAGGCATAAAATCCTTTGATGAGGTTGAAAGACTCGCCGAAGACAGGAAAAATTGGCGAACTACTTTGCGAGCCCTATGTGACGTCTAACGGCACGGGAAGGATATAAGATATAAGATAAGATTACATATCATGATATCACTTAGATGTCCTGGGCATCAGTGAAATCTGATGGCCAGAAGCAGGGAAAAGATAGATGGAAAACTGTAAGTTAATCATACATTCAGGCAGAGACAATGGGAAATATCAAGAAGGAGTAGATATAATTATGCCAACTGCAGCAACAAAAAGCCTTACAGGATGGGAACCAGTGAACAGTCATATATTAAGAGCATGATTCCAAATAGGGCATGGAAGAATGACAATCATACAATGCTATGCACCCACGAAAGATGCAGATGATGAAATAAAAGACAATTTCTATCACCAACTGCAACAGCTCATTAACAAAGTCCCTAAACATGACATCTTAGTTGTCATTGGAGACTTCAATGACTAGGCAGGAGAAGATAACACCAATGTCAAAAAAGTAATGTGGAAAGAAGGAATTCATAAGGTAAATCAGAATGGAGAAAGATTAATTGAATTATGTCTAACAAAGGTCAAGGTCATTGGAGGAACAATATTTCCACACAAAAATATACATAAAACACAATGGATATCTCCAGATGATAGAACCAGAAATCAGATAGATCATTTATGTATTAGAAAGCAATTCAGAGCATATAAGGGTGCAGACGTCAACAGTGATCACAATCTGTGTATAGGGAAAATAAGACCAAAACTGAAAAGCCAACACAAGAAAGTAATACTCAGAAAGATAAACAGTCATAGTCTTTTTACATCTTACATCCTTTCTGTGCCATTAAATGTCACATAGGCTTGCATAGTTGTTTGCAAAGTTTTCTTGTTTTTGACGAGTTTTTCAACTTCATCAAGGGATGTTATGCCCACTAAACTGGCCTCAATTAACAATGTCCTCTTTAGAGTTTCCTGTGGTTTACCTCTTTTTCTTTGGCCTGTTGTGCTCCATTTGATAGCTTGTTTTGATATTCTCTGATTGTTTCTTCTCAACATGGCCTGAATATGTCCATTTTCTTTTTCTGATCACCAATGAGACAAAGCTGTTGAGCCATATTCTAAGTGTGGTAGAATACTTTGCTGATATACATTCTTGAGGATTCTTTCACTAGTTCCCCATGTGGTTCCACTCAGTTTTCTTAATATGGCTAGTTTTCTTCTGGCTTTTGCTTCTGCATTGCTGATGTGTTGCTTCCAGGTCAGTTTTGAGTCAAAAGTCACTCCTAAGTAAGTGGGTTGGTTGTCCATCCTTAAGGATATTTCATTTACAAAGATCTTAGCTGCTTTCTATTTAGATGAGAGAGTGGACAGAGTGGTACTTGATTTCTTCTTCTTCGTTCGCTTCTACCACCAAGACCGCACTGTGATCCTACTGAATTTACGCCTGTGGTCCTCGTTAAGTCCCGTGGTCCCCCGTGTGGTTCCTGAAAGGACCACATGAGATCCCCGAGAGGACCACAAGAGGTTCAGAGTATCTCAGGGCTTGAGCCTGTATTCTTGGTGGGTCTCAGAAGCAGGATTGCGTGACACCATGGTTTTTGTTGCACCAGTTTAGTCTAGAGTTGGACTTTCTCACCAGAAGACCTTGACGTGTTTAGGATATCAGTGCATCCCCACTGGGTGAGAGGTGGTAGCCCACCCAGGCCAGAGTTGGACTTTCTCACCGGAAAACCTTGACGTCTTTTGAGATACCCGTGTATCACCGCCGGGTGAGAGTTGGTTGCCCATCCAGTCCAGAGTTGGACTTTCTCACCGGAAAACCTCAGCGTGATTAGGATACGCATACATCCCCGCCGAGTGAGAGGTGGTTGCCTATCTAGACTGCCCTGGTCCAGTGTCTCCGACTTCAGCATTTTGTGGTCGTGGCCGCTACCTTTCCTAGTTGTGACCAGGGTGGAGCTTTTGTCCAGGAGGACGAATCCTCGCCAATAGTGACTTCCACCCCTGGGTTGAGCCGGTTTAGGCAAATTATCCCAGTATGGGCGTGTTTGGGACGTGACCAACCTCTAGAGCAGAGGTACCGCGACATGCGTAGCCTTCAAATTTCACCCCTGTTATGAGCCGGTTTAGCCATATTTCACCAGTATGGGTGTATATGGGGCGTGACCGACCTCTAGAGCGGAGGTGGCGTGACATGCCTGGCCATCAAGTTTCACCCCTGGTGTGTGCCGGTTTAGGCATATTTCACCAGTGTAGGTGTATTTTGGACATGACCGGCCTCTAGAGCAGAGGCACTGTATGTGTAGCTCTTGCAGCAACACTACTGGACATACCGATTAAATTTCACTTTATCCTTTCCTTCACCTTTTCACATCAGCGCCGCACAGCAACCTTTATTTCTTTTCCACATTTTCTTCCTTGACCGGGAGGAGCTTCACTCCACGCACGGCATTCGAAGAGTCTCACCAGCAGTGTCTTAACCTCTGGGTTAAGCCGGTTCATGCATTTCACCTGATACGACTGCACTCAGGACGTGGCCGACCTCCAGACCAGAGGTGCCGTGATTTGATTGTTTGCTTCGCTTTATCCTTTCTACCACCTTTTCCTCAGTGGTGCCGCATGGCAACCCCATTTGCACCTTTGTTCATTGGCCGGGAGGAGCACCGCTCCACGCACAGTAGCTCGAGAATCTTGCCAGCAGCGGTAGATGAGCTACCAAACGTGCCACCCATCTACCCTAAGTATCTGGTTTTCAGGCGCCAGATATTCGTCTTCACCCCTTCTCCTGTCAGTTTAAACAGTTCTGCCACGGGAAGGCCAGGAGCTGGACTTGACTGCCAGAGGCTGTTTGAGACGCATGCCATTGGAGTGGAGATCGAATTCTTCTCCCCACAATAACAGTCCTTAGAACCACTTGATTTCTCTGTGTTGTTACTTACACACCATTTGTTTGTCCATGATGTCAAAATGTCTGCTACTCTTTGGAGTCTCTGTGTAGCAACATTCATTTGTACACCACATAACTGGATCATCTGCATACAGTGCCACTTTGAATCCACAGGGAAGTTCCTTGACCAGGTCATTAATGAATACCAGGAATAGTGTAGGTGAAAGGACTCCTCCTTGTAGTATGCCAATGTCGCAGCAGTGACCATCCATTACTACTCTAGCTCTTCTATTGTGTAAATAGGACTTTATCCAGTTGTACAGTCTTCCACTCACATTGCAGTTCCTTAGTTTCCACAGCAGACATTTTTTTTCCATACTTTATCAAAGGCTTTCCTCAGGTCTATCCATGCTGCTAATACAAGGTTTTTTTCTTGGAATACATCCTCAGTCTCTTGAGAGAGATAGGTCACTTGATCTTCTGTACTGTAGTACTGCCTAAATCCTGCTTGTTGTGGAATGAGAAGGTTTTCACTTTCTAAGTACCATTTTAGCCTCAGGTCAATGATGCGTTCCATTGTTTTGCATAGGCAGCTAGTAAGACTGATTGGCCTTTAGCTGGAGGCTGCATCACTGTTTTTCCCTGACTTTAGTAGTGGTACCATGTTTGCTTCCTTCCAGATTTCAGGTAACTTACCTGTGCTCCAACACATATTGAAAATATCCAACAGCTTTCCCATTGCTGCCATTCAAAGGTTCTTGATCATTTCACTGGACACTCCATCTGGTCCTAGTGATTTCCTTGGTTTCGATTTAATAACTGCTAGGTCTAACTCACTGCATGTGATTGGTGCATCCATGACCTCCACTTTTCTGCCTTGCTCCTCTTCTTTCTGTGGGTGAATATCAATGTTGCAGTCTTGTGAAAACATGTGAGCAAAGTGATCTGCTACCTGGTTACCTGTAAGAGTTTTCCCATCCTCTTTTCAAAGTTTAGGGACTTTGTTTTCTCTCTCCAACTTTCCCGTCTGGCTTGCAGCTTGGCTTTCTGAAATTTGCGTTAGCATGTTGGTAATTGTTGTGGTGTTCTTGGCAATCTTACATTCCAAAATCTGATTTTTGTTATGCATTTGGGGCAATGAATTTTTGATCGCTGTCAATGGCATGCAGAGTTGGCATCATTGATGCTCAGTTACAACTGTTGCGAGATTCCATAATGGCAGGGTTTTTCCCCATCTAGAGTTGCCACTAGGTGGGTCTCAGGATGAAGTTTTTGGCCTCACACTCAACTCCCATTCTACAATATGTGGCGACACAGAAGACTCATATACAAATATGCCAGCAAGAGCGTTAAAAAGGCATAGTCTACAGGATGAAAATACTATGATTAATTTTAATCTGGAACTTACTAAACAGTTCACTAGATTCAGTGAGGTAGAAGAAACAGATATGGATGACTTATGGCATTCTTACAGCACAGCCATACTTACAGCAGCTAAAACAAGTGCAGGACTGCAAAAAAGAAGTAGAAAAGCATGGATATCAGATAACACATGGAAATCCATACATGAAAGCTAGCAGCCAAATTAGCCATGTTGAATGTAAAAACAAATCTTGGAAGAGATTTGGCAAAAGCAATATACAAAGAACAAGACAATAAAGTAAACATTTCAGCTACAAGGGCTAAAAGAGAATACATGGACAATATGGTGAAAGAAGCAGAGAAGGCAGCAAAAACAAGAGACAGCACAACTCTATATAACATACGAAAGAGGCTAAAAGGTACTACTGCATCCAAAGAAAGACCAATCCTTAGCAAAACTGGCACACTATTCACATCAAGTAAAGACCAAAAGCAAAGATGGGTTGAACACTTCCAAGAAATACTTAATTGACCACACATAAAAAAATTGATAGACCTTGAAACTGACTTATGAGTCCCACAACTAAATGTCAAGCTAGATGAAATTATATTGTATGAAACTGAAACAGCAGTAAATCTAATGCTAACAACAAAGCTGCAGATGAAGATGAAATAACATCTGAAACATTAAAAGCTGTTAATATTGACAACATGAACCAGTTACAGAGAATGTTTAATAAAGTTTCGAAAGAAGAAAAGATCCCTTCTAAATGGAAAAAAAGGAATCATTGTTAAAATAATTTTAAAAAGGCAACCTTAGTGATTACAATAACTGGAGAGGAGTAACCTTACTATCATTTGTATCAAAAGTATTTTGCAAAGTTATTCTGAATAGAATTAAAGATATAGTGGATGCTGCAATGAGAGAAAAACAAGCAGGATTTCGAAAAGGGAGAACCTATCTCAACCAGATCCTTACTCTAAGAATAATACTTAAAGAACATACTGAAAAGCAAAAACCATTAGTGCTGAACTTCAGACTTTAAAAAGGCATTTGATAGCATACACAGAGATTCATTGTGGAGGTTTTTAGGAATATATGGAATACCATTTAAGATTGTCAACATCATTAGAGACCTCTACAATGGATATGTGTGTGCAGTCAACACAGAAGAAGGAATGAGTGAATGGTTCCAGATTAAAACAGGTGTGAAACAAGGATGTATATTATCTCACTTGCTTTTTGGAATTGCCATAGACTTCATAACGAAAAAATGCTGCTCAGGTAAAATGGGTATTGATTGGGTATATGAGACACAAATATAAGATCTTGATTTTGCAGATGACATAATTCTTATAAGTGACAATGTGATATCAATGCAAGAAAGAACAGACACCCTGTCTTCAATGGCTAGCAAAATAGGACTTGAAATTAACAAGGATAAAGCAAAAATAATGAAACTTCTCATTAACCACGAAGGAAAAATATATGTAGAAGGAACAGCTGTTGATGAAGTAAACCAGTTTGCATATCTCGGCATCTACATCGATCAGGATGGTGACACCAGAAAGGAAGTTAGAATTCAAATTACAAAAGCAGCATTGACCTTCAAGAATCTTGAGAACATATGGCATTCAAAAGTTATAAGCATAAGTTAAGCTCAAAAACCAAGTTAAGATTATTCAATTCAAATGTAATATTCACTCTCATTTATGCATGTGAAAGCTGGAAAACAACTAAAGAAATAGACAAGAAATTAGACTCTTTTGAAAACAAATGCCTAAGGAAAATACTCGGTATAAAGTGGAACGAATTTAAGAAAACACAGAGATAAGACAGATGAGCAAACAACAACCTGTCTCATGGTTGATCAGAAAATGAAGATGGACATATGTAGGCTATGTGATGAGAAGAAACAATAAGAGAATATCAAAACAAGCTATCAAGTGGAGCACAACAGGCCAAAGAAAAAGAGGTAAACCACAGGAAACTCTAAAGAGGACATTGTTAATTAGGCCAGTTTAGTGGGCATAACATCCCTTGATGAAGTTGAAAAACTTGCAGAAAGTATGAAAACTTTGCAAACAACTATGCAAGCCCTATGTGACATTTAATGACACAGAAAGGATGTAAGATGTAAAAAAGACTATGACTGTTTATCTTTCTGAGTATTACTTTCTTGTGTTGGCTTTTCAGTTTTAGTCTTATTTTCCCTATACACAGATTGTGACCACTGTTGACGTCTGCACCCTTATATGCTCTGAATTGCTTTCTAATACATAAATGATCTATCTGATTTCTGGTTCTATCATCTGGAGATATCCATTGTGTTTTATGTATATTTTTGTGTGGAAATATTGTTCCTCCAATGACCTTGACCTTTGTTAGACATAATTCAATTAATCTTTCTCCATTCTGATTTACCTTATGAATCCCTTCTTTCCACATTACTTTTTTGACGTTGGTGTTATCTTTTCCTGCCTAGTCATTGAAGTCTCCAATGACAACTAAGATGTCATGTTTAGGGACTTTGTTAATGAGCTGTTGCAGTTGGTGATAGAAATTGTCTTTTATTTCATCATCTGCATCTTTCGTGGGTGCATAGCATTGTATGATTGTCATTCTTCCATGCCCTATTTGGAATCATGCTCTTAATATATGACTGTTCACTGGTTCCCATCCTGTAAGGCTTTTTGTTGCTGCAGTTGGCATAATTATACTACTCCTTCTTGATATTTCCCATTGTCTCTGCCTGAATGTATGATTAACTTACAGTTTTCCATCTATCTTTTCCGTGCTTCTGGCCCTATGTGGGCCCTATGTGACATTTAGTGGCACGGGAAGGATGGAAGGATTACATACCATGTGATGCCTTGGGAATGAATGCATCAAACATCTGCAGAACATATCACTGATATGATAAACCTGTTTTTAATATTAAGTCAGAAGTTATGCATGCTGCTTTATGCAATCATTTATGAGATGTGATAAAACACTTTTATTACTTTGTTTCTGTAAGTCAAAGCTGCCTACAAGGAAAGCAAAACTGACACCATCCATTTCATGTACGTACCTGATGGTGTACAGACTTGAATTCATGCAGCGATTTCCAAAATAAGGAACTTGTAGCAGACTGGTTTCTAGTGCATCTGCTGTGGGATTTGATGGGTTGTCGTTGCTGTTGATGAGTTTTCAACAGAATAGGTACAAAATTGATTATTTTTTCAAAAAACAAATCTAAAAAAAAAGATTACTGACTGTGCTTCTCAGACGGATATTCATTCATTCACTCATTTGCATGTCTCTGCGGAACTTTGCCTCCCTAACAGCACTCTGTAGGCCTCTCAGTTGTGAGCAAGATGGCATGCTGCTGATGCATCCATATGCAGATCATCAATGATGTCTTGCAGCTATCTTTGCCTTGGTCTTCCTCTCTTTCTTTTTCCCATTATATACCATTTCAAGACAGTCTTCTCTAGATTATCATGACATTTAATGTGTCCAAAATATTTAAGTTTTCTCTCTTTAATCCTCTTTACTAGCCAGCCTTCTTCAATATTAAGTTCTTGTGGTATGGATATATTTGTTCTTTTTTTGTGTCCATGATATTTGAAGAACTCTTCTGTAGCATTCAAAGGCATTTATGTGTTTCTCAGCTGTTTTATTAAGTCTCCAGGTCTCACAGGAATATTTTGTGATGGGAAAAATCTAATTTTTGTAGTTCTGTCTGTTCCTCTCCACAGCTTCTATAGTTGTTTTACTTTCTGAAGAGCTATAGATGTCCTCCTTTTAATTTCCCTCATTGTATCTCCATTATTAGTTAGTAGTGATCCAAGATATTCAAAACTCTCCACTTCTTCCAGTTTTTTCTCATTAACACATATATCAGCTGACCTATTTGTTTTGTCAGTTGTCATCAATTTAGTTTTCTTCACATTAAGATAGAGGTTTTGCTCTTTGCTATTCTTATGGACTGACATAATTAGTTTTTCCATTCCTTTTTGTGTTGTGAACAGTAATACTGTGTCATCAGCATATCTAATCTCTGGTATTTCATAACCTTCAATTGTTATGGCATCGTAATATTCTTTGTCTACATCTTCTCTAACATTCCTCATTATATTTTCAGTATACAAGTCAAACCAAGTTGTTGTTTCACCATTTATTCTTATTGCTGTCCGTTGGTCTAGATACAGCAGTGATGTTAATTGTATCAAATGTGTTGGAAATCCCATTTTTTCCATTATTTCCCAAAATTTCTGGTGTTGTACACAATCAAATGCCTTTGAATACTCACATTAAACTCTCTGCATTTCTCTATTATTAATCTTATATTGAATATATGATCTCTTGATCCTCTTTTTTGCTTGAAACCAGCTTGGATAATATTGACTTCTTCTTATATTTTCTTACAAAGTCTACCCATTATGATTTTTAACAGAATTTTACTGGCATAACTAATCAGAGCAACAGTTCTGTAGTTTGTGCATAATTTCAGTTTACCCTTCTTTGGCAGTGGTATGAATACAGTTCTTGTCCAATCTTTTGGGGAAATACCTGAATGCCATATCTTTTTACATAGTGCATGATAGATTGTTTCACATTCCTTTCCTCCTGCTTTAATAAGTTCAGCTGTTATCTCATCACATCCTGGTGATTTACCATTTTTCAGATTCTTTATTGCCCATAAAACTTCTTCTGTTGTCAATTTAGGTTCTTTCTCCTCCAATAATAATTCACACTGTTGATTTCTGCTTCCACAGTTGCTTGTTTCATACAGCCCTTTGCAGTATTCCTTCCATCTTTCTAGAATTTCCTCTGTCTTTGTCAAGGTATTCCCCATCTCATCACAAATTACATTTAGCTTAGGTGTGACATTTTTCATCGTCTTCATTTCTTTAAACATTTCACTATCGCTTTCACACTTCTGATGTCCTTCTATTCTTTCACAACAATCTTCTGTGTATTGTTTTTTGTCTTTTCTTATTTTTCTTCATACTTCTTTTGTTAAAGATTTATATTACTCTTTGTTGTTGTTTGTCACTTTCCATTGAGCCTTCATTTCACTACAATGTTTTATCAGTTCTAGTGTGCCTGCTGTAATCCATCCATTCTTTTGTGTTTTCTTTATTGAAACCATGTCTTTAGTTGTTGTTATTAAGATATCTCTCTGGCCTGCATAGCCAGTTCATCTGACGTCATCTCCTCCTGTATAGCCATCAGGATTTAGAAAAGTTTTTCACTTCTATACCGTATTGTTCTGGTCTTTTTATAAGATCAAAGCGGAGTGGACTTGATCCCCTAACTGTCTTTTTTATCTTCATATCTGCTATTAATAACTTATGGTCCATGTCACAATCAGCACCTGGTAAAGTTTTTGCTGATGTTATACTTGATCTCCACCTTCTTTGCACTAAAATGTAATCTATTTGATTCTTGGTTTTCCCATCAGGTGATGTTCATGTGTAAAGTCTTCTTGGAATGTTGTTTAAAAGGTGTGTTAGCAATCATTAGCTCATTTTCCATGCAAAAAGCCATTAGATTGTCACCTGCCTCATTCTGTGTCCTATGCTAAATTTCCCTACAACATGTCCTATATCTTCTGCTCTTTCTGTACCAGTCTTTGCATTAAAATCCCCCATTATTAATACAATATCATTTTTCTGACCTGGTCTATCATTGCTTGCAGTGTGTTATAAAAGTCTACTGCTTCCTCTTCTTCTGCTGCTGATGTAGGTGCATATATCTGGATGATTGTTACATTTCTAGGAGTGCCCTTAAGTCTGCTAGTGAGGATTCTATCACTTACTGGATTGTAACCTAGTAATGCTTGTGATGTTGATTTGTCTAAGTAAAAAGTCACTCCATTCTTTCCTCCTAATTCTCCACCAGATATTCTACATTACCCTCATCAAACAAATAAATGAAGCAAACAGATCATGAAGTCCTTCTCAGATAGATATATTTTAGATTATTCTCATCAAACAAATAAATGAAACAGACAGATCACCGTGTTTACTGATTATTCTTCTTCTCAAACAAAAAAAGCAGGCAGATTACTGACTACACTACTCAAACATAAAAAACAACTGGCAAATCATTAATTATATTTGCACTTCACTCATAAGTTTATTTATCTTCAGTCTTTTGTTAATTTAATTCTGTCCCATACTTTCTAATACACTTGATGATCAGTATGAGGGTTAGAAGTCACAGAATTAAGCTCAGACTCTGCACATAGTTCAAAGACTAATATTTCATCCAACCATGACCATGCACACTGCTTAATTAGACACTGACTGACTAAACACCATTCAATTAAACACAGATCAGCTAAACAATCAGTGTCTAGTAGACCTTGTGATGTCTTGCAGGCAAACAAACAAAAACTTCTCTCCACTTCTCATGGCTTTTGTACACTGCCTTTGTTGTGTTTCATCCTGAGCATTTTGGACTCAACATTTCTTTTCAATACTGTCCTTGGCTGACCCCTCTTCCTCTTTCCTCAGTTATTTTAAATTTTAAGAATGTTATACAAGTAAATAGCATATTTGTACTAAACTGAGTGTTTGTAAAGAGGGAAAGTTGAAAGATGAAGGCAGAATGTCAGATGAATCTTCATGCCCAATTCTTCATCTTCGGAAAATGAAGTTCACTAATACAATGTTTCCTTCATGTAACCATAGAAGATTTGTTCCAGCATTTGTTTTCAGGTATATTCAGGGTACCAGACCAATCCACATAAAGCATCTCTTTTATGCTATAATTAGCATTATCATCTTACCTGTTCTAAGTCAATCAATGTTTCAGCCATGTTTTCAAAAACTGCATCAATATGAAAGTATCTGTGCAGGTAATAAAACATTTAGCAAATCAACATATTGAGATGTCAGTTTTGATGTGGAGAAGAGAATGAGCAAGAATGGGCATTCAGTTGTTGCTTTTATTTTTATAATCCTTGAAAGAGCTATATTTTTACTCCAACATTTTCATAACAATTCAGACAAAGTTTTAAAGAAAAAAAAACACTACCTATAAAATGTGAAGAGTGAGGGGTCTCCTTTTTTTGGTTGGTACATCCAAGGTTGAAGTTCAAGAGCTGGCTCCTCTGAATATGAAGGAACAGTGACAGCAAACACCATGGCCAGACACACAAAACCAGCAGGAAGCAGGATCTGGAAACAACAGACAGATGAAATGATGCTTAAATTATTCCTGATGAAAGAGTTGCTAGTGAAATCTGTCTACAATTATTAGTTACTCTTGACAACAGCTAGCAGATAACGATTTGTTGAAAATTTAATTATAGAATCAAATAGGTGTGCTTGGATAATTTATTTATATAAATCATGTCTTGTTGAAAATTCAGTTTTATAAACTGGTTAGAAGTGGTTGGGTAATTAATATATATATATATATATATATATATATATATATATATATATATATATACACACAGACATATATGTATATATATACATACATACATACATACATACATACATACATATACAACATCTGACAATTAAGTAATGAGACTAATTCCTTTAAAAAAAAAAACAACTGAAGCTATAACCTGTATTTTATTCAAAGTAAGTGCAAGTGGCATGATCTAACAAACTCTGGAATGACCTCTGCAGTCCATCTGTGGTATAGCCCTTAAACTCAGTGTTACAGCCCTTTTTTACTTCAGTATTGTTAAAGAAGCATCCTTTCAATGGTAATTTTAATTTTGGGAATAGAAAATAATCATAGGGAGATAAATCTGGGGAACAGGGTGGATAGTTGAGAACACACACTTGTTTTTGGGCCAAAAATTCCTGTACAACTAATGCCTGGTGAGCTGGTGCATTATCATGAAGAAGGAAAAAACAGTCAGGTGTTGAATACTCAGGTTGGACTCAGAAAATCATTTTCAATAGGTGTTTCAAAATACTTAAATAAACTTTGGCAGTGACAGTCTGTCCCTCTTGAATAAATTCTTTGTGAATAACTGCTTTACTGCCGTAGAAGCACACCAACAATGTATTCACTTTCAACTTTTGAAGACGGTATTTTTTGCCTTTTGGTGATGATGATGACTTCCACTGAGCACTTTGTTGTTTAGTTCTGGGATCATAGCAGAAAATCCATGTTTCATTCTCTGCAACAATCAAATTTCTCTCTGAACCTTAAGTGCCCAGGGCACATGGGGCTTCCGCAAGGGTTTTCCACAAATGCCTTTCCTTTGCCTTTTTTTCTGCTTTTGCCCAGGTGAGCCCTCTATTGCTCAACATCCTCTCTGTTGTTCTTCTCCATGTCTCTTTTGGTCTACCCTTACTTCTGTTCCCCTGTGGTGTCCATCTTAGTGCTGTTTTTGGTAGTGAGTTATCAGTCATTCGGAGCACATGTCCCAGCTATTGCCAGCGTCTTTCCTCAGTAACTGCTGTCAGGGGCTTCATCTGCATCTCTGCCAACAAGATGTTATTTCTTATGGTGTTTGGCCAAAATATTTTTCTAATTCTTCATAAACATTTCTTTCTGGAAAGAATTCAACTTGCTTTCTATGGCTTTGGTGATTTTCCAGCATTCACTTCCATAGAGTAGTACACTTAGAACATTACTCTTAAATATCCTGATTTTTGTATTTATGCTTAGTTTTTTAGATTTCCATATAATCTGCAGTACTGCAAAAGCCTGGTTTGCTCTAGTAAGTCTGCTGTTGATGTCCTCTGTGCTGTCTCCATTTTCTACTACTTTACTGCCAAGGTATACAAATTCACTGACTTCCTCCACTAACTTGCTATCTACTCTCAGTACATTTCTATTGTTCACATTTTGCTTCATTAACTTTGTCTTTCCTACGTTTATCTTTAGTCCTATGTTGTTTGCATTCTGAGTTAGCTTGTTTATTTTATCTTGCATATCTTTGTGGCTGCTTGATAGTAGACAAATGTCGTCCGCAAAGTCAAGGTCCTCCAGCACTGTGTCAAGGGTCCATTGTAATCCTCTGCGTTTGTATGATGTTGCCTCCTTCATTAACCAGTCTATTGCCAAGATAAATAATGTTGGTGATAGTACACATCCCTGCTTCACTCCTATTTGTACCGTAAAGCTGCCGGAGGTATGTTCTGCACAGATCACTTTGCACTGAAAACCCTCGTATAGGGCTTTGATTACATTCACTATCTTATAGGGGAGGCCATGCCATCTTAGGATTTTCAACAGTGCATCTCTGTTGACACTGTCAAAGGCTTTCTCAAAATCTATAAACAATGCATATGTTGTGCTATGCCACTCATTTGCCTGTTCTAATATTTGTTTAAGTACAAATATGTGGTCTATGCATGATCTTCCTTTCCTAAATCCTGCCTGCTCTTTTCGAAATTTTCCCTCAAGTGCTGGTACAATTCTGTTGATGATTATTCTGCAAAATACTTTACTACAATCAAATTTAATAAATGTTTCACGCTGATGTTTTTGGTCATCAGACAATGAATGTGATACAAAACAGCAAGCAACTTTTTTCTTGCCCAAATCTTCCACTAAAATTTTATGAATGGTCTCTTGATTAACACCAAATTCATCTGCCATCATCCTCACAGTCAGACAATGATCTTCTTGTATCCACTCTCTGACTTTTGCAGTGAGTTCCTCATTACGAACAGAAACTGGGTATCCATGTCTAGCTGAATTTGTAATTGTTTCCACACCACTTTTGAATCATGAATACCACCTAAATATCTGTGCACAAGATAAACAATTATCCCCATAAACTTGTTGCATCAATTCAACAGTCTTAATGGCACTTTTTCTGAGTTTTAAACAGAATTTAATGTTAGCTTCTTGCTCCATGCTGATTATGTGACAATGCACCTCTAACTAGGTCAACAAAATGGCAGCTTGTTTGTCATCTGCTTATTGGGTGGTGATGAAAAGTTGCCAGACCATAGATGAAGGTTGCCTCTTTGGATTCCATGCTTTGCTTCATAGATGGCATTTTTGTTCTGGCCATATTAAAATCAGTCTCATTATTTAATTGTCGGACATTGTGCACATATATATATGTATATTTTTTTTTTTTTTTTCACTTATCTTAATTAACTAGAATGCTTGGGTAATAATTTATTTATACAATATATGACTTGCTGGAAATGCACCTATAGAAATCAGCTAGGAGTGCTTGGGTAATAGTTTATCCAAACACTACTAAAGCTTAATCTGTTCCCGCAACTCACAAACTACTTACCTCACTGACAAAACCTTTTTTACTGCGCCGAACATGGTGAAATCGTTTCAGGATCAAAGCTAGTAATTGTTGTGCAACTAGTTTTTTTCCTCTGACATACACCTGTCCAGCCCCAGAGAAGTTTACTTCTTCAGAGGTTTCTGCTATCTCTGAGGTCACCGATTCTGAAGTGTACAAGAAAACTGAATTTTAAAGCTACTGATTATTATGTTCTGATTTACAAATCATATATGTACATCCTATCTGTGCTGTTAAATGTCATGTAGAGCTCATATTGTAGTTTGCCATATTTTTCTATTTTCAGTGAGTTTTTCAACCTCATAAAGGGATCTTACGCCTATTACTTTAGCCTCTCTCAATGTTCTATTTGGAGTTTCATATGGTCGACCTCTTTTTCTTTGTCCTATTATGTACCATTTGATAGGTTCTTTTGGGATTCTCTGATTGTTTCTTCTCATCACATGGCCAATATATGTCCATTTCTTTTTATCGATCATTGATCGATAAAAATTGATTGATGGATGCTTTAGCAGCAGGCCATCTTTCTCACAACCGAGAGGCCTACAGGAGTGTTAGGGAGGCAAAGTTCTGCAAGGGACATGCTAATGAATGAATGAATGAATGAATGAATGAATGATAGGTAGGTTATTGTGTGCTCATCTTCATATATCTGCACTGGTCTTAAATTCATTCCACTGTATACAGAGTATTTTCCTTAAACATTTATTTTAAAATGAGTCTAATTTGCTTTTTATTTCTTTTGTTATTTTCCAGCTTTTGCATACATAAAGGTGGATTTCACACTTGAATTGAATAGTCCTAACTTTGTTTTCATGCTCATAACTTTTGATTGCCATATTCTCATGATTTTTAAAGGCCAATGCTGTCTTTACAATTCTAATTTCTTTTCTGGTGTCACCACCCTGGTCTGTACAGCTAATGAGGTATGCAAACTGGTTTACTTCTTCAACAGCATTCTAAGTATATTGTTCCTTATTAAGAAGTCCTATTTTACCAGCCACTGAAGATCTTTTTTCATCAAGTTCACATTGTCATTGATAAAAGCTATGTTGTCTGCAAAATCAAGGTCCTCTAGTTGAGTTCCAAGTACCCGCCCGTTTCACTCGTGCAACATTTCTTCATTATGAAGTGCGTACCCACTTCAGTCTGGAACTAATCACTCATTCCTTCTTCTCCAATCCTTGTGCTGTCTGCACAAACATAGCCACTGTACAGATCTTTAATGATGTTCATGATTTTAGATGATAATCCATATAAATGCTCCACAATGAATCTCTGTGTATACTATGAAATGTCTTCTGGAAACACATATTTTAATGCCTTTAAAATTTATCTGAAAATATGGGATGGTCTTCTTGTACCTTCTTGTGGCTGTGAATCTGAGTTCTTTTCAAAACAATGCTGTTGAGAATAGTCTTGAAGTACATGCAGAAAGCTGAATGGATATAGTGAAAAGTGACTCTCTTAAAACCCTAAGTGAATCCAAGAACCAGGTTTTTCAGACATATAGCAGTCAGTGAAAACTACATCATTAGACTGGCTGAAGTAACACAGAAAATTGTCTCTAAGAGAAAAACAGAAATGAATCCAAGAATCTTGACCAGATCCAGCTGACTCTAACCCAAAAGTTTCAAAATTTTTAAGGCCACTGCCTGCTTGCCTCCCAAGCTACATCCCTAGTGCCCCCAAAACTTTTTTTTTCATTCAGTTGGATTTGTGTCACCTGTTGCTCTCTTTTCCCTCACTACATCCCTGGATCTTCTTAATGCCCTCGGAAGTTGATAAAACTCACTCTGGCAACCGCTGCTCAAAATTAATCATCTAAATCTTCCACAAAGAAAGCCATAAAACATCTTACAGATGTAGACAATCTTCTTAACATATAAACCGACAACTTGTTCCACATACATTTTCAGACAGAAAACCCTATTGTAGGAGCATTTAATTATTGCAAGACCACATGAAGAATGAAGGCATCTAAGGCAGATTTAATCAAGTAACTAGTGACTTTTTTTGTATTTCAAGACAAACGAAGTAAGATAAGTATCAGTATTGAAATAATACAATATGACTTTAGTAGGGGGTAAACAGAATATTCTTTTGTTACAATTTCATTAAAGGATAGATCAAAAAAGAAAGAAAGAAAAAATAATGAAAACTGAAGAAGTTGCTCATGACCAAAACTAAAATAATTCTGCAAATATAATTTTATACTTTCATGAATAAAGTAACCTTTTGCTCAATTTTTTTTTTATTTTATGCATACTAAATTACTGTAAAATCCTCAAAATGTTTTATCAAAATTTATGTCCTCAAGCATCAGAAATAAATGTCTTAAAACAGGATAATAATCAACAGTATAAATATCATGTAAACTTAATTATTAAAAAGGAAAAAAACAGCTTCTTAAATAATATAAATGTCTCATTTCTACTGTAATTTCTCTGTTTCCATTGTTAACCAAATATCGACATATTAAAAGAAACATCCCCTCCATAACTTAAAAAAAAATGTTATATTTCAAGAATATTATATTGTAAATGTTACAGACTGCCCTAATACTTTTACCACATTATTAACTCAGAACCGGGATTTGTTCCTGGAAAACAATTAATAGAATCAAATTGATTATGTTATTTCACACAAGCTGACAAAAACTGGAGAATTCATAACCACAAAAAAAAAAAAAAATGAAGAATTAGAGCTTGCTGGTTATGGACTTTCTGGAAATACACTTGGAAACTCCTTTCACAAGCTACTCTGTGTGTGTAAACTATGCCACTAAACATTTCCTCAGTGGAAAGTAACAATGATTATTCTTTTTAAAGAAAATTTCTTTAGCTCAGTTTCATATAGGAATCTGAAACAAAATCACTGATAAAAATCTTCTACATGAAATCTGAGTCACCTACATAACAAATTAAGCTTGGGAAGTGTCCCCTGGCAAGAAGGGTAGAGGTCCCCTTCATGTGCATGTGTGAATTTTTTAATGCCTGCAGAGTATGCCAGTTGCTGACAGTGAGTTTGTGAGTGTAGTGAACATCCGTTGGATTTTCTTTTAATGTGAAATGACGGAATGACTTAAGCAACAGTACTGCATCAAATTTTGCCAAAAGCTTGGTAATACCCAAGTGGAAACCATTCAGAAGATTCAACAGGCACTTGGCTATGATTCCATGAGCAACAACAAGGAGTGGCAAAATCAGTTCAAAGATGGCTGCACATTGGTGGAAACTAGACCGCATTCCAGCAGGCCCTCAATAAGCCACAATGACAAGATGACTGACCTAGTGTGGCCTTTGGTCATGCAGTACCATTGTATACAAGAACTTACAGACGAGGTGCGGATAAGCACCGGTTCAGTCCATTCTGATGAAGGATTTGGCCATGCAGAGTGTCTGTGAAATTCATGCCGAATCTGTCAGATGTAGCAGACGCAACTCCATCTGGAAGTCGTGCAGGATATGTTGGATTGTGCAAACAGTGACACCAACTTTCTGAGCACTATGATCACTGGTGATGAGTCATGGATTTATAGGTACGACCCAGAAACCAAGGTACTGTCATCACAGTGGAGACAATCATCATCCCTGAGACCATAGAAAGCAAGGCACGTGTGAAGCAATATCAAAGTCATGTTGACCATCATCTCAGACTCCTGTGCATTACAATTACTCACCACAAGGCCAAAATATTACCAAAGAGTACTACCTGGAGGTCATCCGTTGCCTTCATGAAGCTCTGCAATGCAAAAGACTGAACCTGATGATTATATTCTGCCTAAATTATAAATGTCCATCATACTGAGAGATAGGTGGAAGTGAGTGGAGCAAAGCTCAGACTCTAAGTTCATTCAAATGTAATTCTGTTTTTAAATAGTACAAAGTTATCCCTAATCAATTAAAACTTGTCTAAGCAGTACAAATGACTCCTGATTTAGATCCACTGGAGCCAATAAATGAGCCTGAACAGACTGGACAAAAGTGTTTGTGCTCATATTATCCATGACTTTTTAGTGCACCAGAGAACAATGTGATCAGCATCCTATCTGGCCACTCTTCCTTCCACAATTCCAAGGGAAGGAGCCAGGGACAGATTTTTTTACAGCTGGGTTGGCTACTGACCTGGAGCTGGAATAAAACCCATGACCATCTACATGAGAAACCAATTTTGCTACTCAGGCAGTCAATATGGCCAATATTCAACTACATTTTCAGGGTTTAAAGAAAAAGAAAATATTCATTTGCATTCTAACTTAGTGGGAATTATTCATTCTAATAATTTAATGTGAATTAGTAACATTACTTAGTTGAAATTCACTAAGTGGGAATGATTTGTTCTAATAATTTAATGTGAATTAGTAATATTACTTACTTGAAATTCACTAACTTTGTAGGAATTGTTCACATTAGTAACTTTGTGGGATGCATTCACGTCACTAATGTAGTGTTAATTATTCACATTACTAACTTTGTGGGAAAACTAGTTCTAGTAATGAAGGTAGACAGAAATGTATGGTTCAATTTTACAAAAAAGATAAAGTGATACGGGCCTTGATAACAGAATGTGGTGCATCTATTCTCTAGCTAGTTGCCAAATAATTTTCCCCAAAAACTGTTAAGCGTAAAATAAACTTCTTAAACATTACTCTTCATGGCATACAAGGAAAATTAATATAGTATGACATAGGTCCAGAACTGGTGGAATCTAGAATTGATCTCACTTACAAAAATTAAATGAATGACTATTTAACCTAGACAATAATATGTTGAGTTACTATTGGATTATAATCTGTCTTGAGTTGCAACATATCAGTCATATATTTGGTTCCATAAAGTGGGCTTGGAAAATACTTTCTTCCCTATACTTTTACCACATCATTTGCTCAGTACCAGAATTTGTTCCTGGAAGAGCAATTAATGTAATTAAAATGTTACTCCACACATGCTGACAAAAATTAAAGGCTAACTCAAAGCTATGCAAACAAAAAAAATCAGCCACAGTTATTTACAGTATAGAAGTGACTTATCACAATTACTTACAAGTACAATAGTGATTTACCATATATACTTATGACTACAACAGTGACTTACTGCATTTACTTCTGATTACAACAGAGAGTTACCAAATCTACTTATGTCTACAACAGTGACTTACCACATTTACTTATGTCAACAATAGTGAGTTACCACATTTACTTATGTCTACAACAGTGACTTACCACATTTACTTATGTCTACAACAGAGACTTACCACATCTAAAACACTGACTTACCATATTTACTCATTTTTACACCAATGAACTATATTTAGTTACACTATAACATATCACATGTACGATTGTCTTACCACATTAACTTACATCTAAATTTAGCACAGTAGTGATTTATTACATTTCCTTATACAAAAGCCTTTCATTTTTGCTCACACTTCAAGTCTTCTTCTTCTTCGTACGCACGTTAGCGATGATGCATGGCACCCTTTTGCAATGCGCCTTTTGGCTGGGTACCCCCGACTTCAGCGCCTTTCCTTGCTAAAGCAGACTGTGGTCTTGCTCAGACTGCCATGAAGACAGTGATGTAGGCTGGCCTGGCCAAAAATTTGTTTTCCAGCCTCTGGTGGTTGTACTTAAGCCCCTTCTCCATATCACACGGCTTTGAGACTTTTCCACACAGACACTCCGACTTTGGGATGAGGAATTTGTTGAGTGCTTCAATGATATCCATTCCCCACCACCTATAGTCTGCTGGCTCTGTTTTGTTTATATCATTCTGATAGCCACTGTTGTAAAGACCCTAGGCTTGTCATGTCCTGGATTCATTGGTTTCACATCAGATTTTCCTCATCTCTGCTGGTGATGTCCCCATCCATCCACCATCCTGACATTATATTTTACAAAAATAACAATTACAAATAGTGTTGATTGCTACAGATTTCTGGGCTACAGAAGTAGGTCAGATTTTTTAAGCAAACAGATCTATGTTCCCTAACTCACAAAGACTATGTTAAGATAAGTGTGTTCTTAACAAAGTTGTTCCCAGGGGAACACTTCAAGTGAAGGCATACTGCACTTATTTTATCACATATACTTATGCCTAAAATTACTGAATTAAGCACATTAATTTACACCAACTGCAAAAAAATTAGCACATTTCTTTTATCTACTGTTGTGACCAACCATATAACTTTACCATGTATACATATGTCTACTACAATGGTGACTACTACCACAGACATAAATAAATATCAGAAGTGCATAGCATATTGATTTTACTTTGTGAATACCAATAATGAACAGTAATGGTGTTTACCACAGTTAATTAACATCAATTAGAGGCACTCTCTCTTCTGTTATGAATTCTATCACTGTTTGCTCTTTAAGGTGAACCAACTTATTCTCATTACATATTTCCATCTTTTGCCATAAATCTGAGCCCCCATTGAAAAAAATTGTAAACAATGATATGAGAAAAAGTTAATGATTTGAATATATAAGATAAATTTCTACCCAGGTTAAGTTTTAATCAACAACCCTCACCACACACGTGGTAAAATTATCTAGCGAGCCCATGCGGGCAGAAAAAAAAAAAATTTCACCACATGGAAGACATAACGTGGGAAAAAAAAATTAAATGAGGATGCCGCTCTTTGTGAGGTCACTTGAAACCCATGCCTTGGACCTGTCTCAACAAAAGACAGTCAGTGATGTGAAGACTCTTGTAACAGAGCGTGGAGGTCTGCCAACAGAGGACATGGCTGTGTTCTATGAGGGCCAACCTTTGGATGATGCCTGTGAGCTCTACTCCTTAAGGATGAAGCAACCCTGAATGTGGAACTCAGAATTCTTGGAGGGCAAAGTCCATGGCAGCTTGGCTCGTGCTGGTAAGGTTCATGGTCAGACCCCCAAAGTTGAGAAACAGGAGAAGAAGAAGAAAAAAACTGGTCGTGCCAAGCGTCGCATGCAGTACAACAGGCGTTTTGTCAACGTTGTTGCTGGGTTTGGGCACAAGAAGGGACCTAATGCTCGTTCATAAAATGAATGTTGTATCTGAATAAATACATTATGCATTGTTAAAAAAAAAAAAAATTCAGATTGTTTCTGCAGTTTCACTATTATGTTATTTCCATAGCTTTACAATTACAACATAATAAATATCCCATAAGTCCTCCTCCAATTTTAAACCTAAATAAATCCAAACATATAAATGTTACAAATTTAAACAAGCATTGTTTGAAATCTTAATTAATTATGTTAAAAAACTGCAGATTTTTATCCTTAAATTTCAGCAAATAAACTCAGTCACAGTTTAAAACTGCAAAGCAGACACGATGGATTTTGATGTGACCCCATAAGAAAAAGTCCAGTGGCGATAAAATATAGGTCCCAAAGTGGCCAAACAAAAGATTATCCTCTTCCAGTTCAAAAAAAGAATTGTTCTTTAGTTGCACTGCAAGATGTATCCCCACAGCTTTGACCACAAAATGACTCTGTATAGAACTGAGTCATATTTTTGACAAATGTGGCAACTTTGATTCTGTCATTCATAACTGGTCTTGATCACAGCACTGTTCAGTATATGTCAGCTCTAAGATATATGTATTAAATATAATCTAGTTTTAGTTTTAAGAACAAAGAAACTTTACATTTACATTGCCATTATTATTCTTTTTAATGCAAGATTATTAAAAAATGTACTAAAAAGACACAGAAAACTATTCTTGTGCTTGACAGAAAAAAAAAGTACACACAAGATGAACACACCTGTATCATCAGTATCTGCTATGAGTCTCTCAGTCGAGTTCACCCTATTTTTCTGGCTCAGTCTGAAGAAGCCTGTTCCTGTCCCTCTTTCTCACCCAGCCTGAAGCTTGGACGATATTTCTTACCTGACATACACGAAGTGAAAGTGGAGAGTGGAGATTGGTGAAAATTAAGGGAAGGAAAAGCAAGGAAAGTAGCCATCTTGTAAGCCTGTATATATTACATATACATTATGAAAATAATACTAATCTGCAATTTTCAAGCATGAAAGACCAGCATTAATGAAAAGAAATTGCAAATAAGTAACACAAATTAAGCATTTTTGTGTGAATATGCATAAAATGACATATTCACTTAAACATACACATGTTTGAAGAATATAGAGAACACATATACTTCTAAACTAAACCTTATTACTCATTTTTAACTATGGCTCAAGAGAAATAGTTGGCTTTAGACCTCAATACACATTCACAGGACTGAATTTATTTAGCATCTTTTCCTTACAGAAACAGAAAATTCTATTATTGCTTATCAAATTACGGCAGCATGATATTATTACAATAATGATACTTCTACTGCAATATGGACAACACTGAATTCAATTTAGATCTACAGTTGGAAACTACATTTAACTCTGAAGATTTTTTTTTTTTTTTTGCTGAATAATATTTTGATTCATTTTAATTTTTTATCAAAAGAATTTTGTTTCTGCTAATTTTAATGTAAACTTTCATCAAATATAGCCTTATATTTTAAATTCTATCTATGTAACATTTTTCTTGTTAATAATAAACACAGAATCAATCTTTACTTCTTTCAGATTTCAGTATGTGAATAAATGGTATTCATAATAAATATAAGTATCATCAATGGCTAGCAAAATAGGACTTGAAATTAACAAGGACAAAACAAAAATAATGAAAATTCCTCTCAATCAAAATGGAAAAATACACATAGAAGGGACAGATATTGAAGAAGTCAATCAATTTGCATACCTTGGCAGCTACATAGACCAGGATGGTGACACTAGAAAGGAAGTTAGGATCAGAATTGCAAAAGCAGCATCAATCTTCAAGAATCTTGAGAACATATGGAATTCAAAAGTTATAAGCACAAAAACCACGTTAAAACTATTCAATTCAAATGTAATATCCACCCTCATTTATGCATACGAAAGCTGGAAAACAACTAAAGAAATAGAAAAGAAATTAGACTCTTTTGAAAACAAATGCCTAAGGAAAATACTCGGCATCAAGTGGAATGAATTCAAGAATAATGCAGAGATAAGACAGATGATTGAACAACAACCAGTCTCATGGGTGATCAGGAAAAGGAGATGGACATATATTGGTCACTTGATGAGAAGAAATGATCAGAGAATCCCAAAACAAGCTATCAAGTGGAACACAACAGGCTGAAGAAAAAGAGGCAGACCGCGTGAAACTCTGAAGGGGACATTATTAAGAAAGGCCAAATTAACAGGCATAAAATCCTTTGATGAGGTTGAAAGACTCGCCGAAGAAAGGAAAAATTGGCGAACTACTTTGCGAGCCCTATGTGATGTTTAACGGCATGGGAAGGATATAAGATAAGATAAGATGATAAATATTCTTTAACTCTTCCCGTGCTAGCATCCCTAAAGGGACTCTTCCGGTCTGTCTAGTTTTAGCCAAGGTCCCTATAGGGACCCTAGCTTTGTTTCAGTGTAAAATAGGCTCCAAATTTTGGTTCACATGTTATCTGCACATGCCCCATGTACACAGCTTCCTTTTTATGAAGCGTGGGCAGCTGGTGGACATCTTGTAAACATCTCTGTTCAATTTTTTGTGAATTTTTTCTAACTTGAGTTGAAAATGGAAATGCCTTCCGATAAGACCAGTGTTACTAAATGTGCTGCAGTTAGGTCTCAACCAGAAAGACAGGCCAAACTAGGTGCAAGATGGTTACTTCTGAAAGTAAGTGGGAAGAAATCTTCTGACAATATTTCTGACCAGTGATCTGACTGTGATTGTTCTGATCATGCTTCTGATCTAACCACTGACACTGAATCTTGGTGGATCTGCAAAAGGAGTTCTGAATGTTTTCTGTTGTGTTTGTGTTTTTGTTTGTTTGTTTCTGCATATTTGTGCACAAAGTGATTACATTTCATGTGAGGAATCCCATTTATCATCAAACTGTTTTACAAGTGGATATTTACAGCTCTAATGGTAAGTAGAAACCAATTTTATTTGCATGTCATAAATTTTTTTTTGGGGGGGGGGTGGGGGGAAGCTGAAAATGTCTTATTTTTCACCATTTAATTTTTTCTTAAACTCTGCATTTATGGAATTTTCATTCATTTTTTTTGTTTTTGAATGTATAAAAAGTATACTTTTTCACATGGAAATAATTGTTACATTCAGTTTTTCAAACTATACTCCAAAAATATAACAACACCTATGCATTTTGCTTGGCACCAACGTGATGTCTGTGTTTTTTCCAGTCGGCACGGGAAGAGTTAAATTTTGATAATCCTTATAACAATTCTCACAATTTTATTTTTTCTTTATGGAGCATAAATTATTTGGGAAATAATGAAAAAAAATGGGATTTCCAACACATCTGATACATTTAATATCAATGCTGTATCTAGACCAACAGGCAGCAGTGAGAATAAATGGTGAAACAACAACTTGGTTTGAAATAAAACAAAAGGTCCATCAGGGGTGCCTTACTTATTTAACTTGTATACTGAAAACATAATGAGGAATGTTAGAGAAGATGTAGACAAATAATATTATGATGCCATAACAATTGGAGGATATGAAATACCAGAGATTAGATATGCTGATGACACAGTATTACTGTCCACAACACAAAAAGGAATGGAAAAACTAATTATGTCAGTCTGTAAGAACAGTGAAGAGCATCTGTGGAGAGGAACAGACAGAACCACAAAAATAAGATTTTTAAGGGCGTGCATCTTTCCCATCACAACATATGCCTGAGACCTGGACACTTAACAAAGCAGCTGAGAAACACATAATTGCCTTTGAACGTAAATGCTACAGAAGAGTTCTTCAAATATCATGGACACGAAAAAGAACAAATATATCCATACTCTCTCTCTCTCTGAAACTTAAGTGCCCAGGGCACATGGGGCTTCCACAAGGGTTTTCCACAAATGTCTGTCCTTCGCCTTTTTTTCTGCTCTTGCCCAGGTGAGCCTTCTATTGCTCAACATCCTTTCTGTTGTTCTTCTCCATGTCTCTTTTGGTCTACCCTTACTTCTGTTCCCCTGTGGTGTCCATCTTAGTGCTATTTTTGGTAGTGAGGAGTTGTCAGTCATTCAGAGCACATATCCATACTACAAAAACTTAATATTGAAGAAGGCTGGCTAGTAAAGAGGATTAAAGAGAGAAAACTTAAATATTTTGGACACATTAAACGTCATGATAATACACACAATATTCTTCGGATGCCGCGCGTGGAGTGAAGCTCCTCGCGGCCAAGGAAGAAAATGCGGAAAAGCAATCAGGGTTGCTGTGTGGCGTCGATGTGAAAAGGTGAAGGAAAAAAGATAAAGTGAAGATTAATCGGTATGTCCAGTAGTATCGCTGCGAGAGCTACACATACCACAGCACCTCTCTTCTAGAGGCTAGCCACGTCCGAAATACACCTACACTGGTGAAATATGCCTAAACCGGCATGCACCAGGGGTGAAACTTGCTGGCTAAACATGTCATGCCACCTCCGCTCTAGAGGTCGGTCAAGCCCGATATACACCCATACTGGTGAAATATGCCTAAACCAGCTCACTCCAAGAGTGAAACTTGAAGGCTATACGTGCCATGGCACCTCTGCTCTAGAGGTCGGTCACGTCTCAAACACGCCCATACTGGGATAATATGCCTAAACCGGCTCAAACCAGGGGTGGAAGTCATTAGTGGCGAGGATTCATCCTCCTGGACAAAAGCTCCATCCTGGTCACAAGAAGGGACCTAATGCTCGTTCATAAAATGAATGTTGTATCGGAATAAATACATTATGCATTGTTAAAAAAAAATAATTAAGATTGTTTCTGCAGTTTCACTATTATGTTATTTCCATAGCTTTACAATTACAACATAATAAATATCCCATAAGTCCTCCTCCAATTTTAAACCTAAATAAATCCAAACATATAAATGTTACAAATTTAAACAAGCATTGTTTGAAATCTTAATTAATTATGTTAAAAAACTGCAGATTTTTATCCTTAAATTTCAGCAAATAAACTCAGTCACAGTTTAAAACTGCAAAGCATACACGATGGATTTTGATGTGACCCCATAAGAAAAAGTCCAGTGGCGATAAAATATAGGTCCCAAAGTGGCCAAACAAAAGATTATCCTCTTCCAGTTCAAAAAAGAATTGTTCTTTAGTTGCACTGCAAGATGTATCCCCACAGCTTTGACCACAAAATGACTCTGTATAGAACTGAGTCATATTTTTGACAAATGTGGCAACTTTGATTCTGTCATTCATAACTGGTCTTGATCACAGCACTGTTCAGTATATGTCAGCTCTAAGATATATATTAAATATAATCTAGTTTTAGTTTTAAGAACAAAGAAACTTTACATTTACATTGCCATTATTATTCTTTTTAATGCAAGATTATTAAAAAATGTACTAAAAAGACACAGAAAACTATTCTTGTGCTTGACAGAAAAAAAAAGTACACACAAGATGAACACACCTGTATCATCAGTATCTGCTATGAGTCTCTCAGTCGAGTTCACCCTATTTTTCTGGCTCAGTCTGAAGAAGCCTGTTCCTGTCCCTCTTTTCTCACCCAGCCTGAAGCTTGGACGATATTTCTTACCTGACATACACGAAGTGAAAGTGGAGAGTGGAGATTGGTGAAAATTAAGGGAAGGAAAAGCAAGGAAAGTAGCCATCTTGTAAGCCTGTATATATTACATATACATTATGAAAATAATACTAATCTGCAATTTTCAAGCATGAAAGACCAGCATTAATGAAAAGAAATTGCAAATAAGTAACACAAATTAAGCATTTTTGTGTGAATATGCATAAAATGACATATTCACTTAAACATACACATGTTTGAAGAATATAGAGAACACATATACTTCTAAACTAAACCTTATTACTCATTTTTAACTACGGCTCAAGAGAAATAGTTGGCTTTAGACCTCAATACACATTCACAGGACTGAATTTATTTAGCATCTTTTCCTTACAGAAACAGAAAATTCTATTATTGCTTATCAAATTACGGCAGCATGATATTATTACAATAATGATACTTCTACTGCAATATGGACAACACTGAATTCAATTTAGATCTACAGTTGGAAACTACATTTAACTCTGAAGATTTTTTTTTTTTTTTTTGCTGAATAATATTTTGATTCATTTTAATTTTTTATCAAAAGAATTTTGTTTCTGCTAATTTTAATGTAAACTTTCATCAAATATAGCCTTGTATTTTAAATTCTATCTATGTAACATTTTTCTTGTTAATAATAAACACAGAATCAATCTTTACTTCTTTCAGATTTCAGTATGTGAATAAATGGTATTCATGATAAATATAAGTATCATCAATGGCTAGCAAAATAGGACTTGAAATTAACAAGGACAAAACAAAAATAATGAAAATTCCTCTCAATCAAAATGGAAAAATACACATAGAAGGGACAGATATTGAAGAAGTCAATCAATTTGCATACCTTGGCAGCTACATAGACCAGGATGGTGACACTAGAAAGGAAGTTAGGATCAGAATTGCAAAAGCAGCATCAATCTTCAAGAATCTTGAGAACATATGGAATTCAAAAGTTATAAGCACAAAAACCAAGTTAAAACTACTCAGTTCAAATGTAATATCCACCCTCATTTATGCATACGAAAGCTGGAAAACAACTAAAGAAATAGAAAAGAAATTAGACTCTTTTGAAAACAAATGCCTAAGGAAAATACTCGGCATCAAGTGGAATGAATTCAAGAACAATGCAGAGATAAGACAGATGATTGAACAACAACCAGTCTCATGGGTGATCAGGAAAAGGAGATGGACATATATTGGTCACTTGATGAGAAGAAATGATCAGAGAATCCCAAAACAAGCTATCAAGTGGAACACAACAGGCTGAAGAAAAAGAGGCAGACCGCGTGAAACTCTGAAGGGGACATTATTAAGAAAGGCCAAATTAACAGGCATAAAATCCTTTGATGAGGTTGAAAGACTCGCCGAAGAAAGGAAAAATTGGCGAACTACTTTGCGAGCCCTATGTGATGTTTAACGGCATGGGAAGGATATAAGATAAGATGATAAATATTCTTTAACTCTTCCCGTGCTAGCATCCCTAAAGGGACTCTTCCGGTCTGTCTAGTTTTAGCCAAGGTCCCTATAGGGACCCTAGCTTTGTTTCAGTGTAAAATAGGCTCCAAATTTTGGTTCACATGTTATCTGCACATGCCCCATGTACACAGCTTCCTTTTTATGAAGCGTGGGCAGCTGGTGGACATCTTGTAAACATCTCTGTTCAATTTTTTGTGAATTTTTTCTAACTTGAGTTGAAAATGGAAATGCCTTCCGATAAGACCAGTGTTACTAAATGTGCTGCAGTTAGGTCTCAACCAGAAAGACAGGCCAAACTAGGTGCAAGATGGTTACTTCTGAAAGTAAGTGGGAAGAAATCTTCTGACAATATTTCTGACCAGTGATCTGACTGTGATTGTTCTGATCATGCTTCTGATCTAACCACTGACACTGAATCTTGGTGGATCTGCAAAAGGAGTTCTGAATGTTTTCTGTTGTGTTTGTGTTTTTGTTTGTTTGTTTCTGCATATTTGTGCACAAAGTGATTACATTTCATGTGAGGAATCCCATTTATCATCAAACTGTTTTACAAGTGGATATTTACAGCTCTAATGGTAAGTAGAAACCAATTTTATTTGCATGTCATAAATTTTTTTTTTGGGGGGGGTGGGGGGGTGGGGGGAAGCTGAAAATGTCTTATTTTTCACCATTTAATTTTTTCTTAAACTCTGCATTTATGGAATTTTCATTCATTTTTTTTGTTTTTGAATGTATAAAAAGTATACTTTTTCACATGGAAATAATTGTTACATTCAGTTTTTCAAACTATACTCCAAAAATATAACAACACCTATGCATTTTGCTTGGCACCAACGTGATGTCTGTGTTTTTTCCAGTCGGCACGGGAAGAGTTAAATTTTGATAATCCTTATAACAATTCTCACAATTTTATTTTTTCTTTATGGAGCATAAATTATTTGGGAAATAATGAAAAAAAATGGGATTTCCAACACATCTGATACATTTAATATCAATGCTGTATCTAGACCAACAGGCAGCAGTGAGAATAAATGGTGAAACAACAACTTGGTTTGAAATAAAACAAAAGGTCCATCAGGGGTGCCTTACTTATTTAACTTGTATACTGAAAACATAATGAGGAATGTTAGAGAAGATGTAGACAAATAATATTATGATGCCATAACAATTGGAGGATATGAAATACCAGAGATTAGATATGCTGATGACACAGTATTACTGTCCACAACACAAAAAGGAATGGAAAAACTAATTATGTCAGTCTGTAAGAACAGTGAAGAGCATCTGTGGAGAGGAACAGACAGAACCACAAAAATAAGATTTTTAAGGGCGTGCATCTTTCCCATCACAACATATGCCTGTGAGACCTGGACACTTAACAAAGCAGCTGAGAAACACATAATTGCCTTTGAACGTAAATGCTACAGAAGAGTTCTTCAAATATCATGGACACGAAAAAGAACAAATATATCCATACTCTCTCTCTCTCTGAAACTTAAGTGCCCAGGGCACATGGGGCTTCCACAAGGGTTTTCCACAAATGTCTGTCCTTCGCCTTTTTTTCTGCTCTTGCCCAGGTGAGCCTTCTATTGCTCAACATCCTTTCTGTTGTTCTTCTCCATGTCTCTTTTGGTCTACCCTTACTTCTGTTCCCCTGTGGTGTCCATCTTAGTGCTATTTTTGGTAGTGAGGAGTTGTCAGTCATTCAGAGCACATATCCATACTACAAAAACTTAATATTGAAGAAGGCTGGCTAGTAAAGAGGATTAAAGAGAGAAAACTTAAATATTTTGGACACATTAAACGTCATGATAATACACACAATATTCTTCGGATGCCGCGCGTGGAGTGAAGCTCCTCGCGGCCAAGGAAGAAAATGCGGAAAAGCAATCAGGGTTGCTGTGTGGCGTCGATGTGAAAAGGTGAAGGAAAAAAGATAAAGTGAAGATTAATCGGTATGTCCAGTAGTATCGCTGCGAGAGCTACACATACCACAGCACCTCTCTTCTAGAGGCTAGCCACGTCCGAAATACACCTACACTGGTGAAATATGCCTAAACCGGCATGCACCAGGGGTGAAACTTGCTGGCTAAACATGTCATGCCACCTCCGCTCTAGAGGTCGGTCAAGCCCGATATACACCCATACTGGTGAAATATGCCTAAACCAGCTCACTCCAAGAGTGAAACTTGAAGGCTATACGTGCCATGGCACCTCTGCTCTAGAGGTCGGTCACGTCTCAAACACGCCCATACTGGGATAATATGCCTAAACCGGCTCAAACCAGGGGTGGAAGTCATTAGTGGCGAGGATTCATCCTCCTGGACAAAAGCTCCATCCTGGTCACAAGAAGGGACCTAATGCTCGTTCATAAAATGAATGTTGTATCGGAATAAATACATTATGCATTGTTAAAAAAAAATTAATTAAGATTGTTTCTGCAGTTTCACTATTATGTTATTTCCATAGCTTTACAATTACAACATAATAAATATCCCATAAGTCCTCCTCCAATTTTAAACCTAAATAAATCCAAACATATAAATGTTACAAATTTAAACAAGCATTGTTTGAAATCTTAATTAATTATGTTAAAAAACTGCAGATTTTTATCCTTAAATTTCAGCAAATAAACTCAGTCACAGTTTAAAACTGCAAAGCATACACGATGGATTTTGATGTGACCCCATAAGAAAAAGTCCAGTGGCGATAAAATATAGGTCCCAAAGTGGCCAAACAAAAGATTATCCTCTTCCAGTTCAAAAAAAGAATTGTTCTTTAGTTGCACTGCAAGATGTATCCCCACAGCTTTGACCACAAAATGACTCTGTATAGAACTGAGTCATATTTTTGACAAATGTGGCAACTTTGATTCTGTCATTCATAACTGGTCTTGATCACAGCACTGTTCAGTATATGTCAGCTCTAAGATATATGTATTAAATATAATCTAGTTTTAGTTTTAAGAACAAAGAAACTTTACATTTACATTGCCATTATTATTCTTTTTAATGCAAGATTATTAAAAAATGTACTAAAAAGACACAGAAAACTATTCTTGTGCTTGACAGAAAAAAAAAGTACACACAAGATGAACACACCTGTATCATCAGTATCTGCTATGAGTCTCTCAGTCGAGTTCACCCTATTTTTCTGGCTCAGTCTGAAGAAGCCTGTTCCTGTCCCTCTTTTCTCACCCAGCCTGAAGCTTGGACGATATTTCTTACCTGACATACACGAAGTGAAAGTGGAGAGTGGAGATTGGTGAAAATTAAGGGAAGGAAAAGCAAGGAAAGTAGCCATCTTGTAAGCCTGTATATATTACATATACATTATGAAAATAATACTAATCTGCAATTTTCAAGCATGAAAGACCAGCATTAATGAAAAGAAATTGCAAATAAGTAACACAAATTAAGCATTTTTGTGTGAATATGCATAAAATGACATATTCACTTAAACATACACATGTTTGAAGAATATAGAGAACACATATACTTCTAAACTAAACCTTATTACTCATTTTTAACTACGGCTCAAGAGAAATAGTTGGCTTTAGACCTCAATACACATTCACAGGACTGAATTTATTTAGCATCTTTTCCTTACAGAAACAGAAAATTCTATTATTGCTTATCAAATTACGGCAGCATGATATTATTACAATAATGATACTTCTACTGCAATATGGACAACACTGAATTCAATTTAGATCTACAGTTGGAAACTACATTTAACTCTGAAGATTTTTTTTTTTTTTTTTGCTGAATAATATTTTGATTCATTTTAATTTTTTATCAAAAGAATTTTGTTTCTGCTAATTTTAATGTAAACTTTCATCAAATATAGCCTTGTATTTTAAATTCTATCTATGTAACATTTTTCTTGTTAATAATAAACACAGAATCAATCTTTACTTCTTTCAGATTTCAGTATGTGAATAAATGGTATTCATGATAAATATAAGTATCATCAATGGCTAGCAAAATAGGACTTGAAATTAACAAGGACAAAACAAAAATAATGAAAATTCCTCTCAATCAAAATGGAAAAATACACATAGAAGGGACAGATATTGAAGAAGTCAATCAATTTGCATACCTTGGCAGCTACATAGACCAGGATGGTGACACTAGAAAGGAAGTTAGGATCAGAATTGCAAAAGCAGCATCAATCTTCAAGAATCTTGAGAACATATGGAATTCAAAAGTTATAAGCACAAAAACCAAGTTAAAACTACTCAGTTCAAATGTAATATCCACCCTCATTTATGCATACGAAAGCTGGAAAACAACTAAAGAAATAGAAAAGAAATTAGACTCTTTTGAAAACAAATGCCTAAGGAAAATACTCGGCATCAAGTGGAATGAATTCAAGAACAATGCAGAGATAAGACAGATGATTGAACAACAACCAGTCTCATGGGTGATCAGGAAAAGGAGATGGACATATATTGGTCACTTGATGAGAAGAAATGATCAGAGAATCCCAAAAACAAGCTATCAAGTGGAACACAACAGGCTGAATAAAAAGAGGCAGACTGCGTGAAACTCTGAAGAGGACATTATTAAGAAAGGCCAAATTAACAGGCATAAAATCCTTTGATGAGGTTGAAAGACTCGCCGAAGAAAGGAAAAATTGGCGAACTACTTTGCGAGCCCTATGTGACGTTTAACGGCATGGGAAGGATATAAGATAAGATAAGATGATAAATATTCTTTAACTCTTCCCGTGCTAGCATCCCTAAAGGGACTCTTCCGGTCTGTCTAGTTTTAGCCAAGGGACCCTAGCTTTGTTTCAGTGTAAAATAGGCTCCAAATTTTGGTTCGCATGTTATCTGCACATGCCCCATGTACACAGCTTCCTTTTTATGAAGCGTGGGCAGCTGGTGGACATCTTGTAAACATCTCTGTTCAATTTTTGTGAATTTTTTCTAACTTGAGTTGAAAATGGAAATGCCTTCCGATAAGACCAGTGTTACTAAATGTGCTGCAGTTAGGTCTCAACCAGAAAGACAGGCCAAACTAGGTGCAAGATGGTTACTTCTGAAAGTAAGTGGGAAGAAATCTTCTGACAATATTTCTGACCAGTGATCTGACTGTGATTGTTCTGATCATGCTTCTGATCTAACCACTGACACTGAATCTTGGTGGATCTGCAAAAGGAGTTCTGAATGTTTTCTGTTGTGTTTGTGTTTTTGTTTGTTTGTTTCTGCATATTTGTGCACAAAGTGATTACATTTCATGTGAGGAATCCCATTTATCATCAAACTGTTTTACAAGTGGATATTTACAGCTCTAATGGTAAGTAGAAACCAATTTTATTTGCATGTCATAAATTTTTTTTTTTGGGGGGGGTGGGGGGGTGGGGGGAAGCTGAAAATGTCTTATTTTTCACCATTTAATTTTTTCTTAAACTCTGCATTTATGGAATTTTCATTCATTTTTTTTGTTTTTGAATGTATAAAAAGTATACTTTTTCACATGGAAATAATTGTTACATTCAGTTTTTCAAACTATACTCCAAAAATATAACAACACCTATGCATTTTGCTTGGCACCAACGTGATGTCTGTGTTTTTTCCAGTCGGCACGGGAAGAGTTAAATTTTGATAATCCTTATAACAATTCTCACAATTTTATTTTTTCTTTATGGAGCATAAATTATTTGGGAAATAATGAAAAAAAATGGTGAGACAGTCCAACTCTAGACTAAACTGGTGCAACGAAAACCACGGTGTCACGCAATCCTGCTTCCGGGACCCACCAAGAATACAGTCTCAAGCCCTACGATACTCTGAACCCAATATGGTCCTCTCGATAATCCCGTGTGGTCCTTTTAGAGTCCTCTCAGGGACCACACAGGGGACCACAGGACTTAACGTGGACCACAGGCGTAAATACAGTAGGATCGTGGGGCGGTCTTGGTGGTAGAAGCAAATGAAGAAGAAGAAGTCATGATAATCTAGAGAAGACTGTCTTGGAAGGATTCATATGGGAAAAAGAAAGAGAGGAAGACCAAGGCGAAGATGGGTGCAAGACATCATTGATAATCTGCAAATGGATGCATCAGCAGCATGGCATCTTGCTTACAACTGAGAGGGCTACAGGTGAGCTGTTAGGGAGCCAAAGTTCCTCAAGGGACATGCAAATGACTGACTGACAGGAGCATAAATAAAGGTAGTGAGAAAATGCTGAACAAAGAAATTTAAAAAAATAAAAACATAAATAAATGGTATTTTTTTACAAATGGACAGAAGCAAAAATTCTCACTTTTAGCTGCATCTTTCTCTTTTTTCTTTTTCCTTTCTTCTTCAACAACATCTTCTGAATTGTCTTCAGTCACTTTCAAGAATACCTGAACCAAAAAAAACCACACAACCAGCACTTAGAGACTATCAAAGACTATCTAGAGCTAATCTTATATAGTAGAATAATGGCATTCAAATTTTCATTCATAATAAAGTTCTACTACATCACAACTGTCACACTTTGAAGTTGTTTTTCTACTATTTTACCCTCTGTTAATACTTTACTATGAGCAATGAATAATTCTAACTTTGAAAATGAAACAATCAAATAATGATCAGTTCTTTTACTTCATATATTGTGCCTTTTGCTTAATATTAAATTTACTATTGACATACTCAGTAGTTGGTAGTTTAAATATCATCTTAGTCTTTTATATGAAGTTGATTGAACAAAAGACTTCACTGACAATGGTTTTTCAATATTCTTGATCAGAATCTTCTCTTTGAACATTCTCAGATGTCAAGTTGGATATCTTTGAAAAACACAACACTCCACATCAGGTTGGTTACATCACTATATAGCTTGGTTCTGACCGTGTAAATGCTTAAGGCTGTGTGTATATGTGTATCTTCTTTGGTTCTCATATGCAGGGCAGTTGCTCAGCAACAGATGCTGAGCTGTCATTTTTCCACAGCCAAAGATGCAATCATCATTTCTGCCTATCCTCAGCTTATTATACGAGGGACAAGTGATAGGTAAGGTAACTGCATAAAATAAGTTTCTGTCAATATAAAATGATAAACCTGGTATCAAAATACCAAGTTTTGTTCCACTGGTGAAGAAAGCTTCTGGTTGGTGTCTGATCCAAACAACACCTTCAGCTTTGGCATCTGATGAAAAATGCTAACCATTTAATGTCTCCTTTAATTTAGGGAACAGCCAGAAGTCGGATGGTGCTGAATCTGGGCTGTAAGGATGGTGTGGAATAATTGTGAACTTCAGGCTTGTTGCAGCTTCTTCAATTATACACTGCAATGTGGCCTTGCATTCTTGTGCTGCAAAAATGAATTTTTTTTCCTTTCAGGCCTGATTCTGTGGATGCATTGCTTGAATGACCGCAAGGTGTCACTATACCTCTGGGAACTTACAGTTATTCCTGTAGTTAGAAATTCCATATAAACCATGATCCTTGTATCCCAAAAAATAGTGAGCATGTCTTTTTTCTCTGAAGGAACGCTTTTGAGTTTCTTGACATTTGGAGAACCTGGATGGCAATATTTCATGGATTGCTTTTCTTTTTTTTTTTTAATTGATCATAATTTTGAACCCAGGATTCATCACCAGTGATAACATTCAGTAGAAAATCATCCCCTTCAAGATGATATCAGTTGAGAAGTTCCTGAGAAACAGTTTTTCTGTATTCCTTTATTGGGTATGTTAACTATGGGACCCATCTGGCATAAATTTTTCTGTGACTCAACATCTCAGTGATATGGTGCACTCTTTTCTTGACTTATACTTAAATGTTGAGCAGTTTCTTTCTGTTGAATTTGGTGATTTTTTTTTTTTAATCACGACATCCATTTTGCATTGATTCTCATAAAGAATTACAGAAATGGATTGCCCTGGTCTTTGCTCATCAAAGACACTCATCTCACCTTTACAACAGCTTTTGGCATGTAGGACCCACCTGCTGACATTTTTTCACATTGATACAACCATCACCATAAATTGTTTTCATATGCTTATGAATTTTATCAGGGCACAACCTTCTAGTGTCAAAAATTCTATCACTGATCTTTGCTTTATACATTAACTCGGATGTTGCACTCTTTACTTACTGACACTATTGCTTAATGGCTTCAAACACTGCAGTGAAACTTGGCCTGTTTACATTACACATTAATGGCTACCAAATGGATTTTCAAACTTTTTTTGTTTTCCATTATAAGATATCTGACACAGCTGGAGACCTTATTTATCAAAGGCACTTCATATATATTTGTTCAGAATGAAGGAGGTAGGGGGTGAAACATGACATGAGAAAACATGAACAGCTAATTAAAAACACTATGAAGATGATCAATCAGCTTAAGACAGGTGTTATCAGGTAATGTGTGGAGTATACAGATGGTCCTTTCTAACTAACTATATATATGAAGCTCTGTAACAAAGCCTATTTGCCCCTTCAACACTGCAGAGTGTCTGAGAAAAGAGATGAGACAAGTTTGCTCCTAAAAACATTTGCATTTATGTTTGCTTCTCTGCTCTTCTCCTGATTTTGTTGCTGTTTCTTAGTTCCTAGGAGATTTTAGTTAAAAATTGCATCTCTTAAAGAGGTTTGGGCTCAAGCATGATTCTTTCCACCTACCACTCTACTTATAGTTACCCTTGAGCTCTTTATGGATTCTGTTTCATGCAGAAAAAGCAGAACACTATATTCTTCTGATCACATTATAAAGGGTGACTGGTGATATATACGAGGGGGCGACTGATAAGTTTGCAGCCTAAGATACAGCGGATCATTTGTGGACAACTTTTTTTGGTTATTTCTCAACATAGTTCCCTTGCAAGTTTGTGCACTTAGTCCAGTGATCCTGGAGCATACGGATCCTTTCTTTGTAAAAGTCAGCATCTTGTGCCAGTAGAAAGTGGTCTACAGCATGAATGATGTCATCATCTGAAGCAACTTTGTGACCAATGGGTTCCTTTTTAGTAAACAGGTAATAGTCTGAAGGGGCCAAACTGGGGAATGAGGAGGATGTTCAAGAAGCTGGAAGCCGCATTCATGAATGGCAGCCATTGCCACCACTGACTTGCGACTGGAGCATTGTCTTGCTGAAAGGTGACTTATCTCGTCGATTTCCCTCGACACTTTTCCTGCAGTTTGACCCGCAGTTGCGTCATAAGATTAGTGTAATAGGCCCTGGTGACCATTCTGCCATTTTGAAGATAGTCTATCAATAATACACCTTCTGAATCCCAAAAGATGGAAGCCATCACTTTGCCTACAGACAGAACTACCCTTACATTCTTTGGAGGTTGGGATGCATGATGTTTCCACTGCTTTGACTGTTCTTTGATTTCTGGTTGAAAGTGATGAACCCAAGTCTCACCCAATGTCACAAACTGCTGAAGAAACTTTTCAGGATCTGCAGAAAAATGGCTAAGATTGTCTTCTGACATGCTGAGACACCATCATTTGTGATCAGCTCCAAGAAGTTTCAGGACCCATCGAGCAGAGACCTTTGTCATTTGAAGATCTTTGTGAATAATGGCATGAACACATTCCTGGAAGATGCCCAACTCAGTAGCAATGTACCGCTCAGTTAGTCATCAATCCTCCATTATTATGTCATGAATTCTGCCGGTAGTTTCATCGGTGGTTACCGTTCTTGGTCTTTCTGGATGAGAATCCCTCCATATTTGAATTGAGCTGCCCATTTCTTCACTGTGCTATAAGAAGGGGCACTCTCCCCTAGAGTCTCTACCATATCTTCATGGATCTCCTTCAATGATAAGCCCTTGATGCAGAGGTAGAGAGTGACTGCTCGATGAGAAGAAATGTTATCCATTTTCTCAATTTCTGCGACTTTTTACCACTTCAGTAGCCTGTACAACAAAAATTGGTTGCAGTTAATTTCTTGAAATTTGGTGCTTAATCTTACATTAACCTGATTTACAAATGCATCTAATATCAACTGTGTGTTTCAAGTATTTGTACCTTAGGCCGCGAATTTATCAATCAACTCTTGTACTTGAACATTCCAGACCGAGGAGAACCTATCAAACTCTAGAATTGTAATGAATGTTAACTCAACAATTTCTGGAGGAAGAAAAGTCACAGAATGTTACTAAAATTTGTAAATATTAGATTTAATCTCAGATACTATCAAATGTCAGACTGGCAATGGGTGCAAATGATCACCCATTTCACCAGCTCTAGTTTCAAAAGCACTTTGTAATTTTCTCAGAAATGTGCATTACCTCCTCAAGACTTGTGTCAGAGATTCCATAGCTGGAGATTCCTAAATCACTGCAGGAGCTCTCTAATGCTGCAAACAGCATTTGGTACTTCTCAGCATGATTGTCACCTTCTGGCAACCGATAACAAACCTCAATGCTATTGTCTTCCACCAGGACACTCCCAGGAACAAATTTCTGGATGAAGGCAGTCAGCCTGGATATGCTGAAACCTGAGAACAATGAAAGATTTAAATTAGATACAGCTACAGTTATTCAGGTCTGATCATGCCATGAAAGTGACTGGCTGGGTCATGCATTAAAAGTGATAGGCTCAACACATCATGACAAAATGGTCATACCAAGACTGTAACAGGTCAGATTACACCATGAAAATAATAAGCTGGCATATGTATTAAAAGTAATGGGCTGGACACACCATGACAATGATATTATAATTATGCCATGAAATAATAGATAAGATCATACCAAAAAAGTTCTGTTGTTCATAAACACCATAACAACTTCACTTTACATGGGCTGATCACTGCATTGTAATTATCACCCCAACAGGACAAGTGATCCAGAGATGTTTGCACCTCAGTCCTATTATGCATTTGTCATTAAAGATGAGATGCCAGCAATCATGCAATGGGGTGATGGTCAAGAAAGTGCATGATCTAAAGTACTTGGGTATAACATTTCACTGATTGTTGTCTTACCATCATCATATGACCATGTCGTATTAATCAGTCAGTCATTTGCACGTCCTTTATGGAACTTTGAATCCCTAACAGCTATCCTGTAGGCCTCTCAGTTGTAAGCAAGATGCCCTGCTCCTGATGCATCCATTTGCAGATTATCAATGATGTCTTGCACCCATCTTCGCCTTGGTCTTCCTCTCTTTCATTTTCCCATTATGTACCCTTCCAAGATGATGTTCTCTAGATTATCATGACGTTTAATGTGTCCAAAATACATTCAAAGACATTTATATGCTTCTTAGCTGTTTTGTTAAGTGTCCAGGTCTCACAGGCATATGTTGTGATGGGAAAGATGTATGCCCTTAAAAATCTTATTTTTGTAGTTCTGTCTGGTCCTCTCCACAGATTCTTTAGTTGTTTTACTTTTTGAAGAGCGATAGATGTCCTCCTTTTAATTTCCCTCATTGTATCTCCATTATTAGTTAGTAGTGATCCCAGATATTCAAAACTCTCCACTTCTTCCAATTTTTCCTTATTGATACATATTTCAGCTGCCTTGTTTGTTATGTCAGTTGTCATCAATTTAGTTTTATTCACATTAAGATAGAGGTTTTGCTCTTCGCTGTTCTTACATACTGACATAATTAATTTTTCCATTCCTTTTTGTGTTGTGGACAGTAATACTGTGTCATCAGCATATCTAATCTTTGGTATTTCATAACCTCCAATTGTTATGGCATTATAATATTCTTTGTCTACATCTTCTCTAACATTCCTCATTATATTTTCAGTATACAAGTTAAATACGTAAAGCGACAGTATGCACCCTGACTGACCCCTTGTTTTATATCAAACCAAGTTGTTGTTTCACCATTTACTCGCACTGCTGCCTGTTAGTCTATATACAGCAGTGATGTTAATTGTATCAAATGTGTTGGAAATCTCATTTTTTCCATTATTTCCCAAAGTTTCTGGTGTTGTACACAATCAAATGCCTTTGAATAGTCTTTAAAAGATAAATATAGATTCACATTAAATGTTGTTTAACAAGAACAAAAAGAACTTAGTGCTATTAGGGCAGTGGATAAGTGGGATATGCAGCAGTCTTCTTCTTCTTCTTCTTCGTCCACTTCTACCATCAAAAATCGCACTGTGAACCTACTGAATTCACGCCTGTGGTCCTCGTTAGGTCCCCTGTGTGGTCCAAAATAGACCACACGAGATCCATGAGAGGACCACAAGGGGTTCAGAGTATCACAGTGCTTTAGCCAGTATTCTTGGTGGGTCTCGGAAGCGGGATTGCGTGACACCGTGGTTTTCGTTGCACCAGTTTAGTCTAGGGTTGGACTTTCTCACCGGAAGACCTCGACGTGTTTAGGATATCAGTGCATCCCCGCTGGGTGAGAGGCGGTAGCCCACCCAGGCCAGAGTTGGACTTTCTCACCGGAAAACCTCGACGTGTTTTGAGATACCCATGTATCACCGCCGGGTGAGAGGTGGTTGCCCATCCAGTCCAGGGTTGGACTTTCTCACCGGAAAACCTCAGCGTGACTAGGATACGCAAACATCCCCGCCGGGTGAGAGGTGGTTGCCTATCTAGACTTCCCTGGTCCAGTGTCTCCGACTTCAGCATTTTGCGGTCGTGGCCGCTACCCTTCCTAGTTGTGACCAGGATGGAGCTTTTGTCCAGGAGGACGAATCCTCGCCACTAGTGACTTCTACCCCTGGGTTGAGCTGGTTTAGGCATTATCCCAGTATGGGCGTGTTTGGGACGGGACCGACCTCCAGGGCAGAGGTACTGTGACGTGCATAGCCTTCAAGATTCACCCCTGGTATGAGCCGGTTTAGGCAAAATTCACCAGTATGTGTGTTTATCAGGCGTTACCGACCTCTAGAGCGGAGGTGGCATGACATGTCTAGCCATCAAGTTCCACCCCTGGTGTGTGCCGGTTTAGGCATATTTCACCAGTGTAGGTGTATTTCGGACATGGCCGGCCTCTAGAGCAGAGGTGCCGTGGTATAGCTCTCGTAGCGATACTACTGGACATACCGGTTAAACTTCACTTTCCACCACCTTTTCCCATCGGCTCCGCACAGCAACCTTTATTTCTTTTCCACATTTACTTCCTTAACCGGGAGGAGCTTCACTCCACGCGCGGCATTTGAAGAGTCTCACCAGCAGTGTCTTAACCTCTGGGACAAGCCGGTTCGTGCATTTCACCCGATATGACTGCACTCAGGACGTGGCCGACCTCCAGACCAGAGGTGCCGTGATTTGACTGTTTGCTTCGCTTTATCCTTTCTACCACCTTTTCCGCAGTGATGTTGCGCGACAACCTCATTTGCAAATTTCTTCATTGGCCGGGAGGAGCAGCGCTCCACGCACGGCAGCTGAAGATCTCGCCAACAGCGGCAGATGAGCTACCAAACGTGCCACTCATCTACCCTAAGTAACTGGTTTTCAGGCGCCAGATATTCGCCCTCGCCCCTTCTCCTGTCAGTCTAAACAGTTCTGCCACGGGAAGGCCAGGAGCTGGACTTGACTGCCAGAGGCTGTTTGTGGCGCGTTTGCAGTCCTTAGAACCTTATGCAGCAGTGAATACTTGGACAGTTAATGCAGACACTGGTGCTTACAGTGGTTGATTACGAGTTTGGACTACTAACTTTAGCCAAATCCAAACTGACAGACTGGACAGAATTCAAAATGAAGCTATATAAAAGGTACTCTGAATGTGACCGTGCATCATCTGCTGGACCTGCCTGGCATGGAGATCAAATACAAAGCTGCATAGGTCAAGACTGACAACAATTATTGAGGAAAGATGCTGGCGATGGTTGGGACATGTGCTCCGAATGACTGACAACTCACTACCAAAAATAGCACTAAGATGGACACCACAGGGGAACAGAAGTAAGGGTAGACCAAAAGAGACATGGAGAAGAACAACAGAAAGGATGTTGAGCAATAGAGGGCTCACCTGGGCAAGAGCAGAAAAAAAGGCGAAGGACAGGCATTTGTGGAAAACCCTTGCGGAAGCCCCATGTGCCCTGGGCACTTAATGTTCAGAGAAATAGGTCAAGGCTTATCTCCCGCTGCTGGCGAGAGTCTTCAGTTGCCGTGCGTGGAGCGGTGTTCCTCCCGGCCAATGAAGAAAGGTACAAATGGGGTTGCCGCGTGGCACAACTGTGGAAAAGTTGGTAGAAAGGATAAAGCAAAGCAAACAGTCAAATCACGGCACCTCTGGTCTTGAGGTCAGCCACGTCCTAAGTGCACTCATATCGGGTGAAATGCCTGACCCAGCTTAACCCAAAGGTTAAGACACTGCTGGTGAGACTCTTCAAATGCCACGTGTGAAGTGAAGCTCCTCCCGGTCAAGGAAGAAAATGCGGAAAAGAAGTAAGGGTTGCTGTGTGGCGCCAATGTGAAAAGGTGAAGGAAAGGATAAAGTGAAGTTTAATCGGTATGTCCAGTAGTATCGCTGCGAGAGCTACACATACCATGGCGCCTCTGCTCTAGAGGCCGGCCATGTCCGAAATACACCTACACTGGTGAAATATGCCTAAACCGGCATAAACCAGGGGTGGAACTTGATGGCTAGACATGTCATGCCACCTCCGCTCTAGAGGTCGGTCACGCCCCATATACACCCATACTGGTGAATTATGCCTTAACCGGCTCATACCAAGGGTGAAATTTGAAGGCTACACATGTCACAGTACCTCTGCTCTAGAGGTTGGTCACATCCCAAACACGCCCCATACTGGGATAATATGCCTAAACCGGCTCAACCCAGGGGTAGAAGTCACTAGTGGCGAGGATTCGTCCTCCTGGACAAAAGCTATATCCTGGTCACAACAAGGAAAGGTAGCGGCCACGATCATAAATGCTGAAGTCAAAGGCACTGGACTAGGGCAGTCTAGATAGGCAACTACCTCTCACTCGGCAGGGATGTTTGCGTATCCTAATCACGCTGAAGTTTTCCAGTGAGAAAGTCCAACTCTGGACTGGATGGGCAACCAACTCTCACCCACTGGTGATACATGGGTATCTCAGAACACGTCGAGGTTTTCCGGTGAGAAAGTCCAACTCTGGCCTGGGTGGGCTACCACCTCTCACCCAGCGGGGATGCACTGATATCCTAAACACGTCAAGGTCTTCCGGTGAGAACGTCCAACTTTAGACTAAACTGGGGCAACAAAAACCACGGTGTCATGCAATCCCACTTCAGAGACCCACCAAGAATACAGGCTAAAGCCCTGCAATATTCTGAACCTCTTGTGGTCCTCTCGAGGGTCTCGTGTGGTCCTTTCGGGGACTACACAGGAGACCATGGGACTTAACGAGGACCACAGGCATAAATTCAGTAGGATCACAGTGCGGTCTTGGTGGTAGAAGCAAACGAAGAAGAAGGCTTATCTCATGGTGGTCATTTTGGTAATGAAAGGTTAAATGCAGTAGTTCATGGATGGCTGAGGTTGAAACATCCTTTAGTGCTATTTGTGCTGTGCAGGATCTACCAAAAAGGGTGGAGTGGATAGAAGTGAGAGATAATACCAACAGACTCATCAGAGTGGTCATCACTGCTCTTGGCAGAGAATATAGAGAATGGATAGGAAGCAGGACAGAGAATGCAATTCAGGAACTCTTTTACGCTCACATTCAACCATATGACCCAATCATCTTTACCAATGGCTCAGTGCTGTGAAATGAAAGGAGTGGATGAGGCTTCATTGTTTATAGGCTAGGCAGATTAGTGGCACAGAATGCAGGAGCCTCCTGTATGATGATATCAAGCATGTGGATGGAAACTCAGGCAGTGACCAAGGCTGTGACTTGGCTAGTTCAGCAGGATGACACACACAGTGTGGTGGTGACAGACTCTTAAAGCATGTTTTGCAAGAAAGAAAGGCCCAGAGAGAGGTTTGCTATGTCAGGAATGGGTTCAGCTTTTGGAGAAATCCAGTGTCACCAGGCTGACATGTATGTATTGCCCAGCGCATGCTTGAGTGATAGGCAATGAGGTGACTGGTCATGTTGCTCATAATACTACTTCAACAGGTATGATTCCAATGGACAGGATGGATATACTGAGGTCAGTGGCCAAGGAACTGGGACAGGAAGAGGAAAGGGCATGTGCTGATAATATATATCTACAGAGGATGAAGGACAGAGATGTAAGTAAAGGAAAGGAAGAATTGGGTGGCTGGCTGATAGAATTCCAGGTTGCCAGAACCAACAGCTGACTGGCACATTTAGTGTTCATACTCTTCATGGTTACTGAAACAGATAGCAAAGTATTTATGGGTGTGGCCCAAGTGCAATGATGCTACTTCCTAGATTCAAGATACCATAAAAGTGATAGGATGGATAAACACATGAAAATGACAGGCTAGATCTTGTATTACATGTGATAAGCTGGGAACATCATAACCATGAGACAATGATATGATAATACCATGAAAACAATAGAAAAATCATATTATGAAAGTGATATGCAAGATTACACTATTAAATTGACTACTTGTGATATTTAATTGAATCCCAAAGCAAGCTATCAAGTGGAACACAACAGGCCAAACAGAAAGAGGCAGACCACGTGAAACTCTAAAGAGGACACTGTTAAAAGAGGCCAAATTAATAGGCATAAAATCCCTTGATGAGGTTGAAAGGCTCACTGAAGATAAGAAAAACTGGCAACTACCTTGAGTGCCCTATGTGAAATGGTACGGGAAGGATATAAGATATAAGATAAAAAGATATTTAATTGTATACAACACCAGAAACTTTGGGAAATAATGGAAAAAATGAGATTTCCAACACGTTTGATACAGTTAACATCACTGCTGTATCTAGACCAACAGGCAGCAGTGAGAATAAATGGTGACACAACAACTTGGTTTGAAATAAAACAAGAGGTCTGTCAGGGTGCATATTGTAGCCTTACTTATTTAACTTGTATACTGAAAATATAATGAGAAATGATAGAGAATATGTATACAAAGAATATTATAATGCCATAACAATTGGAGGTTATGAAATACCAAAGATTAGATATGCTGATGACACAGTATTACTGTCCACAACACAAAAAGGAGTGGAAAAACTAATTATGTCAGTATGTAAGAACAGCGAAGAGCAAAACCTCTATCTTAATGTGAATAAAACTAAATTGATGACAACTGACATAACAAACAAGGCAGCTGAAATATGTATCAATAAGGAAAAATTGGAAGAAGTGGAGAGTTTTGAATATCTGGGATCACTACTAACTAATAATGGAGATACAATGAGGGAAATTAAAAGGAGGACATCTATCGCTCTTCAGAAATTAAAACAACTAAAGAATCTATGGAGAGGAACAGACAGAATTACAAAAATAAGATTTTTAAGGGCATGCATCTTTCCCATCACAACATATGCCTGTGAGACCTGGACACTTAACGAAACAGCTAAGAAACACATAAATGCCTTTGAATGTAAATGCTACAGAAGAGTCCTTCAAATATCATGGACACAAAAAAGAACAGATATATCCATACTACAAGAACTTAATATTGAAGAAGGCTGGCTAATAAAGAGGATTAAAGAGAGAAAACTTAAAATATTTTGGACACATTAAACATCATGATAATCCAGAGAAGACCATCTTGGAAGAGTACATAATGGGAAAAAGAAAGAAAGGAAGACCAAGGTGAAAATGGCTGCAAGACATCATTGATGATCTGCAAATGGATGCATCAGTAGCAGGCCATCTTGCTCGCAACTGAGAGGCTACAGGCGTGCCATTAGGGAGGCAAAGTTCCACAAGGGACATGCAAATGAATGAACTTGTGATATCCTCATGAATACAATTATGTTGCATTTAATTCTTAGATTCCATTTTTGAGAAGGTTGAGTAAATTTTTTTTTATCTGGAAAGTTATAAATTTAGAATAAAGAATCTTTCTTTCCAAATCATCTTACCTGAAACCATCTTGTTTAAAGCTGGATTTAGCAAATTATCATCTGCATCACTCTTCGCATGGTAGACTTCATTAGTGTCTCCAATTTCTGGCTGGAAGATTTGAATAAGAAATATATAAAATGCCACAAATCAGGTAGGAAACTATGTTGCAGAGAGGGAAACAACACAGTTCAGAACATAGGAGAAGTACCCTTCCCCACTCCAAGTCAGACAAGCCTTTTGGCCCTTCAAATTTCTGACTGCTCAATGGCAGAGGGAAGGGTCATGTTTCCTAGAGGTCTGTGAGTTGGTTTTAACTACTTCACAAGGCTGGATATGTTAATTAGACACTCATGTCTTCAACTTACTGATATTTTTTAATGTTCATTTCTGGTGGATCTGATGTTCTCATTTGCTTCATTAAAGATATGTTAATTTTTCTTTGTGTGCTTGTGTCACAGAGTTGGTGTAATTGCTTTGACATAACTAAAGTTGGTCAAGACTAAATCGAAACCAAATCAAAGCTTTTCAACGTATGCGTTGTGTTGTTGAGGGGCACATTAAACTCCTTTCAGATCTTGATAGTCAGATCGCTCAACTCTCTACCCGTCTCCACCAAGTTACATATGATAATTACCTCATTTATCGCCTGATCCGAGAGATTATTCACTCCACCAACAGACAATTCTACCTGCAATTTTCTTCTCTCAAAAAAACAGAAACTTTCTGCTATTCGTCCTTCTAAGTCTCTCCCCGACCCACCACCGTTCCTGCTCCCACTAAGGTGGTTTGTATCCCTTCTGATATTCCACTTTCGGCTGATGAATTGTCTGTCCTGGGGAAAGGTTTACAGTTTGTTCCCCTCCGTCCTTCTGCCGACCAGTTCTCACTCCTTCAAGATGCCCACCGTTTCCATCACAGACTGCGTTTGAAGTTCCATTTCCAAGACGCGTCCCAACCTTCATCATCCCAATCCACTTCCCATGATGACCCTTTCTCCCGCTTCTCTAAAAAACCATCCACCTGGACACCTTCAGCAGGAGCGTCTCGTTCCTTGGACCTCTACATTGATCACACTCTCCATGAAATCCACAAGCTTCGCCTTCCCCGTGTACGACACTCTAACCTGATTCCCGGGGAGCAGCGTGCACTTTCACAACTCCAGCGCAGGCGAGATATCGTGATCAAGAGTGCAGACAAAGGCGGGCAATTTTTTGTTGGAAGAAAGAACTGTACATATAAGAGGCCATAGGCCAGCTGAGCCGACACTGAATTTTATGCCTCTCGCCCTCAAGATCCGACTCTGGCCAACAACCACCATGTTCGTGAAATGATCAACGAACTCATCCACAAGACTGGTCTTTCTCCATCAGCTACTCATCTTCACATCTGTGACAGCTGCTTAGGGAAGCCATCCTTTTATCTACTCCCTAAGATTCACAAACCAGGCAACCTGGGAAGGCCCATAGTGTCCACTTGTTCCTGCCCTATAGAACAAATCTCTGAGTTTCTTGACACCATCTTTCAACCTCTGGTCACTAGTCTGCCCACTTATCGGACACGAATGATGCTCTCATTGCTTTTGAGACCCTTACACTCCTGCCTGGTCAGGCGCTACATAGATGACGGCATTGGGGTCACATCAATGCCAGAGGAAGATCTTGACAACTTTATTAGTTTTGTTAAGGAGTACAATCCTGTCATTTCTTTCACCTCCCATGTCTCTGCTACTTCCGCTAACTTTCTCGACATTGCCGTTACTATCGGCCCTACTGGGCTTACTGCTTCTGTCCACTATAAACCTACAAACTCTCACAGCTATCTCTTGTACTCTTCCTCCCATCCCAGATCGTGTAAGGACTCTATTCCTTTCTCCCAGCTTCTTAGGTTGCGATGTTTGTGTAATGAGGATTTGGATTTCCAGGATCAAGGACATAAAATGCTAGATTTCTTCCGTCAATGCGGCTATCCAGAACATGTTCTCTCGTCATCTTAGAACCACATCAGCCATATATCGCAGCAACAAGCCCTCACTCCTAAACCGCACTGTAGCTCGGATAGAGTTAAACTGGTACTCACGCACCACCCTCATAGCTTGGCAGTTAAAAACATACTCTTTCGCCATCTCCATCTTCCCCAGACCGAGCCTGATGCACGTGAACTTTTTGGGGAACCCCCAATGGGGGACAAGAACCTCAGGGACCTTTTAATTCATAGTCGCCTTAAGACAGATGACACTTTTTATGGTACCAGACGTTGCGGACGCTGTAGATGCAACACTTGTCTGTTTGTTGTCGAGGCTAGCCAGATCTCCTTCCCTAAGTACAAGTTATCAGTTCAGGAGGGTTTCACCTGCACTTCACGCAATGTTATTTATGCCGTTATATGCAAAACGTTGTGGTATGAAGTACATAGGGGAGACTGGTTTACACTTAGGAGATCAATTTCACCAATATCTTAATGATATTTCTAAGAGGGCCTGGACACCTGTGGCTAAACATTTTTGCCTTAGCAACCACAGAGAAAAACAGGACATTTCTGTTAGTGCGATCCGCTCTTGTTCTGCTGATGTACGATCTCGGAGGGTCCCAGAACATCACCTTATTTTCCAGGCTGTCTGTCTCTACCCAGCTGGACTTAACTATGTCTTCAGCTTTCTGTAACTTCTTTAGTTTTCCACCGCCCCCCCTTTTTTTTTACTCTACTTTCTTTCTCCTAGCTACCTCTCCCTACCGCCACACTCTTTTCTTATCTGGCAACATATTGGTGTTTATAGGGTCTTGTCCTATTCACCAGTTTCACATTTTCTCCCTGCAGGTGTTTATGTTCTTCATTCATTATCTCTCTGCTTCCCCTTCCCCCCTCCCCCCCCCCCCCGACACCTTCTCCTCTAACGGCTATCATGTTTCTATTGAATCCCCCCCACCACCTGTTTTCCTCCTCTTTCTAATATAAGTAACAGGTAACAGGTTTGGTGGGCATCTGGTCCATGATAGACTTACTGACACATTCAGTACTATTCTCAGCATCATTGCCTACAACATTCTGAAAGTTTTGTTCAATTTTGTCATGGTTTTTAACAAGTTTCGATACAGCTGAAACATCAATTTCAAATGCATCAGCAATATCCTTTCTTGTAATATCATCTTGCTTCAGAATGTCCACTTTAACACTTTAAATCCAGATTGACACGCTTGTGTTTAGTAGCCATTATCTATCACAATGAGAACCAGAGAGAAGTTTCCTGCTAAATGATTCACAGAACACTACTCGAGAATGACCTACTATCAACTTGCATTACCAACTTAACACTGCCTACGTTTTGATAAAGAAGACAAACAATGACCGAAAGAAGCCAGTTTTTAATCACATTCTTTTGAAAGAGCAGCCGTGGTAAGCCTTTCATTCACACCACCTGAGTTTTGATGCCCACATATTCAAAATGATGCACCACATACTCAGTGATAAAATGGTCGACCCCTTCTTTGATGAGTCTAGACGCTGATAATGCTTTGTGAGATATTTATAGCTTGGACTCGCCCAGTTTTTGATACAGAGCAGAGTCTTTAACTCCTCTGGTTGCAAAAATGTGGTGCCATTAACCGATTTGTGCCAATAAGCAAGGTGATATTAACTGGAGTAAAGCCCATTGATTACGTGTGGGAGTTGGTAGAGGAAGCAAATTTCTGTGACAATATCCGGATGGTGACATAATGTGATGTGATATTAAGTGGGTTTGACTGTAGATGCAGTTAAGTTTTTGTAACTTCCTACATTTGTAGGAGATTTGTTTAAGTGGCTTATGGAGAGAATATTAATTTGTACTTCTTTATAATCTTCATTTAGTGGAGACCAAATATGTCCATACAGCTTTTATTAGATGCTGTGATAGAGTTGTTAAGACAAAAAAAAAACATTCACAATTTAGCAATACTTCCTGGGAAACAGAAATACCAACTATTATACATGACATGGCGAATCAAAGCTCAGCATGAACCAATTTTTCCTACCAAAAATGATCACTAGAAACAGACTGCGTCACATCAGCTTAGTGAATTAGGTATGGATCAGTGTGACTCTTTCTTTGCTGACAGGATGCCATTGCAGTTTGCTGGGAAGACTTCATCTTATCATCTTATACAAGTCCTGAGACATGATAACAGCCATGACAGTAGGCTATCATCTTAATTCTGGAATCACTTTCTTCATCATCTCTAGAAGAGGACTTCTGTCCTGTTGCATTCACAATAAAACTGGTAGAAGCAATACCTCAGTTATTCTGGTGTTACCTGCACATCCACAACTGTCCTGAAACTTGATGCTGTAGATGAACGGCTAACTTCTGCTGATGCATATTTGACTTCCTGACGAACAAGAGTCAGGTAATAGCCACTGCCGAAGCGGTTTTTCAAAAACAGGCTTGTTCCAACAGCGCAGAGTTTTCCTCTAGAAATTATGGCAATTCTGTCACCGAGAACATCGGCTTCATCCATGTGATGTGTTGACAGAATGATTGTTCGATCTTTTATGACATAAGAAAAAAAAATCATTTTACTGCAGTAAATACATCACACTGGGAAGACAAAATTATTGTATTCCCCTGTAAATGTGTACTAGAAGATCTTTGTATCTTATGCTATGACAAAGATTTTGTAAAGCAAAGCATCATCATATCAGACAAAAAAAAAAAGGCTACAGTGAGGTTCTTCAATTTTTGGAGTGAATTTTCTTCCCCTTCTGTGTTCAGTTCCATACACCTGGCCATACAGAAAAAGAAGGTGCAGGGTTATTTCCATGAGTTCCATTATCAGCAGGAAGCCTTTATGCATGTCCCATAACTCTCCATCTAAGATTATTTTCCTTTGAGGCCAGGTTTGGGCTATTAAGTTACTGCGGATAGTTCAGGTTTGCAGGATGTGTTCTAGAGTCTGGAGACTTAAAAAACAAATTTCTCAGCAAATTCAACTATAATCTGTCTTGGACAAACTGTCATGTCACTATTTATAGAAATACCATTTGAAAGTTAATTAATATAGGATGGTGAATAGCTCTGGCCATAACAGCAGTTAGAGAAACAATATGTCTTCTATTTGGCAGGATAAAAACAAAAAAAGAATATTTTTAATGATTAACAGTTAGAGAGATTATGTTCTTCTACTTGGAAGGTACAAAGAGACAGTTTTCTGTGAAAAAATTCTGGAATAAAAGATGAACCTTTCTTAGTGCA